>CM026219.1:6710738-7315738 GCA_014839995.1 Xenentodon cancila | reverse complement strand
ACTTGACATGTAAAGCTATTCAAATGAAAGCAGTGCTTTTTTTTCCACAAAATAAAAAAACAATTAAACTCCCACACAAAAACAACTGAAACTAAACGGTCATGGAATTATCTCCTTTAAAAACACTGAACATGCCCACAGCTGTGACATTTTCCTGTAGGAGGAAGTATCGAATGCAACTTTTTCATCATGGCTTTGTGACACCCCTAATATGCTCTCGACTTTGTTAACCAAAAGGCGTTCGATTAACAGAAAGTGGATAAAATTTGTAAAAGGAAACAACAACAATAGGGGTCCAGAACAAACGATTCATCTTCGGCAGAAGCCATGTGCTTTGAGCCGGTCAAACGGGGGTCAAATATCAGGGCTTTGAGGATAAAATTTACAGGAAGACAGCTCAGACATCCTGGAATGTGTGTGATTTGAGCTGCTGTTCCCAGAGGTATTGGAGAAGGAGAGACTGGATTTATTTTCAGACCACATGAAGAGCTGTCTAAATGTGAAAAAGATGCTGTTGCAATTTTGAATGCCTTGCAAGATATTCTGTTCTAATGAATATCTCAAAACGGACCATGGTCGATGAGCACTTTAATCCTTTTTTTTTGCTTTTCTCAGCTTAACATCATTTTCCTCTGCATATACTTGAAATCGCAGTAGTTATGAATGAATGGGCTCATCAAGGACAGGCTGCTATGTCCTGTCGCTCTCTGTCGACTCAGAAGTCAAGGCTGGAAACTCACCCCACCCCAGTTGAGCGTCCTGGCGAGGTCATTTCCTGTTCCCAGAGGAAGCACAGCGACCGGAGGCTGGGGATTCATCTGCAGCTCATCGAGAGCAGACAGGATCCACCCCACCTATGGAGAGTCGTAGAACAAAAGCTGGAGAAATTTGGAATCGTGCATTAATTTAGAGAAAGGAATATAAAGGGAATGGACTCTTACCGTGCCGTCCCCTCCGCAGGCAAGGATCCTTAAATTTGGCACTTTACGATACAACTCCAACCTGACAATTCACAAAGTCACCAAAGCTGAGAGAGACACAATTGTTGACTGAAAACAGCTTCTAGAGCAGAGAGCGGTGATGATTGGTACTAAATTGGTGTAATCAGTCCAGGTTTTATGAAAATTGCTGAATTCACGAGGAATGTATCTGAATAAAAGAGACTAAAGGCTAAACCTGGTGTGAACAGATGGGACAGTGTTGAGAGCGCACAACTGTCCTAAAGCACAAACGTCAGTCTATTCACAGCTGGCAAGCTCAGGATGTCATGCTGACTTCAACCCAGCATGAAGGCTCCTAGGAAGTCGGATGGTCCTGAGTGGGTATTACTTACGCCTCTCGTAGTCCACCTTGTGACAGGTCAAAGACCTGTCGAGGGTTCAGGATCCACATGAACATTTGTAACAGCTTGGCACCCTGTACAGAGACGGAGAGGAGCATAAAACGCTTCTTTTCCTACGAAATCGTTAGAGAAACTGGGAGTGCTGTTATTTCCCATTCCTGACCTCTTGCTTACTGCCTTAAAGTGTGTGATTAACTCTGAAAAGACCAGTGTACATAGACCGTCTAACAGAGATGCTGCTGAACAGAGGACCTCTGAGTGGCAGTAAGCTTTGGACAGATGCAAGACTAATTAGTAAAAAGCCAAATATTAATATTAAACTTTTAAACTCACCTGGTTGCCCCCACTCTTGGGATTGACAAAAACCAAAACGGGCTTCATTAGAGGAGACGGGATGGGCTTCAATATAAACGGACGCCATTTAGAGTCCTAACGACACACAGCAGTAAAATAAAGAAGTCCTTTAGAGCTCTAAAATCCTGAGTCTATTTTTCAGCAAGTTATCAAGTTCTGGCAGCTGGGCTTTGGGCAGCCTCAGCCTTTGACCACAGTAGCTGTCTCAAGGCAGAGTCTTAATCTGCCTTAAGGACACGTACATATAAAAATGTCTCATGTAGCCAAGAGGCGGTTTTGGAGGTAAATATACAAAGACTGTATTTTTTTTTTTTAAATATGCACCATCAGTGACAACATCTTTGAGTGAGCAGAAAGGTAATTATAAAAAGTTTAGGACAGAATACCGTAATATCACTTACATCTAATCCCTTCTTACTTGTCCTTCGCTTGAAAGACGTCCGCTTTTTTCTCCTGGCAGAGTTTTTCAGGGAGCTCTGGGGCCCGGACACACACAGAGTTCAGTGGTTAGTTCACTGACACCACGTCCATTGTGATGCTGATTAAAAGTGCAATGAAGCATGTGATGTGACTGTGGGACACTGTTACGTGTGTGTGTGTGTGTGTGTGTGTGTGTGTGTGTGTGTGTGTGTGTAAGATGAAAGAAACATGAACTCCAAGTTCCCTACACAGATAAGGCACATGTCATTTTGAATCACGTCATCTTGAAAAACACACACATTTATACACACAAACAGTCCATGACAGGCCATCGTTCATATTTAGATCATACAAAGTCATTTCTCATAACTGTCACAAAATGACAGCTGGTGAACTTTATTAACTGGAGGACTGACTGACGAGGGAGCTCTGCATTGAAATGTTTGTGTGTGTGTGTGTGTGTGTGTACACCTGCGGTTTTCTGACTTTGATGATCCATGAAGGTGGTACTATGACTCCAGCGTGAGCCCCCAGTGAACATGGCTCCTCTATCTGGTGCAGCATGAAACATGTCACCTTGTTGTGGAACTGCCAGGGGGAAGAAGAAAAAAAAACTCCTTTCTGTTTATGAACAAATTAATATTGACAGGTAAAAAGCAGCATTAGCCATCCTTATTGACGAATATATTATGAGCTGTCGTTCCTGAACATACTCCCAACTGTAAGGCAATGCCTTCAAATAAAGCTGGCCGTACCACTTGTAGCCATAAACTCCACCTTCACGTATTTAGGAAAGCAGGTAAGACGATTCTCTTGCTGTTCCATTATTTCTGAACATTTCATGCTGCGCACTGCTTTGCCTCCACCGCCAGTCTTCTGGCTGCAGACTAACAATACTTTACGTAACCAAGTCATGTTTCATTTAATTGCAGTGTCAGAGAACAACACTAGAGATGCAGTAACAAGTACTGCTTTCACACACAAAACAGCCAACATCCATATTCATTTGTGCTAAATGGGATATTTAAGAACATTTATTTCTAAATCTCGATCCGAACTGCTCACAAAGCTGCAGAGCTGTGAGCAGCTATGCATAAAAGTACATGAGTAGCTCTTCAAAGCCATCCCTGGACTAAGCTTGGACATAAACTTTATTGCCCACCGGTGGCACTTAGATTTTAAAAACAGCAAGCAGTTACTTATTTTTATTAATGTTAATGTAGCTACATGTGACTAATGTAAAAAATGCTTTAATAGTCAAGCACAACTGCTTAGAGACAACTTGTGTTGTAATAAACGCTATATAGATGGAATTGAATTGAATTGAATGCAACACTTGAATGGCTCGCTGCCTTTAATTATTTCCAATTTTATTTATTTTTTTTTCATCCAAACAATAAACCTGAACATGCAATCTATGCTGTGACATGTCAAGAATTCCTTCATTATTATCTATTTATTATTTGTTTTGTGTATGGGCCACTGTAGCTGATCAAAGTGACCCACCACGACACAAAATAACCCGCATTTCCACCTCTGCTCAGCTCAAGACGGACAGTTTTAGGGGGGCAGTGGCTTCAGTGAGAGCGATCACCCTGTTGTGATCCTTTTAACATTACTGAAGAATTTATAGACTGACAATATAGTTATTCTTCACTCAGGGCTGATAAGAGTGTGACTTTTATATTTCTTTAATTTTATCAAATGGCATTTGGGAATGTTTTCTTCTATAGCGATAAAAACAGATGATCAATTACTTACAGCTTGTTTACACCAAGAACAACTGATGGCGATGATTTCTTTACTGTGGAAGAACTTCTGTTGAAAACTCTGAGGAAACAAATATTTACAGTGAGGTGGTTTACCTGCAGAGGAAGAATATGTACCTGTTTGTGGTTAGACACTCACCTTTCCACACTGTTTACATTTCCCCTCTTGCCTTCGTCTGTGAACCCAGTGATGTCTCGGTACATTCTGCCGTGACAGAAAGGTTTTTCTTTTCACTTACAAGGCTCTAGTTCCTATCCAACACGTTTACAGCCTCACACATGAGGAGTTTTACACCCTGCCGCACACAAACACACTCACATCTCGGAGGCATCGGGATCCCCCCTCTCTGAAGGTCAGCTTACATCGGAAGTTGATCTGAAGAGAAAGACACTGCTCATGTGTTGGCCTACACTCATTTCAAGCCTAAATGTGCTTCAACAGCAGTCAGCAGGAACAATTTTGTAGAAGATTTAATTTTCAGAAATAACTGTCACACTTGATGGATGAACAGGGATGAACAGCCAGTGTGTGTGTGTGTGTGTGTGTGTGTGTGTGTGTGTGTGTGTGTGTGATACCTTTTCTAGTTGTTCTATGCAGCCAGTGTGGACCACGATTTTGCAGGCGGCACATTTCCTCCTGGGGGCCGACTTCTTAAAGGAGACACAGACACAAAATCAAAGTAAGACACACAAAACCTCCAAAAAGACACAAAATTAAGATAGTCAAACACCATTCAGAGTGATAACAAAAACACATAGGGAAAAAAGGACACTATATTTGTTCCAGGCACTTTATTTTAGGTCATGTTGCCGCTGTTGCACAAAATACTCAACAGAAGACGAAGGCAGCGCATGATCATTCAAAGCCAAAGTCCTTATGTAATGCAGTAATGCATACGGATTAAGTAGTGTTGTAGCACAACTACATCATATTAATGAGTCCAAAAACAGCTGGGAACTCAATTTTGATAGCTTTGGATTGACCGACGACGTCGCATCCAGTGATGCCAAAGACGTGCAAATGTGCAAAAAGTGTTTCCATTACACTGCGATAAACTGTGTTATCAACAAAAGTGAACTGAAAAATCACCTCATGTAAGCGTAATGAAGGCGTTTGCCATATTTGACAGTTCTCTTTTCAAATTCTAGGTTTTTCCATCATAGGCTTTGGCACAGCTCTAGTGGTAATGCATCTCACCTAGTATTGTGCAAATTTGAAAAGCTCATCAAAATGTTTTTTCTAATCATTTCAGATTCAGCGGGACACAAACTGACAGGATTATGTCGTAGTAAGCCTCGGAGCACAATGACACCTCCACTGGTCATTAATAATAGGTAAAAATGACATTATTTTGCCTTCAGATTAACATTCTTGGCGTCTCAGACAGCTACAGATCACACAGTTTCAGATTCAATATGAGACATTTTTCTGGAAAATTTTGAGTCCTGGTATAGACTTGATTTTGACAAAGACCACCAGACCAACACTGTCTGTACATAACCCCCCTGAACAGCAGAAGTCTGGTAAAGTGGGAAAATGTACCCAGCTGCACTCCAAAAACTCCTTAGGAATAGCTTAAGACCTCAAACGCGATTATGCTGGCACAACGGCGCCTCAGAAAAAGTCCAATCCAAACTTCACAACCTAATGAACCGTTGAGACGCACGGCCAACGTTCTTGTCCCCGACGCAGGACTCCCTCAGGCCCGCTTCACATCAGCAGCGTGACATCTGTGTCACACATGAGTCGCGAAACAGCTGTGTTTGTGGCAGCACATATGCCCTCTCTCCACTGACCTTTCAGCTGCATCGGTGCTGCCACACACACACACACACACACACACACACACACACACACACACACACACACACACACACACACACACACACACACACACACACTATAACATAAAACACAAAAACCTGTCATTTTCATATTTTATTTGTCTCAGGTCTGAATGTTCTCACGTACGTCTCATCAACAACACCCCCCTTAGAGAGTGAAGCAAATTCAAAGCTTTTCCGTGGCTTTTCCAGAATAACATTTCCAAGAACGTTCACTTACTTTAAGAACATTTTTAGTTCTCTACTGGTTACTGTATAAACATTGTGACTTTTTACCACCATTCTTTATTTATTTATATACTTTTTTTTTCTTTATTTAATGTGGGGAAGTATTCTTGAATGGAGAATGTTAATAAACATATAATTATGGATTTTGAAATGTCAAACAAGAATGCTGGCGTACTTATGGAGAGCCTCGCGCCTCTTCACTTTCATTAAAGAGAACACTCGGTTTCCTGAAGCGTTTGATGACGACCACTTGACACAACAAAGCTAAAAAAGAAAAAAACAACCCCAAGAAGACCGCTGGTTGTCATGATCAGAAATGTGAGCCTCAGAAGTACCTCTTGAAACCAATAAACTGCAAAGGAAGGCGGTATTTTCATCAGCATTTATCCCACATTTATTTCAGCGCTGAGTTCAAGGACTCAGACAGCCAGATGGTTCCTTCATGACTATAAATCAATCAGCCATATCTAGCTGAGGAAAGGCAGGAATGCATTTATTCATGTCCATCATGACCTGTCAAAGCAATCTAGTGTTTAACTGAGGTCATGTCAGCCTTATGAACATGTTCTAGTTATCTAATTATATTGACCATAAGGGGGGGGGGGGTCTTTCCAACTCACTCTAATTACCCATCTTCAGTACAGATTTACAGACATATGACTGTATTACAGACAAAACTAAAGGGTTTTTCCCCTCAGCTCTCCATTCCAGGTAACTTTAATCCCTGTCAGAGGTGTGAGAATGGACCACTGTCTTCCATGATCATGGTTAACGACTCAGGATCAAGGTTTCTCTATCAGTTCAATCTGTTTAATATGTCTTAACTGCAGAAATGATTAAAATGACACACTGGGATACCGAGGCCACCTGTAGTTGGGCCAATATAAATGATCAGTATGAATCTGTTATTTGCTTAAATCACAACCGTGTTATAAACATAAATTCAACTGTTAAACCATGGTGGGAGTATTTGCTATTGAACATACATGTAGACATGAATTATTCCCAATTAAACACATGATTTAAAGAGAAAATGTACTGAGGATTTGTGCTTTTTAATCTGCACCGGAAATGAAATACATCTGACCCTTAAGAGCTTTTATGATTTGTGTGTGTGTGTGTGTGTACGCTTTAATAACATGTAAACAGCTACAATCTCTGTGCGTAAATGCATTTTTAAGTCCTCTGTAGTCATAAGACTGTAAAGCTGGATGTGAGTTTTGCATTTTGACAGTAAGTGTCAGCAGAGTCTTTCAGAGCGCCTCCCACCCAGTTCTAGCATGAACCCCGGGACGGCGTTTTACAGAAACCCGTCCGTGTGACGCGGCAGAAACAGTCAGTCATCGCAACCTTTCATCACTAACAATAAATAGCTACGACAATACTGAGCTCTGCTGAGACAACCGGCTTTATTTCTAATTAAGTAGTTAAGAACATGATCTTTTTTGTGCCTGGCAGTTTTCATTCCATCTCTGTGAACAAAAACTAACTTGTTAGTTGAGGAGATAAAAACAAATAAAATGTGCTGATGAACTGGGGGAAAATGTCTCAAACTCAGCGGCTGTTTGCAAAAACACTTTAAATTCTATAAATAAATAAATAAAGGACATGAGGCTCATAGAGGGCTTAAAGGCTTCTTACTGCAGAAATGACCCTCGCACATACAACCAGAGGAGTACTCGGTCTGTTCTGGTCACTACTCACTGCAGTCTTCAGGAGACAAGCGTCCTCTCCGAGGTAACACAGCTCCCCTGAACAACTTGTTTCCGTCCACAGGTGATCGCCATTCACTGCGTTATCCTGCAGTCATGGACAAGGAGGAGAAAAAGAGGGAAGAATTAAGCCACAACCCCCTTCTGCACATCTCACTCTTACGGTTATCTTCAGTCACATCCTACTGGCTCCATATGCACATGAACACAGAGAAGTTGATTGATAAATGTCTCGGGAACGAAAATTACACTGTTGAGTAGGTGGGTAATTTAACAACGCATGATAGACTAAGCTGCTACACAAAACAGGCAGGTTAATAATATGCGATTACCAAAGTGGTTAAAGTTCAATTAACAACATATGAATTTATGCAGTATGTACTCCATACAGCTGTGTGTGGTAGTACACAGGATGCAGTTTTCAAAATCCAAGTCCGGGTACTACATAATGAAACAGGAAGTAAAGCAAACCATGGTGTAGAAGAACAGCCGTCTAAAAATAACGTAAATGGAGCAGAGAAGAAACTGAGTTCAACATTGGCTTCACGTGCAAAATAAACAGAAGAAAATCAAAATAAGACAATATCTAAAACCTGTCTATGTTGTCAGACATATCTTAGAACCAGTCCAGCTCTGTGAGGCAGAGGCTGGGAGCTCTACTGAGAACCTTGCACAACATCAGCAGTCGACTTGTACTGACTTATGAAAGACAGCAGCAGCCAGACGGTTTAACCTCAAAAATGATGCAATTCACATCGTTTTAGTCACGAACGACAGTTTACACTTGTTGCCGTCTAATAACAGCCCCATGGTTGTTTTAACTTCAGAATGCTGATTTAACATCAGAGTCTAGAAATGTGGATACTAATATTGAGACGCACACTAATCCGGCTTCACGGCTATCTGACTTATTAACGGAGGAACGAGAGTGATGATAAAACAACATCTGTGTGCATGTTAATGATTGATAAACAGCAATGACCGTAAATGAAGTTGTGTGAGTTTGAGAGCGAGTCCTGCAGAGATTTAAAGGTTAGTTATGACGTGATGGCGTGTCCCTGCAGGCAGAAAACTGATGAGGGGAAAACAACAGTTTGCCTACCTACAGTTTCCTATTAATAATAGAGCACTTACTGTTTAATATAATTCATCACTGTTGCACGAGTCTTTGGTCTAATGAAGAAATGATTTCTTTAAAATCATATTTAACCTTTTTTTCTTTCCTTCATAAATTTGAAGCAATTTTGGATGATTTTTGGTTACTTCTATTATTCAATAGCATCAAACTAAATTGCTCTACATTCCCAATATTTATATTCATTTATAAAAGAGACTTTAAATTAAAGGTAGTAGATGTGAATTTGAACTACTGAAGCTGATTAACAGCCTGAAAGCAATGTGAGTATGACATGTTTTATTGTTTTAGCATAAATATAGAACTCATATCAAAGCATCCATATAAGAATCAATATAAAAAATATACAGATTACGTGTAAACTTAACATTTATTTTGTCATTTTGAAAATGTGGGAACAAAATTTGTTTCATGAATATTACCAGTGTTTTTTTTTTTTTTGTTTTGTAAACTTATGCTTCCACAAAAGAGACTTTGAGATTTTAGGATCAATCTGCCACAACTAGAATATGATTTTTTAATTATTATTTTTTCAATGTGAAAAAGCAAATGACATTTCAGTAGAAATATCAACGCAACGTAAAAGCTTAGTTGTACTTTTTGACTATTGATGAGTACTTTCTGTTTCCGCTTGACATTTTCCTCAGGGCAGGGGCAATATTTCACAGCAAAAAAAGCATTTTAAAGTGGCTTTTTGATTTTGTGATTCATATTTTGTAAATTTAAACCCATTCACTTCTATGGATAAGGTCTAAAAAGTCACATCTCGTTAAGTTATGACACCTAAAACTTGAATCCCCACGCTAGCAGGATATTTTCTTGCATTGACCATAAATAAGCATAAATATCCAGGTAGCTTCACCAAGTACAGGTGAGTCATTTCATTAGTCTAAGTATCTGAACCCTGACGAAACACAAATGTGCAATTAACGAACACTAAAAAGAAGCAGAAGAGTGTGCATGTCTAACCGTCCAGTCCACGCAGGTACGCAGCTCCTTGGTGGGGCCGTTGGATGCTGGCGGAAGCAGGGGCTGCGGTGGACCGAGGTAATGGAGGCCTGAGCGGGAGATCGCTTTCCTAAAAAAAACACAAAACAAAAAAACAAACAAGAAGCATTAAAAAACACCTCCATATGATAAGAATACAAGCTTTTCTGGCATTAATGCAAAAATCAGCACCATCATGTTGCCGACTCAGCCCTCTCACCACAGAGTAGCTGAATAACAGGACTCGATTTAATTCAGTTTGTAAATTAAGTATTCACATCATGGGGCAGCGTTTCAGACGGCTCAGCTGGAGATATTTGTTTGAGGAGGACTGGGAACAGCTTGGAGGACAGGCTGCTAGCGGTGACGGGAAGAGCCTGAGATGGTTTGTTCTGTTAGAGGATGAGTCAGCACTCATCGCTCCATCACTAACTATCACTTAGACAAGCTTCCTGTTCTCATTGTTTTAATTTTATGTTATTTGCGTTCATTAGAGATGTTCTGACCCCCCCCCCAATACCAACACCTAGGATTAGGGTATTGGCTGATCCTATGTATTAATTTAATTTTTATTTTTAAAAAGAAAGACATTCATATTTAACAGTTAAACACGTTTAACTGACATGAAAGATGATCAGTCAGTAGTCTCATATTGACCAGAGAAAGTGTGCTGTGGCTCCAGATATTTAATTACACAGCGACATCCAACATTCATTCAGGACGATGAGTTCTACAGTTTTGTACATCATTGCTCTGGGTTTCTGGAATTTCTCTCATTTCTCTTTCCACTTGACTGGATAAACGTATTATTTTTCACGTGGTGGCTTAATAAGGATGCTTGCGTTACGTTTAGCAACATTCGTGCCACCTCCGGAAGCTGCAGTCTTGCGTGAGAGAGATTTCTCTGTTTCCCTCCCTTTGTCTTTCAAACCCCACATCCACCGACAGTAGATGTCGTGCTGTAAAAACGTGATATTGTGCAAAATATATGGTGATTGTCTGATCAGGCTGAGCCTCCGGATGAAGCATTCCAGCTGCAATTATATGACACGGGTCTCACAAGCAAAAAAACAGAAATAACCTTCTTTTATTCATGTGCCTTTCGACCTACATGATATAGCTGGAAGTTATTTTAAAGGACATTTAAGAAGCTTGCATCTTAACAGATCGGGAAATGTCCTGACCTGCGAGGCAGTTCAATGAGCAAGACTTTTATAGTAAAATGGTAATTATGGGATTGGACACAGGTGTGTGTCTGTAAGTGGAAAAGGTTGCACAGAGCATCTGACTCCACCTGCTAAAAGTTTCAGTGGCCATCTGTCTAAAATTATCAACAAGGACAAAGAAGTGTCCACTTACAAACCATGTAACCTGATGATGCGCACCAACACACACACATACACACACACACACACACACACACACGCATGTACATGAACTCACGACTCTTCAGCTAAAAATAGAAATGTGTGGGTGAGAACAGCACAAATGCAAGGACGTATGGTGACTGGACATATGTCACAGAGAGCTGGACGGATTACAGGTTAATAGCATGTTTCAAAAAATGCTGGACTTATTTTGGAGGTTTTAGTCCTCATTTGTTTGGTGTGGTGACATATTTCTGTCACCGCTGGACTTGGAGGGCACACACTTAGGGGAAGTGAACACAGTTTTACTAAAACCATTTATATAGAAGCGAATCTAAAACAGTGAAAGTGAAAAGTATAGAGCCTGTAGTTTTTTTTTTTTCATGCCTGTGTTGTTGTCTAGTTTTGTTTGAGGGCATGTGCTCTTTATTGATCTGTGAATATCTGTATGAACACGGAAAATGTCCCCGTTACTTTATGGTGATCTGATTTCGTCTTCATCTTCTAAGGCTGTGCCTAATTAGTTGGTGTTGACCTTTAAGGATTGCTTTGAACTGATTCATGGCTCTTCAGATTTGAATCTACAGGCTGTGTCGTTGCTGGTGCGTCAGTTCTTCAAACTAATAATGAAACGAGCCTTACATTAATGCTTGTACCTGAGGTTTGTATTATTTCTGGCAGACAGAAGGAGAAAGTTAGTACATCTACAAAAAAAAAAAAAGTACTTGGTGCACTCAAATGGAAACAAATAGACACTTGGGTATGCAAACACACCCACACACACCTCCCTTCAGAGGTCATGAAGTACCATTACATTTGAGAGTTGCGATGTGCCAACACTGACGAAACCACGGGCATGAAGGACTCACACAAAAGTGAAGCTTGTGTGTTGTGCAGACACAGGATTACACACGCCAAACACACAAGCACCTTCTCTGACTTATTTTAAGTGCATCAATTTCAGAAAAGGGTGGTAAAAGTGCATCAGTCTGAAATTAATCTCAAATCAGAGTCAAATCCAGCGTTGCATGGAAACACAGGACTTGTCAAACACAAACAAATATGCAAAAAGGGTCATCTCAATGTAACATTCAAATTCAATGCAGACTTAAAAATTGTTCATTAATCCCAGAAGGGAAATTAATGAATAATGTCTCTTATAATATTCGGACCTAAGTACATGTACACGCAATTTTACGAACATGTTTTCCCTCACTTGTTTGAACCTGCTTCCAGAAAGGGAACCAGGTCTACAGACAATGTTTTGGATATGTGCCCACTGACTCAAGTGCCAGCTTGTGTGACGTGCAGTTTCACAGACCATGTTTTATCTGTGCAGCTCTGCACAGACGTGTTTTTATTTATCAGGAAACAATTTTTGTGCAACCTGATTAAGCAACAGATATGAAAAATGATTGGGAAACAACCCAACCACCCCTACTGTTAAGTTTTAACATATGCTTTGAGCCATGGTGTAGCAGCCAGTATGACAAATGCATGTCTTTTGCATCCAGAAATTGATTATATTCAGGGAGAGAAAATCTATAATGTTTCCAAGTGACTTTTTTTGGGAAACAAGCCTAAAGTAAAATATTTTCACAGCGTTTTCATTCAATATTTATTAGTTATTGCTCTCTACTTTGGTGACCGTGGCCAATCTAAACTCAATGTCTTTTCAAAACTGCATCCTTTCAACGACAAGTCTCTGAAAGGAAAGTTTCATTCAATTAACATCATTATAGTTCCTCGGTTATTTAGAGGAGCCGATGGCTGTTGAGTATAAATACATCTTTGAACAAAGTATTTATCAACCATCAGCTGCTGATTCATCAGCTGTAACTAAAATAAAGGAATCAGTGAACGGTAAATGGACTTTATTACTGTTTAAAGTGCTTTTCTAGTCTTGTTGCTCACTCAGTGCACGTTACGCAACATTCATAGAGCACTCTTACTCTGTAGACATCGACACAGATATGGTTTTCTATCTGGCCTAGAGCAGAGCTTTTTCAATCAAACACACAATCACGCACCAATAAATTAATCAGAAGTAACGTGGGGTTCAGTGTGTTCCCCAAGGACACTTCGCCATACCAACTATGAGGCCAGAAATCAAACCACCAATCATTTCCCAGCTGAGAGCAAAACTGCAGCAGTCTTCAGTTGAAATGAAACAGGGAATAAGGACTGCTGCAAAAAAGAGTATTAAGATTTGAGAGCGACATTATTCTGAAATTATAATGACAACTTGCCTTCAGTGTACCAAACCATCTGGACACACTTGGACAAAGCGTTAAGTGGCTATTTTGTTTATGTAAAAGTTGAGCAAAATCAGACTTTTTGACAATGCTTTCTTTGGACCTCGACGCTCAGACAAAGAAAAAAGTAGGTGGCTTACAACCAAGGTTGGAATTTTGACCAAACAGCTGAGAGGGTTTACCCAGACAGAAGAGGGCAAAAGGTGCGCCGAGGCATGTAAAACCATTCTCCTAGACAGCAAAGTAAACATAAGCGCTATATTGGCATTTAAAGGAGACATTATGAGCCTTTTCATGAGTTTTCCCTGACGTTTTAATGAAATTACTGTGACCTATTTTGGTTTAAAAAAAAAAAAATCCCCTGAGATACTGTACAAAAGCTTGATTTTTAACCACATTTTTGCAAAGCTATTCATAGCAGCCAGATTGAATGGGTGTAGTCGGCCACTTTGACGTTACGCCACCCTCCTCCTCTGCTGGGTTTGCCTAATTTGAGAAGAGTGGTACACCTTTGGGTGACACACTTCTAAGGTAATACAATGAAGAATGAATAGAAGCTGCTAAGAGATAAAGATGGGTAAGCATTTATAATTCTAGTCTAAACTTAAATCTATGATGTCACAATACCCTAGACAACTGGATGGCTCACTAAATGACATATTTTCAGACCAAACACACAGTCATGGCAGAAGTTTTTAAGATGGGGGCCAGGATGCTCTCAAGCATAACATATACATATAGAGCAGAAAGCTGGACTTTGCACAATGGGCTTGAGACAGCTGGTCTACGCTCACAGCTCCAACACCACCTACTCTCTTATGTCTCCACAGCATATAACTGCCTCCCTGCACTTCTCTCTCTTCTTTCACCATCTCTTCTTTCCCCCCCCAGAAATAATTGCTCTTCTGCTGTTCTCCTCTTCCTCTGCTGCATTCCTTCTTGTCCACTCTGTAAATCTGTTTCAGTTCTCTCAGATCTCCCCCTCTTCTCCCATGCCCCTCTTTTCTCCTCCCACTGCTTCGCTCCTCCTCCTCTTCCTCCCTCACGCTCCTGTCTTCTTTTCTTCTTGTTACTCATCCTCCCCCTTGTCTCCTCTCCTTATTTTCAGCCTCCTCCTCCTCCTCCTCTTCCTGCAGAGGTGGGTTGTCAGTGTTGCCATGACGACGGCACCACGGGAGCATCGGCAGCTCGTCCGGCAATTATACAGGCAGAGAATCTGCTGTGTTCGGGTGCCGCGTGTTTCAGCAACTTTACATTAAATGCAGTTACTCCTATGACACCGTGCTGTGTGACGGCCAGTGCACACAACGCCACACGCATGCAGTTAATACACCGCCTCTTTTGAGAGCCTATACCCTGACTATGATATTCTTAAACTGTTTTCTGAATACAAACCCTCAGTATTGATGCAGGCGTCAACAATTATCACAACAGGACATGCGTGTGAAGTTTCCTACTATTTAGGCGACGGAGATGAGAAGAAAATAAGATTCCCACACACAGCTACATTGCATGGAAACACTAATGGCAAAACAAGCCCACGCTGGTGTAATATACTCCATCACTACAGTTTTTTAACCAGTTTTTGACAACCCCTGTGATTGTGACCTGCATTTGTAGCTGTGCAACAGTGTTTAGAGTCATAGCTAAAGGGGGGGGAACAAAAGTAATAGCCATGAAAATAAAGGCAGCTGCAAGTAGGAGGGACGGGATTAAACATCTTCTGACTCTTGGAGATGTTCTGATTACGTGGGAGAATGGGTTCACCCTAAGTCGCTCTCTTTGCCAGGATAACAATTTGTGAAGGTAAAATGAACAATTTGGAATTTAAAAGTTTGGTTTTACTGCAACAAACAATTAATAATTTAATTTTATCATTTAAAACCTTGTTCCTAAAGATTTCTCCAACACACGCATGGCAGTCCATGCCACAGATGGCCTTCTAATCTGAAAATATAAAACTATATGACCTGTTAACAATGACACAGTGACATATGCATGTTTCCTGCAACTTTTATGCAGAAAGAGAAAAACATACCCCTACTATGTTGCTCCAAAGCATAATAAATAAAAAAATGCACAAGTGGCAAATTTCATCGACTTAGTATCAGCCGTGTTATACATGGCTGCACGATAAAAAAGTAGTGACTGCTTTAAGGCAAAAAGAAAAATACTGGGTAGACTTGGGTAGTAATGTGTTGCAATTAGTTTTAAGTTTGTGAATAATCTTTCATTTGCATTTGCCTACAAAACGAGGTGGAAAATCGGCACAAGAGTCTCACTTTGAAAGTGCTCTGTGTAAGCGAATACTGAGAGGAAATTTAACACCAAGAAGACAGCAAAGAGGATATCAAACACCAGTGAAGCTTCGAGCAAACGTTAACATCACAATAATAATTAACAGTCACTGACTTGACTTGTTGGGAGTAGACATGATTGATCTTGTTGTGGGAAATAAAAGTTAGAATGAGTATTAGTGGGCGAAGCGCTGACACCAAAATAACAAATAGTGTGTTGGCAGAAAGATTGCCATTATTTGATTATTTGTTGCATTTTCTAAGCCAGTGATGAGTAAAGTCAAAATTCAAAGCTCCCATCATAGACTCAACACATAGTACAAGAAGTCTGTATGAAGTTAGAAAAAGGGACACAACACCCAACAACAGTTACAGTAGACAACATTAACAAACGTGTCAGGATCTGATTTACATCACTAAGTTAACCAAAGATAAATTTAAATATGAAGGATTATTCTAGTTTTAGTCTTGACGTAGAAGTTTAAAAACTTTCAGTGGTTTCACTCACCTGTAGCCCAGAAGCCGGTGAAACCAGCGCACTTTTTTCAACTTTTTTCTCCTCCCTGCTTGTCCTCCAACATCAACGTTCATCACAGTTATTTTTAAAGGTTTACTACTCATTCTACTGTTAATATCTTCATCTGTCAGCGTTCCAACATAAAACCAAACGCACACATTCCTGAGCAGATTCAATCAACCAGCGATGTTTTTCTTACATACTCACAGCACGGTCTGGCAACGATGCCAATCACCGAGACAAGTAAGGGACACCGGACACCAGACACTCGAGCTCTGAGCTGTTCAATAATGTGTATGTGGGTGTGTTTTTATTTAATTCAGGTCTATTCATATCCTACTAGGAGTTAGATTATATAAAACCCTGTTAAAGATCCAACCTTTGAAAAGGTTAAAGAAGTGAAAGTACGTCCACCATGAAAGTAGAAAACTGGCGTTTCTTTCATGGTGACAATGTGAGTGTGAGGTTGTCGTTAGCGGTGTCCAGTGAACGAGGATACAGTATCCACCACACCTCACGTCTATCCCCACCTCCTCGGGTCCCTAATCAACTTTTTTTTTTTTTTTTTTTTTTTTAAAATGTATACATCAAAATAAACGTTTTTAAATTGGCATAACACTGAACCACACTCTGCAGTATAACATGATAGTGCATTTAGAAAAAAAAATACTTTTTTTATGCGTTTCTGAATAAAAACCCATTAAAAAAAACATTCAGAAAACAAAAATTACACTTAACTTACTTAACCAGAACAGGTGAATGTGTACATTCCTGACTTCTCTTGTGGTGTAATTGATTTATTGTACAACAATTTCATTTTGGGGATTGATAAAGTAAAACCAACCAAATTAATCCAACCTTGCCCCTCTTTATGAGGTCATCATTTACATCACCAACAATAGTTCTCATGTTATATCTTCTGAAATAATACATTTTAAACATTCAAAAAACTGGCTATATTGTCCTCAAATGGATGTGTCAGAGTTTATTAAAGGGTCTTTGGTAATACTAATATTATAATCTCTTTTGCTCTTTACCTCCATCCATCCATCCATCCTTCTGTCCACCTCTTTTTTCCTCCTTGTCTCCTCTCCCCATTAATTCCCTCACAGGTGAATCTGATCTATTTTTGGAGCGTTACGTAAATGATAACCTGGCAAGGGCAACCTGAGAAACACACACGGACACACAAGAATCTTGGAGCACATTTCTCAGTTCTTAAGAGAGGCATTTGGCTGAAAGTCTGCGCAGTTCCAAGTTAAACTAGGATGGGGATTTAAAGGCCAATAAGAAAAAAAGGAGGCCACTTTCACCTTTTATGATGTTAGAGGCTTTAAGAGTGAATGCTAAAAGATCAAAGACCACATTCCCAAGGATTTAAATGCTTTAAGGGAGACCAAAAATGAAATAACTAATGAAATTAAGACATACTAGCCCTACGGAGCTTCTCAAAATAAAGAGCAGAAATGCTTAAGTAGCCCTTCAGTAGCCCCTTTTACTTAAATCAGCTCGCACACCCAATAAAGAACCACTTCTTCACTTCTAATCAGTGATGCTCAAAACACTGATCATCAACATACATTTTAAAAGGAGAATTATTATAATTTTTTTTTCAGCAACTACATGTGTCCCAGGGGTGAAGCACATGTAAAGCCAATTATGGCCTTTAATCTGAGTGGGGCAACCCAAGTATCTGCAACTGTGAGAACCGTCACTTGGGTCACATGGATCTTGTCATCTGACCCATGAAGATTAATGCAAAACCGCCCCCACCAAAATGAGATGAAACACCTTTACAATGCAATGAAAATTATTTTTAGGGCGCACATGGACCTTAAACATTGTCAGTTAAGGATACTTCAGTCCCTGACAGACTCTTGCCCTTCATTCTCTACAATCTAAAACATGCCAGTTTCTTTATTTCTCTCCTTTAAATTACATCCCAATTTCTTCTCACCTTTTTCTATATCCAGGTATGTGTTATTTTTTCCACTTATGTGCTTAATACCTCTGGCAGTGAGCGCAAGTATACTAACTCATTTAGTAACCCATGATTTCTACAGTTAACCCCATTTACATCTTGACATGATATAAATCATGTGCAGAGTCATCAGAGCAATGTTACAGAGCAGACTTAAGGGACCAGATTTGCTCAATTCCTGTTCCTGGTGTCTGGCACAGAGACGTGTTTGGGCACTGTAGGGTTGCATATGTGCATGGGCAGGGATTTGTACTCAATGTACATGCCAATGTGTTATTCGTGCTTGAGTACAGCATAGTACAACTTGATTAGTGAGCGTGCACTTCAGCTGCCCCTGCCAAGATGTCCACTGTAACTCAAAGTACCTCAGAAATATTTTGAATATTTTCTCTTGGGCAGCACAGCGGCTTAGTGGTTAGCACTGTTCGATTCCCAGGCAGGAGTCTTTCTGTGTGGAGTTTGCATGTTCTCCCCGTGCTTGCATGGGTTCCCTCCAGGTGCTCCGGCTTCCTCCCACAGTCCAAATACATGTTACAGTGTGAGCGTGCTTGGTTTGTCTCTGCATGTGGCCCTGTGATAGACTGGCGACCTGTTCAGGGTGTACCCTGCCTCTCGCCTGTAATGAGCTTGGATAGGCTCTGGCAGACTCCCGTGACTCTGCAAAGGATTTAAACGGGTATATGGATGGATGGATGGATGGTTTTCTCTTGTCCCTACTTTGAATAGTAGGGACAGGAGACTATGAGAACTGTAATCAATCAAAAATCATGTCTCAGTAAGCGTCTACCAAACATGATACAGTGACAATTTAATCTGTCCAAACATGTGGCAAATCTTTCTGAACATACAGTGACTTAGAACATTTAGTGTAAGAGCCTGTCTTACGGGATGATGCTCCCTGCCAAGCACAACTGGGATGATTGATTTTTTGTTTCTGACTCATGTGATGCAAGATATATAGGTCTACCGGAGACGCATGTGACCCAGTCTCAACTGTACACGAACACATCATGTGTCACATGTTTGTTCTGTTAATTGAGACAGACACCAGTAATCTATCTTTTTTTTTTTAAATCCACCAGCTGTCTCTTGCAACACTGTGTGGCCCTTCATCTCAGCCACAGTCTGACCCCATATACTCAAAAAAGACTGTAACATGACCCCACACACACACACACACACACACACACACACACACACAAACAGCAGGAAGACATCAACACACACAAACTGGATTAACTCAAACTGTGAGCTGTTTATTTTTTTGTGCTAAAGTAATTTATCCGTTTCAACAAAACTATTTCTTTATCTGAACAAACTTCCAGATTTAGCATTTCTGTGCCATGTGACTGCTTAGTGTGTGTTTGCACATGTGTGCATGGGGGTATGGTTGCGAAGTGTGTGGTTGTCATGGAAACCTCACTCAGACTTCCTTCCCAGTTTTATCTGAGCGTGCCGCATACCTCTCTGTGTCTTTCTGTCTTCCTCCCAGTTTGTCCGTCTGACCGTCTGTTACTTTTCCGACTGCAAAGCCCTGAGTCCAGCTCTGTTTCCGTGTGTGTGTGTGTGTGTGTTTGCGGTTGTGAACTTTGTGTACGTTTCATTGTCAGCCACTAGTCAACCAGACAAGTTTGAGTGATTTAACCCAGCCGTTCATCAAAACTGTGGAGCAACACTAATTACTGTGAAATTAAATGCACAATGCACCTGTGAACCACTAATAAGATAAACTGGTGACACAACTGGCGCACTTATGCAAGGATCAGATTACATAACCCGTCCTTCCAGAGGGTCTCTCCATCAGACTAAATCATCATGATCATAACCTGTGCAAAGGCAACTTGGAGGCACTTCTGAACGACAACCATGGAGAAATGCATCCCAAACTACTCTAACTAGACATGATGAATTCTGCCCAGCTACTTTTTTTTACTGAAAGAGCCCCAGAAGCACGATTGTTTGATTTTCGTTTGTGGGCATTTTGTGACGTGTAACTGAAAACATTTAATAAAACTGCATTGCATTGTGTTGTGGGGGCTTTCAACTAACAGCAAACGTATCGATTCACAGGGAAAGTTTGCCAGAGCCTGACAAACCCACATATCTGCTATGCAAACGCTCTGTGAGGTAAAATGATCATCCACTCGTTTGTTGTTATACTTCAGTCTGACCAACCTGAATGCTGATCTCTACCAGTGTTTCTCTGGGATGTTCCTAAGCAGTGTCTGCACAAGTATTTTAAAACTTAATTCAAATACTGAAGGTCCTGGTTTAAATCTATTCGGTACATAACCTTAAATGAATAAAAAGATATTGATTCACTGGTAAGAATCAATCAATTCATCAATATTTTGCCCTTGTTTGAATCATCACATCAACTCAATTTGATGTGTTTCCCCAGCGAATGGACCCACCTACCCCCCGAACAAAGGTAGCTGGTAAAAAACAAAACAAAAGAGCCTACTCCTAAGTCAGTGTTTGTCCCTTCTAAGATACTGTTGTAATATGGCACCACTGAACGAATATAAATGATAAAAACATAATGATCCTGCTTTTCATGCTTCTCGCCACCAATGAACGCTGTCCCGAATGGCAGCTTCTGCTCTTTTGCATATTCTGCAGTATTCACAGCAAGGTGAGGGTATTTAACGGAGAAACAATGACTCATACAACAAGTCAAAATGTCATCTTAACAATTGTTCTCATAAAATTGCTCAGTGTCAGTCTGGGTAAGAACACTAAACATGTGCAAGCAGACTGGTCAGAGCTGTGCTGCTCAGCATCCTCTGCAGCTGACAGCTCCAAGTATAGGCACCGATATGTTCTAGTTTCACAGTGCAGTTCTGTCATTGGTTTGACCAAACAACATCTATATTCGTCAATGGTGAACAAAGAGGGGAGAATAAAAATCTAAAATTTACCAACCAGGTCACTGGTTGAACTCAACTTTGATGTTCACTGCTGTAGCTGACAAACAAAAATCCCAATACTCCCAACACTAAAAACAAATAGTCAAGCCACGCCCTAATTTAAATGGTTATAAAAAATCCATTAGTATAATGTCGTTACACCACCTTAACTTGAGCTTCAAGAAGCAGATGAGGCAATTTACCACCATCTATCTAACCCCCAACACCCATCATGTTTTATAACGTACTGGTGATAGACGCTCACATTCTTGCAAATGGTTAATGCTGCATTGTAGAGACGAGTTATAAGTTTAAGTTTATCAATTTTCACTTCTCCACAGATCCAAAAAACAGCGACATCCTACCCTGCTCCAAGTTCGGCCTGCAAGCTGATCAGATGCTTTTCACAGCTGCTTTACTCCTTATGTGAAGTTTTCTGCCAGTTTCTTTCATGTGAATATTTTCAAACATACGCAAATATAAACAGGCTTAAAATAACTGAAACAAATAATGGTACAGTGCAATTACCTGCGGGATTAAAAACGTAAAAAAAAAATATATCAGTGACTTTATGATCTCGTGTCATATTTCTTTCCAATTTTGTCTCCATAAGCTAAACTTCTGACTGAGCTGGGCTTTTTCTTTAATAAGTATAATATATTTAATTACAGTCCACTCTCTTCTGTGTGTACTCCTGACAGGGAGTGGGTGTGTTAGAGCAGCTGCAGCTGGGTACACTTTCACCTCTTATTAGCTCATTGCTGTCACACACACACACACACACACACACACACACACACACACACATTTAACAGGCATTTTTGAACAACACACTATTTTTGAATACGAGTCCCTGATCCAGCGAGGGTGGTCCTACAACCAGAGGGTCAGCGGTTTGAATCCCAATCCCCTCTGTGCATCTAAATGTGGTCCTGAGCACGGCACCAAAGCCCACCATCCAGTGTGATCATAGTTGTGTGATTGTAGAAACAAAGTGCTGGAAGCTGTAATAGGGTGCATTTATTCAATAACAAGCACTCTGTGAGGGTTTGTGCCAGTGGGTTGATGACAACTACATTTTGTGGCACTTTAAAAACAGTGGCAAGTTTGAAAAGGACCATATAAATGTAGACCATCTACCGTTTGAAATGGGGTGACCAGTAACAAACCAGAAATACTGAAGACTTTCATGCAAAGCAAACATTTTCACAGAAGAGTAGTTGCTAAAATTAAAAGTAGAAGTTCAGAGATCAAGAATTAAAGACAATTTGCAAATAAAGCAGTACTGAAAAACATGTGAATGTTTTGGTTTTTCACTGTTGGTAGAAAAAGAAGATAAAAGCCAGGGGTGTAAAGACATTATCTTTGGCCCTTGGAAACCAACAAATTTGATTATTTTCTGACCTTTTCCAAGCTAAATGAGATCATCTGTGGTTAAAAAACAGCCCGTGAAAGGGTTAGAAAAAAAATAAATAAAAAAACAAAAACATAAAGCTAATGTTCGGTTAAGGATCGAGTGGAATAGAATATATTACATTTTAATAATAGAACTTGGTAAAAATGGAACCAATAAAACCACAGCCATGTACTACTAAATTATTTACGTAACACTTTTGGTGTCTTTTTTTGCATACATATTTGTGTGTGTGTGTGTGTGTGTGTGTGTGTGTGTGTGTGTGTGTGTGTGTGTGTGTGTGTGTGTATCCGTTCATGACGTTGGATACAGGAAGCCTGCTTCTTTCCCTCTGACCTTCCTCCCTCTATTTATAAGCACCGTCTCTCACTCACGCTCATGTCGACTTCACCATCAGCACCGTATGACCTTATTGTTGATATTCCACAGCATATTAACTACAATACGAGTGGTTGTCAAATTTCTTATTTGATCATATCATCCATCATAAATGTGAAGTAAAGCAAGAAAAGACCTGTCAATCACACCAAGTCTTTGGAAAACAAATTAAATTTGACAGACAGGCAACAGAATCAGTCAATAGTTCCTGCAGTTCTGGTGTTGTTGCAACATGACCCTAAATTTGTTTTTAAGCATTTTTAATATGCCACACTAGTATCATGGCTGTAAAGATTATGGTCTCTATCCATCCTTCAACTGTTCCTCTGTTAACACCACTTGAATCTCATTTTTTGGTTTTCAACCGTTTTAAAACTGTCCTATGTTCTTACAGGTCTGACCTGGAAACAGAGACTGTACATATGCTCTAATAATTACATTTTTGTCTTTTAAATATGGTTATCTTTAAAAGCATTAATCCCAGACGTAAAACAGAATCAGGAAGGTGATGAGGATAAATGTTACATAAAGATTCTGTTACAAATGTTTTGCCATCTTTGGGTAAAAAATTAATAAACTTCTGTGACTGATCAATCAAAGCACTTCTAATTTTGGGAGTTCTTCATCTCTAAGGATGGTCTGTCAATTTAAAAACCTAAAGCATCACAAGAAATAGTCAGAGTCAGACTATTTCTATGGTTTCCAACGAATTACAGTAATAAGTGCACATGTCTGTCACTGGATGAGATGAAGATTGTGCCAGTTCTTTGTTTCACTCTACTATCCAACATTTCCTCTCCTAGGCAGATGAATAAGGATAAGGACAGAAACAGGAAGACAAGACAGAGCGAGTGTATAATAAGATGGGGAAGAAGATGAGAGAAAACGCAAGAGGACACGAGAGAGAAGAAGAGAGAAAAGAAAAAGGATAAAATGTGAGAAAAGAGAGAAAGGAAAGGAGGGAGCTTCTGTGGGCGATCTTGGCTTTGCCCAAAGGCCTTGGCTTCTCTCCTCATCCTCATCTCACTCTTTCACATTTTTACTCTCTTGCATTCTCTCTGTCTCTCTCCACATCCTCGTCCTCATCTCTCTCAGCTCTTTATCCCTCCATCCACCCACTATGCATCTGAAATGTATTCAATTAAACAAAGCAGCAGCTCTGAAGGAAGACGGTTGTTTCTTAGCGTTAAAAAGCAGCTTTTTTTTTCAGCTGGAACCGTTTTCCACTTTGTTTTCCAACAACTTCATTTTCAACTGCTGCTCCACCTTTTCGAACCACAACTGAACAATATTACTGTTTTAAGTCATCCAACCAGAAAACAGAAAAGGTCCTGAATTTCCCTGAAAATAAAATTTAAAAAAATAATAAAACGCCAATGTAGCAAGCCCAGTTTAATTAAATATCTCAAATATAACAAACATCTCAGGTATAACAGCCTACATGCTGCATAAAATGCTATTTTTATCAATATGGAATCGTTACAGATGTGAGTTCACATGAAATCCCATCAAGCACTAAGTCCTTGCCAGCTTCTTACTTCTTTTTTCGGCAGTTAAATAAAACCCCATCTGTTTCGATAACATGAATAAAGTGAAATAGCTGCTTAGTGTCTGTGGACTTTCAATAAAGAGGTATAACGATTAAGTGTCAACGCAACATGCAGCTAAAAAAAACACATAAGCACATCTTGCTGGTTGATGAAAAAGCGAGAACAGAGCTTCTTCTTTTTTCTGATTTCCACATTTAACCGTATTGCAAAAGGCTAAATACTACTTTAAAGACAAACTACATGAGGGTTTCCCAAAAATGCCTAAACGACACCTACTTTGGGAAGGCTGGTGGTCCCCATCACCACTGCTGTCATAAACTGAACTGATGCTGATGTGAAACATAGCTCTTTTAACAACGCTGATCTTATATTAGTTCACGAGACAGGAGAAATGAGTGTAATGGGCAGGTAATGTTCCAGAGGCGAGTTTGTTAATGTCAGCACCATGGGAGACTGCAGAGGCTGAAAATGCAAACTGTGGGCGATCTCCAAATGAAGTGTCAATAACACCACACATATGTGCCCCGCAGGTGATACCAGGCAGCATACTGCCAACTGTGAAAACAGGGCTAATGTTTAAAGAAAAAAATAAAATAGAAGAATAAAAGATACTGACTCCATATAAAACAAAACAAAAAGTATCAACTCTAGCAGAAGCATCATCAGCCAATAATCACACTTGTTAAATTACCGTGACTGGATGCTGACTGAATTTCTCACTTGACACTGATTTTGCATAATCACGCCAGACAGAGCTTTCTGAAGCAGAGCACTTGGACTGCTCTGCAGAGAGCCTAATGTATGACGTTTGTGCAGGTGAAAGCACTGAGCCAATAAAAAGGGCAGGTGACTTTTTTGCAAGCAAAGCAAGTTTCAAAGAGCACAAATACGAAGTATGCAAAGTGAGGACATACACAAATAGATGCAAATGGGTCTTGGTGGATGCAAACTGGGATAAAGCCAAGTCTACTGTAAATATTTCTGGCACTGCTTCATTGAGGCTGTTTTAGAAAGAATAAAGCTCAGAAAAAAATCATAAAATTTAAGAGGAACGTCACACTAGATGCAAGTCGAACGATTTGCAGTTAAAAACAATCCTCAAAGAAACAGGTTTGCGGAGTGAAAACAAGACGGTATCAGTGATTTTGTTTTTCAATAAATGAACAGTAAGAACAGTTTATCTGCTTTCCAGTTCCTATAATCCAATAACGTTTCAAAACTTCAATTTGGACTTTCCAAAAACACTAATTTTTTTAAATAAGAAAATCAAAAGCAACTGAATTATTTAGTATATATAATACAAGTAAAACAAAGAGCAAGAGAAAAATCCTTTTAACTTCCCACTTACATGGCACAGCGAATGGAGCATAATTTTAAGTTGAAACCGAGTGGGCATCATAAAAATAAAGATAGAGAGGCTGGATAAATATACATGATCATAGAATGTGTGAGGTACCAACGACTGGCTCACTGAATGACGTATTTGGAGACTTAGGCAAGGCCAAACACGGTGACATAATTGAGTTTTTCCAGATCTAATTATTTTCCCGACGCGTCCCATTTAAGAACACACATAGGCATAAACAGTTTTTTTTTCCAGGTTTTGTCATGTTTGTCAAATAGAAAAAGAATATTAAAATACAGACCCTTTCAGAAAGGAAATGCATTTCACATAAGATTAAAAAACAAAAAAGGAAAAGACACGAATTATTCAAGCACACTGTAACCGTTACATGGGAAGGTTTATCAAGGTCTTGCTCTGCCATAATACCTTCAATTTTAGTTATAAGTTAATAGGACAGTTGTAAAGTTTATATTTAAAATGGTGAATAAATTAATTGGATTTATAACTTTATCTTATAGAATAAATGGGTAAGATTTTACAACCGTTTTAACACACATACAAGAATGAGCCTCTTCCAGATGTGAAAGATTCAACATAAATGGGTTCATTAATCTGTTAAAGCTTTGGCCTTCAGTTACTGGTAACTTTTACTTTTAACTGCACTACTGCGATAATCGATTCCAATAGGGATGTACCGACTCAAATTTTCTTGTGCCAATTCCTATTTTTCAATTTTATACAAAGGCAGGACCAGCCAATATAGATTCTGATTTTCTTTTTTTATAACTATAATAATCTGCAGACATTAACTCAATTAACACCACCAAGCAGCAGCGCAGCAACGTTTAAGTGTTATTTTTCCATGGTGCCTTTGTCATACCATAACCAGCAAATCAAATTTCTTCCCGTACAAACTGAAGTGGACAGTGTTTTAAATTATATAGATAAAAACTTGGTCTATCGGATTCTTCTGAACAGAAACCAAGTGAACCAACTGCTGCTGTGTCTGTCTGTTCATTAAAGTGACCACAGCAATTAAACTTGTGGCACATTAAAAGTGATGCATACGTGTCATTAGCTCCAACCGAGTCACCATTTTGTCCAGGGTTCTCGTTCAGCCATGACACACTTCAATTGCCACAAGATTTATGTCTGAAAGAGGCTGTACACAGAGATTTACGCAATCAGACGCCAGAGCAATGCCGCACTGTATGCACGGCTTACACTACTATCATTTAATAGATGTCATGAACCAGAGCCAGAACATAGGGTTGATACTACCCTCCTCTCACTCGTACATGTCTTCCTCTGACACCTACATAATTACACAGTCTGTCAGTGTGTGTGTGTGTGTGTGAGAGAGAGAGCATGTAATGTGGGGGTGGCATTAGATTCACGCTGAGCATCTGTATCTGACCTTTACTGCTCAGAATAGACACACATACGGAAGACGGCAAATATTTTTTAGAAGAAGAGTGATAAAAAGATAAAAGAGCAGAACACCAGGATGGGGCCAAAAGTTGATAAAAACACAGAGAAAGCAAAACTATAAAGAAGAAGAAGAAACAGCAGGAGAAAAGGCAAAGACTTTCTAATAAAAATGTGAGAAAATTACGTTTTTACTGGAACACGGAGTAAAAAAAAAAAAAAAAAAAAGATAAAAGTATTTTCAATGTAACCTGAGGCTACAGCTGGCTAAAAAAAATTAATAATTTACTGAGGACTCTCATTTAACCTGAGCAATTAGTGCACAACACCACTCATCCACGAGCACACACAGTAAGAGAGAAAGCGAGATAAAGATGCTGTCTCACTAATTATAGCGTGTCTCTGCAGCTGAGGTCTGCTGGGTCAGGAACGAGTGTTCAAGTGAGTGGCCGTGCACACGGGCGCACGTGTACATCGGTTTGAGTCATGAACAAAGCAAAAAAGCGACAAACGCATTTAACCGGATAGAAAAAAAGAGGATGGGGGGTTTAAACAAATGCAATATTATTCAAGCACAAAGTAGCATTAATATAATGTGCGTGCATGTTCCTGTGTGTGTATGTGCATGCGTGGGCGCGTGCATGTGTGTTAGAGAAAGCTTTGAGTGGGGACTCATCTTTCTGAGTGCTGAGAGACGATCAGAGCTGGGTAATCCTACCTGCGTAGACACACACACACACACACACACACACACACACACACACACGGCCATTCTGAAAGGCCTGTTAATCCGTGTAGCACACACGTTTGTGAACATAGGAGAATTTATCTGAGTGTGTCTACACTGAAACCTATAAATAGCAGAGACCTGTACAGCGGCAGGTAGATAGGCAGAAACGGAGAAAAGTTAAAAATAACAGAAATGGGAAAACATGAAATGCAAAACCACAAATAAAAACAGTAAAACATTTTGGCAGCATCTAAAGTGGTCACAGTAAAACACAAATCCCTCTTGACCGCAGACCTCGTTTGAATGTAGCAGCTGGCTGTGAGCTTCGCAAAATTAGTCAGCACCATTTGGCAACAGAGTCTCAAATCTCCCTCATCCATCAAAACCTCGGATATTCCTTTAAAAGACGATTATATCAGACAATAAAGCACCAAAAACAAACATGAAAATGTCAATAGTATAATGTCCTTTTATTTTATTTGAATACCTGCAGAATTCAACAGCCAGAAAACCCCAGAGAACATTTTACAAGGTTTCAAGTATCTGGAAATTTAAAATGCACTTTTTTTGTCACGGTCTACTTCACTGACTTGGTACAAACATTAGTAGCTTTGAACGACTTTTCAAATTTGTTGTGGTGCTTCTTTAAATGTCAGTAATGGTTCATTGTGTTGCCCCTTGTTGTGGAAACAGTATTTCGGCATATTCTGAAGTCCTCTTTTTACTAAAACCTTCACTTAAAAAAAAAAAGCAATAGAGAAGAAAAACTGCCAAGTTCAGGCTGCGTAATTTTTCATTGATATACAGTAAGCATACAGTTTTTTTGGCTTTCATTAATTGTGAAATTTGACTCCCGACTGGGGGTCACACAAAGCAGCAGCACCAGTTTGGTCTTTATAAAAGGAGTTGCAAATATTTATTTGCCCGGTTATTTCCAGCTTCTTATTTTTCTGTATTTTGTCCTGAGTTACATCAAGTTACATCCGGCTGCAGCCTTTGGTGATTGAAAATAATTTGGTGTTTGCAAGTGAAAACGATGTATTTATTTGGACATTGAGCAGGGAAGTCAGATCCAGTCAGTTTCCATATAAGGAATCACAAGACAAATTTGGTGACACATTTTAATACCAGGTGTGAACACAGGCTAAGCACCGGACCTTTGAGATGGGATTTTTCATAGCACATTTTAATCGTAGGTGTAACTGGAGCCATTCTTTCTGGTTCTCCTTCCCCACCGCCAACTCCTAAATATCAAGCATAATAGATATTTGACCGGAGTCTACACTGTCTCACAAATCACCTTTTTATGCCATTTGTCACTTTTTCTTTGCTCTAGTAAATTATTATTTACTTTAATAATCATTTGTCCATTTGGCCCATTACTACCATAAAATTAGTTCATAACATTGAGCTGTATTGTCAAGAACACGAACTCCAGAAAAATCCAGAGAAACTAAATTCACTTTCACATAAAACAAAACAAAAAAAAAACAACAAAACAAACAAAAAAAAAAAATTAGCAATATCTTCATTCAAGACTGCATTCGCTATTCTATTCTTTCATAATTTTCCGAAGTTATACTTGTATTTTTTATAACACAAAGCGGCATACCTGTCATGCGAGAGCAGTGAAAGAGAGGCGCAGTTGGAGTTGCAGTGATGAAGTCAGTGTCACCTCAGCAGTCACCTCCACAGGTTCATTATCGAGACAGATGGGCTCGTTGGAAGGAAGATCAGGTGCTACTTTCAAAATGAAATGCATACCAGGAAAACGCGGCTTTGCTTTCTCTTCCCCTCTGCTCTTTCCGGGAGTTAAAATGTCATCTGTTTAGTTAGCCGTGTTCTGTTTACTCTTCTGATTTGACGCCACCTGACCCCCCCAGAAAGTCACAACCCTTGTAAAACTAAAAAAAAAACTAGTATCCAAAACACATAATTAGTACAGTTTAACCCAGACATCAAGCCATCCAGCCAGACACTCATTAACACAGACATCAAGCACACTAACCAAGCCAGTCAATCATCCAGTTTCCCGCTCGGTTTATCACAAAGCTTTTACTGACAAAGACCGCTGCATCAAAGTTGTGAAGGCTTGGCCTCATCGCAGCTTGGAGACAATCAGTAACAGCAATCACTAACTGCCAGCAATCCAGTCCAGTCACCGAGTCAGTCAATTAGCCATGCAATCAATGACAGAGCCAGCTGTCCATCCAGACACATTTACACACAGCCAGTCAGTAAATCTCGGTTGGCTTTGTTTGTTTTAGACGGAGAGAAACATTTTTAGCAAACCATTTCAGGATCAGTTACAATAGCTCTAGTCTTCACTCGGTTCCCTGACAAGTCAATGAAAAAAGAAAAAGCTTCAGGCAAAAGCATGACATTTTTTTTTAAATGTTGTGTTTCTTTCAACTTTGAGACTTTAAAGATTAGTATTAGGGCTGGCAATTATATTTGACAGAGAAGCAAATCATTGCATTGTGCTGGGCCGTGACAAAATGTACAACCTATTCTCAGCCTGAACCTCTTTCCTTTACATCTGGGGAATGTAAACAAGACACCCGCTTTATAAAGGTGGCATGGAAAGGTGACCGTCGTGTTGTATTTTGCAGCTCTGGTGCGTTACATTAAGGGTATTTAAATTACTGCAGTTTGTACTGGTGTGGTTTTACCTACAGTTATTGACTCACTTGCAATAGTCATCCTTTTTCTTTTGCTATAACTGACACAATTTCTTCCTTTACACCATTTACTCCTCGCTTAACCAGATAAATACAACACCTCTGATGACCTGCACTGACTATCCTTTGTTAAAAAAATAATAAGGCCAAATAAGTGAAGCCAGCTCTCCTTTCATGATCAGATAAGTCTCCGGTAGGGAAAGGAAGTAATTGACTAATCTTTCAAAACAAGGTTTCCCTTCAGCTAGGTTCCTCTTTTCTTCTATTAAACAACCAAGAGTCACTTCTCTTTTCTCTTCTGTTTTGCCCTCTTTTTTCCAGCCCCATTTCAAAGCACGAAAAGCCTCTTACAGTCAGCCAGACGACTAATAAGGAGAGGCTCCTGTTAGCCAATCCCTCTTAATGCCCCAGCACACTGCATTATGGGCAAAATACCCCAACACACACCAGCACGCACACACTAAACACTTGCCCTCTCAAACACTCCCGAAAAGGCTAGGAAAGCAGAGCGAGATAAGTCTGAGGTCCCGCTGTTCCAAAAAAAGACATCATCAGTCTTCATCTTCCAGAAAATGAAAGACATGCATAAATGCTCACAAACGCACCACCAGGCAAGTGGTGTTTGAAGAGGGTGAGAGGGGGGGGGGGGCTTATGCCCCTGCTTGGCTACAGGATGTGGGCAGAGAGAACAGCAGAAACCAGGATAAAAACTCATCATTATTGAGTCACACTTTCACTTTGTTATTCAAGAGAGCACATTCAACTGTCTTCCAATTGAATGTGTTAGTCCTGACACAAAAAAAATGATTTTGAGTTAGGATCAAGGCTGATGATGATGATTAGTTTGATCCTATTTTTCTCTTATTGGTAAAAAAAAAAAAAAAAAAAACAAATCTGGGAAATTTCAGGGGCAACTGTGTCCCATATTCAGACATTTTAAAGACAATAGACTCTGTGATAAATGAAGTAAAGTTAGCAGCACGAGTTAAAAACAAAAGAGCGGCATCGGCACTAAATGCAGATTTTAAAAAAACAAGACTTACAGTTTATCTACATCTGAAATAATTGGTTGATGGATAACCAACCAACCAAATTCCAGCTGACCCAAATACTTTAAAGCTGTTGCTATGGTAATCAATTCCCAGTTCAGTGTACCCGTGTACTGGAGTGCTTTGTGATTTTTATTAGTATTTTCTTTAGTATATTTAGTATTAACCCTTTAATGCCCAATTTTGTTTGTAATTCAAAGTGTTTATTATACATTAAAATCAAAAACACCTTTCTTATCATTGTTAATTCAGTGGGTAATTCCTTTTAAAATGAGCAAAGATAACCTCCAAGAAGTCTCAGGTACAAGGGGTTTATAAAGGCATGCAAACTGAACGAGTCGAGTTGACTTCTTGTGTAACTTGTTTCCCCAACAACTGTACAGGGGCAAAAGACGCTTTTACAAAACAGCCTGTTATAAAGAACGTCAACTGAAAATCAATCATCTGATCGATTGTGTTTGGGTGCCATCTGTGCCACAGTATGTTCTGAAACTAAAGAAACTACCACAGGAAACACTGTTAACATATTTATCATGGTCCGTCTCTCACAGCATTTGTCACAACTTCCTCCGGTAATGTAAATGTACAATTTAAGTATAAAAAGGGGAGTGAGGGTTTGCAGCACAGCAGTGGATTAAAAGTAAATGGCAGCTGCACACAGCATCAAACGCCACACTCATATGCATGTTTTAAAAGATTATATTTCTTTCTTGTCTTAATGTGGGAAACAAAACTAAATTTGCATGCATATTTAAGGGTGAGAGCAGAGAAGGGAAGAAAAAACTGTGTCAGTGAGCCTTGTATTTCATCAACAATTGGGGCTCTGATCATATGTTTATAAGATTCATGAGTGTCTTCAGGCTGTGAGCTGTGAGCCAAGTGCTCCACTGAATTTAAGCAGCCTGGACTATTAGAACAAGAAAAGGAATGTGTAGGGGCAGCTTTTTCTACTGCATACGCTGTCAAGTGAGCAGGTGCATTCAGGTGAAAGCTCTTGTTCCTTATTGATTTTATCTGGCATCCACTTTAACCATCAGGAGTAATGGAGATGAAGGGGAGAACTGTATATATAAATGATTAGGTCCTACTGCTGAGTCCATCCATCAAGCTTGCTGTCATGTTTTGTAAAAGACTAAAAATGGCAACCTCACTGTTGCACAAAATGTCTGCAAGCCACCAGAGCCAGTCACTTCCCCTGATGACCTTCTATGACTGAATACAACAAAGCATCAGAATTATTACAAATGCATCGTGCCTTGTAAACCCACAAGTGACATTAATAAAATGAATGATGGCTCGGTTTTTGAAAGTCCCCCAGTGATGCACAATAATGGAACACCATATACAACAACTGTGCAGAACTAGAATTTAACTTATCATCACTGCAAATGAATGGATCAAAATTAAAATATGTATAATCTGTGCTCTTATAGTGTATTGCACATCATCAAAGGTGTTTTCATGCCTTTGTTCATTCACTTGGGTTCAAATCATTCGATGTGCGTAAATTTGATGTATCACACCGAACATCCCCAATTTGAATGTAGGCCACCCCTTTTTGAGGACGTTGGTCCAGTTGTTCTTGGTCTGGTATAATTAGTATATTCACACCAGGCTAAACTCTAGTTGTTTTAAATAGACTAAAGCATGTAGGTGTGAGAGCAAGTGTGGGTGGAGCAGCACAGGAGCGATATAGTGACCTCTGTGTTTTTCTAGTTTTATGTACAAATGGCTCGAGGTGGAAAAAAACTGGTAACTGTTCAAAGCGGGGGGTGGCCAGGGTAGTGTTGTCTTTGAGGATGTGGTGGTTCTGCTGATGTAGCATGTGGTAGAAACGTCCTCCAGAGAGAACAGTGGGCAGCCAGTGATTTTCTCTGGAGTCTTAACCACCATCTGGAGCGCTTTCTTGTCCGCAGCAGAAATGCCTGCATACCATACTGAGATGCGCTATGTTAGGAGGCACTCCGGTTACCCAGGGTGAAGGTAGCAAACAGCTTTGTGTTGTACAAGCCAAGCACTCAAAAGAACATGTAGTCTTAACTCTTTGCTTTTCATAGTGGCATACGTGCTGGCCAACCAGGACAGAACTTGGATATCAGTAGCCAAAGAAACTTGTACGTCTGAACTCTTTCAACATTTATGCCTCCTTTACGCAAATACAGGTCAGATCTGTGCTGCGTTTCCTCCAGTATAAGACCAGTGTGGTTTCTGAGGATGTCTTTGGTCCATGTGCAGGTGGGGATCGAGAGGCCCAAGTCTTGTACACTGGTGAACTGACTATGCCTTCTGATTGGAAGGTACAACCTCTTTAAGAACCAAGAAAAGGAAGTCCAGTTGCCACGAGTCAAACCTCTGAGGATGACCTGTCTTGTAGTTTACTGACAAGAAAGTCTGGGATCACAGTACTAAATGAGACATCAAAGGGCATCCTGACATAGTTCTCCCGGTGTTCAAGGTGACTCAGTTCACTTCTATGGACTGCTAATAAGGATTAAGTGCATCTTAATAAGGACTAAGATGTGAGCATCCACACTGTTGAGTGATAGTATTATGCAAGCAGACACAGCAGGAACGTCCTGCAACTTCCAGCTGTACCCGGGGTCAAAAATGGCCAAGAAAAGTTAGAAGAATCCACCAACTAGTAGTAGTGTTTTTATGAGTCCATAACCATTTAATGATACCATGGCAGTCATCAGTAAAATATAAACCAGGGACTGCTTGGTAGTCTCTCACAGTAAATTTGACGCTGATTTAAATTTGACCCATTTTTTTTGTTTAAAGTTTTTTTTTTTTGTTTTAAAGCAAGTAATTTCACACTGAAAATGCTTGCTGAAATTTATCATAACTTTCTGCTTTTTTATTTTACTTAAATAATCTTACATTAGAGAGACAAAACTGGCAAATACAACATTGATAGAGTAGAGGATTTGGTTATTATCTATTCTTAGTATAAAACATATGAATGATGACGAGCGCAACCTTGGAGTTTTCCATTTTTCAGTACCACACAGGAGAGCTGTGCTCCTGGTGCATTTTGATGGTTGTCATTTCCTTTTCCTAATCGTTTATCAAATCCCTTCGAAAGTGATCCAAATGGCATTATAGCAGCGATGTGGGCTCCACCCTAATATAAACACCCTTTTGGTTATTACGCTGGGAGAGAACAGCGCTTTAAATAACACACAAACTAAAAGAGACAGAAACTAACCATCCCAAAATCCACAGCTCCGAGTGTTCCTAAGATTGGAGAAAAATTAGTTAGGCAACTACATATTACTGGCTGTTGTCATCCAAACACACACAACAACCTTTCAGCAAGTTCTATATTTCAGTCAAATCCGATTCATAATTCACACATGTTGTTTTTAACCGAAGCACGTTTGTTTTTCTGTTTTTCGTACCTTAACTAAAGCTCTTTTGAACGAGCAGCTGGGTTTCTTGTTGTGCCCTGTTATCTGTGTTTAGTACTCCTTTTGCTCTGGCCTTTCAGATTTAATTTCCCAAGGGAAAGCCAAGCCATTGTACTGCTCTGTGGTGTACTGCTGTTACACAATTACTGTAAGTAGAATGACATTACAGGGGTTTCTAAATCTGAAATCCCTCTTTCCTTTTGGCTGTTTCGCGTTGTTGCCCCGTGTATATTGTGCACAAAAAACAGCTGTAAAACTCAGGTCACAGCGTTAAAAATTGGAGACTTCCTTTAAGAGCTCCAAAGTAAAGTAGTACATTATAAAATCTATCGTAACCTACATTACAAATCAAGCTTTTCTACTTTATGAGTAAATCTGCAGTTTAAATTCATTTACTGGTGGGTGTATCACCACTTTGTTAAGCACCAGTAAGCAGCAGCTGAGAATGTAATTGTGCTATAGACATCGAGGACCTTAAATGTCTTATTTCTACACAGTGTCACACAAGTCACCAGTCTAGTTTTATTTTTAGAGCAGATTAACTGTTATTGCTCCATGTAATGTAGTCCTCCACTGGGTAATAAAGTAATTGCCTTATAATGCGTCACTACCACCATGTCATTACTATCACCCCTTTCATTCGTGCTTTTCAATGGTTCTTTTACATTTCTTGAGAAATGACTCTCCTTTGACTTCATATCAGACATTCAGCCTTCTTTCTTCTCACTGTCTGGCCATCTTTTTTTCATTTATCTATTCTCACCCTCTCATCAGTATTCCGTCCTAATTGAAAGCTGAATCGAGTTTTATAATTTGGCATCATCAGATGATGAAACGGCCTTTGATCACTGTTTACCCCTGCAGGTGGTAAGCAGCAGCAGAGACATGAGATACATTCAAAGCTTTTATGTTATTCCTCTCTTCTTGTTTTGGTGCATCTTTCCAGCCATTTCCCTTCTCCACGATATGCCATGGTCTTTAATAACACGTGAAAATGCGATATAGTGGAGTGGGAACACACATTAATTGCAAAACGCGTTTGTAAAGTGGGCTGTAAATTGTGGAAGGATAATGTTAGAAAATCCTGTCCTGTGGCAGTTTCGGCACTATTTCCCTGGAAGCCGGAGGTAAAATCTCACCACATGATAAGCCGGGTGTTGAAACAAAGCATTTGATTGTTTGCAATTTCCCTCTTGGGCAATCAGGTCATGCTGGTATGTTTAACAGCAGGGCGAGAGGTCAGAAGAAGCTGCCTCATCTACCAGGGAGAGACTAATTATTTAAGTCCCTGTCCATTTATCACTTTCCTAACCAGCACTGAAACCAATAGGATTTTTTTAAATGACATCGTCAAATAAACATTTCTTCATAACCTCTCACAGGGGTTCCCCAAGGCTCTGTGCTGAGGTCCCTTCTGTTTGCCATGTAAATAACTTAATTGAGCCATGGGTTCTCGAAACTATTCGTAGCTACTCAGCTTATACCCAGCTTTTCTTGTCATTTCCGCCAGATGACCGTCCATCTCCTTGAGGACATCTGCCTGCCTCTCTGACATCTCCTCATAGATGAAAAGAAAGGCACCTTTATTTAAATCTCTGACTGAGTTTTTGATCATTCCTTCCATTAGTGTGTCAAATAGGTTTTCAAACTCAACATAAACTACATTTTTCACACCGTCCAAGGTTGTGTAAATCAGAGCGTTATGACTGATGACCAGCTATTCCTCTGTAACCAGGTTACCCGGCCACACCATTTTGTATGATACAAAAAAGAAAATCAGGCTGTACTTAACTGACTATGGCAACCAAGTCCTGGTGTGGGCCGTGCTTATCTTCCACCTCGACTACTCCAATCCCTGCTTGGCTGGTCTTCCTGCGTTTGTTCTTGAAAAGTGGTTCAGAATGCAGCAGTATGTGTGGTTTTCAATTAAACTAAAAGGACTCAAGCCACTCTATCGCAGTTCTCAGAGCCCTGCCAGCTGCAGGGGCATTCTTCTCTTTCTTCAAGACGATTCAGACTCACCTTTTCTAGTTCCCCTCCTAACTACCTAACAGTACTAACAGAAGCTAAATACAATGTAATGTAACATTAATTACTATAATTTTAATAGATGACAGCATTTTGATAAATAGGCTGACAAATGTTGAAGTTCAGATTATTCTTTTTTTCTAAGTTTTCCAGACAAAACAGTCAATTTAAAAAGAAAAACACACTCCTTAAAATTACATTTGAAAAAATCAACCAAAATATAGTCTTGCAAAAAAAATACCGCCGCTCAGTAACATCTTACAACCCAATAAAAGTATGTGATATGTATATTTATTTGAAGAGTAACTGTTTTATGCCCTTATTTTCTTTGTTACTTCCTTTTTGCTTAGTTTTTTTTTAAACTGTGTTCAGTGCTGTGATGTTTTTGGGCTGCAGCCTTTCAGTAGTGGGCGTGTAACTATTTGACAATACCAGTCATGGGGTGGAGGACTATAAAAAGCAGTGGTCAGTTCAAATGACTTTCCTCTTCAATGTCAGCGTTGACGTCCGTTTGACCGGAGGTGTAGAAACGTCTCAGTTCTAACACACGTTGACGTTGTCAAGAACAACACTGACCTGATTGAGTTTGCAGACTACACAAAATTATAATTGTAATTACACATTTGTGCTACGGTGGCTTAGTGGTTAGCACATTTGCCTCACAGCAAGAAGGTTCCTGGTTCGATTCCCGGCCCGGTGGGTCTTTCTGTGAGGAGTTTGCATGTTCTCCCCGTGCTTGCACCAATTACGCGGGTAGGATCCATCCAAGGATGTGTTAATTTGTGCAAAATTGTGCTAAATTTGTGTTAATTGTGAAAAAAGATTCACAGTGTGCTAAGATTCAGTGCTGAAACACCAACTACATAGTTGTTGCTTGTTTAGTAATGATGAGATATGAAAAATTATTCCGTATTTGGAAGCAGACATCCAAATACACTGCCCATTTTATGAGCTAACATGAAAGCATGAACCAGATAAAACATGAGGGGTGTAAAATCTGCCTCTAAAAAACTAAGAAAATAAGTAGCACAAATAGTGTAACGAACCACATCAACTGTTTCCACCAGGGATGAACATTCTGCAACTTCAATAACGACAGCCTCACAAACTAATCAGTCATAAATTAAAGCTCTTTCTTCTTCTGCTTGACATTAGGGCGTAAAGGTCAGTATCAAATTATTGCTTATATTTAACAAATCCATCCAATAAATGCAACTACTACTAACCAGAGGCAGAACAAATTCAGTTTGTGCGTTCGCCTTCCCAGGACAAAAATCTGACTTGTAGCAGATTACTGAATATGCTGCTCATCAGAGGGGATTTAGAGGTCTGTGCACTCCAAATACCCTGCACTGCACCTTGTCAAGCAGCTATTACATGTGATTTGCAGACTTCACAAGTAACTGCTTTGTATGCTACATAATACATAGTGCAGGGGTGTGTCAGTCAGGCAATGGTAAAGATGCAGCTTTTTGCATTAAAACCACTGCTTTCAGTTCTAACAGAACTAAATAAAAACAGAATTTAGACTGATTTTGTGAAATGGGTCTCGTACTCCTCCCATTCGCAACAGAAAGTACCAAAGAATTAAAACGGGAGCAGAGCAGACTAAAAGCTATGACTTTTACAGACGAACAACTCAGTTCAAAACAACCCAGACAGCTGCAGAGTTGTTCATTACCGGCACTCCTGTTACACTGCACACCATTTTGGATCTATTTTGTTGATATCAGTCTGATTTTCTCTCTGCCTATGTCACGTGCTTTGTTTTTGGATCGGTTATATACATATCCAACGGCATCCAGAAGCGGTTTCTACTGCTAAGGCTCTTTTTGTGAGTTGTGGGAACAATAGAGGTTTATTATAATTTGTGAGCACCAATTCTGTAGATGTATGATCTTAACAAACTATCAGTGACAGAGATAAGCAAGAGGTGCCTGGGAAAATAAACCACTGACTCACTTACAGACCGATTGTCAAGCCAGTTGACACTGACCAGCTAATCAAATACGGCCTGACAGACCCGCCGGTGTGCTGGCTGAATGGCATAATGCACAAACCCACACACAGCTTCTGCATTTCAGTGTGAGGAAGGGCTATCATGCAACCAGTTGGGTGAGACGTCTAAGAATAGATAAAAGGAGGGACACACAAAGGGAATTCTGGGAACATGCACGCTGACAAAGTGTGACGAATTTCTGGCAGATTAGTTGCACGTGCTTCATGCTGCCATAAGCATACAATACCGCAACCTCACACAGAAAACAGCACACAAAACATACACAAACTGCCTTTGATGTCCAACAGAATAATTTCTGAGCTCTTTCATATTGCCACATATGGTAATTTACTTTTTGGCATTGGCCACTTCAAAGTTATGTAAACTACCATCTCCGTTGACCAGCTCAAGCCTTTTCCTTCACGTGGGTGATTCTATGAGGAGGAAAATTCACAGATTTTCTGCAGGCCCACTGCAATACCGTCAAATCTCGAGACGACTCAATGTATAATACCCTAATTAGCTGGAAATACTGGAAGACTGAAGCAAAGACACATTTATTACTGTACTACAACATACCAACCTTATTTCCTAACAATGTATTGTCTTGTATGGTGAAGACATGACACGGAATTTAAAGTTAAAGTCAGTAAATGTCTAGAGAAGTTATTATTTACCAAATATAAAGCACTTAGTCATTAATAGTCAAATGTCTGACTTTTTCTTTTCTTTTTTTTAGTCTGGCTAGTTTCCCTATTTCCTTTCCTGTGTGATACAGAGAATTAATCTGGTTCCTCTGTATCGGAGGCAGTTCCAACAGAAGAAACTGACGTGTATTTATTTCTACTCTAAAGTTGGACATTTAACATGGAGGAGGTCAATGATCAACCTTGTTGTTTCATCTGATCTTCAGCCGTATGTCTTGGACACACGGGTTGTCCTGTCAACTGGTCACTACCTCGCTGTGAGTTGGATACTCTGATATAAGAGGAAGCTGGACAGACCGGACAGGCCCAAACGTATTGTGATGGTCTTTTGGGAACGTCTGGCGAAGTCCTCTGTCAGGGAGGTCATCAACTCCCACCAGTTCAAAGTTGTGGACACAAGGTCTCTGGTCCCTGACGTGGCAGCAATTCCCAAACCTGGTGGTGGACACTGGAAGTAAGGGATGCTGTCAGGCAGAAGAAGGAGTCCTATCGGGCCTTGTTGTCCTGTGGGACTCCTGACACAGCCGACAGGTACCGCCAGGCCAATCAAGCCACAGCTCGGGCGCTCCTGGAGGCAAAAACACGGGTCTGGGAGGAGTTCGGTGAGGCCATGTGAGAGGACTATAAGTCGGTCTCGAAGAGATTCTGTCAAACCATCCGGCGCCTCAGAAAGGGGAAGCAGTACTCTGCCAACACCGTTTACAGTGCAGGTGGGGGGCTGCTGACCTCGACTGGGGACATTGTCGGATGATGGAAGGAATACTGTGAGGATCTCCTCAATCCCACTGACATGCCTTCCACTGAGGAAGCAGAGGCTGTGGTGAAGGAGTCAAAAGGCGAAGCTCTTGATTTACTGGTTAATATACACTCCCACCCTCACCTAAGGTCATGAACTTTGGGTACTGACCAAAAGGACAAGATCGCCGATACAAGAGGCTGAAATTATTTACCTCTGCAGGGTGGCTGGGCGCTCCCTTAGAGACAGGGTGACAACCTCAGTCACTCGGGAGGAGCTCGGGGTAAAACCGCTGCTACTTCCCATCAAGAAGAGTCAGATGAGGTGGCTTGGTCATCTGTATCGGATCACCCTTGGATGCCTCCCTAGAGAGGTGTTCCAGGCATGTCCCACCGGGAGAAGATCCCAGGGAAGACCCAGGACATGCTGGAGAGACTATGTCTCTCGGCCTGGGAACGCCTCGGGGTCCTCCCCGGAAAAGCTGGAGGAAGTGAGGTGGGGGAGATCTGGGCATCTCTGCTTAGACAGCTGGCCCCGTGACCCGGTCCCGGATGAACAGATGACAATGGATGGATGAACAGGTACGGCTGGTCAGGCAAGGCCTTTTTAGACATAAGGCCAATATTTTGTAAGATCTCTCAAAGTCTATCGTGGTGGAAGCAACAATCCCTCTCTGTTGTAAAATCAGCCAAATGTTTCCATCTCAAACAAAATAATCGTGAATTGGGTTTTCTGTGACGTTGGTGCTTTATGGCTTACAAAATGGTTTACAAAATATTAAAACCATCAACCTTGTTATCAGCTGATAGACACGAGGATATAATTCTACTTTCACTGCCGATTATGAAGACTCAAAAGATAAGATAAAACCTCTTACTCAGATTACATCAAAGGAACTAGACATGTTTTGTTTTCAGTGACAAGGAGTTGAGCTGTTTTCTATTCAATAAAAACAAGAATTAAGATTTCTGTCTTTATTTTAAGTTAATTACACCAGCTTTCTTTGTAGCTTGATACAAACAGGAAAGTGGTATTGATCTGTTCATTTAATTCTTAGCAAAGAGCCAGAAGGAAGAAATAAGAGGCAGTGAGTTTACATTAAGACGTTTTACTACATAAAAGACGAGCTACAAAAAGCAGCTGTAAAGCGGCTACAAGATCCACCAAATACACGCAGTTTCATGAGGTTTACGATGGCCAAATCTATCATTTATCAGCTGCAACCTACTGGCTATGAGAACCCACCTTTTTTGCATTTGTCTGGATTTAATTTCTTCATCCAGGTTTCGTTGCATCAAGTTCGGGGATTCTTCTGCAGGTGAAGACTGCTCAGCTCACCTTCAAACATCCCACACGCCGCTTCGCTTTTATGATGCAATTCTGCTGCATACACTGTCAAAAATATTTCTCCCAGCTAATGTTTACTTCCAAGGCTGGCTTATCCCCCGATGTCAGCCTCTCCTCCTAGATAGGGGTTAGGTAAAGCTTTTTTCTACTGAAACAACAGCGTTCCTTATAAAGTGTCTCTGTCTTCATAAAGATGGGAAGTTCAAAGCAACTGCAGCACTCCCCGTGAAGCACAATATCTTGGAAAACTAACTTTTTCACCAAAGGCCAATTCTCAAGGAGAAAACTTTTTCCTTTCTTTCTTTCGGCTGTGCAGTTCCTTTTAGGTTGTAATGTTTCCATGGGGCATAGTTACGTTAAACGGGCTGTTAATAACTGGGCCTCAGTGGACACAAGCAGGTCACACAGATAGATAGATAGATAGATAGATAGATAGATAGATAGATAGATAGATAGATAGATAGATAGATAGATAGATAGATAGATAGATAGATAGATAGATAGATAGATAGATAGATAGATAGATAGATAGATAGATAGATAGATAGATAGATAGATAGATAGATAGATAGATAGATAGATCAAAACTGCTGCGTGAGTGATCAACAGCAGCTGCCAGTCGCACTTGGGTGTCAGGCTGCTGCTGGCATTCACTCTCTCACACACACACAGAGAGAGAGAGAGAGAGAGAGAGAGAGAGAGAGAGAGAGACCTCAAATCAATACTCTTCTCTCTCTCCACTTCCACATGCAGCACACAGAAAACCCACATACAATCGCTTGTACAGATATTTCCGTGATTGGAGCTGAGATTGTTCACCTTTATCAGGCTTTTTATAAACGTGAATGTTGATTTGATCAAAGTGTTGCAATGCAGCCAGTCAGGACAAGCCCGGGTAACCACGAGCCGCTCATCTTTCTGCTGTCCGACAATACAACTTCACCGTGTAACCTCTGGTTTAGATCCTTTCCTGCGTTGTGTTTACGAGCTGCAGCCAGCGCACCCGCGACTCTCGTAACCGTGTCCGCCGTAACGTGTAAAATAAACACGGGGGCTACCAAAACATTTCAGTGAAATGTCAAAACAAGCAGATGTATATACACAGCGACATATATGGCTGCGACCGATATCCTGTCCCAGCATCCTCCCAGCTCCCGACTCACCGATACGAGGTCTGCTTTCTGAACGCCAGACCTCTTAATTTCTCCTCCAGAGCCTCTTGCTCCATGTCGGGCAGGCTGCTGAATGTGTCGCTGCAGCAACCCACAGCAGCCTCCTCGGAGCCGGCTCCGGACTCCGAGTCACCCCCGTCCGCTCCCAGGGAGGCCAGGCGACCGCTGTTGGTGCGGTTCTTCGCTTGGGGGTCCATGCTGGTCGGTCCTCTCTCTGGCTCGCCCCGGGCTGGACCCCCCTCTCTCTCCCCCGGCTTGTGACGAGACACAAATGCCGGTGGTGTCCGGAGAAGGAGAAGTGAAATGCTTGCGGAAATAAATGACACAACGTCGGCGTTTTAAGCTGCTGGCCGTTGTAGTCCGTGACCGTTGACCGTCTTTATAAATACAGGCAGGTAACGGCGGCACGCGTAGCCGCCTGGACAACAGCCTGAACTGCACTCATGAGGCTCCGCTCCGACAAGCTGGCGGGAGCTACGTGAAGCTGACAGGAAGTAGAATGTTGCTATTTCAAAATAAAATCAACGTTTTTTTTTTTCTTATTTTGTTAATTAGATCTACCCTTGGAGATTACAGGTCGCGAAGGGATTCAAGTCTGAAGGTCTTAGGAGACTTTTTTTTTTTTGCCAAATCTCCTTATACAAATAGAAAATAGTCAACACCGCACACCCTCTCCCAGATTTGCTTATAAAGCAATGAAGTATCTTCAGGTGAGGTGCATAATCTACCTGTTTTACTTTTTTATTTTACTTTGTGTGTGTTTTGTTCAATGTTGGTGATCATTAAATCCTAATACATTCACAATTAACATTAGTTACCAGTGTACACACAAATTATATTCAAGTGAAAGTAGTTTGTTTATTTAAATAACCGCCATAAACCTAAATATATGATTTCATTTTTCTTACCTGTACATGAAGGGCATCTATGTGATTTTACACCAAGATTTATCATTCACACCAGAGTTTTTCACCAAAAAGGTTATTGATTTTAAATAACAATATTCACTTAAACCTAAAATCATTTAATTAAATTCTAGAGTCGCTTACATTCAGATGTGTAATATATCATTGTAGGGGATAAATCTGTTGTCATGCTCCTTTAGTTTTAGTGATGTTATAAGACCCACAACAAGCAAACAAATATCATAGTTAGCACTTTATTACTAATAAATAAATAAAACTTTATTTTAGAATATTTGACCGGAAGTTGAGAAGCCTATTTAATTATCTGTGACGTGACAAACGTTCAAAAAAAAAAAAAAAAAGATAAAAGCGCGACCTACTATCAGGCACGCACAATTTACATGTTCAGTTTATGCCAGTGTAGTTACCATCCACCTTTACGTTCACCCCCCCCCCCCTCCCGTCCATCCATCCATCCATCCATCCATCCATCCATCCATCCATCCATCCATCCATCCATCCATCCAGCCATCCAGCCATCCAGCCATCCATCCATCTAGGGGACAAGCAGTGTGGCATTGTGGGATATTCCCTCTCCTCGTTTGTGCAGCATCATGAGTCAGAAAGTAGGGCAGAGGGTGAGCATACTCTCAGAAACACATGCACACGGAAAGTATCTCACACTGAAACAAATATCTCTCTCTTCATCTCTCTCTATCTAAGGAAAGATGAACGCTGTATGATATTATGTGATGATGTTGCTAACATCTGTAATGTAATTATCTATCTATAGTTATATCTAAATCAATTTAATGACCAATCCGACAGTTTAGATATAAAGTGGCAGTCAGTGGAAAACAACTGGCATGCAGTCAGTAGACATGTCCTACATGTGGCTATGTATTCCAAGAAAAAAGGAGCTTCATGACATTGCTCATCTGTCAGACTTTGGGCAGTGGATCATTGTAATAGGGCACTAAAGCCAGGGGGGTTATTTTCGAACAAGCTTGCTGCAAAAATTTGTTTTATAGGATGCCATCATGGCTGCGTTAAATCCATTTAGGGAATCTGGGAGTCGAGGCATATATCCTTCAGCTGCAACGTCTCTGTTTAGTCTGTGGCCGAATTTGACTTTTGATCTTCACTGATATCTGATTTCTAAACTATGTGCCAGGATGAGAAAGTATCCCATAACTTTGATTTAAAGTACTGCTCTAAAATGTGTGAAAGCTCCACGTTTTTTGTCACAAATAATTAGATTTCCAAAAAGGTTTTAGTCAATGGATCAGGCCAGCACATCGGGTTTAAGGGTTTCAGTATCATCGCTGGGATGTTGGGGGGTTTCTTCACATGAACCGCTCGCTTCAGGTCCTTCTGCAACATTTGTAATGGATTAAAGTCACCCCAAGTAATTTCACCAATGATCATAAGCTATCAAACAGTCCCAAGCCATGTTCATCTTCTGACGCTGTTATCACCGTTTCCTTGCATCGAGAAGGTTCCTGGTCCAAACCCTGGCAGGTGTCTTTCTATGTGGAGTTTGCACGTTCTCCCCTGTGCATGCGTGGGTTTTCTCCTGGTACTCCGGCTTCTTCAAAAAAAAGCCCAAAAACATCAACATCCGAACTCAGGTCGGGACACACATGTAGAAACAATGCACTCACTCTCTGTGGGCACCAACAGAAGAATTTCCTGGTCTATAATTTACATCTTCTGTGCTTGAAAACGCCAGCATTCCTGAAACACATTGTGAAATCAGATTGCGGCTCCCTGACGTCAGAGCAGACTCTTTTAGTGTTTTATCACACATTTCCGATGCAGTTATTTATATCAACGTTATGACAACTGCTGCCCAATGACCAGACTGTCATCGCTGCCGTGTTTCTGTGAGCGTGAACTCTTGCGAAGCTGTTGGACGGTGTATTTTGTTATGAGGTGCTCCTGCTGGATCTATTTTAGGACCCTTCCTTGTCATGATAAGAGAATATAGAAGCTTTTTTACGGTTTACTGTCAGTGCCTCGGCACAAAGTCAGACCAGTACATATATTTGTATAATTTTTACTCAAAATGAAAAGGTAAAGAGATTAAAAAGAGGCCAACTGTGGAGGAACATGTGTGCTGGGGGTTGAGTATCTGACGCCACCCTCTAAAACCACCTGCTGTGAATACAGCAGGACAGACGTGGTTGAAAAAAGGAACTTTTGTATTGCATTGTTGATCAAAACGTTAGTAAATTGACTCAAATTTGAAAAAAAAAAGGTCATACTATGTCTTCTTTAAATGTTTCACATGCCACTGGTAACGAGGCAAACCCAAAGCAGGATCAACCGAAGCAACAGGAAAATACAAAGACTTGTTTAGATATTTATTTTTTAAAACTCCGATGTGTGATTTCATGGTGAGCATGTACAAAAGGTTCTCTTCTAATGAATCTTCCTCAAAGTCTTTTATTCTTATGCTTTCTTTAGCACTTCTACTAAGCAGCTTTGGTCACGTTGAGGAAATGTGACCGTCAATATTACTGCAAAGAAGATTTTTCTTTTTTTAAAACTTACATTACAAAACAAGAAGTGGGTCCTGAAAAGACCTCTTTTCAAGACCCACTTCGTGTTTCGTGGTTGATGTTGCTTGTTCAGAATGTTGACAACCTTACCACAAGTAACACACCATCACAAACGTGATGCTTTTACTAAGGAAAATATTTTATTTATCTTAAAAGCAAGAAGACAGGAGACAATTCAGACCACATTTACACAGGAATATCAAAGAAATGAAATCTGATTTAGAAACATTTTCTTAACTGGCTGAGATCTATGATGTGACTGGAAGATATTTTACATAAAACAAAAAACAAACAAAAGAGAATCCAACCAGTATGTCCTGTTTACAAAGAACTTTCCAACAGAGCATTTGGAGACCCGGCAGAAGGGAATGTATTCTACAAAAAATATCGTCAGTGCATCCCATTAACACACGGAAAGCTTTAAGGATGAATCCACTGATCTTGAAAGCTACACATATTTTAGTTCCAAAACTGGACCGCAACGCCTTCTGTCGGCGGTTTTATTCTGCAACTGTTACTGAGCATTTGTATTTACAGCATGGTCAAACGTGTTTTCTTAAAGCTTAAGTATGAAAAAAAAAAAAAAAAAGGCTTCTGTTGACAGACTTTACACTCATGACCTCAAAACAAACCAAACACAGACTTAAAGTCGACTCCTGTTTCACCTTTACGGGAAAAATATTTTTGACAGATGCTGAAATGTAGCAGGTGAGAACTGTTAAGTACAAGGCGAAAGCATCGCGGTGCTTAAAGGTAATTAGGATTCAGATGCTTTTTGTTTTTTTTGTTTCCAAAGGAGCAGCATATCATTTGAGGAGATGCTCGATTTAATTTTAATGTCCACAATATGACGGGAAGCACGTCTCGCCTGTACCTAGTTTAGCTCAGCATAAAGTCAGGTCCGGTGGTGATTTTCTGACCAAAACGTGCCGTTTGGTTGTTAACCAAACATGAAATACTTTTAAAAGAACACCAAGTATCACTTAATGACTTCTGACTTGCACACAGTCAAATCATTATATAAACAGAAGAGGACTTAAAACATAAATTTGAATGAAAATAAGCTAAAACCACTAACAAATGTCAAATACAAACATTTGTGGAGGAAAGTAATCCAAGGTATTCTGCTTTTCTTTTCTTTTTTTTGTATTTACTGTAAAAAAAAAAAAAAAAACTAAAAAAAAAACGGGCGATATGAGCAGCAATGGAGCCAAACATGTTATTTATGTTGATATACGTGTGAAATGACAATATATCAATTTATGGACTTTTTAACATCTAAAAATGTTCATTTAGAGACTCTTGAGATTTTGCAAATGAGCCATAAACAAAGCCTCAGTTCATATATATATTTGATTGAGAAAGTAAATATGAAAAACACATATATATATAAAAGAATAAAATAATAAAAACACAAAATACAGTTTGAAGACAAGCATGTATCAAAATGGGATAAATGCATTACAGAAATGAAATAAAAACATTTAACAAATAAGTTTCTATAAATACAGAAGTCGTCATCAGTGTCCTTTACAAAGCCTCAAGGGATATTTTAAGAAATTTTCCTCTGGAATATTTGCCACACTACTTTCAAAATGATTTTTATTTCTTTTCCTTTTTTTTCCCCTCTTTTTTTTTTTTTTTTTTAAATAGCGTCTCAAGCTGGGTCAATTAAAGCAACCAGCTGACTCATGAAACTATCAGTGCAACTTTAATTCTCAAATAAAGGCAGCCAGTGCCTCCGTTATCATATCTACCGTTACAGTGTATGTGATTGAGCAGAGTAGCGTCAAACAAAAACCTTAATCAATCAGCATTGAGAGCTGCTGCGCGAGGTTTGCTCCGGGACACCGAGTATGCTCCATACGGGGGTGTTGACGTCAAACTCAGGAGGTCTCGTTGACCGACCTCTCCAGCTCTATCACTTTACTTCTGCTCTCATTGGCCCTCTGCTCCAAAGACCTGAGAAGAAGAACAGAGGAGGGTTGGGATGCTGGGAAAGCCTGGCAGGACTTCGATAAACCTGAAAGGTTCCTTTTGGGTCCAGTGATTATGCGTATTCGCGGGACGTGGAGTATTTTTAGTATACCTTTGCAGGTCTAGCAGCAGCGTTTTTTGCGTCTGTGTTTCGTTGATTTTATTCCTGAAAGGTGGGTGGGTTTCCACCCTGTTGGGTTCCATGGGTTCCACCACGACTTTTTGTTGTTCTGAGCGACGCCACGCTGCCATGACGACAGCTGGCGTGTCCTCCCACTGGTCGGGATATTCGCCGCCCAGGCCAAGGAGCTGCGGCTGTTCGTCTTCGAAGGCTGATAAAAGACTCCTGGACTTCACTAAAATGGGGGGAAAAAAAAAAGAAGGGCTTATTTTTGTTATTTGTTCTTTTTTAAACTATTAGGTGTTATAGTATTCTTTGTTTTGTGGGCAAGAAATGTTTTTTTTTTTTTTGTTAATTATTCAAAACAGAATGCACCGTGTTATTATCTGGTTATTATCATTCTGTGTGTGTGTGTGTGTTGGGGGCAGGATAGAAGAGGAAACTGAATTTGATTGTTATGAAAATTATATCTGCTCTCTAGTTCAAATGTGAGTGTGTGTGTGGGAGGTAATGGGGATGTAGTGAAAGGTCAACTCTTCAAATCAGTCCATGTAGCTGCTGCTGCTGAGATGTAGGTGGAATCTGATTAGTGTCCATGTTATAATGGACTTCCACAGTTTTATAGCCGGGAACTAATGAATCATTAGGACAAAAACAGGGCAGATCCAGAAAACGGTGGCTGTGTGTGTGTCGTCTGCCAACGACACACCAAGCTTGGCGAAGCAGGTTCAATAGAAATATTATATATTATATAATATTATTGGATTGCAGGTTCAATCCAATAATCTGTAACTACACTATACACAGACAGTTATTATCACAAAGTTGTTTAAAGAGAGTGTAAGATTGCTGAACACGTGTCCATGTGAGGACCTGACGCGGCGACTACCTGTGGTCGTGTACGACTCTTTGACAGCCATCTGTTTGGAAGCCACGCCCGTCTCAGCGATGGTTGAGCACGGACTCAGACTGCTGGGATAAAAACTCCCCAGAAACAGAGCAAAACACAGGACCACCACCTACAAAAAGACACAAGGAGCAACACGGCGAAGAAGAAGAGGGAGGGTGTGGATGGATGGAGAAAAGGGTAAATAAATGAAGTCATCACACTAAATGTTAAGCTGCTAATGAACGATGGAAGCAGATGTTTCCAATTCAATAATCAATGTTCCAACACTACAATCTCCCATTAGTAGACACACAGCATCCTCTCCCTCTGTGTCTCACTCACACACACACACACACACACACACACACACACACACACACACACAATAGTACCATTAGGCATGATGATGTCTGGGTGCCAGCCACCCTGCAGGACTTGTGGACTTTTCCTGCAACCGCCGCCTGCAGAGACTGCAGCTGCTGTAGCAGAGACCTGGAGAGACACACACACACACACACACACACACACACACACACACACACACACACACACACACACAAAAACCCATGAGACACACACACAGTGCATATTCTGTGTTGTGTTTTTCTACACTATCTCAACAGTAAAAAGCACTTTACAAGAACAAAACCCCAAATCTAGTCTATTATGCAATGACAATATCTCCTGTCATTGCATTAAAGTGGGCAGCACGGTGGCTTAGTGGTTAGCACTGTTGCCTCACAGCAAGAAGGTTCCTGGTTCGATTCCCGGCCCGGTGGGTCTTTCTGTGTGGAGTTTGCATGTTCTCCCCGTGCTTGCGTGGGTTACCTCCGGGTACTCCGGCTTCCTCCCACAGTCCAAAAACATGCATGTAAGTTAATTGATCGTTCTGAAATTCTCCCTAGGTGTGAATGTGAGTGTGCATGTTTGTCTGTCTTGTATGTGACCCTGGATGGACTGGCGACCTGTCCAGGGTGGACCCCTGCCTTTCGCCTGATATGCGTTGGGATAGGCTCCGACAGACCCCTGTGACCCGGAAACGGATAAAGCGGGTATAGATAATGGATGGATTGCATTAAAGTCAAATCATGACTAGCAGGATTTATAAAACAGGACTTTAATGTTTTGCATTGTATATCTCATTTAAAGGTTAGCAATGAAAAAAATAGTTTTTTTAAATTAAAAATCCAGCGCGTACACAGCAACTTGAAGCCAACAACAGACAGAATATATGCATTAAATATAAAAAGAAACATAAATATCCGAGACATGTAACTTTTGCTTCTAATCACCTGGTTTTATTGGATGATTTGGTTAAAACATGTTTAATCCTAAAAGGATCTCAGCTTTTATACTCCTCTGCAGATAAGAATCGGGCTCTGATGCCACAGTTTGCTGTTAATTTTATAATTCCTTCCACTTTCTCTTACCGCTCCAGGCTTAAGAAGATCAAATAATGTAATTGCCATTTAATTTTGATCATTTAGATCCAACTCCCTGTTTCAGCTATTTACAACATGCTTGTTAACCATATCCTTTTAATGTGCATATAAATCATTAAAAAGGGGCACTACCAGCAGACCTTAAAGGTCCCTATGAGGTCAATCATTTCCATTCTGCTTTGCAGATGTTTACATGGATAATCTTTCTTATTCTGTTTAATAATAGCTGCAGTAATTTTATTTAATCTGAAATGCACCATTTAGCTCCTGTCTCTTTAAGCCCCACCCCTTAAACCTACCAGGCTGCTCCAGCTGGCCAGCTGATTGGATGAGAAAGACTGAAGATAGCTGCTTCTTTTTTATTTGTGGTTTGCAAAACACGCCAATAGGCAGGTACAGTATTATGTGAATGCATTATAAACTGAGGTTGCTAAAGTAAGAATGGCAATGCTTTATTTAAATGTTGCACATGCACAAAACGTTAGAATGACGAGATCGTGGTTCTCTGTGTTTTGTTGACGTTATGTGATGACATCCAGAAATGGCTTACCCTGCCTTTAAGTAGAAAAATGCAAGTATAGATAAAAATCTGTACATAAAGTTACAGGAACAAAAGGAAAAAAAACTACATAACATTAAAACAGCATTATATAATTATCAATATATTAAATATTAAACTTTTTGATGCATTATTGTAAAAATGGATTTCGCTGAGGTGTCCATTTGAACTTGTTCATATCTAACTGTACTTCATAACTTTGTAACTTCATAATCTCATCTTCTGGTTTTACTTCTGCAGGGATTAAACAACACTAATTGGTGTGTATATATATATATATATATATATATATATATATATATATATATATATATATATATATATATATATATATATATATATATAAATAAATATAAAAAACACAGGTCCAGGTGCAGCAGCCTAAAAATGCAAATAAAAAGGCACAAAACACACACAACTGTGTCATTTATCTTTTCAGCTGTAAATCCCACTTTTACCGTTCAGCGCAAAAGAAGACTGATAACAGCTGTGTTTCCAGTCAGATACAGACTTAAGCCAGTGCACACACACTGTGCAGCACACGCAGACACACAAAACCCGTCCACGCGTAGCAGCAGTGAACATCTGATGCAGCTTCACATCAGACTCATGATTATACATAAATGGAAATCTGCAGCTGAACACGTCCACGGGGAGAGTTTGATTTAGCTTTACTTGCAAATAATAAAACTGAGTCATCGTTTTCTTGACTCATCTCCGCTGCTACGGTATTAAAAGCGAGATCCTACAGGGTGCATCTAATACACCTGTTAAACTTCCCTGTTGGAACGTTCTCTTTTTAAATCTTCGTGCTGTCTGATCATAGTCCTCCTGACATGACTCTGCTCAACCTTTACAACCCCTTAACCATCCAAAATCATGAAGTGCATCACTGGAAGCAATGATGCAAATCGATGGTGGGAAGTCCACCCTGACCAGCAAATGTATCAGGAAACTTGCCGAGTGGTACATCCGAACGACTTCCTCACGGAGGAGGTTCACCTCATGATAAAAACTAGAGGGAGGTGGATCTCAAAGAGCGGAGATGAGAAATCTAGTTGGGTTTAGTGATGTGTGATTAAAATACAAGAAAAAAGAAAAGAATTATGCACAGCTGGGCTAGTTTCAGATTGTAAACATTATTGATTTTCCAGAAGACCAGAATCTAAGACGCATCCTGGAAACAGTTGATGGTTTCATATCTAATCAATTCTACATGAAGCATCTCTGTTTAGTTACTTCTCGTTTCCTCATCTCCTCTGTCCTTTTGTCTGTCACCCAGAAATCTATCTGAGAAAAATCCATCCATCTATTCACCATACCCGCTTAATCCAATGCAGGGTCACGAGGTCCCAGAAAAATATTTAGCCATTTTAATTTTTCAGAGTGAGTGCCTCGTATCCCTAATCTGGCCATGTCTTGTTAAATTCACCCTAATTGTATAGTAACTGCACTTTATGTGGCGCCAGAAAGCTGGTGAAAGGTTTACCTGGTGATCCATGTTCTAACATTAACCTGGGCTGTGAGTTGTGGGTGTTGACCCAAAGTGGCAAAAACAAGCCTCTCTGAGAGGTTAAATGGATGGCTGATGAGCAGCAAAAAGAGAGGAGGAAGGAGGAGCTATAGGCAGGGATCCACATGATTATCCCCTGCAGAAGTCTTTTTGGGCTCTGTGATGTAATAGGTTGAACACCATCACTCTGCATTGGAAATTTAATTCAAAGTAAATGTGTACGCTTCTGCAAATGCTGTTAACGCTTATATGACATCGACTCTTTTTTTCCATTTAATCAATGTTGCCTCTTTATCATAGTTTACTTTAATTGATGAGAACATGGATGTTAGACAAAGGACTGATCATGCAAAATCTCAGAATCACGAAGATGTGTATTCTGCTTGTTCTTACGTGTTTGTACACTCCAGAGTCTCCACTTTCCGGCGCAGCTCATTGTTTTCGTTGGAGCAGGTCTCCACCCTGTGGTCACACCGCAGTACTGCAGGGTCAGTGACTGAACAGCTTCATACACTTTAAATCTTTAAATGCCAGGAGAAAATGAAAAGAAAGGCAGTGGACGTACTTCTTCTCGAGCGCGTCCATGTACTCCTTCTTCTTCCTGCGACTCTCTTGAGCTGAAATCTGAGAAGTAAAGTTATTTAGAGACTAGAAAAAAGACATTACAGATGAAGGTTGCTTTATATGTGTCGATTAATGGTACAGTGTTTAAACGATGGGAATATTAGAAGTTGTTGATATAGCAACTTGGAGAAAAATTCAAATTTTAAAAAGCAATAATTTTGAATAAAGCAGGTGAAAACCTTTATGGCAATCATCAATATTTGAAGCAAGAATATTATGTCATATTAGCTGATATTTTACCAGATTTATTTTAAACATTACATATTCTGATGCCAGTTTTTCAACCTTCCTCTGATTTTATCAAAATATAAACTCTGTTTCCTGAAACAGATCTGTACAACTGATTCAAGTAGCTGATATGGAGGAAAATTCGGACGTTCTGGGCTCAGATGTTTCTACCTTGTTCTTGATCTTCCTGCGGATCTTCTTCAGCGCCTTCTCCTCGGCTTTAGTGAGCGGCAGCTTGGTGGGAACCGGGTAACCTTCGGCCACCAGCGTGCGGCGCTCCTCCTCGGTCAGGATCAGCGGTCCTGAACCCTGAAGTTTCTGTGAGGAAGAGGAGAAAGTTAATTCATGCTGCAGCCATGCCTGGTTTTATAGTATCTTGTAGTTATTTTATAGTACCCAACGGAGTCTGTATTTGCTTATCTATAACATGAAAAAAAATGCAAATTGATGAATACTCCACCAATTTATTTCTGCTCGTTCTTCACCCTCTTACGTCTAAAAACATTATTGCACCATAAAAACCTCACAGAGCTTGGAAAAGTAGAAAAGCAACATTCACAGCATTTACGCTTATGATTATGTAAATAAAACTAATTCTTACTGTCATAACTGTAATTATAATGTAAATGAACTCCATAAATCAAAAAGACCTAAAAGTGATAAAGACTTGTGTACAAATATGCAGATTTTATTCAATTGTCTCAGTCTGTTTCATGCAGCTTAACTCTGCAACAAGTTATTTCAGATATTACTCTTTTCTTGCACAATTATCATGACAAATTGCTTTTAATTCGGAAACTGTTCTCTAAACATTTTGCTTACTACATCAGTGCTTACGTGTGGAGCGGTGAGCAGCGGGGAGTTGGACAGAGAAGAAGCAGCGCGAGGGGACACCTTCATGCCGGTCTGGGATGGCGGCGGGCTGGTGGGGGATGTGGGACAGGACAGACTGGGTGTGGCATGGACAGGGCTCTGGCTGCCCTCCGAGTCGCTGCTGTGGGAACTGGGAGGAGTGGGAGGCATCTGCAGGGACTCCAGACCTGTAACGCGACAATTAGTAGATTAAATTGACCACTTTCAGAGGCAAAGGACCATGGTCAATGGAACTATTTGAAGGGTTGAATTATTTAAAAAGCATTTAAGAATGACATTTCATGTGATTTACATGAAAAAAGTGGAAAATTGATGTCAAGTTTTGACTAAAATCCAGAGGTTTGCAGCTACTTCATTGAAAATAATGTACTTTGGTTATTTCAACAAGTGGCCAGCAGGGGTCCTCATAGCACCAAACTGCTGTAATGCAACAAGAGAAAAGATGAAAAGTCTGAATTCAGACCTTTGTGTGAAAGATTGAGGAACTGATCGACCTCGTGAGGCTCCAGTTTGATCTGAGGGATGATATTCACCTCCTTTACCTGAAAACACAGAAGACAGAGTGCGTAACCCACTGGCACTGACACCGGGTTTTATCATGCGTCACGGATCTCCCACCTTGACGCCTTTGGACTGGTTGTTACTGGTGACTGCTGTCTGTGCTGTGGTGGGAGCAGGCGCTGCATCAGCGCCCCCAGTGGATTGGGGGCCCTCGCTGGAGGTCAGGGAAAGTGAGAGGGTAGGGAGCAGAGAGGGAGTCTCACACAGAAGGCCCTCGATGGCCTCCTCCTGCTCCATGGCCCACTCCGCTGAATCTCCATCTGACTCTGCTACAGAACAGGCAACGTGGACTCCTCTTAGCACTTATGAAGGCACTACTTTCAGACTCAAATGTGCCTCAAACAGCAGCAAAATCAACTCTGAACCCTTTAAACGCCTACAAAATGCTTGAATAATCATCAAGGATAATCTTGAGGTTGCTGGGTGGCAGAAACCGCTTCCGACTAGTTTATTCTCCAATTTTAAGTGGACTTATCAAATCATGAATATTTTTAATGGAAATATATAAATAAAAAGTGTCTAGTCATGGGTTGCAGTGTTTTTGTTTTGTGCCACAAGTCATACTAGGCTAAAAAAGAAAAAATAAATAAATGTGGAAGCTTTGTTTAGAGTCTGTCATCCATGCGTCTTACCTGCTTCGCTGCCTTGCTCTCCGGTCAGGTGCGACAGCGGCGACTGAGGTCGGCTGTCACCACACAGCGAGTAGCTGTGTTCGGCGGTGATGTGCGGGGGCAGAGGGGAGGACGGGGACAGCTCGCAGCTCCCGTCCTCTGCCTCCATGGCTTCCACCCCACTTCTCCCTCCGGACAGGAAAGGGTCGCTGAGGAGCTGGCCCAGCAGAGCATCTTGGGAAAGGTCATCCAGGAGTTCAGAGAAGTGCTGCGGGCAGAAGAATAGAATATTTCTTTTTAGGAGATGTTTGATTGGACCCTCCCATCGAGACAGGGACATGTGCAGCAGGAGACAGACGGGTGATTACATAAAGCCACATCGTAAGGTGTCTTTGACAGCAGCTCTGTAATTACAGGCTGTTAAAATCTTTATTGGAGGTTTCCCCTCCAGATCTCCCCGGGGGACATTAAAGCAGCCAGTTAGAAAACCTTTCCCCTCTTAATCACCATTTCTACTTCTGTGTGCGTTTCTCAGCGTGGTGATATATACAAAACACACAGAGAAGTTAATTCACGGCCTCACTTCCCCCCTCCTCAACCCCAGTCTCCTCTTTTATCCCTTCATCATCTGTCCTCCTTCACCACATTCCTTCATCTCCACCTGTAAAGGACATGTGCTGATAACACACCGACTCTACTACAAACAGCCTGAGCGCACATCCTTTTTAAAGAAAATCTGGAGGAGATTCAGCAAATAATCAGTTTAATATTAAAAAAAAAAAAAAAAATCCAACAAAGTCACTATCTCATTATTGTATATTTAATCTAATGGTTAATCTATTTAATCTAATACTGGACAAATGTACTTAGTTCATAGTTTGAAAACAAAATATTTTGGAGTGATGTGGGGTAGGGTGTCCTGCCCAGGGACACTGTGGCTCCTGGCAGGGCTGGCATTGACCTGCGACCTTCCTGCTGGAGGTTTACAGTCCACCCACAACACTCCGGCCACTCTGGAGAGGAGTTTCCTCCAAAAACACCAGAAAAGTAAATACACATTCAACATTACATCATTTAGTACTAGTACAGGTGGATATGCACAAAAATGGCCATCATTTATAATAGAACACAAATTATAATATAATAGGATATTTTGAAAATCTACAAAATGCGAATGATAGAATTTTTTCTTTTTTTAAATTTGTCTGACTAGGTGCCTTGATAGGAATGACCGAGTTAGTTGGCTAAAAGATGAATATTCTCCATCAAACTTCTGATGATTTTGTTAATTTTATAGTATCTTTTACTCTTAAATCACAAATGTAAAAGGGAAAGTTTTCATGCAAACTTATTAAAGATGAGAAAAAAAAAAGTAAGAAATCTAACAGCAAAAAAAAAAAAAAAAAAAAAAAAAAATTAAAATAATCCTCCTGAAGCATATTTCTTAAAATGCATATTAATAAAAAATGTAAACGTTCTGTTTGTTATGCAATTTTTACTGAAGATACCACTTCTTTAGGTTGGCCTGGGAACGCTGTGCTAATCCAGGAAGAGTTGGAGGAGGTGGATGGGCCGAGGAAGGTCTGCGCCTCTCTGCTGGCCGGCCTTCCAAAGTCAGATAAATGGATGCGTGCCATTTATTTAGTTCAAACATTTTTTTTTTTTAAATAAACACATGCACTTTTGTCAGTATGTACATAATTATATTTACTAGTGCAAATCTTTTCACTTGTGTTTTTATTCAACTTTTCTGTCTCCTTTTGAAGTCCCAGTTAATTTGTGTTACTACGTCTTATTATTCATCCATTTATTCATTCATTCATGTTACGGCTTCATCCTGTCTGTCAAACATACAACTGAAAAAGTAGCACTTTTTCGACCATGTCCTGACTTTAACTGACTGTTCAAAGAAAAGAAGAAGCTCTGTTGACAGGAAAAGTAAAAAAAAAATAGGTTCTCTAAATGTGATTAAAGTGGACTCGAGTGATGTGCAATAAACTGTTAAACATGAGGAAATCAAGAGGAGACCATCTTAAGTTCAGTTCTGGATGATTCAATTTACTTTTATAATAAGAGGGAAAAGAAAGACAACATACGTGGACAGAAGTGTGCATAAGTTTAAGCACCCGTGATCAAACCTTCCGTTACCGAGACGAGCAACCAGTGGACGACTATGATGTGATGGTCATTAACGTTTCATTAACGTCACTCAAATGCTCTCACGCTGATCATAAAAGGCAAAAGAAAAAAGGCTCATTAAGGCTGAATGTGCAATAAGAGCTGCCTTAGAGTTTAAGATGAGGCACGTTCAGAGTTTTTTTTTTGTACTTGGATAAATGAGCAGATGAGGAGAAAGTGAAATCAAGACGGAGGAAGCGGCAGAAACCAGAGGACGTTGGATGGACAAATGTCAAGCTCCTGGATTTGGTTACCACACAACAACCTCTTCTTTCCTGCTGCAACGTGTTGGCTTGTTAGGACCATCCGAGGGGCCTGTGTGTGTGTGTGTGTGTGTGTGTGTGTGTGTGTGTGTGTGTGTGTGTGTGTGTGTGTGTGTGTTTGTCAATAACGTGTAAAAACACATGCCAAAACTCATAACACTGGTGGAAAACATTTACAGTAACTGGCAATGCGTTACCTCCCGACCGTCTCCTAGCAACGGCATCTGCATAGTTACCGGGAACCATCCGGTGTTATACTGTTTCACATCTTTGAACAGCCACACACACACACACACACACACACACACACACACACACACACACACACACACACACACACACACACACACACACACACACACACACACACACACACACACACACACACACACACACACACACACACACACACACACACACACACACACACACACACACACACACACACACACACACACACAATTGTTTTGGGGTTTGTTCAAATCCTCATTTAAACTAAAATGCTGACTCAAACAGTTGGTGTTTTTAAAGATTCTTTGACTTTTAATCTAATTTCTTCCTTCATTGAGATGAGAACCCATCAAAACCATTTTGTTGGTAAAAGGAGAAGGGTTCCGTTTTTAGGGAGGAGTAATTACACAGATTACAAACCTATACTCTGCGGGTTTGGTTCTGGTTTATTTGGCCTATGAGACTACTCCCTTTACCGACAGCACAACTCTGCTCCACAATACAGCAGAAAAGCTCCAAATATCGCTTTTTAAACTCATCTTAAAGTCTGAGCACAAATGAAGAGGGAGAACGCTGTGAGGAACAAACTTTGTCCGGTTTGTTAACGGGAAGTGGGGCAGGTCCAGTTCGGCCTGCAAGAAAACAGAACCACACCGAGCTCGCATAGCGCGGCTTCATGAGCTCCCTGTCATTTCCGTCTGCGGTCATGACTGTGCATGAGTGCGATGCCAGATCGGTCACTGGCTGGGTGGAACTCATCTCTCACACACACACACACATTTACAACAGAAACCTCTTTGTCTCTGCAGGGGTGTTATTTGGGCCGGGCTGTAACTCGACACTCTCCAGATGGGAACCAGAACCGTGAGGGTGGACGCCTGAATGTTGGAAGCTGGGCAGATTAACTGGAGCTACAGGGCAACACTCGGCACAACAAATGGGCTTTTCTGAAAGCTTTGTGAATAAAGTTTCTCTTGTAACACACACACATACAAAAAAGCAAAAGATGGTGCTGAAAGAAGAGATTTTAATCTTTTAATTGAAGCCCGTCGACAGAGGAGGAAATGCAGACGATAATCGCTCAGGCTCAGTGTCGCCCAAAACCCCCTTTCCGAGGCTTTGCTGTAATTTTAATATGCCATATCTTAATCAAATCACAGAGACAGCACAAAGACTTTAAACTGGGTCAGAAAAGTAAGAAAGTTTGAACTGACGAAGAAAAACAAAGAGCACAATTCTCCCTGAGGCGATGTAAATGTGTGAACAAGATTTCACACCGATCCATCAAGTGACCTTTGACATATTTAAGAAGCAAAACAATAATCAAAGTCAAAACATAAAAGTGACAATGTTATGATTAAAAGGTGGCATGAATGTTAATTACTGGGTTAGAAATGTTTCCTTACTTTTAACTTAACAAGATCCATATAGAGACCAAAAAGAAGAAGAGTGGGTTAGAAGTGGGGGCTCATTTATGAAAAAAAAATCATTAAGATTAAAGGGAAACTCCTATCCTTCATTTATTGAACACTGGAAGGAGCTCTGGTTAGTTTCCAGTTGAGTATATATATATATATATATATATATATATATATATATATATATATATATATATATATATATATATATATATATATATATATATATATATAAATAAAACATTATGTGGTACAAAAAGATAAATATATACATTTTTTACATTTTTCAAATCACATTAAACCTGTTTTAAGAATACATTTATCTTAAAAATACTTAAACTACTTGATGTAAAAAAAAAAAAAAAAAAAAAAAAAAAAAAAAAAATCTAAATTACACTGAAGTTTAACCACCTAAAGTAATGTTTCTTCAAAAGCTTGTTGCCAGACATATCAGTGAATTATAAGTGTCTGCATTAAGATCTGCTGCAGCTGTGTTGGTCCCTGGTATGCAAGTAAATGCTATGTGAGTGTGAAGGAAGGAACGTTCCTGCAGGTCTGCAACCGCCTGTTCAAGGAGACTGTGGACCCGTTTTAACCCGTAACGGCCAGAGCTTTAAACCTCTGCAGCAAGAAGAAGAACGGATGATGATGTAACATTTTCCTCTATATAAGATTAAAAGCAGACGTGGAAAAAATGTTTGATACCAAAAAAAAATGTGTGTGTGTGTGTGTGTGTGTGTGTGTGTGTGTGTGTGTGTACCTTGCCCTGCACTCATCTGCATGTATTTTCTTTGACGACACAACAGCACACACATTAATAAAACAAACACCCTCACACACGTGAGTCCCTATCTGGACAAACTGAATGACTCAGTTCAAATTTGATCGAGATCTTCGGCTTTAAATGCCTTCAGAGTCTCACGAATGATCAGTGTGTCATCACCAGATAACCGGTGCGAAAGGTTGAATGAACATCTGAGCTGTTATCTGACGGTGAGACAATCTGTCCTGCAAGAGATCTCCATCTGCTTAATGAGGCACTTTGTTATCTGTAACTGGAAAAATGTAAGCTTCACTTTGAAAACTTCTAAAAAAAAGATTTTTTTAAGAACTAGTGGCCTTCATTAGAGTATGGAGGAGGAAAAGGAAGAAGAGAAAGATGAGGATGGGACGCAGCAAAGGACACAGGTCAGTATCGGCTGCAGGTCGGCTGGAGTTATGACTTTAACCTGTGATACATATACAGGTGTAAACACACTCAGGAGGCATTTGAGAGGACATATGACCACTCAAACCACTTTCTTTTGTTATATTACATGTTTTTAGACGTTTTCCATTGGCATCATTGTTGAATTTCTTCAGCTCATCTGTTATATAAAGCTATGAAATAGAACTTCAATGTGCACGGCAGGGAGACTGCTCTTCTACGTTTCCCTGGGGACTAGGTGCAGTTTAGTGCATTGCTAACAAAAACAAAAACCAGCAGATGGGAATCAATCACAAGCAGTTACTGGAGACATGATAATGCAAAGTGTGAATAGACGTGCTCACAGCTGTCCACCTGCGGTCACATCACTCAGTACAGAAGTATTAACATTAACTCTAAAAAGGACTATCACTGACTACAAGAGCTATACATTGAGCCACAAAGTTTGAGCAGCTGTATAAATAATAAAGAGACTTAAACATTAAATTTGCTGTCTGAGCGGTTCCTAAAGTGTCTTCTTCCCCTGCCAAAGACATGGTAGTGTAATATAAAGGCTGGAATGTGCAACTGAAAATGAAATATACTCGAGAACGAATAATAAAAATAATAATTAAAAAAAAACTAAACAGGACAAAAAAAAAAATCTTAATTTCTAAGATTCAGGGCTTGAATTATTAATAAAAAAAGCATGAATATGGCCCATGTTGAATGAATAAATGTATATGAGAATTGTGTTTATTATGTGCAAAGAAACAATGCTATATTTGGAAGATTGCCAGCCTTCTGCTGAGTGCATGAGATAAGCCACAAAGTTAACAGGACCAGAAGTCACTTATCACCTTCTGTAAACAGTTCTGGGCTCGAGGATGGCGTGTTGCATCGGTTGCAGCACCGACACAGTACAACAAGACAAATCACAGACAGCTCCTGCTCTCTGGGTTTTATCGTGTGAGGGAAAGGCTGCCAGCACCAAGGCGACACATTCAGATTAAAAAGAAGCTTTGTGTGCCTTGTAGGGTCTCACCGATAACGGAGTTTCGCATGCTTGGACTCCTCAAGTTAACGTGACTTCAAACACAAACACACGTCTGATCGCAGCCAAAATGACCTCGCTAAGCGCCCTCATTCCCAGGACTGCTGGGGCTGGTTCTCACAAGGATAACGGTGCATCAGACACTCGCTGGATGTGATTCCTGACACCGAACCCAGTCTAATGACACCATGAGGACGACATAAAAAAGTCAGATAATTCTGATGCATGAAAGAAAAGCAGCAATGATCCTTTCGACAGCAGAGGAGAACAACTAAATACAAAGAATTGCAACTGACGATTATTTTCAATAAGAAATACACAAAATGCTTAAATTCATTAAATAATAATAATTAGTATTAAACAGTACATTAGAAAAACATTCATGAAAAGTTACAAATGATCCAAAATGGTCTTTTGCATTAACTTGTCCAATTACTTGTTTATTATCACGAAAACAAAGATAAGCATAAAGAAATTTTAGCATTTTTGCTTTAAAAAAATTACAGCTGACAGAGGTATTTTCCCCCTTTAAACTGGGTCAAAAGTCACAAAATCTGCATCAGCATCTGCACAGGATTGATCAAAGTTTTAACAAAATGTCACGGGGCAGTGTGATGGTTAACGGATGTAAACAATAGGATGTGCGAAAGAACAACAGTGGGCGTAATGTCCGGCAGGGCGGCAAGTGTTTACTCTGCACACAGACGAGGGCAGGAACACGCATGTATAAATGCACAAAGATACCAAATGTCCCAGAAGATCCATTACAAACCAGTTTCCAGACATGAACTTCCCTCCCCTACGCAGGACTGTGGACCTAAACCCATTTTGGTCTCTCTAGTGCTTTAATGTCAATGTTCCTTCTGAACCATTAAAGGAAATAAAACGGGGAAGAGTTGAGTTCATAGGGTGGAAAACATGTCTTGTCAAAGTTCACAAACATGACTCAGATTTTATCGGCCTGCTCTGCTGATATTAAAAATGCAAGTGTGCTCATGTGTGTTACCGAGGAAGTACAGGCCGTTCTCCCTCCTACCGCTCATGGAGATTCCCAAAAAGATCAACATTCAACCCCCACAACACACACACAACTACACAAACTTTCCAAGCCTGCTCTGTCAAACTGACCGTTCACTGAAAGCCACCCCCGCCGTTTCCCCATCGACCCCCTGAGATTACATAATGACTCGACCAGGGTTACAGGCTACTTTATCAGCCAGATTTTCAGCCTGCATTACTTTACCGGTGAAAACGGGACCCACTGCAACAAATCTCATACAAATATAGCAAAAACAAAAAGTGCCTGACATACATATGTTATTTCTCTGTACCACAAAAGTCCACTACTATCTAAACATATCAAAACAAACTCTTTATTTTCCCAAATTGTGTTTTTCCATAGTTGGATTTCCAATGTGAAGTGCCTTCCTATTGACCAGTACTTGCATAACCCCAATACAGAGAAAATAAAAAAAATAAATAAACACAATGATTGTGACATTTATTTTAACTTTTAAATTAAAGACAGTAACTCAAGATATTTTTTCTCTAAAATGATTCAAAGCATCTGAAGGAATGTCACTGCATTAAGAGCAGGAGCACAAGTCTGGACTGGACCATCTGATGTCTGATCCCGCCAACAGCTCAGCACCAAGAACCGTCAATCATCAGTAGCTGACATCACCACATGGGCCACAGATTACTGAGGAAAACCTGTGTCATGCACTTTAGTATGTTCCGTATCTGCATTCCCAAACCTCCTTGGCCTCGGCCTCCCCGTAAGCAGGGCGTTAAAACTACTGTGCAGAAAACAAGTCTTATATTAACTTTGTCCAGAGGCGCTTTTGACATCTCTGGGCTCTGAGGCACCCGAGATGGACCATCAACGGGTGCAGAATTGGGTGCAGTTTCAAAAAAAAAAAAAGAAAGAAAAAAAAAAAGAGAGAGGCCCTGCGCTGTTGCATTTCGTAAGATATGTTTTCAGAAAAAAAAAGTGACAAAACATACCTAATCACTATTGCTTGAAACAGTCTAATAAAGGCCTCACTGCTCCAACTTCTGTTTTCTTTAAATGTGTTGTAGTTTACTGACAAATGAAAAAAAAAACAACAACAAATAACTTGACTTTGCACAAAGGAAGAAGTCAAAGTAAATTTTTTGCTTTTATTTGAATTTCCTACATTTCGTCCCAACTTCTTCTGACTTTGGGTTGTACGTGCAGCGCGCTGAAAGTACGCAGACGACAAGCCTACAATGATGAAAGACTTCTCAGCCTTAATACACACCAGATTAGCTGCAAAAGGTGAAGGGGTGCAACCAGTAATCCACTTTAAAGAGATGTTTCGGTTTGTTTAAAGTGATGGTGCGTGGACTTGCTACTCAGAATGGAGAACCAGAGAGGAGACGATTTGCATCATCTAAAACAACTCAAACCAAATAAGTTTTATAGCAAAATGTCCCTTTAAGCCCGTAGAAGACTCCAGTCAGATCCAGAATGGAGAAGTTGTTTGTGTCAAACATAAGCACAGCTGTTTCTTTTGCTGGTTAAAAACTGGGTCACTCACACACACTCTCACACACACACACACACACACACACACACACACACACACACACACACACACACACTCGTGCATCACTTTTTCCATCCCTGCATGCTGACCATTACACTCACACCACTCCGGCTGAACTCCCTCAACCTCTGCACACCATTAATGTTTTGCTCCATCAACTTAGCAGTTAAAATGACTTCAGTTCAGCAGGTATCCACAGCCACATTTGGGGATTTACTCAGTTCATCACTCGTCTGTTGTCATTTTTTTCTTGCGTTTGCACAGATGCATCAGACAGCGAGCTTCTTAAAGCCAACAAATGCTGGAGACTCGGGGAGACTCGCCTGGGCAGGCCGCTGATCTGAATTCTTCTGTCTGAAGCGAATCCTTTCTGAGCAGGCGCATGCTTGAATGTCAAGTCACACACACTAACGCACATTTATGCACCCACTGAACTTTGCATGGATGAATGAGCGTGTGTTTTCCAATGAAAAGGTTCATGTAAGGAAAAGACTTTCTTAGAGTTGTGCAGGGAAATGTGCATAGGTTTATTTACTGAAAACATCAGTTTAATAAGAGGGCATAACGATCTCTTCTCTGTGCATCCAATAATCCAGTCACTGTATCAGTGTGTTGATGCATTTCTAATATGGGTCATAAGGGTACACTTGATCGGACGTCAGGTCTGACGCAAACAGTATGAGACGGGATGGCAGGACGTGGGTGGGATTTATTGATATCAAGACGAGGAGATCCGCGAGCTCCTCACCCTCAGAGCCGAGGACACAGAAATTGGCATATAGGAATCTTGGTATGCAACTGGCTACTAAAATGACAGACCGCGCCTTTGCAAGAAGCGAAACTCAGGTCATTTAAATACGAACTAAATATTCGACTTTAATCCCGTTTCATAGCAAACCCAAGGCCGAATGCTCTGCTCGTGTCCACACCCTGAAGGCATCGCCACATCTGGCAACCATAAATCGGGACAAAATTAGTTGTTGTCATACTCGCATCTAGTAACTATCTGTGTCACAAACATCTGCTTCACCTGACAAATGATCAAGGTTGAAGACTTTAGTGTTTAAAGCAAATAGAAATTACTCCGAACCTCCGCAGTGCCAGGTGAAGAGCAGGTGTCATCAATGCCATCATGCATGTCAGCAGCCGGAGCTGAACCAGAGGACACGAAGGCATGCAGGAAATGTTAAATACACTGGTGCAGGGGGCTCAAAAGGAGAAAACGAACATAAACCCATTAGTTCATTTAAAAAAAAGGAAAAAAGTAGATTAGATAGATAGGCAGCTATAATATAGCTTAATTTAAAAGGTTTTTCCTCCTATTCTAACTTTACAAACACATGTTTTATGTCTAATGTTTATTCTATAATATACACTTTCTAAAAGTATAAGAGAGACCCCAACACCTCAACAAAGTCACACGGAGTGCCGTGCAAATTCTATAACTGGTGAAATAAAAATGGGTTTTGAGTATTTCCTTCAGATCAAGAATCCCCAAGAAGACTTTGTGCTTTTTTCCAAAAACATCTGGGAAAAATATAAAAGAATAAAACAGCTGGAGCTGAAGAAAAAAACCAAAAAGCTGGGCTGACACGGGAGGAAAAGTTAGAAAGAGAAGCAGAGAGGTGAGGCATGCAGAAGTTTCTGGTATTTGGTTGGGAGCCAACTCCTCCCAGCTCACCCTGAGGGAGCGACGGATGAAGGAAAGCTGGAAGGGGGGGGTGAAAGGCCAACTAGACAGCGGCTGGAGAGGGTTTTGGTCTTCAACTGCTCCAGATTTAACACAGGAAGAGTTAAGAGCTAGATCAAAGCTAAGTATTTTACACACCTTGTACCGTGTCGTGAGCAGTAAACTGGCGGTACAAAGTTTGATGTGTAGTATCTGGCGTACTGGAGCCCAGGAGGTCTGGTGACAAAACCTCAAAATTTCGGCTGATTGTAAAATATAACTTCAGATTCTTCAATAACAATTTTAACTGCAAGCTTGTTCTTTTTTTCCTCCTTAAATCTTCAAGGTTGTAGAGAAAAGACAAAAGAAAAGAGAAATTTCAGCTATAAAATACTGCTTCGAGGTTGATTTAAAGGTTGGTGGTGTAAACTACAAAGAAACTGGACCCACGCCCTAAAAACCACACACACACAAACATCTCAAACCTTTTATAGGGACAGAAGCAAATGACAGGGGTGTAAAAATATACAAAAAGAGGAGGAAAAAGACAAGAGAGGGGCGTAGAGAAAGAGGCAGACAGATGCATTTAGCTTTGCTGCAAAGAAGCAAGGCTCCTCTGGATTTTCCATAATGATCCCCCGGCTCTGATTGCTACCCTCACTTTGCTCTTAAATGACCGCATCCCTGCAGTGAGCCGGAGTTTGAGTTCGCTTTCGAAGTCAAGTGAAATGTTGCATCAGATTTTTGCAGGGAGAAAAATGCGTCCCGCGTGTATTTACATGCACCACGTGTCCCTCCTTAAAGCCAAAGAAAGAAAAAAAAAAGAAGCACAATTTGGATTTTTGCAACCATGTATTTACAGTTTGGTGTACCGTCGAGTTTCTTACTCATTTCCAGTCTTACAAGCAGTGCATTTATCCTGCGATTCCAAGATGCTTCCGTAGCCATCACCATATCAGCACCTATCAAAATGTGGGACATTTCTGACTTTCCGTGGATGTGGAAAGTGTTGCAGGACAAATTGAGGACTTGATGACAAAAACTGACGAGTCGTCAAAGGTTTAGAGAGAAACTGTGTGTAATGTCGTGTTGGCACACTGAAAGCAAAGACAAGTCTATGACTGCCACTTAAAAAATAAAAAAATGTATATTAATGTTGAAAACGCATAATATGGTCCAAAGAGCACAGGAACTATTTAACAGATCAGTGGAACTTCTACATCAGCCCTTCTTCTTTGTTCTGCAGGATGCCCAAAGAAAAATGTGACTGCCTCTACCCATCCACAAAGCAAAAAGGTCTTGTAATGGCACATGATACATCCCATACCAGTGCTTTATCTCCACACACACACACACACACACACACACACACACACACACACACACACACACACACACACACACACACACACACACACACACACACACACACACACACACACACACACACACACACACACACACACACACACACACACACACACACACCAAGAGCGATGTGTCTTGTCCAATGACACGTACAGGGGATGATCTGACAACCATTAGAGGACAACTGGAGAACTACCTTTTCATCTTTGTGGTTTAGGTGTCAAACCACGTAAGCAAGATCGTAGGAAACATTTGAATATCAAAATTATACTTCACAGAGGCTTTGAAGAGTAAAAGAAACTGTTTAATATTGACAACCTTTGTTCGGCTTTAGGGATGCTCGTTGCCATGCTACTGCTGCGTCACTGATGCCAAACCTGTTCACGCAGTCACCAGACAACCTGCCGTCAGAGCAGAGCCGTTTGTGAATTCTTCAGATCCCTTAAACACGGAAAGTGTTTGTTATACTACTGCATGTTTTGGAATAACCTGAAGATCTGGCAGCGCACCAGCAGGAAATCTATTCTGACATCTTATTTATCTTGCGCAGACATAATAAATCAAGCCGATGCTGATCACCGAGTTGCAGGAAGATCTAAAGAGGCTGGTCCGGTTTTAACATACATCATACTTGAACTGGCGATCAGTGAGCATACCGCAGGACACACACACAGTAATGATACAGCACACACAGACCATTCAGGCGGAGACGGCGCGAGGTCACCGGTGAGCAGGATGCCATGCCCTGCCGGAGAACAGGCTCTGCACTGTGAGCACATGGAGCAAGCTGTTAACACTCGCCACTCTGGGTGTGTTTGCGTTTCAATAAAATGACTGTTCTGAGTGTGTGTGCTCAGCTGTCAAATCCATCATCTGCAAGTGAGTGCAGGATTACAGCTGGTTTGAAAGATATTGGTTTGCAGAGAGCTGAAAAGTCCTGGATTTTGCGTGAAAAAAAAACAAAAAACATCAGTCATTTGCAAACAAAAGTATGTGGTGGCATTTAAATCAAGTCTTCTTTCCCCCTTCCTAAACTCTCTGATAGACATGTGTTGTCATTATTTGTCTATTATTGTTTCATTTGGTTAAAATTATTCTGTTTTTTTATTTTTTTAACATGAATCCTTTCATATAAATGTACATTAGTAATTTTCTTTTCAAGAAAAGCAGAACAAAAGCACTAAAAGTTTTCTCTCTTAGATCAGTCCATCATTTTATGGTCTGACAGCTCGTCATTCTAATAATGCTCAGTGTTTTTTGCAGTTTTTCTGCACAATTTGTCATTACTGCATCTGTCATTTCTAATGCATTTGTAATAATTTTGCAGTTTCTTAAAGTTGTTTTGAGTCTCTTGTGACTCTTTGTGCTGATTGGGCATTTAAAAATCTTTTTTCTCTGTCTATCAGTTTTTTTTTCCACTGTTTGGCATAATTTTTCAAATATTGATTCTTATTTTGTGTTCAGTTTGTCTCCCTTTTGCATCCCCCTGAGTCTCTTTGTGCTTACTACTTTTATATTTTCTCTATTCTATGTCTGGATGCTCCGACTCTTTTTGCATCTTTATTTAGTATTTCTGCGTCATCCTGCAGGTCTCTACAGCCACTTTTAATCAATGAAGTTGTTTTCCGTCTCTAAATTGTTATGCATAGCAGGTTTATTAAAGTCTGCTTTCTGCTGCACAACTCAACTCCACTCTAGTAGCTCCTTTTTACCTTTTAACTTAGAATAAACGATACCTGAACGCTCACTCAGATACCACATTACTGTCTGTGAACCCTTTGCAAAGACTTCAAAACAAATTCTTTGTTCAAATATGCACTGCAGCTCCCAGCGGTTGGAATATTTTGGATGCACGGTGTGTTAAATGTCCTCTGAAATTCTTTTATTATGTCTAACCAAAAAAAATAAAAAAATTCTCAGATCCTTGCAATGCAGTACTCTTTTGCACCACATATATTTTGTGCTCTACGTGATGGGGTGGACGTAGGGAATGCAAGTCTACAAACACTTACTTGCACATCCAATATTTATAACCAAAAACACCTAATGGACAATTAACGTTTAACTATGTGATTTTATGTGTTTGAGTGAAAGCATAAAAGATTTGATTGACTGATTTTAATTTTCAATTTGACGTGTGTTTTTAACTCCCTTAAACAAATGCAAAACATGTCACAAGCCCATAAATCTATTGTCACTTCTCAGCAGTGTCATAACAGGATTGACGCGCATGGGTGCAGGTGAAAGGAAGAAATAGTCCAAAACCTGAGAAACCTGCTTATAATATTGACTTTCGTGCAGCAGAGATAAAAAAAAAAAAAAGGGATGGACGGTAGCAGCCGGCGTTGAGGATGAGGATTCCACGGATGCTGCCGAAGGTTCAGAGTTACGCTGCTGTGAGGAATCCCACCAACAGCACCCTTTCCCACCCCCACTGCCTCCCCCGGGAGGAGAAAGCAAGAATCAGCCCAAGACTTTAAGGTGAACAAAGACTCCAGTCTGCTTCTCAAGCTGCCAAAGATTCAAACACTAGGGTCTTGTTGGTTTTCACATTCGTGCCCCCCACCACCCCGCTCCACCCTCCCACCCGCACATGCTGTTCATGTTTTACTATATATAGAAGATCTGTAGTGCTAACATCTTAACACAGCCTGGCCTTTGAGCATTGATGCAGTGGAGTGACACTTTCACCGCGCAGAAACTGAAAACTAAGTAAAAAGTCTCTTCGATATCTATGTTTTTATACGTGTACGACTGGAATAAAATAAAGAGATTCTGTTCTCTCTCAATAGTAATGAACTAAATGCATCTCCTTGTTTTATACCAACTGGGGGCATATTTTGTGCACGTTGAACTTTGTTTGCACCATCGTTTTTCTCAGTGTTATTTGTTCACTCTGTCAGTATGGTTACGTGCGCATCTAAAAATCGAGCTATTGGCAGTAATCGAGCTAAGGATTTAACTGGAGTTTCAGAGAAATCAGAGTATACGTCCGCGGGAAGAGAATCGAATTATTGAGTGAGGTGCGTTCGACTCTGCAACAGTAGATGGCGCTGCACGCCCTTTGCGGTTAGTTGGAACAATTCGTAAACAAACGCGGCAGATTTGAAGCAGACGTAGGAGGAGGTCAACAACACGTGAAGATACGGACGCCAGCGATGCAGCAGCTCTCGTCACGTCCGGATGGGGAACTACAGCCCAACTAAAGTGTTTACATGGCTTTTAAAACTTCCAAATCAGTCGGCAATAATTTGACTGTCTCTGACTGCATGTAAACATACCGAGTAAAGAATTTATAATATTTCTGTCCACACACTCAATTTAAGTTTGACATGTCTTATCGGTCTGGCTTGAGTCGTTGCGACTCTTTTAAGACAATTCTGGCTTCTTGGCAGCCAAGTGCATCCTAATATGAAAAAATAAATAGAATATTATACGCAACCACGTGGCCAAGAAGTCTTAAAGATGAGGGCTCTGTGTTAGTACCTATCATTAAAAAGAGCAGTGATCGTTGGCTCACGTCTTCTCATCTTAAAGTATTTCATTTCTCTCGGCTCTGACCTGTGTGCGTTGGCAGGAAGTGTAGCCTCGGGTCTTGAATAAAGCAGCTCGACTCACAGCACGAACCCTCTCAGAAAGTAACGACGCAGGTCTTTACCTGTCTGTGGGAGTCTGTCTCTGCCTGTTGTGAAGATGAACATTTGTTCACAAACTGCTTAATGTCTGGACTCGTTTTTACTAACCAAAATTAAACCTTTTTAGAAGCAAAGCTTGAAATTCTAGTGCAAATCTAATGGTTTAAAATCAGGGTTAAGTCTTGCTTAAAAATGGGATGAAGTCACTGGGATGTCCTCAAAAGTGATGGAAACACGACCATGTGTGTGTTTCAGGCTCATTTGGCCACTGTGGTGTCCAATTTCTTTATGCAAGCCAGCTGTTTTTTCCACTCTGCAAACCCAGTCGCTCCTCTCACCGTTTCCACACAAACACATGTGCACACACTCGACACCCTGACCTCCCTCTCCCCATCTCACACACTCTCCTCTTGGCCCACAAGGCAGCCGAACGTCTGGAAGACACGCTTCAAGTTATGTAACTGAAGAGCTTTAAATTCAGGGTTCGTATTACTGCAGCGTATAGCGGCTGATGTCTAAAACGTATCAAAACTGAACTACTTCCATATGAACAAACAATGCCGTAAAACACCCGTCCTCATATAAAACAAGTTTAAAAACATTTATTTATATTTATGTGCAGTTTAATTCGCTAATTAAATACGTTTTGGAGATGTATTCCTCAAAGACAGATGAATGTGTGATAAAAGTCATCTCTAGAGAACAAATCAGCAAATTAGATGGACACAGAAAAAAAGAAAACTACAAAGAGACATCCACTTCTGCTGTTTGCTTAAAGTTTGCAGTGATGGATTAATCAATGAGAGAACAAAGACGACTGATTTAAAAGGAATTCACAACCACATCTTTGATGTTTCAAAAAGATATATATATATATAAAATTTGCATTTCTGCAAATATCGCTCTTTACAGCTTTATATGTACACATGTGTTTCTTTCCTGTTTTTAAAACAACGGAAATTAAAGGTTAAGTAAAAAATATTCCCTTTACTTTGAGCTGTAATGTGTTAACTGCGATCCCGGGACTTAAACCTTTAAAAACGCATTTATGTGTATGCTTCTTGGCTGTAAATTAAAAAAAAAAATAATAAAAATTACAATCACAAATCAAAATAGCTTCTGATGTATCATGTGTAATTTCTGCAGTCAATTGACTAAAAACTTGGTCTTATTTCTAGAAATCCATTGCATTTTTATTGCAAAAAAATAACTAAACATGACATATGGTTTAAAAAGTAGAAGGCAAAACGGGGACAGAAGAAAAGAGGAACAGAGAACTTTTGCAACCCAAAAGTGCAGCATCTAGGACCCCAAGGATTGAATTTGTGAATGGAGAGCAGGGTACAACACCCCCGCACAAACTTCACTCCCCTTTATTCCTATTAAGTCTTCATCAAAGCGGGATAAAAGGCGATCATTCCCAGTAAGAGGCTGCAGCCAATCCCCAGCGTGCTTCCTTCGTGCCCCCCCACATCAATAATCGATCACCTACGTTTGTGTAGAGGACGCAGTCGATCTCCCCGTCCTCGGACAGCTCGCTGAGGTTTCTGTCCCACTGCAGGAACGGCTCGCTGCTGTCCAGGATCTCCATGATTCCCTCCAGACTCTCCGGCCTTGTGCCTGATTCTGTTCTCGTTTCGACTCCTTCCAGGAGGCTGGGTTGCTTAGGGAGTCGCCGCAAAACGCAATCTTCGGCTAACTTAAAAAGAAAACGACAACAACAAAAACAAAAAACTTCCCAAAAACTTGTGTGAGAGAGGAAAAGTAAACTCAAAAACGAGAACCGCGTCCAGCTTGTTTACAGGGAGATAAACGAGGACTGAGGCGGTAAGATTTAGGCTGAGAAGTCGTGTTGTTGTTGTTTATTGTCATCTCCTCTCTGGTTCTGGTCCTTAGACAGTTTTCTGCGGTCTCGCTTGGTTTTTCTTTCCTCCTCTCGGTCCAGACACTCAGGAATGTAGGGGCGGAGTCACGCAGAAGGAGAGAAATCAACGGGAAACTCGGGAAAGTGACACTAAACAGGCTGGAAAATAGAGTATCAGTTAATCAAAATGTGACAAGAATGAATATGCATATTTTCCCTCAAAGCACTACGAAATATTTAACCAAAGTACATAAGTTATGGTGGGAATCATCTTTACCAGCTGTTCACGATCGCTTGCGCCAACAAACCAAAGGTTCCGGTTACAAATTTCAAAATAAAACACGCTGTCAAAAACAAAACAAAAAGAAAAACATTTAGGTTACTAGTACTTTTTTGTAGTAAACACAATACATTTTTCATAAACTAAAATAATAAATTCGGAATAGATACTGATGCGTTTAATTAAAATGTCGCTTTCGCTAATCCCTTTAACTTTTAAATCACTTACCAATTTCCTGTTAACTCTAATTTATTTTGTTGATTTTGTCTTGTCTAATTGAATCCACCGGTTTCCGATAACTTAAAGGCTAAAAGTCGTTGACTCCTCCAATCATACGCCGCGTATATTTAAAACCCTCCCTAATATTTAAGTGAGGCCAATCAGCGAAGACGTGCTGAATGCCTGCAGCCAATCGGCTTAGGCCAAGACAACCTTTCATTTACGCCCGCCTCCTGGTTGACTTAAGCTTTTAGAATAACATCTTTCTAAAATATCAGAAAGCATTAATTCCCACACTATCAAATGTTCCTTGATATATCAGTCGCTTTAATGTATTTTGTGAATAAACTCATGAACCCATGCTTACTTTTGATATATTTCTTTTTATGTAATTTCTATGAGGAAAAGAAACACTAATAAAAGTGTTTTGGGGAAAAACATCTTATAGAAAACTGTACCAACAGCAGTGAGCTGAAAACAGTCAGTCAGCGCAGGAAGGAAATGAAGGCACGGTAACAACTGACGAGAAAGTGACAGGGCAAAAAAAACGAGAGCAGAATATCTGCAAAGTAATAAACTTATCAAAGACTTAAACACAGACAGCAAACATTAGAAATGAAATAGACGACCAGCTACTTTTGTTTTCTGCAGTTGAGCAGCCTTTAATCTAAGGACGTTTTTCTTGAACTTTTCTTCAAACAGACATTTGGCCTGTGGTTATAGTCAAAGATGACACAGTAGAAACTGCTTTTACCAGAAAGCTCCTATATATGCAAAACGAGACCAAACAGCCGTCATATGAACCCACACTTTACCTCTGAAGCGAACTGTGTGGTTAAATTTAAGTCTTTTGACTACCCTTTTCTCCCCCTTAAGTATCTGTTGGACTAATCAGATTTATGCAAGTAGATAAGACAGGAGAGCAGCTGGATTCACCCCCAAAATGGGTTTGTCTTCTGACGTTCTCTTTCAGAAAGACTCGGTTCGGTGAATACGGTGCCACTAACAAAACACATTATGAGCAACAAAAACAGACCTTTTCTGCAGCATTTCTTGTGTAATAAAACTGATTTTTCTTAACCACTACTTAGATTCAAAAGATCTGAGTTTATACAAAAAAAAAAAAAAAAAATCCTTTTCACCCTTAAATTTACCTCCATAGAGACTATTGGGGGCATTATTCCACTATTCGGTACGACTATGAGCTTCTCTTGAAAAAGCTGCAGCTTAGACAAACTCGTGTGATCTATAAGAATTGCAAATTTGATGGTTTAACAAATATTTTACTCCCAAAAGTTCCTTGTGACATTTTTACTCACAAAAAAGAGCTTACATGTTTTTAAATGCACACAAGGTCATTGTCAGTGTGTGTTTACTACAGGAGAGGCTTCGGCTCCTTCTGAAGCGTCTATGTCTTCATTTCCACCAGCAGAGGGCGCCACAGTCAAACATGCTTCAGCTTATTCTTCCCCCGCCTCCTTACAAAATAGTCCCTTTGTTTTGGTGTCTTCAAGCCTCACTAACAAACGATGAAGAAAATATAAAAAGGAGTTGTCCTGTGGTTGGCTGGAGAGGAAGAGAAAACATCCTTCAGGTTCTGTCTCTCACGTTGTCGCTCAGGAAAACAATGTTGTCTAAGGAGAAAAAAAAAAAAGAAAAAAAAAAAAGAAAGGTTACTTTTTTCCGTGGTAAAAAGGTGTGCATGAAGTGTTTGTGTTTAAACTGACCTGCGATGATGGTGGTGGCCTGACGCCTGACTTGGTTCTTGTCTACATACTCTCCATAGTCCAGTTTCCCCTCCACAAGGATCCTAGACCTGCAAGAGATGAAGTTTTAATGATAGAATGGTTTTTCTCAGTGAAAGCAGATGGATTTGTGCAGATTTTCTCTGTTGTTTCTGTCCAAGATCTTCTGACCAGTTCAAATAGGGTACGGGTGAATTAAAGATCATGATGTGCATTTCTTTCCATCAGACAGGATTCAGGAAAAAACACGTCTTGAGATCAATATTTGACTCAAAATTATTCTTGATTCAGTAAAATAAATATAAATATAGATTCCAATAACCATGCAAGTCCACTATGTGCAAAGAAAGCAGAGGGATGAAGGTGCAGACAGAGTTAGGATTTTAGACCTAGTGTCTCTGTAAAAGCGGTGTTAACCGCTAACTTGGAAATTCTGATTTGTCTCACTTGTCAACAACTACAGGTTGAAATCAAAGTTGTGCGTCTTGACAAAGATGTTTGCAAAACTTGCAAGTGAGAAGTTTAAAGCTTTTTAGAGGACAACTATGTTTTATCTAAATATTAGTCTGGTTTTAGGAAACGGCACAGTACCATGACAGCGGCGATTAAAGTTGTGAATGACATTATTGAGGCACTGGACAATAAAAAGTACCGTGCAGCGCTTTTAACTGACTTATCAAAAGCATGTGGAAAATCTGGTTTAAACTGAAAGTAAAGCTGGGCTTCTTTTTAAAAAAAAATAAAAATCTTGCTTCTCTCGCCAAAAACTGAACTGGGGGCAGAATATTTTAAAGTCTTTTTTACAACATCCTGGAACAATTTCCAAAAGACCAAAAACTATCCGAGTTGATCACTTTGAGTTAATTTAAGTCTTTGTTTAGAGACTGTGAAATGCGGTGCCTGGTTGTAATTTGTGGATGCTTAGTGTTGTTTGTACATGAAACGTTTTATTTGATTGTTGTTGCTGCCGCTTGGCCAGGTCTTTCTTGTAAAAGAGGTTTTCAATCTCAACAAGACTTTTTACTTGGATAAATAAAAGATGATGATGATCAAAGTACAGTTATGGACATTAAATATGAGCTTTTCCACACTTCTCTGCAGAAAAAAAAAACGAGCTGAAAAATGCACACACCTTTACCAAAAAGAAAAATTATATTTCTGTATTATGAACCGAAATTAAAAAGGAAAAAATATATTGAGAAAACAGCTGAAAAGTTGGACGTGTTGCAGAGAGATAAGCTTTTTACACTTAATGACGAGAATAAAATTGCACGTTTCTGCACGATTATACATGTCACATAAAAACATCACTTATGACTCAAACTACACCCCTACATCCACGCACCACCTTCCACTCCATCCTTCTACTGTACGCTGTAAACAGGTTTTAAATTAAAGAAAACTACAGTAACTGTAAAGGGATGTTTTCAGTGCCCCTCGTACCCTTTCTTGACGTACTGGTAAGCCACATCCCTCAGACCAGGTTTGAACACGGACACGCGATGCCACGTTGTCTTCTGGCTGACGTCACCTGAAGGCAGAAAACAGCAGCACGTCAACTTTACTGTATCGTTTAAAATATATATTGGACAAATACTCAAAACAAAAAAAACCAACACGTCTAATACTACATATACTACCTCATCATTTAACAGCTTTATTATATTACATTTTACAGTTTAAACAGTTTAAAAGCCTGAAATGTTCACACATCTTTCAAGGATGCAAGAATCGAAAACTGTAAATGGCTGTTTCACTTTTAAAAGTGCAAATTTATTCTTGGATTCAGCTCCAACTCTATGTAAACGCGCAAGTGTCCAGCAGGTAAATCAACGGAATAACTGAGACCCAGAACAAACCCTGCTCATCTTCACCAGACTGGAGTGATTTAAAGCCAACGGAGAGCACTGGTTTATGCAAAAACATCAACAGAGAAAGCTGAGAAGTTTTACATGACAAGTTCCTCCACAGTCGTCTCACCCGTGGAGCTCATCTCTCCATCTCCAGAGCGCCACATCTCATTGGTTGCCAATGAGAAGATGGTGACAGGGTTTCGACCCTCCACTTGTCTCATGACCGGATCCTGACCGACTCGTCCCAACAGCTGCACACGGTTTATTGCTGAGAGAAAATTGCAGAAGTAGAGTCCACTTTTGAATGCAGAAACAAGTGAATTCTGACAAGTTGTGATGACACCCAACATAGTCAGGAAAAAAAAAAAAATCAACTCTGGAGGACCTGATGCAAGTCAACGTTAGGTTCAGCGTTGGAGATTATGGATCAAGGTCCGACAAACCACAACAAAGCGCTCCCCAAGCAGCACGGAGGCAGAAATCAGAGCAGCCGTGCAGCATGCGAGGTGGCATGAGATTCATAATGGTGCAAATTCTTTAGCTCCGCCTGAAGCAAAATCTCCACAAATGATCGAGGAGGGCTGGTGCACACCAGACAATCAAGCGTTCATCCACTCACGGACAAACACCAACAGATCCCAGATGAATCAGACAGACAAATGTGTCTGTTAGGACGTTAAACTACAGGCAGGAGAAGGAACGAGAACAGTTGGAATTACTCTGTAACTACTGATCATTTCCAAAGCTGGGAGTAAGTAAAACAGCTGCACCAGGAACACAAACATAACCTAAAGTCGACATTTAAAACAACCCAACCTTTCAGCTTAAATAAAACGAATGACCCCTAAAAGCACAATTTCTCCTCTTTAATCCAGACACAAACATCACTTACATCTCTCCAGGATGAGGCTGGGGTCAGTACTCTGGCATCTCACCACCTGTCTGAAGAGCTGGGAGACATTCAACACAACGTTTTTACATTTCTGCACGATAGATGCTCCTGCAAACGTTCCCATCATCTCCATCGGTAACCTCACCTTTGCCGAGGCACTTCGCAACATCCTCCCTCTGCAGACCACCGCAAATCCAAATCCAAATCCAGATCCAGACAACCCAGACGGCAGACGTCCTAACAGCGCCGAGCTGAAACGAAAAGAGACGATTCGTTTACCGGCGGGAAAAATTGTACTAGTTTCTTTTTAAAGCCAACCATAAACGCCAAGTTACATTAATATCATGTAATAACATAAATAAGTTACTAACAGACTCCGCGTGTAAACCAAGCCGCGAGACTGAAACGAAAGGGCGAGGTTTTAAATTTATCGGTAAAATGTAAACCGCGTTCACGTGGACTCACGCGCTCCCGCCAACGGACGTGGCCGTGAAACAGACCCGTACAAACGGCCGTGTCGCGGCGGACAGTCGAGGCAGATAGACGCCACCACACCAGTGTTAAACAGTGTAAAAATAAACCTAATTTAAAAGAGAGAAAAATCGATTACCAGACGAGCCGATGCGACGCTGATAACCTCACGCTGCTTCCGGTCCGTCTTTGGTACTAGTCCGGCCGGCGTTTGACGCTTCACTATTGTTCCATCTTACGTTTAAGTTGAAATTATTATCATCATCATTATTATCATTATTATTATTATTATTATTATTGGCAATGACTGTAACACAAATAATAATAATAATAACATGTATATACAATAAAGTCATGTTTGTGTGACTAATTTATCATTACATTTTAATATAACTTTACTTGACTAAATTTAGTTAGTGGTGTTGCTGAGACGGTTGAGACAAGTACAAACTAACAACTGTAAAATCGGATAATAGAGCATCTTGTAGTACCCTGCAAGTTTTTTTAATGAAATTTATATGAAGTACCAGGTACCCACTATAAATGTGGTGCCCTACGAAAGAATGTGTGTGACTTGACTTATTATTGATATCAGCCCTAAACACTTTGCACAATCACGCATCAAAGCCCAGGGATTTTTGATATTTGTATGATGTTGTTTTGATGATGCTGCATGATTGAATGTATGGTAGGAAATGTGTTTCAGAAGCACATACCTGTATCTAAAATGTGACAGTGTCTTTATCCATAAGATGTAAGCTGTTTATATATTTATTTATATTGCATTAACAGATTTAGTTAAATTCTTAAAATTGGCAGCTCTGTACAAAACAATAAAAATTGGTTTTCATTTCAGTACTTCCTTAAATTTTAATTCTAAGTACCCAACCTGTTAAAAATCTTACAAGGTCGAGTCATTTCACATTTTGTTGCCTGGACTCCTGCAGATCTCAAATGTAGTTGAAAGTCTGTCAACATTACCCATTTAAGCCTATTTGAAGCGTCGATCCTTATGTAAAACTGTCAGGGTTGTAACCAGCTCCTCCAGCAGATGGTGGGCTTGTTTCCCAGATCTCCTGCTGGATCCTGAAGACAGCGGGGTGGAGTTGATTGTTGGTGGGATGCGGATTTTTCACCAAACAACTCTCTCTGCTTCTGACTTTACACTTCACACACTCACCAACGCAGTCTGCTGCAGGACCCCCAACATCTTCGACAGGCTGTAAATGTACCATTCTTTGGGATGTGGCTTATAATCTTCACTTTAACTGGTGTTGGTAAGTTGAAGTGCTATTTTTCTTTCTTTTTTTTTCTAAATATGCGCTCCTGAAAGCCCGCTGGAAGGGATCTCATCTAGTAGTTGCCAAAACAGTGTAATAGAAGCCACATGTAAACTGCTGTTCACTATTTTCCTGCTGTAGGGATTTTTTCTTTTGCTCCATAAATAAAATGCTAAGAGTTTTAGACATTTTCTTACATAATGGTATCCTCACAGCTGCACTTTAAATAAATCTAAATAGTGGATTCATGTGATTCTTATTAAAGCCTACTGAAGCAACCCTATTATGCTTCTGGATTTTAAATTGAAAACAAAGAGAAGACTGAATGAAGTGGTTTGCCTAGAGGATGTAATCATCACACTGAGTGTTTTTTTGTTGTCCCCCCCCCTCCATGCAGCTCTGTGGTGTCCTGTCAGGACGCAGGAGCCGCAGTTTCCAGATGTGTGCACAGAAGGCAGCTGTTACCCAGCCACAGGAGACCTGCTGATCGGCAGGGCGCACAAACTCTCCGCCTCCTCCACCTGCGGCACCAACCATCCGGAGAACTTCTGCATCGTTGGGCACCTTGAGGTAAGGAAACAAGCTGCAGGAAAACTCCAGTAATGTAGCTCGTGGTGGAGCAGATCCCGGTTGGTATCTGCAGGGTGACCTGTGGGAGTTTTCCAAAAACATCAGCTACCTGGAAACGTTGATGGGCCAAGTGCAGTGTAGAAAATTTGGCATGACTGTTCTGCTTTTGGACTCGTGGAGTTTGCTTAAGTTAAGTTAATGGTGAAATATATTGATGTTAAACTCCACTGAAAAGATTTTATGAGTGAGGAAAAAAAAAACTTGTCTGAGCTCCATGAAGTATGCATAGAGATGATTTTAAAGCGTGAGAAAGTTTTCCAGATGTTCTCTGCTCTCTTTTTTTTCTTTCCCTGCAGTCCACGTTTTCCCAGAGGGGTATATCCAGATTCTCAAAATATTCAGGAAGAAAATAAACTCCCAGTTGTTGATAACTGTGTTTCTAAGAAGGAAAGAGCTTTAAACTAAGATCGCCAGGTAGCTGCCTGCTGTGTGGGATTACTTTCAAAGGACAGAGTCAGAGAGAGAAAAAGTTGGTGGTCGGGGAAGAGCTGCAACATTCATTAGAAAGGCATTTCCACACTTTTCCCTAAAATAACATAACAGCTTGTGAAATGTTAGTCATCAGCATCAAACAATACCTGCATGCATCTGGTATTTTTCCAAATTTAAAGCTTCTTCCTTTTGATTTCAAGAAAACTTTTACTTTGTTCACTGCAAACGGATTTGATCAGATATTGTACGAGCAGTTCCTCATCATCTGGTTTAGAAATGCCTTTGGAGTTGACAGAAAGTCATCTCTCTGTCCAGTGACAAATTCATAACATCCATATAAAATGTAGCAGCACTTTTGACCTTGAAGATCCCATTTTTTTATGACCGTGACTTATCGCTTCTGAATCCGTGCAAGACACGGTCACTTCATGTCACGTCTGCGGCTGGATGAATGACACCAGCTTTGCTCATAAATGAGGTAAAACCAAAGACTTTTTGGGTGACATTGTGTCCGTCTGTGTGTGGGAACATGCACATGCACAGTCTCTGCTTGCTGTCTTGTCAAGTGGGAGTTCAGACATTCCCCTCCACAATAAAAGCACTGTGTGGCTCACAATCCCTGCCCTGTGTGGATGTGGACCGGGGGCGAGGTAGGGGATATTCTCTTCTTATCAGCCCTCCTTTGGCGAGCTCTGTGTGTGAATAACATTATTTATGAACGCACACTTACACTGTGGGGCCTTTTATGCGCTTTCTGAGGATTAGCACAGTCTTAAGTATGAGCTACAGATTAGGGAGGAAAGGAAGTTTGACTCAAGTGTCAGATATTTGTTTCACTAAGCCCTTTTCTGGCGTTCATTCATATTCACAGACGGAGCCGGCTCAGAGCTAAGCGAGCTTAAGTGTTGTGTCTTATTTGTAAGATGCAATATTGTGATGTTTAAGAGTATACAATTTTTTTAGTTCATGTCAGAACATCAAAGATGGAGATCCCAGAGAAAGTGAATCCTCGTTGGAAATCTTGAGGAATTACTGAGTAATTACTTTTTATCTAGAGATATTTTAAGACAATTATATCCAGAATCATTTTGAAAACATGGTGAACTGAGCTCCAATAATGGTTGAAGCATCCACGTTATATTAAGCACCTCCGAGGCCGAGGCCGAGGCCATGTTCCTTGTTGCTCTCTCAAGTGGAAGATTTTAAGTCTGATGGAGTCTTGTTCAAGAGTAGGGGTAGAGTGGAGCAGTGGATTGACAGGTAGACTCCGTTTGGGTCTGTCACGGCGAACCAGAGCTGTCGATCCAACAGTTGATCCATGTCCCACCCTCCGTCTATGGCATCAGCTATGGTCAATGTTTGACAGAAGGAGGCTGTGAAAACAATCAGCCTAAATGAGTTTCCTTAGAAGTGTAACTGGGTGCATCCTAAGAGCTAGAGCGAGGAGCTCATCACACTGGTTTGGATGTCTGCTAAGGATGTCCAGTAATGATGTCCTGAAGCCTCCCAGGGAAGGTGTTTGAGGACCGTTTGAATTGGTTATATCCCTCAGTTGGACTTGGAAGGCCTCTGTGCCCCCTTAATAGAGCTTAAGGAGGTGTCTGGGCAGAGGCGGGTCTGGGGATCTCTGTTCAACATGCAACAAGGTTGAAGGTCTAAGGCACGAGGTCATCAAAATTAGTGTCCAATGTGGGAGAAATCTATGAACTTCCGATCTCAGACGCCATATCTGAGCAGATGTCGTCTACAACCATGAACCCTTCACACAAAGACTGTTGCCAGTTATTATGTAAGATGGACAAAAGGTGCAAAACTGCCAGAAATTTGCTGTACATGAAATTAACATTTGAAAAAGTTTTGCATTCAGAGGTCAGGGAGGTTTGGTGCTGAAGCTTCAGATAATGCTGTGAAGCTGGAGATCTGAGATTGTCTCTTGATCAATGCAACCCAATCAACACATTTTTAAACCCTTTATAGGGCAGTCAATAAAATACAATTTTAAATAAAATTCCAACTCTAGAGGATCATTGGAGAATATTCAATCTGTTTCCAAGCTTTTCAACCTTTCATTATTCTTGTCAGTATATATCTCACAAACCGAAATTCGGCCTCTGCTTTTAACCCATCACTAGTTTCACTAGGAGAAGTGTATTGAAAGTGGGATGACACGAAACGGGGGCAGAGAGAGAGGAAGATACAGGCCAGGAGTCAAACCTGGGTCAGATACATAAGGACTTCAATTCTGTATGTGGAGCACCTACTCAAACAAGTGAGGAGGTAGCTCCACAATTATTTAGCTCTGAAATATTTTTGTCTTCACTCTGCTTTATTTGCCTTTTGATTAGGCTTCTTGAAGAAAATGTATGTGCTTATTGTTTGGAAAGCATCGTTTTGCATGCACAAGAACTGACGCCTATTAAACATGTTTTCTGACTTACCTGGTCCATGCTGGAAATACGAACAAAACCTCCCACGGAAATTCCAAACATTACTTTGAAAGTCCTACTGGATGACAGTAACACAAAAAAAAAGAGAGATTTTTTTTTTTTTACTTCACTGTTTTACTGTGAGACCCCTCTGCTGCTTTGTTCGGCGAAGAACAGAGGAGTAACTTTGACAACTAACCTAAATATGTATTTAGCAACTACATTTCTGCAAGAGGAGCTGAGCCTTTACCACTCTCTGTCCATCAGGAGGAGAAGAAATGCTTCGTGTGTGACTCAAGGCAGATGTATGATGAGGACAGCAACCCTATCAGCCACACAATCGAGAACGTGGTCACCACCTTCGCCCCGAACCGCCTCAAGACCTGGTGGCAGTCGGAAAACGGTGAGTGACAGAAACCCCACGTGAGACGCAAGAAAAGAGAGGGTTTGTGCTTGAAGTAGAGAGTGACAGAGAGACAGAGAGAGGGGGTTCCTGTCCACCTCTGGTTTAACGTAGGAGAACACGTGAGGCTGTTCTCATGGGAACTGAGCTCAGTAATGACTAGACAGAAGATCACAAGGACACTTAGTGCAGCCAGTGAGGAGAGGCTGAGGTGGCGAGCGTTTACAGGTGTGCTGAAGAGAACAGGTGTGCATGAAGGAAACATATGTGTCAACACTCGAGCACACACGGGACCTTAATGTGTACAGCAGAAGCATGTAATGAGAAGGTTTAAGAGCTCAACCATGAGAGTAAGAAATACTTAGAAGTTACCTTATTATTTCGCATATTACTTCAATTTAACACCCGTATTTCCATTGGCAGCTGGGTTGTTGATGTATGTCTTAGCTCTGTCTTTAACTATCGTCAAGTAGTACCACTCGGACTGTAAACGGGACAACTGACAAATGGCTTGCTGTGAATTTAAAGCATCAGAGGGAAATATCTGCATACCAAGCATACTGTAGATACAAGACACAATCCAATTTTTACAAACATCTCCTGCATGTGGAACGGATAAAGTCATCAACTAAAATGCAAAAGGACAGAATAGATTTGAAAGAGGCAGACATTTGCGTTTTTATTTAAGAAAGAAAGGTTTTGGCTAAATTTTTCCTGATTGTGAAATCCAAGCAGGCCCTGATGTGGGAGCATGAAAGCCAAGTTCAAAAGCACTTGACTGATTGGATCCAGACTCTAACTATGTGCTAAGATAACTTTTACAGCTCAGAGTAGCTTGAACTTTACCTCTGTTTAAACCAGAGAGATACATTTCCTTTAAAACTGTATAAATAAACATCAATCTCATACGTGCAGACTGATGCCAGATGTCTCACTTGTTGAAATGCCCCAAATTTAGTGGGTTTTTTTTGCTTTTCTGAACTGGTGATTATTGCAGATAAACTGGAAAAGTGTTATATTTGACTCCAATTGCACGGAAAACCACGTTAGACGTTACAGCAGGCTCCCTGGCAGATTTAAAAAAACAAAAAAAACAAAAACATACTCTTCAGTCTTACGATCATGCTGGACACTGCGGAGTGGTGGGAATCTGTCGGAGGTGTGAGTCATGGTCGGAGCGTCAGCGCAGATGTCCCTGAAACAGCAGGAAGCTACAGACGTATAACAGCTTCTCTTGGGATTTCCTAATTCCCTGGCAGCAACTTCCCCGTTCATTCTTGGCTCCTGAGCTTCTTAGCTCATACTTATCCCATCATGATTATTTTTAAGGCAGTCTGTTCAAAAGGATTTGAAGATATTGTATTTCACTGAAAAAGATAAACATTTGTGCGGTTGTATCCCGGCTCAGATTAAGATGTTTTAGCCTCGCAAGTGGCCACTTTCTTCTCTGGAAAAAAAAGTAAAGAAAAAGATTATTAAGCGGTACAGCTACGATGGAATTTAACTGCTGCTCACAGGATTTCCAAACAGCTTGTGCAACCCAATCCAGACCCAGATTGATTAGATACATGTCTAGATTTTGCAAGAGAGTAAATCTCACTCCGCTGCATAACCAGAGGAGTGTAAATGTTGACTGTATGTTTGAGGGTGTGTCAAATTTAAAACTCACAAATGGACAAAAAAAACCCAACAATAACTGTTAATATCCTGTTTCCTGTAGGTGTGGAGAATGTGACGATCCAGCTGGACCTTGAGGCCGAGTTTCATTTCACACACCTTATCATGACCTTCAAGGTGCCCGAGTTCACATAATTGTGGTGTAGTATATTAATTTCCCCCAAATTCATGACATGGAGTTAAACAGAGCCTCGGGCAGCTGCACTGGAGGAGTCCAGAAAACCGTTCTGGCCTCCTGGGAACAATCGGAAGAAAGGAGGCAGGCAGAGGAGGAGTTTGGGAATGTTTGCTGAAATCGCTGCTGGCCTCTCGTCACTCTCTCACGATCGGCTTAAACGGTGTCCAGCTGGAGTCATTCATGCCCTTCTTCAACTCTGTGGATCTACATCACAGTCAAAACACTCTCAAGGACATGCATCCTTTTCAGTCCTTTATTTTTAGCTGCACAGCAGGAAGAACCAACAAACAGCAGTCTCACAAAACCTCACATTGTTTAGATTATTTGTGCACTTTTCAAGCTAAATATCTTTGACATTGTATGGACATAAAATGTTCACATGCCCAGTTGAGCTATATGCAGTCTGGCTTTCAAGATACTGTTCCTTTGATTGTGTCACATTAACAGAGTTTGATTGTGTGTGTCTGTATCAAAAGTTTTTTTACTTTAAAGGGGTTTGCAGGAAGGATCGGATACCCTTTGTTCATCTGTCAGGATGCCTAACCTTATAAATCTGGAGTTTTTATAATTCTAACGTCAATAAATGAAAGTACTACGTGGGGGCTACGTGGTCTTTTACAACAACAAACAATAATTATATTGATAATATACATAGAAAAATCACAGCCCTGTTAGTACTAATTTACCTTATACTTTTTTATTTGCGTACCCACAGACGTTTCGTCCCGCTGCCATGATGATCGAGCGGTCCATGGATTTTGGGAAAACGTGGCAGATTTATCGCTACTTTTCCCAAAACTGCGAGACATCCTTCCCGGGAATTTCCACAGGACCCATGGTCAGAGTGGACGACATCATCTGTGACTCCCGTTACTCAGACATCGAACCATCCACGGAGGGAGAGGTGAGCATCCCTCTAATTTGTTTTTCAAAACAAAACTTCTTTCTTTCTTTTTCAGTTATGTGGATGTGACTTTTTCCTGCTGTAGGTGATATTCCGAGTGCTGGACCCCGCCTTTGAGATCGAGGATCCCTACAGCTTGAGGATACAAAGTAAGTTTTTTGAGATTTATCCTGCAACCTCAGTGATGAATAAATAATTACATTAAAAAAGAAAATTAAATTAGCAAACTAAAGTGAAATACTGCAGGAGAATGTACTTTATATTATATATTATTTTATATAACCAAACCAAACTGCTCCGACGGAGATTACAAATGCACACTGCAAACATTAAACATTCCAACCACCTCCAGGTGCATATTTCAGCTTGGGGTTTTGATTGTAGCACCCTGTAGCTCTCTCTTGTTTAACACATAATTTATTTAAATCACAATGTACGACTTTGCTTTTTTGGACTTTGACAAAAGTACATAAATATTTTCTTTCCATTCAAACCTTGCAGATAAAAAGGCAAGAGCAGAGAAAATACAAAACTGACGTGTATTATTTTAACCTCTAAATTTCCTTGTGTGACGTTAAGGAGAAACGTTTCTCACAGGAAGCAATTTGACATAAGTTTGAGTGTCTTTTAGTCGTCGGTTTTTGCAGCCTCAAGTAGCAGCTGAGGTCAGAGGTGGGACAGCACGAGTGCTGCAAAGAATTTCACATGCGGAGGCAACTTGGACTTTGTACACTCACCCGCTTCCAGGACGAGACTCTCACCGTCTCGCTGAGGGAGTTTGAGGAACCGCAGCACTCGTCCCGCCTCGTCTGTTGAAAAGGAGGTGTGAAGGACCCAAATACAGGATACAGAAAATACACGTTTATTTTGAAACAGATAAACATTCAATAAAAAGTGACATAAAAACAACTTATTGGGAGAAAGACACAGGTGTGAACAGTAACAAAGAACGTCAACGCTTGACCTAAAACAGGCTTTCAATCTAAAATGGGAAGTGAAGCAAAAATACAAGAAATAAGCACTTAAACAAACAGGAGAACTAAAAGAAACGCAAGAAACCCATGTTTAGAAAAACCAATATTGTATCACTTTAGTGTTTTTTTTTTCCTTTTGTTCATTAAATAATTTGTTTAAATGCAAGAATTTAAGGACCTTCTAAAACAACAGGATGAAACCTAAAGAAGACTCAGACAGTAAAATCACTCTGATGGAAACCAGAAATATCAGCCTCACTTCATCTCTTTCTCTAGAGTTAATAGACATTTGAGGCGTGGCTTTGGAGGCGTGGCTTCAGAGGGGAGGAGGGGCGTTGAACTTTTTAATCAATTGTTTTCAAAATCTTACTGAATTTAACTAGTTGTTTTTTTGGGACTTTTAAAAAAATGCCCTTTCTCAAAACCGAACTGAATATGCCTGTAGTTTGCTGTCGTTGTAGTTACAATCTGCTCTGCCGTCTGTGTGCAGACATGCTAAAGATCACCAACCTCAGAGTGAAGTTCATCAAGATCCACACGCTGGGCGACAACCTGCTCGACTCCCGTGAGGAGGTGACGGAGAAGTACTACTACGCCCTCTACGACATGGTCGTTCGTGGAAACTGTTTCTGCTACGGCCATGCCTCAGAGTGCGCCCCGATCGACGGAGAACCAAGTGGAGCTGAGGGCATGGTATATCCAACACATTTATTCGATCGTTTCAGAAGTTCATCTCAGATGAAATACCTCTGTCTTGTGTTCGTTGCATGTTTCACATTAACTTTGTTAATATCAGTTAAAAAAACAACTATTGATCTGGAGTTTCTCCAGCAGAAATAAACCATCATGTGAATGCGGTGTAAGTCAGGACTTATTTTTGTGCGCAGGTTCACGGCCGCTGTGTGTGCAACCACAACACAGAGGGACTGAACTGCGAGCGTTGTCAGGGCTTTTACCAAGACTTGCCTTGGAGACCTGCAGAAGGACGAAACACCCACTCCTGCAAAAGTAAGAGCTCAGTTTGCTCTGTGGTTGACCACAACTCCTCTGTCCATAACATATTACTTAAACACATTTACAATGTCCTTCACTGTTTTAATAATTGCTCTGATCACAGTAGTCACAGTAGATGATGAGGAAGAGTGAAGAATAAAAGAATGCTTTCATTTCATAAAGAAACTAGACTCCATTGGATTTTACCTTTTCTTCTCAGAGTGCGACTGCAACCAGCACGCCTCATCGTGTCACTTTGATCTCGCTGTGTACATGACGACCGGCAACACCAGCGGAGGCGTTTGTGATAACTGTCAACACAACACGGTGGGCCGGCAGTGCGAGCAGTGTGCACCTTTCTTCTACCAGCACCCCACCAGAGACCTGCGAGACCCCAGCATCTGTGAACGTATGTCACAACGCCAACACGACATCTGGGCGATGACGGTGTCTTCTAATTATTAACGCCTTTGTTAAAACACATGTTGTGGGAAAGCGTGTTTTCTTTCTCACAAACTCAGACCAGCACCATCTGGAGCTGTTCTCTCCATCTGTGTTAAAGGCTTTTTGGTGGAGAAGCTGAAAGTAGCTGCTGCTACTGCATGATTGTAATTACCGACAAAGTACAGGGTTCAAATGAAAATAGCAGAGTGAAATGAAAAACACCCATCTACTGTTTTAACCTTCACGGGACTCAGATAACACTCATAAAGAGCTCACTGAACCAGAGAGTTACCATTCGTCTCCAAATGTGGCACATTATTGATTTATTTTTCTTGGTGATGTCCTACAAAAGTATTTCAAAATTCTTTCTTTAACAAGAATTCAAACAAAACTGTGTACCACTGTGCTACATTTACTCCATCCATCCATCCATCCATCCATCCATCCATCCATCCATCCATCCATCCATCCATCCATCCATCCATCCATCCATCCATCCATCCATCCATCCATCCATAACATTTCCTGAAAAGTGTGATTTTCCTTAATGACGTGTTTTTCTAAGAAGAGAAAAAAAGAGAGAATAAAGTCTTATGTGGTTTATGAAGATGATGCACACAATCTGTTGTAACATAAATCAAAGAAAAAATGACAAGATGGGAGACGAAAACAGTCATTTGCTATTTTTTTAGCTTCTATTTCCATATCATCAATGACATTTGCATGAATTCAGTACAGATATAACCTGGCTGTGTGCAGACTGTAGTTTGTCCACATTTTCCTCACATTTTGTGGGGATGCCTTTTATGTCTCTACAGCGTGCAACTGCGACCCGAACGGGTCTCTGCAGGGTGGACTGTGTGACTCCCAGACGGATGTGGCCAGAGGGCTGATCTCAGGTCAGTGTCGATGCAAAGCCAGCGTGGAGGGAGAGCGTTGCGACCACTGCAGACAGGGACACTACGGACTGGGACAAGGCCCAGATGGTTGCCTGCGTAAGCTGCACTTTTGTTACACTTTACATTTCTATATGTATTTTATCACATGATTTACACCCTAAAAATCCAATTCTCAATTGAAGACTTTGTTTAATTTTAAAATTTAAAGGACCTAGTTGAAGAAAGCCGAACTAGAGCACAGACACAAACTTACAGAGTGCAGATGAGCATTAAAACAAAGTGCATTCATTGTTTCCTTGCATGGCTCGATAGCGTGTACCTGTAACCTGCTGGGAACGTTGCCGGGAGGAAACCCCTGTGACTCCCACACAGGAAAATGCTTCTGCAAACGGCTTGTCGACGGACACAACTGCAATCAGTGTCTGGTACGGCTCCAAACACGACTGTCAGACTGTTTGAACACTTTTCCCTCCGTGTGTGAATCATGCTCGTCTGTTTTTTGTCCTTTATTAAAACAGCCACAGCACTGGGGTCTGACGAATGACATGGACGGATGCAGACCATGTGACTGCGACCAGGGCGGGGCTGTTGACAATAAGTAGGTGTATTTTCTTGAAGTAAGAACAGCTGCACTTGGTTTAGAACCTTCAAACATCTGCAGACTCTGAAGGACCATAGTCTCCTGAGAAGGTGGAGTCGACCCTGGTCCTTCTTGTACAGGACGTCTGTGTTTGTGGTCCAGTCTAGTTTATTGTTGAGGTGAACACCCAGGTACTTGTAGGAGTCCACTTTAAGATCAATGTGTTTATAACACATGAGACAAACTCAATTTTACGTTGTTTTAATAATCTCTTTAGTTGTGTTGTATGGTCAAACCAAACCAACAATTTTACCTTCTGAAACAGAGAAGGATCTGTCTTCTGTCATGGTTGTTAAAGGAATTCTCCTCACAGCATGAGTTTGGTTTAAATAGCTTGTTACCAGCTGAATCATATGAACAAAACTGCTGTTTCTTTTGTAAGCAGGAAAACGAAGAAGACAAACATGCCTGTAATATCTGTCGAATGAAGAGCGTAGTCAAAGTCACCATTCCCAACCTCTCTCCTCAGCTGTGACCCTCAAACAGGGCAGTGTGTGTGCAGAGAGCACATGTTTGGACGCCGCTGCGATCAGGTCGAGTCCGGCTTCTACTTCATCGCTCTGGATCACTACACTTACGAAGCCGAAGACGCCGAGCATGGACCTGTGAGTGTTTACCACGCCATCACATTCATCCAGTGTTCCTCACATATGTGGATATGTGGATTCCAGCACCATGGATGTGTTTGTGTTTCTCAGGGTGTGACAGTGGTACAGAGGCCTTATCCTCCTGACCGAAGCCCCACGTGGACTGGGATGGGCTTTGTTAATGTGCCGGAAGGGGCATATCTGGAGTTCAACATCAACAACGTCCCAGAGTCCATGGACTATAACATTCTTATACGCTATGAGCCGCAGGTAACAGACAGTTTATATTATTACTTATAATGATCTGTGAAACTAAATAAATATGCACTAAGCGCTGAATCACATTTTTGTCGATAAATATGAACACTTTAGAAACAGCATTTTCATCCTTGTGTATGTGGACAGCTCCCGCAGCAGTGGGAGCAGGTGAACATGCGAGTCGAGCGCCCCGTCTTCAACCCTCCAAACTACTTCGGTCACTGCAGCAACTCCATCCAGAGCGGGGATGAGCAGAGCGTCTCTCTTCCACCTGGATCCAGGTGACACGCTGGTTTACGCTGCTCTGTGTACCGCTGGATGCACACTCGGAAACAGGCCACTGACCCGGTTGCTGTGTTTCAGACATGTGCTGCTGCTGAGGCCGGTGTGTTTCGAGAAGGGCCTGAACTACACGATCCGACTCACTCTACCGCTGTACTCATCGGTCAGCCACATCCCGAGTCCGTACACACTCATCGACTCGGTATGTTTAGGTTCAGCGTTGGAAGAGTTTGCGGATGCCATCATCCTGCGTGAAGCTCCAATCAAGTCTCCCAACATTGTTTCTGGAGGAAAAATCTCTCTAAAATGCTAAGTTTCACTACTGAATCAATTGTGTGGTTGTTTATAGTTGGTGCTGATGCCCCGAGTGAAAGAGCTTGACATGTTTCATGGGGTAGAAGGTGAAGAAGCTTGGGATACGTTCCAGCGCTACCGATGTCTGGAGAGCAGCCAGAGCGTTGTCAAAAGCCCCATGACCGACATCTGTAACGACTACATCTTCAGCGTCTCAGCCCTGCTGCACAAAGGAGCCATGGGTACATTTCTCAAATTTTCCATCATTTCCAAGGAAAGCTTCCAGCTTGCCAGGAATCTTGAAATATTCTTCAATGCTGTGTTACGTCCCTTGGAATTCTACTTCTAATAAAGCAGTTTATTGCGATATCAATTTGGCTTGTTGCAGACAATGACACACCCCCAGTTCATTTTCTCAGTACTTTTCTACGAGTGGGTCATCACTCCTAACTAACACCAATACAGGTGTTTGACATCTTTGAGCATTTTGCCGTCTGCGTAAGAAATGTTTTTCTACCGTCTTCCATCTGCTCTCCCAGCATGTCAGTGTGACCCTCAGGGTTCACTCAGCACCCTCTGTGAGCCCAGTGGAGGACAGTGCCGATGTCGACCCAACGTTGTCGGCAGGAACTGCGAGCACTGTGCTCCGGCTACGTTCCTGTTCAGCCCGGCTGGATGCACACGTGAGTACTGGATAGTACAGGTTGTTTTCTCTGATATTATGAGAAAAATCCTTTGCTTCCTTTATTTCTAATTCCACCAACAGCCTGCAACTGTGACCCTCTGGGCTCGGTCAACGCCTTCTGCCACGAGGCCACCGGCCAGTGTGAGTGTGCCTCAGGAGTTCTGGGGCGCCAGTGTACCCACTGCAAGCCAGGATTCTGGGGCTTCCCTCAATGCCGACCGTGCCAGTGTAACGGCCACAGCGAGTACTGCCACCCTCAGACCGGAGAGTGTCAGGGCTGCAGAGATTACACCACAGGACACCACTGTGAGAGGTACGGCGGGGTGACACGACGGCGGGGAGAAATCACTAAATTTAGGTGCAGTTCAGATGTTTCCTTTTCCTTTACTTGCAGGTGTCTCAACGGTTACCATGGTAACCCAGAGCTGGGCTCAGGTGACCGCTGCCGCCCTTGCATGTGTCCGGATGGCCCGCGTAGCGGCAGGCAGTTTTCAGACAGCTGTTACGTTCTACCCAGTACCAACGAGCTGGTGTGCGTCTGCAGCCCCGGCTACAAAGGTGTGAAAACACACACAAGCACACAACGTTTCACAGACTTGTTTCTATGTAAGCCGTCTGAAACGCACTTTTAGATACACGAACTTTTCAAACCCGAACAACACTTCAGCTCTCCTGTAATTATTATGTTGCCTTCTTTCTTTAAACCGATGAGAGAAAAATGTTGCGCTGTCTGATTGGTTTGTGTATGTTGTGGATGCTCCTCGTCCAGGTGCCAGGTGTGATGAGTGCGCCCCAGGCCATTTTGGAAACCCTCTTGTTCCCGGAGGTCAGTGCATGCCCTGCCAGTGCAACAACAACATCAACATGCACGACCCCGAGTCTTGCGACGCCCGAACAGGTGCCTGTCTTAAATGCCAGCACCACACCCAAGGCTACGCGTGCCAGAACTGCAAACTGGGTTACTACGGCAACGCTGCCACACAGAGCTGCAGGAGTGAGTATGGTTACATGAACATGATTCAGCTTACTTAATTACAGGGTTTATCCTGAACAGTTCAATGTAGAAAACTTTATTAAGGTGTGCGATTATTAAGTTAAATGTTGTCCTTCGTGTAGAGTGCGTATGTTTCTCCGCGGGAACAGTACCTCACGCCTGTTCGTCCCCCAATGAATGTCAGTGCGACCAGCGCAGTGGCCGGTGTCCCTGCCACCCCAACGTGGTTGGTCAGAGCTGTGACCGCTGTGCTCCTGACACGTGGGACATCACCAGCGGGTCGGGCTGCCGGCGCTGTGACTGTGACCCCATCCACTCCATTGGATCCTCTTGCGATGAGGTGGGTCAGATGCTGGAGCGAAAACCAGACCTAAGCAGTAATCGTTAACACTTTGACAGGATCAAAGGAAACATATGCTGTGATATCAGGATCTATGAAATCAGGATATACTGCCATGTCAGGTTCTGCATGTAGAAACAGTAATGTGTATATCACACCAAAAAATTTCATGTGGAGTCCCCATGCTTGCGTGGGTTTTCTTTAAATATTTAGGTTTTGTTCGACACTCAAAAAAACCTGTACAGAAGGCTGACTGACGCTTATAAACCAGCCACTGGAGGGCTTGGGACCATGTGTATTTGTTCAACTATATGTGGCCCAGTCATGGACTGGTGACCTGTCCTGGTTGTACTCCTGAAAGCTGGGACAAGCTCCAGCAGATCCCTGTGACCCTGAACTAAAATAAGGGTACAGATAATGGATGGATGGATGGATGGATGGATGGAAAAAGAAGAAACCAGCTGCTTTAAATCCCTTTATCATTTTCTGGATTGATACAACAGCTGCTCCAGTTTGCTCTCCTCCAATATAATGTCTGGCTACAGAGAGCCACTAAATCTCGTGTCTCATTAAGCTGTTGTTGCCAGAGTTTTCTCTCCGCTGCATGGGGACTACCATGGAAACTTTCCAAACACCATTCCCCCCAAGAGCCGAGCAGCGGCGCTGTGACTAACTTGCGTAATCACAGAGGCCTGTGTTTGTGTAGTCCTCTTACTATATAGACTCCAGCTGTTTGGGAATTGTTTTTTTTTTTCTCTGTTTTCCCGCCACTGTGTTTTACACAAACGTGCATACAAAGAAGCGAACAATGCACCCTCACTCACACACATAAACACACATTTGGGTTTCTGTGTTTACTGGCTGGACTCCATCAGAGGAAGGAAAGACTCACAATACACTGCTGGATAACCGAACACACGTCTTTCTCCCCAAAAAAGCGTCTTCTACCAACTACAAAGTTCTGTTTTGTCTGTGAAACAAAAGCCTCAAAACATGCAGGAAGACGTCTGGTAGATCTACAATTTGCTCCCATTTATGTTAAATGTTAATAGATGATGTCAGCGGCATTGACCAGATTCGTGTGGCTGCTTTTGCTGCAGGTAACAGGACAGTGTGTGTGCAAACCAGGCTTTGGCGGCAGGACCTGCCGTGAGTGCAAAGAGCTCTTCTGGGGGGACCCAGAGGTCAAGTGCCATGGTAAGAGTTCATCTTTCATCAAAAGCATTTACCACACCCCTGGGAATCTATCTGACATGGTCTATAACTCTGCAATTTCCTTAAAAGTCTTAATTCAAAGTCTTACATTTCAAAGTATGCTGCCCCCGAGGACAGTGTGACAGACTTCAGTATAGGCTTAACTAAAGTTTTGTTATCGTCACGTGAATTAAATGAATACTTTTTATATCAATCTTTAACCTCTTAACTCTCATTAATACTCCTGTCAACCACAGCTTCCAGCAAAAAGTATAAAAAAAAAGCATAAGCAGAGTAAGTGACTGACTGACTCGTCAGGTCATTTTATGGCTGAAAACACAGATACTTAAGTCTGGAGCTACTGAAATCCAGAAAAAGGCTGGGAGTTCAATAACTGTTACATCATTAAGTCACTGGAAACACAATTCAAACGTTTTCAGTATCAACTTAAAGCAGCCATGCTGGATTATGCTTACAATGTTTAGGTTTTTTATGCTTCGTTAGCTGATGGTAAAACTGTGGAAAAATAAATAGATTTTATACACGACTCCATGGAATGAACATAATGTGCTAGTAATGTGAAAACAACCTTTTGCGTAAGTCTTTATGAGTTATTTGGCAGTTGTTCAATTGCACATTATATACACATTAAACAAATTAAACACATTATAATATGAACTAGTTACAAAAACATACTTTGGGATCATGTCTCTGCTGCCCTCAAGTGGCTAGTAAATAACATGTTTACAATTATAACTGATTAATTCCCAGTTTTACAGATTCTTTTATTTAAAAACAGTCAAGTATGGTCTTCTTATGAAAATATATTAATAGCTTGACTGTTATTTAAAAACACACAGAATCTCGCCCTTGTTGTCACTCAAAAAGACTCCTCACTTGCCTGGTTTTATAGGTTGAACTATAAAACCCATTTTCCTGAAGAGAGAAAAGAGACGCAAATAAGGACCCAAACTATTTAACATTAGCAGGCTGTATCCTGGCATCACTTTGAAACCTCAAAAAGTTGAAATGGCCGTCTGGTGAAACTAATAACTCGCATCTCACAGTAGCTGCCTCACCCTCAGAGGGAGGGAGGCAGCAGGAAGGATCCAGATCCCCTCCCACTCCAGCCAGAGTGGGAGGGGATCTGGGAATGACCCCCCGATTCCTTGTTCATGGGAACCAGATGTTCTCCAAGACTCCCAGGCATCCCACTTTCGTCATGGACCAACACCCAGAGATCCCAGGATTCCTAAATCACTCCAGCTGCGTTCCTTCATGGTCTGCTAAGCTGGTGAGCCAGCTGTTCATCACTTCCTATCTGCACAGATGAGGCACTAATCCTGCTGTCCTCCTGGAAAAAAGTCTGTGGCCACCGCAGTGAGAAACGAGTGGGAGAGATGCTGCATGTTGTCAAAGTATCTCAGATATGTGGAGTTTTTTTTGATGAGCAGATTTCTATGTCTGCAGTTTAAAATGCATCTTTGTTCATGTACTGTAATTTAAGAGTTTTATTAGTTGTCATGTGGGTTTCTCAGTTATGAGCCCATAATCACCCTAATGTGTTTCCCCATGACAGAAGCAAAACTTTAAAAAGTGACCCATTGCACCAGAAATCCTACGAACAAATCCAGCATTACTGAGGGTGGAAACCTGCATAACTTTGCATTCTTTGTGCCTGATTCTCAGGGGAGGAAACCAGGAAGTCCTGTTATTTATTTTTTTTGTGCAGTGACCTAAACACGAACGATCAGCTGAACCTTAAGGGTCATGTCTGAGTTTATTTATCCTCAGTGAAGGAGTTTGAATGAGTTTTGAAAGTTAAATTCTCCTGCAGACACATGAAAACTTCTCACAGACTTCAGTTCATTTTCATAACACTAAATTTAAGTTTCAGCTTTACTAATTTACTTTTGTGACTCTCAAGCACAAACAAAAGCTTGAAGACAGCATTTGATCAGCGCTTCTTTCAGAGGTTATGTTTGAAAAATTGGCTTATGATTTGTATGCCGAGTCAAAATAAAGAAAATTTAACTAAAAAAGAAATTTGTGTGCACTGTCTTAGTTCAACGTTACTTCATTTTATTTAGGCAAAGGCATAAGGTGAAAGCCAAAGTTAAGTCAAACCCATTTTAGCACCTTTAAGCTCCTTGTTTTGGTTATTTCTCTCTCGACTTCGTCTTCTTTTAGTTGACTTCTCATCCACGTGGTGTTTCAGTTTTCTGTACTTGCGCTGTGTATTTCCAGCTTGTGACTGTGACCTGCGGGGAATCTCCAGCGCGCAGTGTCACCGTGCCACCGGACAGTGCACGTGTGTGGAGGGAGCGTCGGGCCCGCGGTGCGACAAGTGTGCCAGAGGCTACCAGGGAGACTTTCCAGCCTGTGAACCCTGCCACCAGTGCTTTGCAGTGTGGGACACTGTGGTTAGTGAACTAACCAATCAAACTCGACGTCTGGAGACCCAAGTGACTGAACTGCTGACCAGCGGGGTGACGGCGCCCTATAAGGAGTTGGTCGTTTCTCTGGAGAGAAACGCCAAGGCTGTCAGGGAAATCGTGGAGAACAAGACCGCAGCAGTGAAGCTGGAGCAAATACAAGATCTGATGCATCAGATAACGTATGTATCCAAAACAAAAACGAGGTCCATTCAGGAATGTTCCGCTTTTCATTTCATCTTGTTGTGTTCTCAGTGGTTTAAAGTCCTACTTCAATGGAAAGCTAAACACAACTGAAGAGGGCTTGAACCTTCTCCACGGCGACACCAACACCACGGAGGCAAACCTAGACGCACTGATTAATGAGACAAAGAATCTGGAGCGGAAAGTTCAGGAGCTGAGACAGGAGGTGCACAATGCCAAAAATGCCAACATCTATGGTAAGAAATGAAACCTCTGTGTTCAAATTCATGGCTCCAGTTTAATATGTTAGTAGATTTCTGGTAAGTTCGATCAGTTGTGCTGTATTACTATAGTTCTGTCCATTATACCAGTTTTACTGTGTGATATTAAAATTCCCCGGCTCACACTAATAAATAACCAGATTTTTTTTAACTTTGTGATTTACAGGTGCCATGAACACCATTTCTGCAGCCCACACAGAGTCCAGGAATGCAGACCTCCGCTCCAAAGCCTCCACCAATGATCCTGGCAACACATTAGAGCAGTCTGCTGCAATGAGGAAAGATACTGAGGACAAACTGAGCGGCAGTCAGAAGGAATTTGACAAAAAGCATCAAAGAAACACACAGAAGCTGGACAAGCTGTCCAAAGAGCTAGATAAATTTGACCCGTCTCCACTCAACGAGAAGGTGAGAAACACTGGAGGTCTCAGTAGTGCACCAGTAAAACAGACTTTAATAACTTTAGGGTTATTTGGGGGTATTTTGGCTCTGTAGATATGTGGCAGTGCAGCCAAAGGTGAAGACTGCTCACCGTGTGGCGGGCTGGGTTGTGCCGAGGAGAACGGGGAGCCACAATGTGGAGGAGAGGGGTGCGGTGGCCTGGTCTCAACTTCTCAGACCGCTCTCCAGTCAGCCAAGAACCTGGACCAGGAAATCCAAGAGGCTATGGAGGAGGTGGACAAACTCTCCAGGATGGTGAGTGAACATTGTCGTCTGTTTAAATTAGTGTAAAACAGCTCCAGATGGATGCGAGTGAATTGCTCGGCCCACTTGTCTTCAGGTGTGGGAAGCCAACATCCGCGCAAACGAGGCCAAGACAAACGCCATGGAGGTGCTGATCAAATCTAACCGCAGCAAAGAGAGAGTGGAGCAGAGCAACGAGCAGTTCCGCAACCTCATCAAAGAGATCCGAGACCTCCTCACCAGTGAGCGCATCGCAGACTCCGACAGCATCTTCTAATATAGATTCCAGTTTCATAGCAGCTCAAGCATCACTGTGCCACACTTCTCGCTCATCTAGATGACAAGGCGGATGTGTCTGTGATTGAGGCGGTTGCCAACGAGGTGTTGGCTCTGGAGATGCCAACTTCTGCAGAAAAGTTGCAGGAGCTGACCAATGAGATCAGGGAGAAGGTGAGCACTCTGGGTAACGTGGAGACGATCCTCAGTCAGAGTGCTGAGGACATCCAAGTTGCAGAGGCACTCCTGAGGCAAGCCAAGGTGGCCAGGTAACACTCAGCTTGAATTCAGTTCAGTTTAGAGCCATATTTCCCGACGAAAGTCAAAAAGTGAACGAGTTCAGAGGAGACAGTTAAAGTTATAATCCTTCTATTGGTATCAATAAAGTTATGTTTTCATAAACTTTGGTCAATGTACTTATAAACACACTTTCTGTCCCATCAGTGAGGAGACATCAAACATAAAAGAGAAAGTAGACGCAATGAAAGACACCCAGGATGAGACTGAGCGTGCTCAGAACACTGCCACCGATGCCATCCAGCTGGCCCAGAACAACACGAGAGGCACCCTGGACCTGCTGCTCTCTGTAAGCATGCAAAGCAAAATGTGCATAAAAAACCATTTATGTGTGACATTTTTACAGCCTGTCTTCCTCTTGAGGAATATTTGATTTTGACTATACAAATGTCCAAATTTCCTTTAATCTTGAGTATGGTTGTTCGTGACCAGGTGAAGTCAGAGACAGCCAAGTCAGAGCTGACGCTCAGCAACACCACTGGTCGTCTGGTGCAGCTGGAGAGGGAGGTCGGCCTGCTGAGACAGAACGACCTGGAGGTGAACAAGCTGGCGAAGACGGCGGAGCGGATCACTGACCAGGCCACGCAGACTGCGGAGAAGGCCCAGGAGGTCTCGCACAGCCACTCTTCACTCATTCTGATAGTTGAAAACAACCGATGAAATCTAGGATACTTCTCAGTTTCTTCTGTCATCAGTGTTGTGCTTTCTGTGTGTGTGCAGGAGTTCCAAGAGGAAGTAATAGATAAATTTGAGGAGATTAAGGAGCAGGTGGAAGATAAAGGGGAATCTGTCCTGCAGGCGAGGAGGAAAGCGGACGAACTGCAGCAGGAAGCTAGAGAGCTACTAGTGCATAGCAGCAGCAAGCTGGAGAAACTTGGAGGTGACAGCTTTTATTGCATGCTGCCTGTTTTCTACTGTTTCATAGTAACACCTATCATTTAATGTGTTGCACTGAGGGAAATAGAGACACAAAATTATGATATTATACCTGTTGTCACATTTGAACAGCATCAGACGAAGAAAATCTCCTTTTAAAATGTTTTTAAATGTACCTACAAAAAGACATCTATTCCTAACATTAATAATATTAATTTCAAAGTTAAATAACATTCAGTACAATTCATTCTCTATATGTACTTACCTGAAACTCGCAGTGGTGTCGCCTCCTGTTGTCTTGTGTTCACAGAGCTGGAGAGGTCGTACCACATCAATCAGCGCATCCTGGAGGAAAAAGCTGGAGAACTGGCCGAGTTGGAGCGAACCGTCCGTCGCGTCCTTGATGAGATCAGCCAGAAAGTGACGCTTTACAGCACCTGTGTGTGATGAAACCTCGACTGCCTGGGTGCTTTCCAAAGCTCCTGAACACACTGCTCCCAGATGACTGCTCTATTTTATACCTGTTTATATGATGCACCGTAATATATTTGAAGCTGTCAGTGCCAAAGGTGTTTTAACTCAAACAAGCTTTAAAATACTGAAGCAATGAGTCCCAAAGGAAACCACTAAAAGCCAATGTGACCTCCAAACCTGGAATCTGTAGACAACTTACAGCAATCTAGCTTTTTAAAGCCTCCACATTTTATGTGTCTAAGTATATCACTGAACATAAGTGATATAAATATTAAAGTGTATATGTACTTGAAAGGCCAAAAGTTATTATTCAAATATTGTGCTGTGACACAGATAAAAATTAAAGTTTCACCATAAAATTATTAAAATAATCTTTTTGTGTTTACATTGCTGGTAGATTTGTTTTGAATAAGACTTTTTTTTTTAAGAATATGATTCATTCAGGGTGTCACAGGGATCTGCTGGAGTGTGATTGGGTGAAATGGGGTACACCCTGGACTGGACTGTGGCCCCATGTTGGACTGGTAGGGCCACATAGAAACGAACAACCAGACCCACGCAAAGTCACTCTTATGAGCATTTTAGAATAACAAAATAACCTGAAATACTTGTCTTGGACGGTCAGAGTTGTTCCGGTGCCTTTTCTACTTTACATAGATCAAAAACGGATCACAGCGTTGATCGACTGAATGCACTTTTTCTGATTTTATGGATTCCGCTCGATTCCGTTTTTAACGATTTTTAAATTGCAAATTTATGGATTTATCCCTATTCACATTTTGTCACCGGCTGACTATGGGGGAAAAAATAAGAAAGAAAAACTAACCAAACAAATAGGAGCAACGAAGTTTCCAGAAAATCCGTTCAGCCATTGATTTGACTTTTCAAGCTGAAACAAAAATCTAAATAAAAATAACAGATTCTGCGTTACTTACTGTATCGTAAATACAAGTCTCACTAAGAAGTTGCCAGAAAATCCGAAGTTTAAGACAAGAAACAAAAACGTCTCAAGTTACTGGTGCTCGGCGCGGCTAGACTAGTTAGCCTTCAGTGGACCACGTTTATTTAATCAATTTTTTCTCTTTTAAACAATTAAACTAGGTCCTCGTGCGTTATAGTTAAAAATTTTAAACGGTAATGTGACAGTAATAATAATCAGGTGGGATATACGTAAATGTTTCATGTGCTTCAACTAGTTGAGGGATAAATAGTTTGACAGGTTATTTTACTTTTGGCAATTAAACTGTTTATACGACCAATAATTGGACATAAAAGACATAAAAAAACACATCTATACCGGCACTTACTATATAAAAACAACAGTCGATAATCTTTCTCACACCTCCAACTTCACACGCTGGAAAAAATAAATATATTTCAACTAGAACTGAGACGTTTATTTGCACCATTTAGCATTCAGATTAAATTACTTCTCGGTTAAAATAGACACCTCTCTATGAACAGAAATGTACAAAAACACAATACTACATACAACACATGAATACCAAGAACATTACTTGTGCAGGCCTCAGACAGGTACTCTACATGCGTCATCTTTCATTAAAGCACAGAAACAAAATATTCATTAAAATATAGAAACCAAATAGGGTGTTGCAGTTTTAATGAAGCGCTTCACATGTCAGCATTTATGTATTTTCTATTGGCGCAGCAGTTAGGTTTGTTGCAGTTCACATCTTTCCCTTTTTTAATAATTATCCTAAAGTCAAAATAAATGAGAATTATTCATTTTTATTCAAAGTTTTATTCTTGGGGACAAAACAGTCATACCATCACCAGACAAAGGAAATCCGCTTAACTGTTCACTGAATTTCAGCAGCTCAGAGCAAGATGAAGCAGGTTAAACACTTAAGCTGTTGCATCTTTTTTTAAAACCGGTCAGATTGACACCTCCACGTATGAAATCAAAAATCAGCACAACCTGAAATCTAAACACTGACCACAGTTACAGCTTTAAGTTCCAAATCAACGTGCACGTTTCCCCCTAAATTCATGGAAATATACTCAAGGCTAGTATGTTCTGCCTCCCTGTCTGGCTCTAGTCCCTGCTGCGGGGGTTATGTGGCGGCGGCGCTCCTTCCACTGGTGCCGAGCTGGGAACTGAGAGCAGCTGACCGCCATGTATGCGCTCGTTGACGCGCAGCTGGCATCCATCCTGTAACATGCGGATTGCTATTCTGGCAATGTTTTGCGAATCATCCAGCCCACAGTGAGGACGGCCCTCATATTTCATACCGAGCTTCTCCAGCATGGTGCTCAGCTTTGTCTGTGTGCGAGGAACCTGCAGGAAAATGTACATGTCATTGAAAACACAGCAAGCATTAGGACATGTGACGAAAGAAGATCCATCTTAAGACTACATAAACCCTCAAACTGAAAGAAAAGATCTGCTATAACACAAATAAACCTATAAATCTTGTTTCTTTCTTGGGTTGTGTGGATTCACTGCCAGGTATCACCATCCTGGCTGGGTTTCAGGTCTGCCATAAACAACCAGCCTTTTTCTTTGTACCGACAGTCTGAACACAGCTAAAAAGGGCTTCAAGATTCTCCTTCGAGGATCAAGAAAGGACTACAGGGGCCACTTACACTACTTGTTAATAAAACTGGAACATTTAGAGGTTTACTAACAGGTGCTCTCAAAGTTGAATGCGACTTTAGTCTCAAAAGCACAGCTTCAACTGAGTCGCAGTAAAACCGCCCGGACAGCTGAAGAACACCAAGTAATTGAGATGTTCACCTCAGAGTCAAAGCAGCTTATATGGAATGCATTCCTTTATGCATAAAATTGACTTCATATCCACCAAATAAAAAACATTTGTTTGCAGTGATAAAGAGACATCTGTTAAAATCTGTTTGCATTATTTGCAGAGAAACTGATGTGATGATTTTATCTCACTCATCTGTCACTTTAAGTGATAAAAAGTAACAAGGCATGAAAGGGCATCCCAGAAGCTTCAATGATCTACTATAACCCGTCTCATGGTATTGCGATTTAACAAAGCGGGAAATACTATATAATAGTAATAAAAGTGTAATATTAAGCTAAAATTATCACCAAAGGTTCATAAGCTTGTAAACATGTATAAAATGTGTTTGTCTGTCTTTAATGAGTCAAAATGAGGGAAAACATTAAATATGATAGCAATGATGAAAGTTCACTCCAAAGCTGCTTAACATACCTTGTAGAAATTCCCATAAGATTTCCTTATGTTTATCCACTTCTTTGCAAACTGAGGATATTTGATCCGGCTTGTCCGACACTGGGTGTTTAGGAACTTGCTCATATCCCATGCTCTGCAAATTTAAAGATTGTGTGACAAGACTTGCAAAATAAAAAGACACAAATCCTGCAGCAGCACTGAGGTGAACGCACCCGTCAGTCAGCATGGCGTATTTGTATTTCGTTCCGAGCTCCCTCTCCTGAAGCCAAGCCACTACTTGCCGAAGGACTTCTGGAAATGGATCCGCTTCGTCCACCATGTTCTAAAACGAGCAACGAATTTCAACTGCTAACTAACCACTTGTTAATGTGATGGTGATGTAAAAGGCAGCAGAGGCCTTCAAACCTGCTTGATTCCTGTTAAGTTCATGCAGAAGTCTGACAGCTGCGGGTTCAGCTCTGGTTTCACGTAGGCCTGGAAGGTGTCCACCTGCACAGAAGAATATTAACAGACAGTGGCATTTTATCGACTTTAAAGGAGAAAGAAAATCCTGCGTAAATCCAAGGCTGGACTCACTATCTGTAGGGTGTGCGTGTTGATGAGGACCATGGGGAACTCAATGATTTCATGGAGGAAATCTGAGGGATTATCCTCTTCGCATGTTGCTTCAAAGTCCACCACACAGATGTAGTCGTAGTAGGTGTCAGTGGGTCCTCCCTCCGTGGCAGACTGCAGCAGCTTCTGCTTCTTGTAGTGGCTCTTCAACCTCTTCTTCATCACATCCTTTACTCCTCTTCACAGACAAACAGAAAAAACTTTCTTTAATGTTGAGAAGCACATTTCATGACCTTAACTTGGGATTTGTGCATTTAACATTTACGCTTTTTGCTGCCAGCTGTTTAGTCCAGGTTGTTTCACAGAATTTGGTGGACTTTGTCGTGTGAGCCCTCACCTCGTGTCAAGCTTCAGCTCGGCTAATTTGATCCGCAGCTCATCCTTGGACATCCGGTTGATGTGTCCGTTCGCCAAAGCAATTTCCTTGTAAACTGGATGACTGAAGTCACTGTTCGACTGTGATGGTGCCACCTGAGGAGCAGGCTCTCCATCAGGACATATTCTGCTGCAAGGAGACGTCTGAAGAGGATATATGACAGTCATTATATATCACAGAGTGATTATAAACATACAAAACATTATATGTTATGTGGGTGCTTTAAACTTGAACAAAGGATTAAGATTTTCCCGTTAAAAAAAAAAAAAAAAAAAATCAAATCACATTTGATTGTTTTGGCTCATTACTTTTTTCTTTTTAACTTTTGTTAGCTAGAACGATACACTATATGGCCAAAAGTATTGGCTCACCTGTGTTGACTCACATATGAACTTAAGTAACATCCCATTCCTAATCCATACAGTTCAATATGACGTAGGTCCACCCTTTGCAGCTATAACAGCTTCAACTCTTCTGGTAAGGCTGTCTACAAGGTTTAGGAGAGTGTTTATGGGTATTTTTGACCAGAAGCGCATTTATGAGGTCACACTAATGTTGGACAAGAAGGTCTGTCTCCGCTCTAATTCATCCTAAAGGTGGTCTATAAGGTTGAGGTCAGGACTCTGTGCATGCCAGTCCAGTTCAGTCACACCAGACTCTGTCATCCAGGTCTTTATGGACCTGCTTTGTGCACTGGTGCAGTCATGTTGGAAGAGGAAGGGTCCAGCTCCAAACTGTTCCCACAAAGTTGGGAGCAGGAATTGTCCAAAACATCTTGGTCTGCTGAAGCATTCAGAGTTCCTTTCACTGGAACTAAGGGGCCAAGTCCAGCTCCTGAAAAACAACCCCACACCATAATCCCCCCTCCACCAAACTTTACACTTGGCACAATGAAGTCAGACAAGTACCGTTGTCCTGGCAACCGCCAAACCCAGACTCGTCCATCAGGTTGCCAGATGGAGAAGTGTGAGTCGTCACTCCAGAGAACGCGTCTGCACTGCTCTAGAGTCAAGTGGCGGCGTTATTTACACCCCTGCATCCAACGCTTTGCATTGCACTTGGTGATGTTTGGCTTGGATGCAGCTGCTCGACCATGGAAACACATCCATGAAGCTCTTTGCAACTGTTCTTGAGCTAATCTAAAGGCCACATGAAGTTTGGAGGTCTGTAGTGATTGACTCTGCAGAAAGTTGGCGACCTCTATGCACCTCAGCATCCGCTGACCTCACTCCATCAGTTTACGTGGGATACCACTTCATGGCTGAGTTGCTGTCATTCCCAAACACTTTCATGTTCTTATGATACAGCTGACAGTTGACTGTGGAATATTTAGGAGCCAGGAAATCCCGAGAGCGACCCGTTCTTTCACAAATAATTGTAAAAACACACTGCATGCCTGATTTTATACACCCGTGGCCATGGAAGTGATGGAACATCTGCTTCCTATTATTCGGATGGGTGAGTGAATACTTTAGCCAACATAGTGTATCAAATGGATTCAACTTAATTTAACGAAAGTTCACATCACGTTCAGTATATCTGGAGGTCTCGTGTTCACAAATTAAAAATATCACAACTGTTTGCATGCTTCCAGCATCATAAAGCTTTTTAAAAAATGTACTGAAGTAACTTCACAGATGCAGAATTTAAATGACCTCTGAAAATAAAATGTTAGTTTGTGCCTGAAAGCGCGAGACGCTGCTCCTGGTTCTTCACGTTTAGCTGCTCACACCAACCTTTTCATCCTCTTTGGGGTTGGACGCCTTCACATTAGCGCCATTGCCGTGAATGTTCTCCTTGTGTTCGTCCATAATAACACAAAATTAACCCAAATAAAAACAAATAAAACAACGTGAACGTCTATTTCTATCCAACTAGCTGCACTTGCTAACCTACGAGCGCGGCCAGAACTCCCATGAGCTTTCCGTCTCTACGTCTGCTTCTCCTGTTATTGGGTGTATAAAGTAACCCCCAAATAAATGGCACACAAAATGTTTTATCACAGGATTAATTAAAATAAAACTTTGGCTACGCTCGCCTACAAAATGCAACTTTCTTTTTCTAGTGGACTGTTGTTATTGTTTCCGCTTTGCGCCAAAAAAAACTCCGGCCCTCACTACCGCCCCCTACTGCTGCGGAAGATCACAACACCACAACCACACATGTGTGTATATATATATATATATATATATATATATATATATATATATATATATATATATATATATATATATATATATATATATATATATATATATACATGAACGCAATGTTGATTAGTGCACTGATAGAGTAACAATTTTTTGTGGGGGCAGTATGATGGTGTGGGGCAGAATCTCCCTCACTGGAAAAACGAGGCTTGCCATAATTTGAGGCAATCTCAATGCAGAGAGATGTAGAGATGGTCAGATTCTGAAAGCAGTGGAAATCCCATATCTCCACACTCTGAGACCGCCTCCAGAATTTGGGAGTGGAGAGGGTGGGATGGCCTGCAAGCCGTCCTGACCTTAACCCCATTGAACTCTTGTGGGATGAGCTGGGACGTGCTCGTCGTGCCAGTGTGACCAACACAACCCTGTGTCGTCAGACAAATGCTGGTTGAAGAATGGGATGCCATCCCACAGCAGTGTGTGACCAGGCTGGTGACCAGCATGAGGAGGTGCCAGGCTGTGGCTGCGTATGGTTCTTCCACATGCTACTGAGACTCCTGTTTGTTAATTGTTAAATTGCCAATATGTGTTGTTTCTTTAAACTTCAATCATTCAATCGACCAAACATGACTCAGTGGCAAATATTTAATGGGCACAACTCACATATTCAGTTCTGCTGCGCATCCCACAAATGTGGCACAGTTTAAATGGGCTTTCCAACGGTATAAAATGTCCATTGGCAAGGAGCATTGTTACAATGAAGAAATAATCTACCAAACACAAATTTCCTCACTTTTTGTGCTAAATGTATCTATGTGAATATATATCTATGTATATATACACAAACATATATATGTGTATATATATATATATATATATATATATATATATATATATATATATATACACATATATATGTGTGTATATATATATATATATATATATATATATATATATACATATATATATATATATATATTTTTTTTAATTGAATAAAATTCAAATTTATACTAGCAAAAGTCAAGGTTTAATAATTTGTTTTCTTCTGTCTAGATTACAAACACAATTTTGTCCTTTATTTTCCACACTGGATATCCTTTTTTCATATCACCTGAATATTATATATTAGTTATATAATAAAGGAACAAAAAAAATGTACAGCACTGCTAGAACAATTGATTTAATATAGGAAAGGCAAACTAGATTTTATTTATAGCCTTTCTGTATTTGCAGATACAGTACAACTGCTGACAAAACTAAATTTAACGATCTCTTTCCCAAACATGTTCAGTTCACAACTAGAGCAGTAAAGCTCTTTTTTAAATGATTTATTGTTTATTGTATGTTATGCAAATCAAAAACAGTAAGAGCCCAGAACGATCAAATTCAAATGCAGGACACAGCAAAGACGAGCATCTACTATTTCTCGACCACTAGGTGTCACTCTTCTCTGCAGTTTCACTCATGCAGGATGCATCCATCAGACAGATGTTGATCTGGTTTCATTTTTATTTACAAATTAGTATGAAAACTCACATCTGACATTTATTTTAGGGTTTCCCACGTGGAACAAGTGGGTTGGATTTATAAAAATTTTAATGGGGAACTATTTTTTGGGAAATTATGCTAGAAGTGGATTGACCTCAATTGGAGTAATTACTGCATTTAACAAAAATAAAGACTGGTTTCAAAAGTATCCTTAAATTCAAACTGAAATCACAAGATACACATAGCTGTGAAACCTTATGACCTATATATGATTTACAGAAAGAGGGCGTTTTTTTTCTCCCTCTCTCTACACAAGAGCATCATGGTGCACAGCTGCTGCCAGTCAAAGCAACGTCTCATTTTATGCATGAATTCCTGCAGAGCCGTTTGATCTTCACACATACCAGTCCAGCTGGATGACGTTTTCTAAAATAAATAGAAGAGATATGAAGAATAAAAGGCACCACCTTAAAAAAAACAACAAAAAAAAACAAAGATTTATTTTCTCATTTGAAAATAATAAAAAAAAAAATGTTACAATGGACAATCCCATTACCAGAAGAGAAGAGACAGAACAGAGATACATCTTTGAAGAGAGGCTGCATGTCTCTCCTGACAGAAACATTTGAGCCAATTTGAAAAAACAAAACATCAAGGCTTATGAAAAAGGGGGGGGGGGGGGGGGGGGGGGCTTATTTATCTTTTTTGGCTCTTTTTTGAAAATTTTTTTAAGGGACAGAACCATAACATTCGCACATCAGACAAAGATGTGCGGCACTGAAAAAGGCATCGGCCCCATTTTACCCGAGTTCATCATCACAATGATTCGGTGTTTGGGAGATCACAGCTACATTGTTCACTTCTCTCCATCTAGTCAGAGATGCTGCATTCATGTCAGTTGAAAAACAAAAAACAAAACAAACAAAACAATGAGAACATTATTACAACTTTTTGTTCAGTTCCAGAGAATAAATGTGAATTATGGACACTTCTGACAACCTCAAAGTCATTACAGCTCTTCAATATTTGAAGTATTGTGCCAGGACAGGAGTTTGTGGTCATTTCAACCAGAGGTAAATCTGAGTTTAATCAAGAAAATTTACAGCAGGAATAGTTTATAGTATCTCTCCATTTTAAACACATTTAGAGAAGTAGGAATCTTTCTAGTCTCAACAGTCAGAGCATCCTCTTTTATTCCCACTGCACTTGAACACAGCACAATATCAAAAGCTTCACACGAAATTTGTTCAGCTCACCTAATAAAAAGGCATTTCATTGAGTAAAAGCATTTAGTTTTCGGATTGGCCGCTTCTCTCTCCCCTTTTCTAATCTTAGCACACTTGTTGTGTGGTTTGCTTGTTGACTTACAAACCACATTTCTTCCCCAAATAGCTTTAAGGAACAGCTGTTACCTGAAGATAAACAGATTAGTTTACATATAAAACCCTTAAAACACTGAGTTAACAAGACAGGAGGCAGTTTAGAGGTTTTGCTGGAATTCAAGAGTTTGACATTTTGGGAAAGACCCTATTTTTCTTTTTAATCTCTACATTAAGTTTAGCCCAGCATTGAGCCTTTCTCGGTTTATCACTAACCTGAGTGCTTATTATCAATCTCAGCCAGACGAGCCATTTTCCCTTCCTTCCAGCTGTGCAGTGAAAAATGGCCATGGCTTCATAACATCAAAAAACTCATAGCCCGTTTCCCAAAATGTCCAACTATTCCTGTCTATTCCTGTATGAAACACATCATAGGCAAATGCAAGATGACGTACAGTACATAAATACACATTCAAAGTGAATAAAACAATGTGCATCTCAGACACTGACAAAAACACCCACATTAATACAGATGTTTTAAGTACAGACACAGAACAAGTGCAGCTTCAGGAGGGTGAGTGGTTGCCACAGCTGGCTGGTGTAAAGAGGCATGGGTTCAAGCTGATCCACAGACCAGCCAGTGTGTTTGTTTGGGGAAGAGATTCCCTTTGAGGGCAGGAGGAACGAACACACTCCTGATATGAGTGCACTCATTCATGTTTAGACTTCAGTGTGTTTGAGAAACAAAGGCGGCTGGCGTATGATCAAACGAAACTGCTCCATCTGTTTCTGGTCCAACAGATCTTTCTGTGTTATGGCAGCATGGTGCCATGTTTGAATGCTTGTCACATCCGTGATTAGCCGTGTTAACTCGCATCGGCATATATCTGTTTGGGATACTGCAGCACTGCATTCTGGGTAAGCTCTTCAGTCATGGATCTGTGTGGAGGCCAGAATCGTGGGGAGAGCAAGGCAGGAGCAAGGCTACGTGTGATCTCCTTCCTGTTCTCCGTGTCCCCGTGACGACACGTCTTCTGGACACCTGAGGCCGCGATCTGGATGAAGATTCCTGTTCTGGTCTGGTGTGGTCTTCCAGGTCAGTGTGGGAGGAGCAATCGTTCCAAGGTGCACTGCAAATGTTCCCAGTTTTTCCACAGCAACGCCAGCATAGACACACCCACACAGGTGAGCGCCAGGTGCAGGCGGCTTCGCAGCAGCGGGGCGGTAAACTTGGCTGCCGTGGAAACGCACACCAGGATGACAGTGACGATCGCCAGCATGATGTTGATGCACTTACCGAGCAGCACTTTGGCGTCAGTGTTTTCCAGCTGGACCGTCTGCTGCTGCTGCTGCTGCTGCAGCTCCAGCTTGGACACGCGAGTCTGACACGACTCCAGGACTTCCTGCACACACACACAAGCACACAAGGTTAAAGATTAGGAAAACACTGAAAGAAATATCTCGCAGGGTGAAGAGCAGGAAAACTTACTTAATATAAATTAACATTGGCTATAAAAGAACGAGGACTGCTACCAAAAGATGTAGCCGCCCCGTCTCCGTCACCACCTGATTTGTCCCAATAATGTGATTTAAAAAAAGCAAAAGCAAAATACCTTTTAGTCATAAAAGGTTTGTAATCGTATTTGTATGATCTTTTAGAAAATACTGATTATGATCAAAGTTCTGAATTTGAAGTTAGCAATTATTTTAAATGCAGCTGCTCTTAATAATTAACAGATGAGGCCAAATACTTTTGTCCAATTAGTGTAGATATATTATCCATGTTTACTGGTGGTCTCTTATAAAAAGTGTTATTTTTGTGACTATTTGTGCACATGTTCAAACGTCTGTGTCTGCAGACATACAGTACCTGAATATCTCTGGCCCTCTCGTAGGCCTGGTAGGCCACCTTCTCCTCGATACTGGCCAGTTCCTGCTTTAGATTGCTGGTCTCGTGCTGGTGGAGCTCCGTCAAGTCATTTAGCTGGTCCTCCAAGCGCTCATACCTGGTAGACAAACGCCCACACAGGCAAAGTGGGTGGTGGAGCGCCGAGCACGGAGTGAGAAGAAACAATGCATAATTAAGTGTGTGTGTGGGTTAGTAACAGTACAGCAGTTTATGGGCTGCTGCAATAAAGCTGCCGAAAACGCTTGCCCTTGGTTGACTTAGCAACGGTCTGGTGGTTTGTGCTCGAGCTCTGTCGTCTATTTTTAATTTTGAAAAGCTTTAAATAATGACCGCTTAAGCTGTCAAAAGCTTGTTGAAGTTCATGTACAAATATGAGAGTTATCATCATTATTAGAGAAATGTTTGAGGAAAAACATAAAATGACCTATATGTTTTTTCTGGTTATACTGTTCATCATTGCTGTAAATAATTATCTCTATTACCCAATAATGTGCAGATTAATTTTTAAGGAATATTTATACTCTAACACATTGTGGAGAGGCCTGAATACATTCAATGTTATAATGTTAAACATGAAGCAGCAAAGTCTAGACATTTTCTTTCACTAAAAACGTAATTATCTAAATGGTTTAAATGAAAACATTTTGAATTTTTCAAGTTTGCTCTTCTCTCTCTATGACATGCCAAGAAAGATTTTCTAATTAAAAATAAAATAAGCGTTGAGAGAACCTTGTGTAATAATTGAAGAGTTGAAGTTAGTTTGCATGTCCTAAAGAAAGTCCAGGCTTCTCTGTGTTGGTGAAATCTGTGAGTGGTTGTATTAAAACAGACCACACGGCCGTGAGTGTGCACGTGTGTGTTTGTGTGTGTGAGTTTTTGGCATGATTGTGTATGATAATATTAATTTGATCATACTATCATAATATTTATTTCAAACATTATTTCATAATATTTGTATGACTGGCTCTTTTTCAAAGTTACAGAAACATGCAATTTGACACAAATAAAAAGTGTTATGAATATAATAATGCTGAGTTGAACTTTAAACTCAAAACTGAATATCTCAGTAACATAAATTAAGATCTGTGACGTGAAACGGGTGCATTCAGAGCTCAACATCATTCGTCAACCATGTTGTTCTGCTGAGCTCACCTGTATCTCTCCTCCTGCATCACCTGCGTGAAGTAGCTGTAGTCTCTTTTGAACTGCGTGTTCAAAGCCTCCATGTCCTCTGTCAGTTGTGTCTGAGCCTCCCTGATCTCCCGCACCATATCCAGGACCTCCAGCAGTCGGCCGCCAGAGTCTGACCTCCCTGGACCTCCAGACCCTGCTCCCGAGCCCCCAGTCGGGTTACCGTTTGAGTCAGCTGATGCCGACGACCCAATGGAGCACTCGTCATCGCTCTGGTACTTTGTCGTCTTAGCTACTGTTGTGGCGCTGCCACTTAGACCCCTCGTTCCACTCTCTACCTGCAGCCCCGACCCCGTCTCCATGGAGCTTTTCAGGTGGGCGATGTTGTCGGCGCTGCCAAACTTGTTCCTGATGAGGTTGGCGAACTCCCGCGGCTTGTTGAAGAAGAAAGGCGGTGAGAGCGACACACCTGGTCCGATCGTTTTCACTTTGTCCAGTGCCGGCTGTCGTCCGGTGGCGCTCACGTCCCGCAGGCTGCCCTCCTTACTGTGAGTCCCAGACTCCTTGTTGCTGACATCTTTGTGGCCGTGCTTGCCATTAGTTTCACCATCCTTCATGCGCCGGTGGTACTGCTCCAGCTTCCTCTGCAGCCGAGCGATGGACTGTGCAGACTTCTGGTTCTTCTTTTCAAAGACTTGGCGTATTCGAGACACCTGCTGTTTGTCAGCATTGTTCACCAGCTTCAGGTACTCTGCGACATTCTGGTCCCGTGCCGTTTGCTCAACCTTAATCTGCTCCGTCACCTAAATAAGAACCAAAAAACAGAGCCTTACTTCTTCACAAATCCATCAATACCAAATTCGGTAGAGCTACACTTATGTCAGGTTGGAACTACATATTCCAATCTTAAAAAGAGATTTGAACTCAACTTTCGCTTTTAAACTCATACAAAGGCCATCTCGATGACTTTACAAGAGGACTGTAAACAGAAATCTGATCCTTGTTGACCTCTAACAACACTACAGATGTGTTTGTTTAGCACATGAAGTGATAACGTGCTACATAAGGTGATAATGTGCAAATAAATGCAAAGCGAAGGATCCCACTATCAAGACGCAAGCTTCAAATTATATAACTGGAAGAGGAAATGTCCCCAGAAGCAAATATTTACACTAGTCCCTGATAGAGTGAACGTAAACAACATGTTTGTTTGTTAAAAAGAAAGCTAGTGTAGATAAAAATCTTAAAAAAAAACAAAAAAAACCCAGCTAAAATCATGCATTTCTGAGGCTTTATTTTATTAGGACACATTGGTCATTGAATACAAAACTAACAGATTAATCTGTTAAACGTTTTCTTTTTTTTTTTTTTTGGGGGGGGGGGGGGGGGGGGGGGGGCTAGTAATACATACAAGGAGTAATTCATTTACAATCTATTATGTTTCTTTCACTTCTCCAAAATACTTTGAACAAAAACTTAATTTAGGTAAGAAAAATTACTCTGGTGCCCATTTTTCTGTGAACACATAAAAACCTTTACATTGTATTGGGAGGGGAAAAAAAAAAGCAGATTCAAGTGAAGATGATCTCATGTTGCTTTTACTGACAAAAAAAAGGGGGAAAAATGAAATACTACATCCCATTTTGATTTCAATTGTTTGTCTTAGGAGCTCAAACTGCACCACAGTCGCTTCAAGACAACTCTGGATGTCTGTTGGACAGTCTGAAGAACTGCTACTACAGCTGCTTCCAAGCCTGAAGAACCAGATGACTACTTTCAGAGACGACTGACCCAGACCAGCTGTGTGTCTGAGGTGTAATTTTGTAATCTAGTGCTAAGGAAGGATTAAATTCTATATTTTACTCCTCGTGCATGTTACAAAGACAATGATGGAGGAGAGAAATGTTTCCTCTGACCTTAAGGATCTTCTGCTGCAGGCTATCGATGCCCAATGCTCCCTTTGTGAAATCCAGACCCACGCCATCAACTCCGACACTGTCGACCACATCCAAGTTAGACTCGGAGCCACCGCGACGGATGGGCACTGGGATGCTGAGGACGTTACCATCACAGCCGCTGCGCTCCGCCTATGGACATAGTGATCTCATGTTAGAGAGAGACAGAACCATTTCAACTCTTGCATCATTCAGTGTTTATCCAACAGAAGCTGAAGAAGAACAGATCGAGCTGTGAAGAAACAAATATTTATTTTAAAAAGTGTTTCTCCCCTCTGCATCCTAACTGGGATTATAGCCACTAAGCAGGAGGTATTTTTGAGCGCATGAGCTGATTTGACTTAATAGAATTTTTGCATAAATTCCATGCCAGTCGTCATTTTACACTGTGGGTCACAAAAGCAGATTACACGGCACGTAAAACTGCATTGTCAGTTATTAAAACTAACCAACACTATATGTTCTTGTTATTAAGTAAAAACTGCTAATCTTCTTTAAGTACCACCATCCAAGGCACTCATCCCTGCATGTTTGAAATCATGCAGTGTTAAAGAGATTTCAGTCTGGATTAAATTGGAAGAATGACATGACAATCCACATCACTAACATGACTTGTTAGGTGAAAAACTGCAGCATAAGAAAGAACACAGACTCTGCACAGATGTCACAAAGAACAGCTCGTTTAGCCTTTTAGGCAAAACTATTGCACTAAAAATCTACTGTATAATGGTGTCACTGATATACATGGCAGATGCTTTTCTCTGAGGCCAGTTAAACACTTCTTTCCTCTTCTTTCTGTCTCTGCCATGTCTCTTTGTGGGTCCACCTACCATGCTGGTAAGAAAAAAGGAACCCAGAACGCTGAGCTACAGCAGAAAAACAAGTATCAAATAAGTACCCAGTGTGAAGCCTTGAGAGGATTCTTGTGTTTAGACTGGAGAGAAAAAGGAAAATGAAGCTTATAGAACGGTAAATCTGTCTTAAGACTGCACAATAGTCAGTTAGTGGGGCAATGAGGAGCCTGGGGCTCTAAACAAACAGCCTGCAGTGCCTCTCGCTCTCCACACTGACAAAACCAGACAATTATATAAGGGAACCTAAAATATTAGTAACACTAGTTGCCACGGCAGCAAAGAACACACACAAATGGACTTGAAAACACACACAAACACACAAGCAAACTGCTGATGTACCCCGAGGGCAGGTTATTCTGCCTTTATTCTTTTTGTCTCTCTCACACACAGAGACAAGCAGTATACATGACACTTTAATTGTGTCCTGTGGCTTTCAGGCGTTCAGCTTGTGATGCATCCTGCAGAGTCAGCAATCGTCAACCCTCGCAGTAAAGAACGGTCCGACAGGATCACAACAGCAACTTAACACACAGCCATTCATGTGAAATCATTGCTCTGAAATAACCTACTTGTCTAGTTGCCTGCAAGTGCAGAAGGCAAACAACCTCAGATCATCACATGTTGATCCAAACAGAAAACATGGCATAAAAACAACAACAAACGTGTTTAAACCGTTCGGTCCAATCCTATCATTTTCAATTCATTTTATGCATATTTATCTTATAGAAGACGATAAGATTAATAGTTAATAACACTCACACAACCTTTTAAGAAGAAAAACAGCCATTAACACTGATAAATGTTCATCAAAATGCCAAATATGAAAAGCTGCAGGGCTTTGTTGTCAGTGAAGTTTAAACCAAATACCTGGAAACAAAAGTACAACCCTTTCAAACCTTATTCAGAATCATCTGTATCTAGAAACCTCCAACTTTTTAAAACAAGACTTATCTCTGGTAGGGTTTCTGTATTCTCTATCATCATCATCATCATCATCATCACACCCTACATGTTAATATTGTTTTGTCTTCTCACAGTAGCAGCATATAAAGCAGGATCATCCTTTGGGTGAAACAGGGGATAGCAAAAGGTTAATTAGAAAAATAACTGATAATAAAAAGTAATAAATTCATTATCAATTGGAGACATCAGAAGGTGTCTAATTAACTGAACATAAACTCACTGGAACGACCAAGATGGTCTTTATCATCAAACACAGCCTGGTTGTAAACCGGCCACGACAAAATATAAATATACTTGGATGTTTCACAATCAGCAGTCTACACGTGCGCTGAACATCTACTGGAAAAGTGGGTTGGGGGAGAGAGTTTATTAACACGTGAACACACACGCAGACCATATGTTTGGGAGGACATGTGTCTGTAGATTTCTGGTCTCTTTTCATTCTGTGACCCTGGCATTTAAAAGTATTATTATGCTGTAAATCAGATTTTTTTTTTTTAATTCCCTAGCAGGCATCCAGAAGTGAAAAGAAAAACAAGAAATGTGGAGTCCTGGTGGCTTAGTTGGTTAATTAACATCAAATCAGAAGCTTTCTCTGCCTTTGAATGAAAAAGCTTTGATACATGCAAATAGCATCTATCTAAATCTAGACATGAACATGTCCTAAGTCTGCTCCCGCTTTTCTCCAGTTTCTGTCAAGGAATGCTGACTTTAAAAACAATAAAAACCAACATAATTCAAATTTATGAATTAAAATTTCAGTAACCACAACCTTGATTTTTTTTAAGGATAAACAATTTTCAGTGATAATAAAAAAAAAAAAAAAAACAGAAAATGACTGGAAGTCAATATTGGTTTGGTCACAGGCTACAGTAGTGGACAAATCTGAGTGTTGATCTAATAACGGTAGAGGAAAACAGCTTCTACGGGTTAATACGGTAAATTCACCTCAATTGTTAAACAACTGTTAAAAACTGATGGACTTTTTTAATCTTCATCTTGTCTCCCAAAATAATTACCCTTTTTATTATTTTCATTTTTTTATTATTGTCATTTTGAGCTGAGATTTTTTATTGATCCCTAGGTAGGACGAAGAAACATAAAATTTTCTAGTGATCTACATCCAACAGCTGTTAAGACATTTTTCTCAAAATCAGAAAAGTCCAACGTCACAGCGGATGAAGGATTTATTCTCCGAGGATGTTGGAAATCGGCATATAATTGCACTGCATTTCTTCTAGCAATTGTAATATTTAAACTGAACATAGAAACTAAAATACAGTCAATGGAACTGTACTGTAAGTGGAGGGAAAATATCTTTAAGGTTGTCCAATAATAAACCCAATCTAAAACCTAAAACATTAATATGCAAGTGAACGACAGAAGAAGAAGCAGGTATAGTCCGCGTGAGTGCTGGGGAGTGATTTGCATCCATTTTCTGTCTTCAAATTCAGAGATTAGAAACTGGAGGAGGAGCGTGTGCTGTGCGTGTTCTCTTAGAGGTACAGCGTGCCAGCAAGCGCTACTCCGACTTCCACTAAGACAGCTCATCTGAAGGAGCTGTAAGTGGGGACCTTGCCATGGGGAAACGGCGGCCTGGCACAAACACACAGGAAATACCTTTTCTTTTGTTGCTCCTCAAATAAGTTGGAGAGTTATTTATTCCTTCCTCCAATCCATCAATTTATTTTACACTAAAATGAACCAGAGCTAGAAGCAAATCTGAACCAAGGAAACGGTAAACATGGTTTCCTTGTCAACGAAATAATCCTCCCTCTTGGCTGATCAGTTACTTTGAAAAAGCCAGTAAAACAGAAGTGAGTCACAGATTTAGTCAAAAACCAACCCGCAGTTGTCTGCGGGTAATGAATGTACAAATCAATCCTCAGCAGTTTCACATCAACTCAAGGATGCTGACAGGAAATTTAAATTCCCCCTCACTTTAGATAAGTACTTTAGTCAGTGTCAACAACAATCCCACAGGAGGCTGGCTGCAGTGACATCTCATTCTGGCGATGACTATTACTGCCCTGATAATTCACACTCCTACAGAAGACGTATGTTAACTTACAGAGCTGTGAAGTAAAAGGCCATTATAAAAATATACAACGCATCAGTCAAAACGGAACAATATAGGCTACAGCCCTTTATTTCTATTACTACTATTAGATGTTTGAAAAAAAAAAGACACTTGGAGGAAGCTAAAGTCCAATTTTCTGACAAAAAGCAAAACAAATAAATAAATTAGCTGCTTATTTGTGTTGGAGAAAGATTATACATCCAAGAAATGAAGCAACCAATTTGGCAGTGATGATCCTGTATTGGTCCTTTGCTGATTATTTTAATGTTATCCGTTTTACTGTGTCACTTAAGACAGTTAGTTGGCTCTACTATTACACATGGGTCACGCAACCTCTGAGCCACCATGCCAAATTACTGCTGACACATTTAAACTGGTGTGTGTGTCTGGGCATTGGGAGGAAATAATGGGATTGGGAGAATCCAGATCAGGAGATTTAGAGGGGGAGATGTTTCTAAGCGGGTTACTAAAGCCAATCACAGGATGCTCTGCCACATTATCAACATAATAGTCATGTGAACTAGACATATTTTATATATATATATATATATATATATATATATATATATATATATATATATATATATATATATATATATATATATATATATATATATGGAGGTGGAGATCAATACTTTCATTACAGAGAAAGCTTGCAAACCTCTCCAAGCAACACAGCTGCATTGTAACCATGGAGACACCCGGCATTTTTAACAAGAGTAGCCATAAACTCATTGTTCAACGCTAATCTGAAATGATCTAGCGGGCCTCTCAAGAGTCCAGTACCGACATGCCAACAGTAGCAACAGTGATGTGCAGTAGATGAGCATGAGCATCCTTTCACCTTTTTAAGCTCTACATGCACATTCCCGGCAAGCCAGGATCATTTGACCGATACTTTGTTTGGTGAAACTTCATTTGACTGTGTTTGAGTTATCGCTGAAAACCTAAAAGGAGTGAATATTAAGCGCTTCCTTTAGTGTTCGGCTATGATGAACATGTGATACCAAGAATCCCCAAGAATAAACAACTCCCTCCTGCTTCCTTCGTTATGTTTACCTACTCCGACATTCTTGCCTTTTCACCAGAACATGAAATACTGCATTTCTTTGGATAAATATGTAAATGTGTAGATAAAGCTTTAAAGGTCTAATCCACCAAACTCTGCTAGATTTGCCAAGGCCACTCTGTTCCAGCAACCCTCTAAATACAACAGATCCCCAGTTATTTATGGCCGTATTTCCTGTGGGCTTCAGAGAAAGCTCGTACACAGAGCCTAATGCATCATGCTGCCACAGGATAAGTTAGAGGTTACGTGAACCACTGCACCTGCAACTGGATTCAAATCCATTCAGCCTGCGGGTAACAAATCAGCTCTGATACGTGAAAAAGCAGGAGACTATTTGTGCTGGCAAAAGACTACAAACCACAGTGAAATAAATCAAACGGGTGCAACAGCATTGTTTCATATGAATAATAAATGGAACACAGTCTCAAAGCGGGATTATCACAGTGCTGCACATCATTAGTTTAACTTTGTGGGTTATTAAACACAATCTTGTATAATTTTCATGTTATTGTCCACAAGCTCAGAAAAACAGGGGTCTGGGTCTAATAATGTTTTTTCTTTTTCATCTCAGCTGCCCTAATTTGAAGGCTTTCATCTCAGAAGCAAACTTTGTGTCTTTGCCCTGTAATTAACAAAGGAACTCTTAAAACTGAAGTATACAAAAAAAAAGAGAAAAAGTCATGTCCAAACGCCAGTTAATTATTATTTTATATTATATAAAATCTAACAAATGACTTGATATTTTTTTGTAAACTTTCTAAGCACTGGATTAAAGAAAGTAATTTTTATAAGAATGTGTTTTAGTGAAAGAGCACATTCATTCAGCCCTGTTCACGTTGAACTTTATTCAAATCACGTACAGAAACAGAAAAGCAGTTCACCTCTAACAAAAAAACAAAAAACAAAACAAAACAAAAAAAGCAACAAGGTAAAATGAGACATTTAGTTCATGTGAATTAGACTCCAGAGTACCCTGTCTAGAGGGGATGACTCCTGACTCTGTAACCCAAGAAAGGAGCCCCCTGTGGGGAGGAAGAGCTGCCAGACAGGCACAACTCCTCAGGGGGCTGCTCAGCTTCTACACAGAACCACCAAACAGGTAGGAAAAGCCAGATGGAAGCACTGAAGAAGATATCTGTGGGAGAAGTCCTTCCTTAAATGAATGGCAGCGTAACAATAGAGGTCCTGCTTACATGCACACACCGTTTTCAAGGAAATTTGGCATCTTTTTTGTCATACAGCTATTAGTAAAAATATTTCAAATACCTCAATAACTCTACAGCTAACTGTTATCTTCATGATCTAATCAGAATGTAAATGAATCTCCTGACAACAAAGAATTCCTGGTGCCCATGTCAGCCACAGTTGAAACGCAGGTACAGCAGAAAACTGCCATAAAGAACCTTCTATTTAGATTTCAGAGGTACTGTTACTTTGAGAGATTATTTCAGCTGATTAGCTGATCATTTTACCTTTAGGTCAATCTACTTTCATGTAGTTTCATCTGTCATCTGTCTGTAATTATGGGTGCAAGTCAAACGTTATGACATGCTACAAATATGGTTCTACCTTTGCACTTCGTTCAAGTATCTACATTCACTGCACACTCTCACTACCTGCAGTAAGGCCAGACGTAAGGTGGGGCTGAGGTGAAAAACTGCATGGGTCATTACTTCACTGTAAAACTGACTCAAAACTAAACTTCACGTCTGAACTTGTTACTCTCCGCACACGCCCAGAGACACTGAACTTGTGGCGGGCAGAACAGGACATGTCCACATTCTCATGTACAATCCAAACTGTACAACATCTGTGTCCAAAGGAGGATGCCGCTTTACTTCTAAATTAAAAAAAAAAAAAAAAAAAAAAAAAAAAAAAAAAAAAAAAAAAAAAAAAAAAGAGAGAAAGAACCATGGTTCAGACAACCATAATTTGCTGTGTCACATAATTCAACGTCATTTGCATTTAACTAGGTGTGCAATATGTGTGCTACAAAATGCAAGCGGCAGCGCTACGGACACATGCTGTGAAAGTGTCACAGTGTCGCAGTGCCATGGCATTAGAAAAGCCCCCTGAGCCTGATTAACAAACCACAGATGGAGGGATGAGGGGTGAGATAGGATGTCAGAGTCTGACTGAGACATGATGCTCTCATCATCTCCTTATTAATTTCCCTTAACAGTCAGTGCAAATCTCAAGTGTGATTACTTAAAATGGAGAGATGGCTGTGGACCTGCTGTCCCCAGCCCCAAAACATATTAAATAACAATAAAAAAAAGACTGTTCTTAATTTGTCAAATGCACTGGATAATGGTGTAACTACACAGTAAACTGGACTGAGAGTCTATAGCAACCCAATCCAAGCTCAGTCATGGTTATATAGTAAGAAAAACATGCCGACATGTGGTTTTCAAACCATCAGTCTTTGTATTTACTGTCAATTTACACACTGATAAACCAGGGTGGAAAATTCATAATCTAACAGTCAGGTTCTGAACAAGCAGAGATGAAATCATAAATGCCCACTGAAGATTAAAGAGCATCAGATATGTGAAGAATAAAGTCAAACTTCACACTATTTGTTTTGGACATAATTCAAGGTTTGGATGGACCTCTGTCAGGTCCTGTAACACAACTTCAGACCACTTGAGTGGAAATTTTGTACCAGAAGTTTTGTATGGTGAAACCAGCAATAATTTACATTCTTTCCTTTAGATTTTCTGAGAATCTTCCTAAATTGAATTCAAAATTTGGATGGAAGGCTGACTATTGCTGGTGCCAAATGCTGATGTCGAAGAGGTATAGTTTAGATCATAGCATCCCTGGAGCTGCACCAATAACAGTGTTAGTGTCCTTTTTATTCCATTAGGATCGCTTAAATGCTCAAATAACATATTGCAAAAACTCTTTTCTTCCAGCTAAAGAGGATGAACTCTCTTGTCTCCGTTCTCTGGCAGTATCCCTGCTGCAGAGTGAGACGGACAAGAACTGCACAGCGGCCTAATAAAATATATAATAAAACCATAAAACAAACAATATAAAGAGGACAGAAGACACCATTTATTGTGAAGATATACGATCCAGCTCCTGACTGTTTCACTAAACTGGCTATAAGCATTTGAAGTAGTGATATAAATGCGTCTACATTGACGCACTAATGATATCTGATTAGAGGCATTTCAAAGCTCAATGTATATCTGGAGCTGGTTTCACACAACTTAAGTGGACACTCAAGTGCAGAAGAGTTTTGACCTTGGTTCAAGATAGAATATATAAAAATATTTATATAATTTTAAATACACAGAGCCCTTTAGTGTACATTTTCAGCAAGCTGCAAAAGAGCAACAGTCAAAGGCCATTTATGGAATTAGGTGACTAATCCATTACAGCGGTTTGCTAACAACATTAGAGGAAAAACTAGGAAATAAAGTGAATCAATGAATCACACCACTGCAGTGAGAAAGAGAGTTGCGGATGGATATCGAGTTAAAAATCAATGAACTGTTGGCAAGTTATTTACTATCATAGGACCTCTGCATGAACTAATGATTTGGGAGCCATACAACATTTAAAACAACAACAGATGAACGCACAAATCTTTAAAAGAGCTACGTTTACTTTGTAATCTAAGGGCTTAGCCCCCTACAAGTCACATGCATGCTTGTATATGACCTGCTTTGCATGATCACATGCAGTTTGAAACTCAATAAAAAAGGGGGAGAAAAAAAAAAAAGTTGAAATCGCTCCCCTTTCTCTCTCTCAACTCAACATATCTAATCTGACGTTTTAATCTCTGCTTTCCAGGGCAAAGATTATCCAACAGATGCTGCTTCTGTTCAAACACAGACTTGAAATGCTTCGTAAGAAAGAAAGCAGTGTGAGGACACAGCTGTGTGACGATGTAATCTTGAGAAAAAGATTAACGGGCGTAGAAGAGTAGATAATGGAGATCGAAAAAGAAAGATGGAGAGAAAAAAAGCCATCCAGCTAAAACAAGCCATAGTCAGTGTTTGAGCTCTGCAGGTGGACTATTAATATAGGATTAGAGATTCAAAATAGATTAAGGTGGAAGTTGATATTGTGGACTTTAAGCAGACTTTTGCTTAATTTAAAATGTAATCACAATGTCAGAGAAGTAGTCGGGAGAAGTCAGAGGAGGCCTGGCCAATGTACAATTCAAACTTGTACAATATCCCATGACCGACATGAGTGACATTCTTCATTTTAATTTCTTCTCCTTGCTTGAAACCACTGGAGCAACTGACACCGGTTTCAGACATATTGACAGTGAGTGAAGAAGTCACAGAAATAAAACATGACTTCTCACACCTATTTGACCAGACAGACTAAAAATCAGTCAGGCCTGATCACCAGTCAGTGCATCCCCTGTTGGTGTTTTATCCAAGCTTAGCACAAAATATCAGTCTTAAAAGTGAAATTTAGAATTTAACCAAACCAAATTCCACTTTAGAAGTACAGAGAAGTAAGCAGCTATATGTGCTCTGACTACTGTACTCATTTTAGTGAGTGATGCACACCCACTTTAACCAATTAAGTTTTTATGCCACTCCAAAGTTTAGTCTGACCGCTCTGGGTTAAAAACATCATGTAGCCAGCTTGCAGCAAAAAATACTTTAAAAAAAAACAAAGAAATCTTTTTATAGCACCGTCACCAGAAACTCGGATGGAGTTGTAACAGCGATGTTTCTAGATCAGATCTAGATCAGATGACCATGGATCATCCATGATTCATTACAGCCCTGGTATATGTGAATGCAACTTTAAGAACAGGGACATAAAAGTCACATACTGAATGACAGAATGTTGTCACTTTAACAGACTGCATAAGCCAAAAATCCCACTTATTCTGAAAAGGTCTTTAGACATTACTTTCTATAAAATGATCAGTCACAGTTGACAGAGTATTTTCATTTAAACTATAGAAATATACTATTGTTTTCTTGCTATTAGACTCTGAAATTAATTTCATGGGAACATTTACAACAATCATCGGTCTGAATAACTTAATATTACAAATAATTTGGATCGCTGAACCTCACAATAAGGAGCTGCAGACACGTACCAGCCAATCCATTCTGTATTCAGCATAAAAAAGACACTCCATTTCTGGATGCCTGATTCAGAACATAACACTTTTATGACCTCAAACACACACGTAGTGCTGAACTAACACACTTACCAGAGCTGAGGACACTGGAACATTAACAGGGAAAAAAGCCAACGTTATCATGATACGACTCACCACGAATAGTAGCTTTGCATGTGGTTGTGTGATAACTCATTCAGACTGCGTGGGTGCATTTCAAACTCCCCTCTTGTGACTTACATAACTGTGACTAGCAGGTGTGTGGGGCACAAACTCTTCAATTGAACCACACTGAAATATCTTTTGGTTTTATAACTATAAGTACTATGATATTCTATAAATATGCCTTCCCTTTGAGGTTTATTGTTTTGAAAAACAACTTTTTGTCATCTGAAATGCTACTTTGGATTGCGTTTATGTTATAGTTATAAAAAAAAGAAAAAAGAAAAACTGCATTTTAAACTGCAATTTAATCAACAATGAAAGAAAGCAGAGACTGCAGGGAAGGATGTGTTTTAATTTCGAATTTCCCACCAATATTTGCTCTTCATTTTCAAATTGAGTAGGACAATAGTTTATTTATTGGGCACAATTCGAATAAAACTATACTTTATTTGCTCCTTTGCCATGTCTGAGCTATGGCATACACAAAAGAAAACTGCACTGCAAGCTATGGTGCTGCAGCAAAACATATCCACTTCTACCTAGTGGTTGGTGGTATAATTACAGAGCAACGCAACTAATAACGCAGAAGTATAAATACCAGTGACAGCGCAGGAGAAGTGCGTAGCCGACCTGTGTTGCTGCAACACAGAAGCATAAATGAGGGCTTAAGCTGATGTATTTACTGACAACTTGGATAAGTACTTTTTTTTTTTAAGCTGTGCACACAATGCATGTACTGAACAAAATATCTAGCTGATCAATTGGTGCACCTTTAGCAGTGATTACCTACAGTCTGCTGTCTTTCATCCAGCTCTCTTTATCAAAGCTCCATCAGCATTTAAAAAGAGCAACATCTATTAATTACAGTGTTGAGGTCAGCAAGGATGCCCACTTTGTGTACTTAAACCACACAACTACATGCAGTTACTGACATCACATGTAGATCAACGTGGTAAATTCATGTAAAATATTAATATCAGAGAAGCCAGGACAAGTAGAGATTAGAAGCTTTTGACCGTTTCTAAATTAATGAAATTATTTTTCTATTTAAAAAAAAAAATTTTTTTAAAGTGATTTTCTGGGCCTTTTACTAACAGACTTCAGTACCAAAGGCTCCACATTTGCTTTCCATGTTAAAAAAACATAAATTCAATATTTTAACAATTATATGCAACAAAACACAACCTAAACAAAATGCTGTATTTTAAATTATATAATCAAGCACAAGCAGCAGTCAATCTGTGAATGAATCTGTGAGTTCTGGGTATTTTTGACTGAGTCGTCATTACAGCAGGCTGTAATGATTAAGCAAGAAGCATGCTGTTGATTTTGAGAAGGTGGAACATGAAATGCCTGTTAGGTTGTAACCAGATTGGGGCTGTTAGCTTTATATATATATATATATGTGCTCATAGCATGCATAAAGACTGGCTGGGAATGAGCTTTAGATCATATGACTAAAGGCTGAAAAGCTCTGTGTGTGTCTGCGCTAACCCAACACTGGATCTGTTTGATTTCAGCAACATTTGTGTGTTTCTAAATCCACACGGTTTTTCACACACATGGCATCACTGCTGGTGTGTGTCTATTCACTGACAGCTTAGCCCACTCGATCCGTAATCCAGAAGCACAGGGACAATGATGAACTGAGAGAAAGAGGCAGTGGAATAAACCTGTGAAGCTACATGTGTATTACTGCAGGAATTTACATTTCACAAATTGACTCCCTGCTTACATGTTCCTTCACATTAATAGGTTTCAGTGACATTTTTTCCAGGCTATAGCAGATAGGAGGAAACAGATTCCATTGGTTGCCCAGACAACAGACGCGATTGAGTAGAGTCAGCCTCGCTGTAATCACCAATGAAGCGAGTCGAAGGCGAAGACCATCAGTCAGCTTCCATTCAACAACATTTACTCCTCCCATTTTCTTCTCTCTGAATGGTCAAACAATGGCCGTGGCTCGGCTCATCACTGTGGACTGTGTGTGTGTGTGTGTGTGTGTGTGTGTGTGTATACTGGCCATTAAATTAACCCTGCTGCAAAAGCTGGTCTCCTGTATCCTTAAAAAAAAAAAGAAAAAACAGCGCAAACAACAACGTGATATAACCCATTTCTTTGAATAAAATGCTCATAAGCTTTGGTTTCATGTTGACATTAGGAACATTGTATTTAGTTCTTAAAAAAGGGTGAAACACGTAAATTGGTTCTTGTGCATAAAAGGAACATTTATGATGTTTTTTCCAAGTGGCAGCTAAGTTTTTTGTCCTTTATAATATTAGATATATTTAATATTTAGATAATATTTAATATTAGATAAAGAAAAGCTCCGTACTGAATGCTGTGACTAAAATAAGTTATAAAAAAATCCATTAATTCTGAAAATACTCTGGCACATTCACATGATTTATAAAATGTTCAAAAAAAAAAAAAAAAAAAAAAAAACAACTTTCAATGTCCGGTATAAAGTTCTACTTGGACATGGGACAAAACATTTTTTGGCAAAAAATTTGCAATTTTTAAAAGATTGATCATTTCCCCATCTGTAATATATTTGCGATCAGTTTCAGACAGAATCAAGTGGTTGCTTATTTATTCAGATCAGATCTTCCGTTAACGTCTTGCAATTTGTAGATGTGAAGTAATCTCAAACTTCACCGATGGAAGATCATGGATTACGATGGAAAATGAAATGCATACAATCAACTCCTGCAAAATATGAGTTGATTATATGGATATGCAATATGTTTGATTTGTGATTTGTTCAGAAGAAATGACAAAAGGATAAGAAAAAGAACATGGGTAGAAGAATAGATTAACTCATGCAGGTAGCAGAGATTGTTTGTGCTACAGAGAGAGTTGAAATTAAGTCAAAAATGATTTTGTAGAGAAAACATAATTGGATGCATCTCGCCACCAGAGTCCCTTCCTCTGGGATTTGCCAACAGCTCCAGGTATTTGGCTTTTTCAGTATCCTTCAGGAATGCAGCAATGATCCCCAAGCCAGCACATAATGATCAAGTGCTGACTCCCTACCCAGCTCTACACAAAATATTTCCCACTTTTCTTTATAACTGCAAGAGATATCTCTGCAACATTAAAAATAAGCAATTCCAATTATTAAAAAACTGTGGGTTTTCTGCATTTTGGGATGCTTTTCCATCTAAATATGACTTTTAGATAGACAAAACATACTTTTAAAAGCTGTTAGTTTGAACTATGAAATACATTTAATTGGAATACTAGAAGTAGTTTTCTGTTCATCGAACAGCAAGACATTTATGCTCAATGAAAAGAAAAGAATAATTTCTATCAGGTTTTTTTTTGCTTTTCTTTGGGGTTTTAGGCCATGCTTCACAGGCTTACAAAAACCTACACAAACCAAATGCATGAGCAAACTTGATGCAAACGACTGAAGAAGCATGTTATTTTTAGTCATGCAAACATATTCCACTTCTGAATGTACCACGAGAGAGGAATTAACTTGGGAAAGAATCTATTCTTTACAAACAAGATGTCATGCAAACACACTGCTGGCCAGAGGGAATACAGTCAGGAGCTCAAAAAGGGAAATACACCCCCATCCCTTTCCTTTGGATCAAAAAAATAAACACACACACACACACACACACACACACACACACACACACACACACACACACACACACACACACACACACACACACACACACACACACACACACACACACAAGTTCACAGAGGACACAATCTTTCTCTTTGGAAATGACCTACTGATAGTGTGAGTAAAGGCTACTAGATGCATGAATTATACATCGCACATTGCTTATGCTTATCTAAACACATCCGTTCATCGACTGACCTTTAACAACGTTGTGTATTGATATCTAAATAAACCACGTCTAGTCAAACATTTTTTGTTTTTTTGGAAATGTTATGTATGAAAATATAGGTTTTTGTGGAAGTTTTAATGTTTTATCAAACTTGAGACGACAGATTTTCCTCCCTTCTCATCCTTCCATTATCTGCCTGTCCAGCTACTGATAGGAAAATAGGCTTGAGGAGATTCGGTGCCTTCTGCCATGTCCTGCTAAGATACCTTTGAACAGGTATCCATGTCAGCACCAAGCTGCTTCCAGGTGTTTCCATGCGAAGCATTCCTGGAAGATGGTAAGTCAACCACAAGTATCCCCTGAGTGTTGTCAAATAAAGGTTAACAAGTGAGGGCTGGATAATCTGCCTGCAGTCACTGAACAACTTGTAAAACTTGTCATCAGTTAGAAAATGTATCCGCGTGTTATCTTGTGTACCTAAGTGTGCATCTTAGTGGGCTCTCTGTACTACAGAGACACGTCTAACAGTTGTGCATGTGGGTGTCAGTCCGTCTCTTCAAGAACTCTAGATCTTTTCACAATTATATTCAATTTAAGTTAAATTCAAGGACAAAACTGTCTTTTTAAAAGCAGTTGTAGTACTGCATTGCATCACAAAGCCATTGCGCTTTGTCTCCATTTAAAAGCTGTCAACATTTAAAATCAAGCTGCTTTAAAAGTCATTTTGAATTTTCTGCAGAGAGAGTCACAAACTGGGTCACAGGGGATTCTGTTTTTCTGTCATAGAACATCATGTTACTCAGCCTCGAGAAGGAAGAGCATACGGACACAAACATAGCCTCTGTTGCATTCATGCAACACAGCGCAGGAAAGCACTGACTATATCAGCGTTGGATATCATCCAACGAGTTGTGCGCTATGGGAACCTGAACACAACTTGAGAAGCCAGAAGCTTCCAGTGACATTGCATTTTCACCAGCTTAATCCTATAGTACTGTATAACGCTTAAAAAAATACTTAATTTTTCACCTGAAACCAATGCAACATCAGGGGACACAGACTGGATAAACCTGCTCCTTCAATGTCTTTCCCTGTGGGTGCCTGTATTTTTGAAAGCAATGTAAACCATCTGGATTATCTAAACCATCATGTAAGCCTTACCTGGGTACAGTCTTGAAGTGACAAGTTCACTAGACAAGCATCCAAATTATATTAGAGATTCTTTCAGTTTCATGTTGCCTCAGAAACGAAGAGTATTATTTTGGGCTGTGGTTCAGGTAGAATAAAACTCAAGCAATATCAACTCTGTAAAAGAGAATATATTTATGAAAATTGAATATTAAGGATTTTGACTGGACTGTGGACAAATAAAAAAGGCTTCTAATGTCAATGACAATCGTTTACCTTTATAGGTACATTTTCAGTATGTAAGATCTTCTTTTTTCTGTCTAAATCTCAAAAACAAAACGTGTCGGGACGTGTCGATAGAAAGCTCAGTGACAGCTTTGTGGTTTCCAAACAATAACTTGCTTGATTGGAAATGCACACAGGAAGAACTTTAAATATAGGAATATTTTTAAAAAAGCGTGTACTTTCTATTGAAATCTAATACTGTTGTTACGTTTCATATTCCTCAAATGAACCCCCACATCAACGAATTACATGACACAAACATAATGTGAGGAGCTCATTTAAATCAACAATGTCAAGGAGGTTAACGTTTTTATTGTAGATTTTTTTAGCTTACATTTGCCAACTTCGCAACAGAAAATCAATATTTACCATATTTCATCCGTCGATTGAACTGTATCCACACTTCTGATAAACTTTTCACCACAGCAGTACAACCAGCTCCGGACATAATCAGGACTCAGAGTGGACGTCCAGTTTCTTTGTCTCTCGAAATAAAGGTGACCGTCGACATCCTCTGTGCAACAGATGCCATCACGGCTCCCACCTACTGGCTCTCCTGCAAACAGACCCACGGCGGCTACGACGAGGTCCCTTCTCTCCGCCAGCCAGCCGTGGCAAAAATCCACGACCTCACCCCAGCGAGCCAGTGAAGCACTGTAGAACGTGTATTTACGCCCCGCCCACATCTCCGTGGCGGTGGGCGGGGCTGCGGAGCACATCAAATACGCCGGCATTAAAGAATTTATAAACAAAAAAGACGGACTTCTGAAGTCTGTCATGTGTTTAATACATTATTAGGTATTATTAGTAGGTCACAGCAAACATAAAATATGCATGAGCTGGGGGGGGGTCCTTATTGCTCCGAATACTTAAAAATGACCGAACGGTTCACAGGGCACAGCCCTACAGGACGGGGGGGGGGGGGGGGGGGGGGGGGGGGGGGGGGGGGGGGGGAGGAGTCCCTTAGATTTATCCAAGATATGTAATATAATCCAAAAACCAAACACATTGATCAAATTAGATTTAAAGAGGACTCAAAAAGAGTAAAACTGAAAACTAACTTAAAGAGATAAATATAATATAAATAACTATAATGATATGCAAAATGACCCATATAAGGCAAAAAAATGAATTAAGTGTAAAACTTTTAAAATTAGAAAAAAATGTGCTAAAAATAGACAGAAAAGTGCTAAAGAGAGGCAAATTGAAAAAAAAACAAGGCACATTAAGTTCTGCAATGTCCATCATTCCTTTAGAAAGACATAAAACAAAATCACAAAACTTTTAAAAAGAGAAGAGAATAAAGAGTGCATTATATTTTTTTAATTTATACCAACTCTACTGGCTCAGTTAATGCATACTCTAACGAGATTAATCCAATAAATCTCCCTCCTAGCAGGATAACTGAATGGATTTGACAAATGTGCCACTCTTCACAAGAGATAATCCTGTTACTACCTATATCCAATTTATCTTTGAAATATGAAGTTCCTTAAGCAATTCTATTAAAAACAGTTATATATCCTAGAAGTGGTTTTAATGTTATTCTCAGAACTATAAACTGATTAAAAAGTGTTCTTTATCCCCTCCTCTAGGCTTGCCTTATCAATGTCTCTTATAATCGTCAGACATTGTCGGTTACTTGAAGAAATCTTTTTTCAATACAAAACCGTGATATTGTTTTGCAAGAAAGTGTTAAAATTAAATCTTTATTGCCTCTAGCTTAAAAACAACAACAACAAAATAAAAACAATATAAATTCACAAACAAACAGTGACTTCTTAGTGTTCGTCCAATACAGACTTCACATTTTTAAAGTTTAATTTATAAATGCAACAAACAAATTGATCTGATATGTAAATAGATAATAAGTACAATGATTTCTCCTTCATTTTAAATATAAAGTATGTTTTCCAAAAGGTTGTGTTTATATCTGGCAGAACACTTGATCATTAAAATGATGAAATAGGGAGACATGACACGAGCTTTTATTTCAAGTGAAAGGATGAATGAGTTACTCCACAAAGCTCTGGAGTTGGAGTCATGAATGATTTAAAGACAAAGCAGCTCTCCTCTGGCCGCACCGTTAAAGGCACTAATTAATATGGTTAGTGGCTACGTCATTTGATCTGGGCTGGTCCAAACACACATTAAGAATTAAAAACCCCCAGTACAGGACCTCTGGCCTTCACTTCACCTCAACTTGCCATCTTACATAAAACACAGGTATATTCCCGTTGTCCAACTCACGAGTCCTTTTTATCACTTTCTAGCCTTTTATTTATGCAGAGACCTGAAGCTCACTTTACGAGAACAGGGGGTGAGTCCGCTGCCAGTTAATCACTCTGACAAGTGTGTGTGTTGACGGCTTGCATGCGCTGAGACCCGGGGATTCAGCCTGCAGGGCAGAGAACATCACCTAGCACTGAGGCTGCCAGCAGGGCATGAACCTTAATACTGAAATTTAACTCTGAGCCCAGCTAAGACAATCTTGCTGTTTCTGTGAGACATGCATACATCTTAAGAGGGTGCGCTGGATATCTGTAGGACAGTTCAACAACACTCAGCTGTGATTAATCCCTATAGTCTAATAAACTTCCAGTCCAGTTCTCCTGGGTATCGACGCATAAAATCTGTGCCTATCAGTGTGAAAGAGAGATAGCAGATTGAGAATTAATTGTAGCACTAAATTATGTTCACTTTGGGTCTCAAATTGAATCAGTTCAGCAACATCAGCGGATGTCTGCACCCAGAAAACAACTTTAGCTTGTAAGTGCCATTAAGAGCAGGTCTCTAATGGCTGCAGCAGCACTGTGTGACACACTGTAAAAGTAGAAAACAGCAAGAGCAGAGCAGTAATAACCACAGGCTCAGACACAGTCTCTGATGTGCATGCAGTGGCAATTCTTCATCTTAGGACCAGGAGAATTCAAAATCTAGTTATTGTACAAAGCTATATATGGATTAAATATATATTTTTGAAATTCCATTGTGTATATGTCAGACTTTACAGTCAGAAGATGATGTAAAATGCATTTGTGCGTCAAGGAATCGAGCATGTGCGTGTAGTCATTAAATTCACAATGTTAATCAAAAGCTGCCATTGTTCTCTTTCCTCAACAGCAATGTTTGTGTTCTTTAAGGACTTCCTCCTTGACTTCCTGCCTCCATGTCAGCTGTGATACACAGACTGATCTCCACGACCTCGGTCACTCCCGGAACACCGATACTGGTGTGCAGTATTACTCTGGCTGGGTCTCTGGAGTAGTTGGGAATAGGATGTTCTGGAATATTTTACAAAAGCTGAAAGCCTAGAATACCATGAACCAGAGTTCACAATGTCACTGTGACATTCCAAAATCTTTCAGTTGACATGCGAACCTACTGTAGATCAACCATGTGGTGCTGGAATGTGAGTGACTCACTTAACTTACATTAGATCAGACTGGGGCTAAGAGTCGACACAATTCTAACCTGGAAGACCAGATATTATTTGACCTCACTGAGATCAAGGTCATAATAATGGTAGTTCAGATCTGAAAACTTTATCCAGATCAAAGAATGGAAAATCTATTCTTCAAACTCCTATGGTATGTTTCTACAAAGCTAATCATAAAAGACTTTAGTGCTAAACAATAACTTCATCATAACAGCCAAGGCTTGATTTGAAATGTAGATTACAGATTAACTGTCAGGTGTCTTGTTAAAGAAATGCCTCTTACGTCAGCTACCGCTACAAAACAAAAAAAAAAAGAATACAAACAAATCACACACTGGGCCAATTGCAATGTCATTATTTTTCTTGAGGATTAGAGTTTAACATCAAATACCAACACAATGCAAAATGGTCAAGTGAATGATTAAAATATCCAATTGGTCTTAACAAGAGATTATAAACATTTCTTTAACAAAATGAGGTATGTATCTTAGCACACGCATTTGTTAGTAACTCATTTGCTCAGGTCTATGCAGGGTGCTGCCTCTAAAGGAAAGACCAGCACAAACAATATACATTAGTGGTGTATTATTTACCAGGATCATTTCACACTACAGAAATATAAACACACACACACAACCCAGGCTAGGCATGATTAGTAATAATAGAAAGGCAAAACACAGTGCCAGCTCCATCGGCTCCTTCAGTCCCAGTAGCAGCGTTAATGTTTTCAACAGGACATTGTTGTTTAGGGAAATTGAGCTCATAGACTCTAATGAAATGCCCTTTCATGTCTTGTCAGTCTTTGTAGTTTAAAGTGGCTTTTTAAGTGTCAGTGCATGTCGCTTATGATAATTCAAGCACAAGCCAGATGAAGCACTTGTTATAGATGGCTGAAATAATTATGTCAGTTCCCTTAAAAATGTGTTGACAAGGAAATAATTTCAAAATATGACCTTTATTTCTCACAGTATTTTTCTTTTAGTGAAGATGAAAACAATTTACAACAAAAAAAGATTACATTTTACGTATGTTGTTAAGGTAACTCTGGAAATCATATTGCACTTCCAGTTTTCAGACAGTTTAACTGCAATTTTGTTAAATCAGTGTTTGTTATTATGCTGCAATCATGTTCAGTTCCTAAAAATGTTTTTAGTTTCACCCAGTTTAACCAAAAACTTTAATGGCCATAAAGTTGCAATGACTTATAAAAGGTGTGATGAAAACAACCCGAGACTGACAGCTCATTGAAACATCTGTCCAAATCCAGCTGTGATACTGCTGAGTTTCTGAGTCAAACACCAAATTAAACTCTCCAGGGCAGATTGTGTGTTCAGACATGACTCTGGGAGAAGAAACGTCTCTAGTTTGTTCCATATAAGACAGAACCGACAGCGACACAAACCTTTAATAGGCTGTCAAAATCAACGAGATGAGATTAGACCTAAAGAATGTTCTTCTACAAGGATAAGCAGTGTATGCATGGTATATATGTAAAAAAAAAGAAAAAAAAGATGACATATGTTCCAGAAAAATGATGGGCAGAATGTGATAAAACTTTTGAACAAATTACAGAAATGACTCCAATCTAATATCTTGCTGACGTCACTGTCACAGACGTGATCTAATTTTTATCTACGTTTTGCATTTAGTTGGAATCTGTCAGCATCTTGATAAACATGGTGGCAGAACATTTTATATAACTTTAGCATAGCTCTTTTTTTTATTTATCCCTGGTGTCATGCAGGGGAACAACAGAATTATATTTAGTTCAGTCAGAGATGCTTGCACATTTCTTGCACTAAGTAATTGGAGCAGGGAGGTTATGGTGCATTTTTGGATTAAATAAAACTCTCAGTAGTCCGATCCAACCCCCCCCCCCCCCCCCCCCCCCCCCCCCCAACTCACACACACACACACACACACACACTTACTTTATCTCACTGTGCCTAGTCTGTCCTCAAATCACACTCATCTTATTAATGCTGCTAGCCTCCCTCGATGACTATCATAAATCGTTGCCAGCAATTAAATTTTCTTTCAGGATACATCTCTGATTCATATGCGAATTTCCCGTCCTGTCTCTATTGCTGTGTGGCTTTTATCTCTCTAAAAATCTTCCATTGTGTCCTTTTTCTTACAACTTTGCATTTCATATTCAATAAACCCTTGAGACACGGCAGATCCTGTATAGTTCATGTCAGTCGGCAGTCACTGAAAATTCACTCTTGCTGTAATCCCCTTGGATCTAGAGAAGCCAGCCCCATCACTTAGTCTAGTTATAAGTTAGAAGTTGTGCTCCTCATATACTTGATAGGCCTCATTTGACTCAGTGGTGAACAAGTAAGGATCCTCATTTTAAAGTAAGTGGTGGAGAGAAAGGGTTAGTGAGGATGCTGTGACTCCAGCTTGGCAGATGAGGCAATGACTTATCAGTCTGGGCATCCACATGTATCACCAGGCAGCAATAATCAACCTGACATGGTATTTTCAAACACTCCGGGGTCAGCCTTCATGTCAAATCTGTATGAAATGTAGACTTGAGAGACTGTGGTGCAGAAGCTTCGTGTAAATCTGTCATGAAGTCCTTCCCTTGCACTTAGTTACATGCATCAATCAGCTACAACATAAAAACCACAGACAGCTGAAGTGAATAACATTGATTATTTCTTTTTAGGATGTATATATATATATATTGAGAATGTATTTAGGATGTATATATATATATATATATATATATATATATATATATATATATATATATATATATATATATATATATATATATATATATATATATCAGAAACTGATCAATCAGTTCTTGAAGTTGACATATTGGAGTAAAAAATACATTAGTTAATTAATGGTAAGGTTTTGGCTCCAGTGGAAGAATTCAAAAGTTTCTCCACCCTTGGGAAACCTTTCTGCAAAAGCCTAACCGAGTAACCGAGTTATAAGTGCCAAAAGTGGTTCAGATTAGGCACAAATGTGTCTGCTATCTGTGAGAGCTCTCTAAACTCACTATCCACATTGTAGTTCTTACGTTTTGTCCTTAAAAACAAAAGAAGAAGCTTCACCACTCCTCCTCATGCTTTTTAGCTCTTTTCAGCCTCTATAATAGCATTTCTTAAGGGTGAACTAAGTTTCCCTGCTATCCAGCTGTGTCTTTTGTTCCAAAGAAGGTGGGGAACTAAATCAGTGGGCCACTTGAATGGACATGTTGGGGATAAAAAAGGGTTGACAGGTTTTAAGGGTCTCTGGTGGTAAATTTAAGATGACTAGATTCGAAGCTCAATAACAAAAAGATGCCATCCTGCCTGTTACTTACAAAGCCCCAGCTTTGTGCACTCCCATGCTGTTTTATAATTCAATAAAGGAGTCGTGCAAGTTTCCATGATGCTGTTGGTAAGGGCAAGAATATATGGTGTAGCAGGGGTCAACTTAAAAAACTTAAAAAACAGATGCTTGAACTGACCAAGCAAGGATGAGGGGTTTAGTAGTTTGACGGGTTAAAGGGTTTTAAATTCAAACCAGAAGGAAAACATGCAGTTGCACTCAGAGAAATTGAGAAAAAAAAGTGAAATAATATCTAGCTGAAAAGCACAAAGCAGAAATGATTGTTTTTACTCAGGAGAAAGCTCCTGCTCTGAATTCATTACAACCCTCAAATCCCCAGCAGGATGTCTTTTCCATTTCTCCCATCAGGAAGCTGTTTTTGGGTACCCTTGGCCTAATGTTCCTCTTTATTGTTTCATATTTTGCTATTAGAAATCTTTAAAGCAATTTGTACCAAATTCAACTGTATGAAAAATACAACTCAAATGTTTATGAGGACCTCTGTATTTGCTTTCATGCTGCTAAACAGCTCGGCTGCTGGCCATCCCAACTATTTTCCTTTATGATACATAAAATGACCGTATGTCCTCAGGATTCAACTTTGATTTCCAGGGGGTAGACCCAGTTAATGCAGAAGAACCTGCTTCTGGATACTATTGGATAGGCATACAACCAATCACGGAAACTAAGCTTGTGATGGGAATCATTTTGCTTCCTATCAAAAGTGGCTCTTGGATGAATAATCATACCAAGATCCTGCCCCCACTCCATTGCAAATGGCTCAGTACTTTCTGTACTGGTGGAAATTTCTGTAAATGAGACAGGTACCAGACCTATTTCATGAAGTGAATAGGTATGGCTAGCCAGGCCACTTAAAAGCACAGCAAACTGTTTGTCTCTAGATGCCTCATTTCTTATAGTTGAGCAATTTTAAATCAATGTACTTTCAAATACACATTTTATTAATAAGGTGCATTATTTTCAGAACAGTAATCAACTAAAAAAGTCACAACTGTGACAGCACATAACACAGGTATCTCACCAAAATAACTAAATCAAGACAAAAGTGTGATCCAAAGTCCTTTTTTTTTAAACCATCTGAAATGTAAAAAGAAAAATATTGAACTCATAATCATGATTTTATGAAATTCATATATAAACAGTTCCTCAAGATTAAAATCTGCAGGATAGTTATTTATGAAACAGATGTAAAAGTTGGGATTAGAACAGAACCTAAACACAAGCGCTTAAAAATGAAATAAATATGTATTCAACAAACCCAATACCAAAGGTGCAGCTGGTTCAAAGGTGACGGGATGAAACCTGACTCAAAAGTAAATCAAACAGATAATGGCACTGACACAAACTTTTGGAGATATGAAAATTGATCCAGTTAATCACAAAGAATTAGTATTAAGTAATAAAACACTGTTGGCTATTAGGCAGCAAAACAAGGGACTACAGGCAACAGTTAAAACTAACTAACTGAAAACTAACTGAAGTACACAAGCAAACTAAAACCAAAATGAATCAGAAACTATGAAAACCCACAAACCTGAAACCATAACTACATATAGACTTAAAGAGCCTGACAATCCAACACCATGAGCATGCACAATCTGTGTAATGTCTGTCTATATTTAGACAACTTGAAAGTATTAGAAAGATGATAAAGCTATATGAGACCTTTTTATTACATGTGGGGTATACTTGTACAGTTTTAGTTCAGCTTTTGTCGGGTATATTCAAACACTACAGCCACACTGAAACCTAAGCTGATCTGACCATAAGTATGTGTTGGTGCTTTCATAAAAACAGTGAGGCCTCTCTTATCAACTGTGGGCACTAGATGCCTTTTGAAATAGTAAAACTGAGGGGTCAGACTTTGAAAGCGTGAGGTTGGGGATGGGGCATCAGCCATACTTTCATGTGCCATCCACCTGTACGTCAATATCACTGCCCACCCTGCACCGCCAGCTAGTGACATTTCAGCCCCTTTGTCTTTTCTCTAGGAGGTTTCAGGTCTCTCTGGAGACTTTATTCCATTTCAAGCATAAATGACAGCTGCTGTGATATGTAGGTGTAAAGGGGGAGGAGGATAAAAGAACTGAAAGAGAGAGGTGTGACATTAAAACAGAGGTCAGAGAGAGATAAAAGGACACAGTTCAGCAGACTGATGCCATACTCAAAAACACCAAAATGTCAAGTTTCTTTATTTAGCCAGAATATTCACAACTAATTGAGCCTTTTGTTAATGAAAGGAAAAATAAAACAACAACGATGTCCACAATTTATTCCTTTTTTTTTGTGAGACTTGCTTTTTGTTGACAGTGAGACGAAAAACAGACCATTCAATTAGCTAAGGTAAAATATTAATAGTGTTCAGGTTTGACTGAAAGGATGTTGGGTTGTCGTAAGATCCAGTGTCACACTTGGGAGAAAATCCATTATGTTAGGTGACTGAAAAGGCTGTTCACAAGTGCAGCAACTCAAAAATATCTGTGACATGTAAAATAAGACAAGAAAAACACAGACAGAAATACAGATGTAAGCCTGAAGACAGCTGTGATGGACTCTAGCAGAGTGACGCTGAATAGGAAAGAACAGGTGTAGATAATGGATGGATGGATGGATGGATGGCTGGATGGATGGATGGATGGATGGATGGATGGATGGATGGATGGATGGATGGATGGATGGATGGATGGATGGATGGATGGATGTGTGTTTTTAAAGTCAAGGTAAAGTTAATTTAAAGATTGGAAATTTGCTTGAAGTATTTGACAATTGTTTCCTAAAACATGTTAAAAGACTGAGAACCATGTGGTACCAAATTATGGAGTTTGACTGTTAAACAATTTTTTCTATTTTTCTGTCCAGGAGCTTTTTAAGGGAGCCTTGAAATCTGCCCCTAAAAACATAATGTGGAATCCAGCTTCTGACAAGCCAACCATGCCATCTAGCTGTGCCTCTTACAACTGACTGCTATGCCTTATCTCAGAAACAAATCTACCTAGAATTAATTTTGCAGAACCTGTGTGAAAATATTTTGAGAAGAACGAAGGTGAAGCGAGGCACTACAGATGCTGGAGGAGGTACAAACAAGCTCAGGGAATCAGATCTGTTGATTGTGAAAGCGCCAAGTTTTTGTACTGTGTTTGTCACGATACAGTAAGTAAACATAAGTTACTGAATTAACACACACTGCATTTAAACAGCCGTAAATTTGTTTGTTAAGTTTGTTAAGAGCCAGTACCTCATGGCAGTGGTTACAGGGCTATACACCTACTCAGAAAACCAAATTTGCATGAGTAAATGGTGCTTGGTGGATTGAGATTGTACAGTCATGTTAATATAAAGTTAATATAAAACTAAAAGTTGTACAGACTGGTCTTTTTAATATCTGTGGTGTGCTTGTGTTCAAACTTAGGTTAATTTAAAACAAACTCTGCTCTATCTGCCTGGTGAGGGCTGTTGATTTAATCTGGACTGAGATCTGTCAATTAATATCTTCCCTCAACATCTCAGCGCAGACAACACCACACTCAACTCATGGAAGTGGTGATTTGAACAAACCATGTTTGGCTGTGTGGTTAACACATTTTCTCTACTGTGGCAAACTCAGAATACACATTTATTTATGCTCTATTCAGACTTGAATGGTGTATCAACACCTCTCAGAATGATGTGGTAAAACTACCCCACATGTTACCATGAACTTGATATGTGTAAAACACATGCGAAATAAAACAAACAAATCCACCTGCACTAAGAAGATAAATAAAAACAGATAGCACAAACTCTGCCTCTTTTTGTGACACAAGCCCTGTGTTCTCCTTAAAAGCAGATGAATAGAGGCTGCAGGCAAAGACAAGGTTATATGTTAATGAATGTGAAAACATACACTGAGGGCACAGCAACACACACTGTCCAGATGCTCTTCGGTTCATCCAGATAAGCCATCTATGACTAAATAATGTCATATGAAAGATAATAAATTTTATTGTCCGTGATCCTTAAATTCTGATTTAAATACCATACTAAAATACATGCACTTGGGACTGCCATAAATGTGATGAATAATTCTTTTAAAGTCCAAGGTGCAAATACACACATACAGGTGCAAAAACACACCAATTATTGTCCATTTCTAATGGCTGGCATTAGCCAATGACTTATTAAAAAACTGATTAACAAGCATCTGCATGAATCTGCAGCCATTCTGGGTTGTCAAATACTTGACATAAGCAGATTTGTGCATTATTTGGTATCTGTATAAAAGAAAAATATATTAACATATTTGCTCATATTATCAGTATCATTAATTGGCCATCTGTTGTTCTAAATTCTAATAATCTGCATCAAAATCACTTATAGAAAAACTGTAAAAATTTTAACAGTTTTGGCAGTTACATCAATCTGCAAAAAATACAAAAAAGTTATCAAGGACCAAAGTAATGAGGAGTGAAGTGGCAAAATGCAGCTATGCTTTAAAAATATTAAAATACTACCTTTAATTTTTAAAACCCAGTAAAACTTAAAATCCTGTCTTTCTATTAATATAAAGTCAAATATTACAGCATTTCCTCAGGGACATATTTAAAACAGTAAGAGGCTGCTAGCATCAGCTCTTTGTCCCGAGGTGATACATTGAAAAGAGCATCTCTACTAAACATGATAAGAAAATCAGAAATGGATGGTGAGTACTGGATGACACCTGTGTGCTGCATTTTAGTATGGTAATTAAATCCAACCTGAAGGATCACAGACAATAAGACATTTGTGTATGTGTGTTGTATCTCCAACAAATCAGGTTTTTGGCAGTCAAGGTCACCATAATGAGAATTAAAAGCATGCACCTCTCGTTTAATTTGCATGGCAGAGCTCAAGTGATAAGATTATTTGATGAGTATTTTATTTAGCTTCTTTTCATCTGCGGTCTCATCTTCTAGTAATGACAGTTAGTAGGATAAGGAAGCTCTATGACACATTTGCAACTCATATCTCATATTGTGTTAAAGATGCTAAAGATGCTCCAAAGAGCCACGTGAGATTATATCAAACACTATTTCCCTGTATAGCATCGATAGCTATGATGTTTTGTGATGAATCTTATTTGCAATGGCTAACATTAACTATGTGTTTTGTTCATTGTAAAACTGCAACATAACACAAACTGAAAGAACAATGAAACTGTCACTAAATCCAAAACTGACATTTCAAATAGACATTTCAATGTTTCCTTAAAATATCACTGGGATAAGATTCTAACTTGTACACTCTGTGTACCTCTTTTCAACATCTAAATGCAGACTTTGTCGCCTGGTAAATGTGATGCAACAGTTCTTTGGGGGTATTTCAAGAAATGTGGCGACAACGACTTCCTCTGTCGTCATTTCTTTGCCCAGCAACATGAAAAAAAACAGCAAAAACCACACCTGGGGACACAGATTGTTCGTTTCTGTGTCTTTTGCATGTTATGTAGAGACTGGGTTGTTAATTTATTCCTATTTTAACATGAATCTATTTGGTTTTCCAGGTGCTTTTAACAAACAGCCAAAAAGAAGCACACACACACACACACACACACACACACACACAATACACTATACACAAACTATCTATACTCCAACACCACCTGATATTTAATACTCACCAACTTTCCCTCAAGGGCACACATTTTATTTTGTTAATGAAGTTCCTGAACTTGTAGGGACTTGTGAGCAGCCACTGGCTCCTCAGCACAGACTGGTTTTTTAAACGCCTGGTTCTGTAAGTACTTGTCAGAAAACCAGAAACTTTCCACATCCAATGAAAATTATGCTTGTAATGGCAGCAGTAATACATTTTTGTCCACAACATGGCAGATGTGTTGAATACACTATTAAACATTTGGAAGCAAAAATAGAAAGTAATTACTGTGCTTGGGAAAATATGAGTAATAACTGCAATTAGAGGAGCAAAATAACACATAAGGACCAACCAATTTATGACTGAACAGAGATGTTGATTTTGTTAGCAGTGCCTACTGGTAGAGCACAATATCGACTGATATTTCAAATGAGTACTCCCATTTAACCATTTTATTTGGGATTTTATGTCATTTTATAGTCTTTTAAATGATTAAGGTGAAGCATTTGTTTTTCTCTGAATAAATTACAAATATAAGCTAAAATAATTTTTATAACGTTTACTTTAATTATGACCTGATGCAGCATGTCTGCTTTTACGTCTTAAGCCTGGAACAACACATGTTGCATCAACATTTTCAAGGAACGCAAAATATAATACTTTAATACTAACAAACATGTGGCTAAAATCAGGAGTTTTTTCTTTTTTTTTTTTTTAAAGAATACTATTTAACTTTTCACTCATTAAATATTCGTGTTCATTTCATGATTCTGGTTTCTATTAAAGACAGTTTTACAGCAGTGTCTTGACAAGTGTGCATAAGGTGCAAAATCCTGATCAAAGCTAATTAGAACTTTGATGCCACAAAGCAAAGAAGCAAAGGAGGATAAAAACACACTGGAGAGCGACAAAATGTGACGTCTTACTGCTTCTTCCCTCAACTGTTTCCTTTTTTGAGGATTTACAAAGGCTTAAGGTTTGACAGGAGGAGCATCATTGTTGTAGAAGGGTTATGTAACAATGTTTTTATGGCATTTTATTGTGCATGTCCGGACACACTGAGGGACATAAAGCATGCCCACACAAAATGCCCAGTGTCAGCACATAAAGGGTAGCCCGGGGCACAAAAACTGTTGAGGATTTTGGTTTAGGATTCTTTTCTTTTACCATAATAACAGGATATGTTTGTTTGATGGAGAGGCTGAGATTGAAATGATCAGATAAAGACGGGAGGAATGGGAACATGCCCTCCAGCTCAAGCATTTACTGTCTGAACCGAGATCTCCAGGAGACTTAATCTTTTTGTATATAACGAGAAAGGAAGAAAACAAATAAATACAATATTTCTACAATTTAAAAGATGTCCACAATCTATGGTTTGCTATCAGCATTCCTCAGATTACTCAAGCTCCAAAGGCCACTGACACAAAGACACACAAACATGACGAAACTTGTCTGACTCAACTTCAAACTGTAAGAAATTAAGTTCCTTAATTAACAGTGCCATGATACAAAGCAACAGCACTTTAAAAAGATTTTAAAAGATAAATAAAAGTTTTTGTCTAACACAATGAACTTCTCTCCGTCTAAATGTCAAGTTCACAAAGGGAAGAATACACTGCAGACTACATGTGACGAGATTCAATTTCACTTTGCCTTTTTTTTTTTGTGTTTCTCCATTCGTGCAGCACAGACCACACAACAAATGCAACAACAAGGGAAAAAAATGCCAAACTTAAAACAATTGCAAAAACGCTACCTCTGTCACATAGATGAGTGGAATAGTGCTGTAATTCTTCCTCATGGCTTCTCTTCCTCACAGCCTGAGGTCAAAGTGCATCAAAGTGCATGCGACGGTAGCCCCAGAAGAACCTCTGGACATCAGAGAGCTCTGTCTGTCTCTTTCAGGCTTTAGGTCAAACCGTCTGAGGGAGGAGGAGTATGCGTGCCTGGTTTATCTAGTCCCATGTGAAAACCTCTTATTGTGAAATCTTCCTCTTCCTGTGGCAAGTGATATCAGAATCAAACCGGCAGCACGTCTAGCACACTCAGATCCCAACTTGTATTGCAGTGCCTCATCCTGACGTGTGCTCCCAAGGTTTACTCGCACGCAAGTACTTGTGCTCTTTCAGGGTAAAGACAGCCTTAAAAGGCATGAAGGAGCTAAAGTAAGAATTTTCTGATCCCTATCAATCACGTTCCACCAGCCATAGCTACCTGCCAATCACGAGGGAGCAGGAAGAGGATGGAGAGCTGGGGACAAACTGAGAGAGAGGGAGGAAGGGGAGTGATTCAAGGGAATGAATGAATATAGGAATGTTGCGTTAGTGCAGGAGTTACTCCCTGCGGGGTGAATGCTCTCTACAGGAAAGAGGCTCTGACAGTACTGTTAATCTGCTGAACCAGATAACAGCCTGTATGTGTGTGTTTATGTGACCGAGGTTGGACTCTGCTCCCACTCACGGCCAAAGGCATACTTTATAAGTAGGAATCAGGGAGAAGGGTTGTATCTTTTGGTTATCAAGCTAAGTGAAAATATAACATGTATAATTTTAATCATAGTTATCTCTTTATTATTATGACTAATTCCCCTATGGCAAAACGTAACCTGCTGTTCATCTATATTCAATCTTTGTGCCATAAAACAGTTTACAAGCAGGTGTTTTATATATGTTTCCATTACTTTTTTTTTAAAGGAGACACTGGAGTTTATTTAAATAAACCCCAAAAAGGCTGTTGAATTTGTATTCATATGCAGGTGGAAACAGTCACATAAAATTGTTAACAGCTGTGAAATTACTCTGTAATTCTATTAGTTATTCCATATTGGATTTACCAACTGTTATTTTTATCCTGCACTCCACCTTTTCCACTTTCTGCTTCAAGTTAACACATTAGCATCCACTTTCCTGACTACTCTCAGAATGAATTAGTCAAGCCTGAGTTCAAATCCATCCAGCCCTCTAAGCTAATCATTCTGTCCAATATCAGCCAAACTCTAATATCTAGTTTTTTCACCAGTCGCTGCCAGATTCTATGTTCTGTAATCCTGTTTTGTTCCAGGACCATTGGTTTTATTTCCTTTAAATTTAATTAAATATGCTGGAAAGTATGGAAAAGGGTTCTTACTTTTCTAAATTGCAAACAGGTGTTGGTGTGAGCGTCCATGGCTGTCTGCTGCTGTGTTACATAAACTAGTGACCTGTCCAGGGTGTTATAATCTGCCTCTCATCGTGTAGCAGCTGTTATGGGCTCCAGTCCAATGCAACTCTGTGTTCACACAACCAGCCACACTGTCGAAATCCAATACAGCTCTGATATGGCGAAGAGCTGATTTGACAGATCACATTCACAACATGCATCAAAGCTTCATGTGAAAGCAACAGTGCTCTTAAATCACATGCATGTGTACTTTTTTGTCATATCATTTATTAAACAACAAAGGAAAGCACTATTTTTGAGACAATATTGAAGCAGGAGGTTTGACTGACGCAGGATACAAACACTTCAGAATAAAAATGATTGCAGCATTGGTGTGGTGACACCTCGCCACTGAGTACTGTCACTTTTCTCCACTTTCCTGATTAGTTTTTGACAAACAAGCAATGCTATTCCAAGGCTGAGAAATAAAACCTCATTTTGTGTAGCACATGTAAACACATGGACACATTTGTTTGTACCCTTCTATTAAAGATAGAAAAAATACCACAATGGTCACTGAGATAACTTCAAGATGACAAAAGTATTAATAAGTAATAATTTATAGAAATTTGCTAATGAAAATCAGACATTGCTTTTGAATTGTGGATCAACAGAATAATAACAGAAATGACTGAGGATGATTCCACGAAAGCAAATGATCAAAAGGCCAGTCTTGGAATTTGTCACAATGCTGAAGTACAAGCCACAAAGCTTCTGGGTGAATGTCTCTTGGACAGATGAGACAAAACGAGAGTTTCTTTGACAAGTCACAACAGGTCTATGTTCACAGACAAACAAAGCATTCAGTGAAAATAATAATGTAGCTACTGGAACATGGAGGAGGACCAGTTACGTTCTGAAGCTGCTTTGCTGCATCTGATACAGGGTGTCTTGAATCTGTGCAGGTACAATGAAATCTCAAGACTATCAAGGCATTATGGAGTGAAATCTGCTACCCAGTGTCGGAGAACTTGGTCTCAGTCACAGGTCATGGTCGTCCAATGGGAGAATGACCAAACACGCACACCTAGAAACCTCAAAGAATGTCTAAGAACAAAACATTGGACTATTCTGAAGTGGCCTCGGTCATGCTATAAATCTTATTAAATGTTTATGGAAAAAGCTGAAATATGCAGTCTAGACAAGAAACCCTTCAAACCTGAGACAGCTGGAGCAGTTTGTTTATGATGATTGGACCAAAATATCTGTCTACAGGTGCAGAGGTTTCAGTAAGAGTTACAGAAATCACTTGAATGCAGTAATTGACTCAAAAGGTGTGCAACAAAATATTAAGATGAGAGTTTGGCAAGTTTTATTTGTTCATTTTTTTTAATAATTCTGTTTCATTGAACCACTATTTAAAGCAATGTCTGATTTCCATTATTCAGTTTTCAATAAATTATTATATATTGTTATTTTTGTCAGTTCAAGTTATTTCAGGGACCATTGTGAGTTGTTTTTTTTTTTTTTATTTGAAGGGTACCAACAAATTTGGCCACTTGTGTATTCAAACAAAGAGCAAGTAAAAGACGTTTTGTGTTTTTGTCAACCTACCACATGTCTGGCTAATTCCTGTTATGAACTTATAAACTTTCAAACTCTTCACAAAAAAAAGATTTGGTTGTTTTGGTCTTTTTAAAAGATTTACTTGCAAGACGTAAAAAACATAATTCTTTAAAGCTAATCTCCCATATATATGTTACCTTGGTATAAAAATAAAGTGTAAGTACAAACTACTGATTTACATCATCAGATCACACGCCAGGCTGTTACTGGTGAAATATAATGCAGTGACTTTACAGTTGAATACTTTGAAGAAGCAGCAAAGAATCAATAAACCAAGTGAAAGTTTATCTCTGGAGGCAGCAGTGCAGAGTCTTTAAAACATCACAGATGACAGTTTGTCTTTCCCACAGAAAAGCTCTGAGATTTCTTCTCCTGTTAGCAGAATACACATGGGAGGAGGACAGAACTGGGACATTTAAAAGGCAAAAGAGGAAGCTCAGAGGAGTGGGAGAGCACTAAAAAAGTTAAAAGACCCACGGCAGTGACTCTGACCCATTAAAGCAGCCAACATTTTGAGAATTAGAGTGAAAAAAAAAAAACCACAAGAGTCTGGCAATACTCATCGAGGATCCCACATGCTCCCTGAGGAGACAAAGCAGTCATGGAGGAAGTCAAGCATAAATGATGCAAAAGAAGAGAGAGAAGGGAAGAGGGAGGCAAAAGTTACACTGATGTTAAAGACAGAAGAATGGACACAAGGAGGAGGAAGTGATGGACTGCTCAGAGATATGGCAGATGAGGGACAATGGACAGGGCAAAATAACAGACAGATCTGTGTGGCAGTATCAAAATGATCCTCTTTGGCATGTTTCATGTCCCCAGTTGGCATCGCTGTATGCTGCTACCTCAGCGTAGTGCTGCATCAGCAGACACACAGGCAGGGCAGAGATTATCTGCTCCATTTGCAGAGGATGAATTGGACAATAGCTATCAGCTAAAGCCAGATGTAGACAAAACTAAGGAGCAATCAACGAATCACTCACTGAGTGGAAATGTACAATTGAGCTCGGAGAGCACTAGGCATGACATTCAGCCTTATTGTCATGTCTCAAAGGAATTCCGGCTTATTGTTCCTGAATCACTTCGAGGCGTTAGATGAGCTGCTGCCAACAAAGTTCTGCCGTCTAAATAAAGATAACATTATCGCTGCTCACTAAAATTCTGACACAAGAGGATAACAAAAGCCTTTCTGCATTGCTGTTTATCTGATAAAGCTGAGGTGACGGACCTGACCAACGGATGCAAATCAACAGCGCACCCTCTTGGCTGTTAAATTCTATTACAGCAAGCTGACACATTGTGATCACTTTCTTCCTCTACCTCTCCAACCTCAAGAAAAAAGTGATCAAGCAAATCATCATCCTTAATTAAAGGTTCACATCCTTGAAATTTTAAGGAGAAGGCATTAATTAAAAGCGAGACTTTATAATTGCCCCAGTTCACAAAGAATTCGCTAAAGATATCAGCACAACAGATCTCTGTAAATTCTCTCACGTGACTAAAAACACTAATATCATTCCCTTGACTAGGCTGAGCAAATGCAACAATACATTGTTCAACTTTCTATATACATTTAACAAACATTGCACACCAAAAATACATTTCACTCTTTGAAAGTGCTTTTAAAGAGGCTGGACTATGTTCATTTTCAGATTCATAAATCCACTGGTAACACCGTCTGCTCTAACTGGTCAGCTGACTGATCCAACATAGTAAAAGTGCAGAACATCCGCTTTGTTTAGGATGTTCTCAAAAATAAACTGGGCGGGTTTTGTGCAAATATAGTTCAATGTGGTGAAAAGGTAGAGGTGCAATAGCCTGAAGAACAAACGAAAAAACCCTTAAGAGCATTGTAAGATTACTATAAACATAAAAATACAAAACTTTGTATTTTTATTCGAAAAAAAATGTATTGTTTAGGTAAGAATGTTTTTCACAATATAATTATATTATGATCACATATTAGATTTAAATGTATTTTTATGTTTGTAAAACATACACACGCAATTTTATGTAAATATAAAGACAATTATAATTATATCACAAAAAACTTCATATCCTATTAAATCCTATTTGTATAGCTTTAAATGTTAAAAAGCCTGACTAAGTGATTCATACGCGACCAGTCACATCTGTTTATTCAGCTGTTCCCCTCAAGTGTTCAGGTCTTGTCGGGAATTTCACAGGAACTGAGATATTTTCAGTTGTGCTCACATCCATGCCTTCTAACACTGACCAGCTGGCGCTTGAGGAATTCTGCACACCTCAGTGTGAAATGCGGCTTCCTTCAACTTTCCCTCTCTTAAACGTAATCCTACACTGCAACGGATGTCATGTATTCTCTTTAACTTAATGTAAACATACTAGTTTAGTTTGTTCCAGCTTAAATGTGAGGATTTAATGATAAAACAGGTGGTTTTGAGTTATTTAGATCAACGATTTTAGCAAAGTACCATTGATGATTTAATGTCATTACTTTTGAAAGTACTGTATTTTACATTTAAGGGAAAACATTTGGAAGAAAAGCAGTCCGAGTAGGTGAAGGTTAGCTTGTCAAGACTCTTTCATACTGAAGACATTAAAAAAATACAACTTTGCAAATAGCTATGGTTTTAGTGTTTGACAGTTTTAAAATGTTTTAATTTAAAAAAAAAAAAAAAAAAAAAAAAGTAAATTAGCTGCTGACGCGACAAACTTCTATCTTACATAACATTAAAATACTGAGGTTAAATTATTTAAACAAGTAAAAAAAAATTCAACTTGTAAGCATTATATTCGTAGCAGTATAATAATGCTTACACAATTTAGAGTTATTATACCTCAACTTACCAGTTAAACGATTTTCCAGAACTCATCGCTGCCGTTGGTAACCAAGTCCGTGGTTACCATGGTTACATTGAAGTTCTTCAGCAGCTACGTCACGCTTGTAAATAAACAAACAGGAGAGCATCTCTGGTTTCTATTCCAACCTCAATATTAACTAATTACTGAGCTTGCTTGCTTAACTGAAGAATAATTTAGAATACAATAACTTACAGGCCAAGTTATTAGGTATGCCGGATTTACCACTATACATACATACATACATACATACAAACTGTATATATATATAATATATATAATATATATATAATATATATATATATATATATATATATATATATATATATATATAGTATACATCCTTTTTTTTGGGGGGGGGGGGGGGGGGTCACTAATGTTGGATTACAACTAACAATTAAGCTACTATTAAGTCAGGACAGCATGACAGCTTGGGGGTTAACACTGTTGCTTCATACTATGGCGCGTTGTTTCAAATTACAGAGACTCTCTTTGTGTAATTTGCTTGTTCTTCCTGTACTTGTATTGGATTTTTCCAGGACCTCCAGCATCCTCCCACAAACATACAAGTCAGGTTAACTGGTAATTCCAGGTAGGCCATAGGAGTGAGTGGTTGTCTATAAAAGGCCTTGTGATAGACTGGTGTGTACCCCGTCTTTCACCTGAAGAGAGCTGGAGTAGGATCCAGCAGATGCTCAATAGGAATAAGAGGGTACAGACAATAGATGATAAGGCAGACAAAGGAACTTAAAGTTGACCAGTTAAAGCGGTACTGTATATAAAAAGTACTGTATGTGTTGTATGTAGTGAAACAAAAACATTTTGTGATTATTATTATGCTTATGGCTTCACTGTTCTTGTTGATGAAATGTTCACACTCCCCAAAAGTCAACATGCCATATATTTAGATTCTCACGAGAATTACACCATCATCGTAAATGTGTATAGAGATTTTATTCAGGAAAATGTGGGTACAAGCAAGAAACCATAATTTACAGTATGCAACATGAAATATTTGAAGTTCACTGGGTTCCGGCTTTAGGGGGAACCCATTCATGAATCTTCTTGCGGGTGGTGGAGTAGGGAACGTACTGCTTTGGGGTCCCACTCACATTGAACTGGTGGATTTCAGCCAGGAACTTCTTGGGCTCTGGAGGATGTGTGGTGGGTGGATCATCAGTCATACAGTGCAGCCAGCGATGCCTGAAGAGTGACAGTGAAGTAACGTTGAAGGAATACACGTTTACTTGTTCTCATTTCTAACAACTTATTCAAGAGATTCAAGAAAAATCTCTTGTGTGAAGGTTGTATTGAGGGCTCCATTAATATATATTTACAGTAAACAGTGGTCAGTTTTCCAACATTAATATTTATTGATTATTATTGATTGTGGCCTTTTGAATAACACACCATTCAGCTGGCACCATGCTGCCGTCCACCTCCCACAACGTATTTTTTCCGTTCATCTCTGTGGTGTAGATCACCCAACGGTGGCGTCCTGAACATACAGAAGTTGGACATCCTGAAGAAGTTTGCTTAACTTTTCCTCAACGGACACTGTAAAAGCAACTACAATTCAATAAAAAGACTAACAGTGTATTTTGAGCTTACCAAAGAAGTAGTGCTTCTTGTCCTCATAGTATTTGTTTCCATATTTATCTGTACCAATCAAAGTGCCCGTTTTCACGTCGTTCACCCTGCAAATTAAATAAGAATAAAAGATGTTAACTTATTCTTATGAATAACTAGATGGTCCAGCCAAGACATAACTTATATTACTGTGACGTCTGGTGTCACTGGGGACCAGGAGGATCTGCTCTTCAATCTGCAGCAACAGATCTGACGAGAATTAGCTGAAGAAAATAACAGTTCTGCTGCATTAACCTTTCACTTGCCTCGTGTCGTAAACCAGGAAAGAATTTAACATATTTGCACATTAAAAACCACGTCGTTTCATATGATCCTAACAGAGCAGTCCGCTGTCAGCGTGAAGGACGTGTTTTACTTTGTTTGGTGAATGCGTGTCGTCGGTAGGGCCGGTTAATCTTCGGGTGACCCTGAGCCATGCCTTTAGAAACACGTGCCACGCAATTTGTTAGTCAGATTTGGACTTTTGTTTACGTTTTTTTTGCACCGTTAACGAGCTAAGTGAAGTTAGCTGCGCGCACAGTGACACCGGGTACGTTCGTTTAAATGGTCACCCTCCATTCATTTCACATTTCTCCGTCGCCTCCAGCTGCCAAACACGGGTAGATGAGGTATTTTCTGAAAGTGACCTGAAAAACTGCAGTAAGAACCCGCGGACGCCGCCGTGACCTCCGATCTGCCCCACAGCCCTCCGGACGAGGTTCGCGTACTCCGCCATCTTCAGACGGACTTCTTCTTCTTGTGTCTCGGTTGGGAAACAACCAGTTGGCGCTTTGCTGCCGCCACTGGTCTGGAGTAGTTTTTTTAATTTTTTTATTTTTTTAGTCTAGTTATTTTTAGATAATACACTTCACAAGTTTATTTGCACGTTGCATAACGCTGGAAAACATTTCTGCATCGTCTCAGCCTGAGTCAACTCAAACATCTCTTTAAAATACTTTCTGTACACGATGGGAGTCCAATCAACAAGTTCTCCAGTTTTTTACAGATACGTCAGACAAACCTGACACCCTTGAAGTGGTGGCGTTTAGTTTAGGATGCCCAGGAGGATGGATCTACAATTGTTCTCTGAACTATAGAGGAGAAAAAGGTAAGTAGAGCATGAGGCCACAGTGCAGTTCAGGGCTTTGGCTTCTCCTCTCTCTTTGATCACAAGCTCAAAGAAACTTGATAACATGTGCAAACAAGACACATTTGAACTTCTACCGCCCACATTCATCTGTCTGCACTCTGTAATTAAACTGACGGCGGTTTGTGATCACATACGCTTGCTAACTGCTTTTCAACCATTCTACTATCGTAAGATAAAGATTAATACAAGGACAAGTGATAGATTTATACGTTTTATTAAAAACTGTTGCCTGACAGTTTAGAAATGTTTGTGACAGACTAACTCTGATGCAGTGCTTACAAATGTTAATGTACAATCACAAAGAACTTCTTTAGACTTTAGACACACCTTCTTCCTCGCTAAACTCCAAAATCTGGATGAGACACTCTTGGAGTTGCACAAAAACATCAGAGAACAGGCGTTTGACAACATAAAATATTTTGTTCCTTCAATAACAAAGAAAAACAAAAAAAACAGAAAAAGCAGAATTTGGGCTTGCCAATATGGTGTCATGAAGGTCACACACCAATTAAGAAAACTGATACCTGCTGCTCTACAAAGTCTAAAAATCCTGGCAAGAAAATGAGCTGACATGCAATCTGTTTGCTAACATCTGTCCTACACAGTTAAAAATTTCAAACAAAGCACCTATTTTATGGCAGTTCATCGCAGAACAGGAAATACAAAAGGCACAATGTAGAAATATAGTTCGTGCACACTTTCCACAGTGTTTACTATATAAAAAAATGTCAATAAAATTCAATCTGATTGAAATGGGGGTTTTTCTAAACAAACCCTGACTCTCAAAAGAAGAAGCGGCAGCCTGCGCTTTACAAATAATACATCTTCTTTATAAATATTAGCTCTTGGCTATGAAAAAAAAAAAGTCAATGCTGGTCTTTTATGTCCATATACACAGTACTACCCTTCAACCACTTCTAGTGTGGCCAAACAGGCAAAATTACACTTTGTATTTAAAGTATCTACAAAAATTTGTGACATTTCCAGTTGTTTCCAGGATGTTTTTTTTTCTTTTTTTAAAATTTAAATCATGATTCTGAAATGTTTTGGTATATTAAATCTAAAAGTTTACATTTTACATACTTTAGAGATGAACTGAAAGACAACAACCCAGATATCCACTTCCTTTTTCCATGTTAAAGCCTGTTTTTCACAGTAAAATCCCACCTTGTGCCAGAATCTTGTGGTAGGTGACACCTGTCATTCTTTGCATGATTTAAAATAAACTATATTTAATATTTCGGGTTGACTCTGCAGCACTGCTGATATAAAATCTGAAACGAGGCTGACAGTTTTGTAGATTTCATTTCACATCGTATTGATTCCTTCAACCTAAAACATTTAAAAATCATTCCCAGACTTCTGAGGACTTTAAACGGCCCAGACAACTGTTTGGCCGCACTTCCACATACATGCTTCTGGACTTGACTGTTGACCCACAGCTGCAAGTTGCTCCTGTCTCTGATTTCAGTCAGCACTGCTGAACATCAGAAGCTGTTGCTACTTTAAAATATGTTTCGACAAATACACTAGTCTCCAATTCTTTGAAGGCAAAACAGTCTGGTTTCAAGGGACATTTTGTGGCATAAACAGTCCACCCGGAGTCCTTCCTGAGCTGGTAAACCTGACCCTGTGGTCAATCGGGGTCATTTAATTGTCCATGAACTGACTCTGGGGCTGTGTGGCGTCCTTACTGCTCAAACGTCGACTACTGCTCAAGAATCATTGCTTCTTGAAAGGCTTCAATCCATCTAAAGAGACAAACAAAACATGACAAATTAGCTGTTTTGTTGTGATAGGCACTTTTTTTTTTTTTTTGCATTACACCATAAATATATTTTCTTTCAGTCAAGCAAAAGAAACTACCTTACATCCCTCCAGTTTTTAGGTTTCATATAATGAACTTGCTCCTATGCAATTGTTTACTCATCCAGGAGTTTCAGACCTGATTTAAAGCAAAAATATAATAGTGCACATGACCATCTGATGAAATCCTCTCACTTTTAGCTCTGCCACTGGTCTCCAAGTGAGAAACATAGCTGTGCATACCCCACTATACATCCCCAGCTCATCTCTATCTGCTATATTTCCTTTCATATCGTTTTAACAAAAACAGCTGCTTGTTGAGACTGAAGACAGTATTATGAGATCCTCTTTTAACTTTATGCAGATGTAAACCTAATTTTATCCTGCTGCTTTTCAGGCTTTTAGAGGTACAGTTAGTGTCTTTATTGTAAAACATTCACAAAAACAGATATTTACAACTAATGATGGGATCAAATTTGCTGTAAGGAATGCATTGGGAGGCAGAAATTTTGGGTTGTTGCCATTATGTAGAAAAAGATCTACTGTGTGCAGCATGAAGACAGATTACTGCTGCAAGCCTGACTGTTGTCAGATGTACAGTAGAAAATGCTCTTATGACAAGTAACTGCTCTCGCGCTTACCATGGTATCTGTGAATGTTGTCAAATTAAATGGACTAAAATCCTTTGAATTACTCAATGACATTTGCTGTGGGATACCTCTGTGCTGTGGGGATGTCGTCAGCTTTGAAGATGTAAAACAGTGTGTTTTTGTGATACAGCTTGAACTGCAGCTTCTGAGCCGGTCCGTTCTTCTCCTCCCTCAGGAAAAAACCCAGCAAGGGCTGACTCTCTAAGGCTGCAACATCCTACATGGAGACATAACATGTCAGAAAAGCTGTACAGAGTTCAGAAAAACAAGAATCACCAGAGGATTTATTGCAGGTACCTCGCTGGCAGCGTAGGTGTACAGGACTTTATTCTTAATGACGAACCACAGCCTCTTCCACTGCTTCTTGTTGCCCTTTGACCTGTTTAAGTAGCCACTCATGGAGGAGTTCTCTGTGTTGGCGGACACCTGGAAAAAACATCACGAGAGACAGAAATCCATGCATCAATCACTCACCAAAAAGGAACATTAAAAGTGAATATAGCTTGTTCATGTTCTGCACCTCTTTTAGGGCAGCAGGAATCTTTTTCTGTTTTCTGGGGAAGGAGAACGCTCCAGATTTGATCGGAGACACTGATGTGGAGGCACAGCGGTCGCCTAAAACATAAACTTAATGAATACATCCATATATATGTGCCTGTTAATGTGCTTCACATTCTATCAACTGTTAGTTGACAACTATTCTCTCACTGTTCTCCTGCAGCTTGGCAAAGCAGTGATCACACACACGAGCTGGTTGGTTCTTCAAGTACTCCAGGTAGTACTTATTGGCAGAGCACGCCTGACACACCACCTGTCAGACACAACTGCGATGAGAAAGACATTTTCTTAATGGTGTACAGAGGGAGTAGTGTTGCTGATGTTGGCGCAGACCTTTCCACAGGCGCGACAGTGATGCCTCCTCCAGGTGAGCGTGAACTCGCAGGTACAGATCATGCACATGGTGGCCCTCAGGTCTGGGATCCAGATAGGAGCCTTCGAACCTAAAGGGGCCCCGCTGTCGACAACAATCTCCGCCTGGGTGCAGAGAGAGTGATGGTTAATCAGGATGCAGCGAAAGCACTGGGCACCCACACTAATATACAGCTGCTACCTCTTCCTGACTTCGGCTTGATATGAAGGTGATTTTCTTCTTCGTGTAGTCGTCTATGGCCTTGGCGATGGCCTCCAACCACTCGTCTCTCTCTGTAGCTGAGCTGCAAACAGGAAAAACATCTTTACTCACAGAGACAAGAGGCAACCGTGACCACCTAAGGTTACCAACAGCGAACAACGTGCAGCATCTAATGATGTGTGTAGAGTGTGAAGAGAGTGAGCGCTGACCTGGCTGAGAGGATGAAGGAGCGTTCAACGCTTTCAATGTTCAGCTCGTTCTGATAGGCCTCCTGGCTGGGTTTACTCACCTGGAAAACACAAAAAACATCCGATCCAATTGTGAATGTACATTATGAGGCTTGCTGAAATTATTTCTGAACATTTAGGCTAAAAAGAAAAACGTGGTATAATGTAGTAACACTAAATTCTATATGAAAAGTAAACAAAGACAAAGCATACAAGACACAAAAAGAGAAAAAGAAAGAAAGACAGAAATCATAGTATAAAGCTGGGATTGCATCGTTTCTCCAACCTTCATTCCAGCCAGAGAGAGAACACTGTTGAGTTTATACTGGCCAGACTGGACCGGAGTGGTGTACATGAGTGCATCATTAAACTGGAGAAGCAAACAGAAACATTAAAAATAGATTTATATTAAATCAAGAGAGGGTTTTCACACACTTTTAACACGTTTTTGGTTACTACTGATTACTAACTTAGGACTGAAGGCAAATAAATACATAAATACATTGAAATTACTATAATAATGTTACTGTTACTATGAATTAAATGCACCTAATTCTGAGAAAAAAACAAAAACAGGAATGCACAACAGAAATTGGTTTTGCAGACTGATGCACCAGTGCACGCCACTCTCACCAGAAAAAACATGCGTGGCTGCATGACTTTCCTGGACAGTTTCATCAGCGTTCCTTCCTTCAGAAACACCTGCAATCATGGACACGTTTTCTTTTATTGAGCTGCATTTATAAGCACTGGCAGTCAGAAGAGTTGAGAGGTTGATGAGTAACTGTGACTGACAAAATGACCTCCACATGTGGTTTGTGACATGGGTGATATCAGCAGGAACCATCAGTGAAATGTTCTCCAGTTAGTCACCTTTAATATCGTTGTATTTTCTCACTGAAGTCTATTTAGCTTGACCAAGAACATGCACCAATATTAATAACAGCAAAAGCAAATGGCTATAGGCATACATCTGGGATTTGGTGGTCTCATAGAGAAGTTACACCTGAAAATGCTCTCATAAGATCCAAGACTTTTTGGACATACCCTGCCGGGCTGAACGATCTCGTGGTGACCGTTGAGACTGTACTGAATCTGCATTAGCTTCTGAAAATTATCCTGAAAAAAAACAAAAAAAACAAAGAGACATATGAAGGGAGATGTGTCACCAGAGAAGGCCATCACTGGACAACTGAAGGATTAAAAAGAGTCAGGTCTTACCCCTTGTTTCATGATGTCATTAGCATGGTTGGCCACTTCCTTCACTATGCTAAGGGCAGCTGTTTTGATATTAAAGATAAAAAAAAAGTTTGATATACCTGACATAAAAACCGAGAAGTTAATGAATACTTTTTTTTTTTTGTCTCACCTTGTGTGTCTTTATAGTCCTCAGAGTCCTCAGGAAGGTTCTTCAGGTAATCTGTAAGAGCAAAGAGGCTTAAGATCATATCATTTTCAAAGCATAATTTGCATCATTGAAGTCATGTCATATGTAATAATGACATGAGAGTGGGCGGTTGCATCACGGGCATACGCAGTAAAACCAATAAAACTGATTTCTCGCACAACTACAACAGGAGTAAATGGCATCCAACATTTCTAAGGTGAAGAACAGCCTTCAACATGAAAGTTGAATAACAATGAGTTATTGGTTATATGTTGTTATATGTTGTACTGTGATGTTTTCACAAAGTCAAAAGTTATTTAGTTTTTTTTTAGTTTTTTTTTTTTTTTTTTTAACCAACCTGTGTCTACACATTCATCCTACAATAAAAAGAAAACTTACACAAACGTGTGCGGGAAAGCTTTCCAAAAATGTTATTAGGAGACTTGATTTTTCTGAACACAGTAGCAGTTTCAGATAACGTTTGAGTCAGCCTTCGGTCTGAATGCTGCGCTTCACGTTACTTTGGCAACCTATATTGCCGCTTAGACCTCACAACACGTTTTGCTTTTTTTATTTATAGAAAGCAAGAAAGAACAGGTCAGAAACTCAGCAATCCTACTGCAAATACTCTATTGAAGTTGACTTGTACCATGATATGGTCAGGAAACATAACAAAATTCTTATTTTCTTCTGTCTTTGAGGAGGTTACAACGGTTTTAGGTCAAACTCTTTGAGATTTTTTTAAAATTTACCCCTCTAAGAAACTATGGATTCAACTGGTTTACGTGAATGTGGCTTTCCAGTGGGTGGCGCTCTACCACAAAAATCTGAAAGAACATATATTCGAAGCCAAAACGGTAAAACTTGATTTGAGTTCAAGTTTCGTCCTCGTGCCGTCAATGTAACAGCAGCATGATTCAATAAAATCCTGACTTGCAGAGTTCTGAGGACAGGACAGGATGGGGAGTGAATGTGAGCTGGCTTGTTTGTACCTGTGAGCAGCAGCTGGTACTGAGGGATCCTCTGCACTGGTTTCAGCAGGTAGTGTTTCAGAGCCAGGCTGGCACATCGCGGACTCATCTGAAACATGCAGTTGTTTACACATGCTGTTGGGAACATACTCAAACACACATAGACACTTGCATTTTTGATGGCTGGAGATAACAAGGCAGAACCTGTAAATGTGGTTACTACAATGGTGAAAAGGCCACCTTAAACAGTATTTCCACGTAATGTTATGCAAGTAATCTTCATAAAGGTCTTCGCTGAAAATATAGTGGGTGTGACCCTTAAAATGACCCAAAAAAAATAAGTGATAGCCAAAAACAGACATTTACATTCAAATATTATTTAACAACTGTTTTTTGTGTATATGTAAATTAAAAGTAACCCAATTTACAAAAAAGATACAAGTTGAGAGGAAAAATGTTTCCAAAGAATTCTGTAGCGCAAGAAGGATAAAAATCCTAAAAACCTCCACAAAAAAAAAAGAAAAAACAACAACAACAAAACAAAAAACCTCAAATTCTTTGACAACTGCTGCAAACGCTGGGTTTTTTCTGCACTGTTCGTCTAACAGAGCCACGTTGTTGTCAAACTGGCGGATGTAGGTGGAGTACATCTTCAGGTAAGGGCCCTTCTGGACAAATATCTCCGATAGCCTCTGGTGTTCACTCCTGGAACCAAGGAAAAACAATTCCCGTCAGATCAAGCCCTGACAAGTTCTATAGCCTTTCTAAGGTTACGCAGGAATAAGGACTCTCTTGACTCCTTTCACATATCACATTCCAGGTTATAATGAGTTCATTTAGGGCCCGCTGGTGTGGAAAGGAATTATGTGACCTGTTTTCATGCATATATAAAAGCGATCAGGTCGGATCTGCAGCATCTGATCTAATGGTGCCGCATTCAGAGTGCAGCTGCTGGAATTTTAGTTTGTTCTAGGACTCATTTAAAATGAAGGTTTACACCATTCTGATCACATTTGAGATTACAGAGGAAGATTAGGGCACTACAAAGAAAAAGAAAAAGAAAATATATGTATATATGGATTGCCATTTATTAACTGAATAATTTAGCCTGAAAACACTGTGATTCAGTGTTGGTGCAAAATGACCAAATACAGATCTAAAACAGCAGAACTTGATATTTTACACATAACTATAATTTTGTACAAACTTAAGCATTATAAAATATAAACAACACAGTGAAAGCAACAAAAAAACAAACAAACAAATGCATAAGTAAATAGATCCATCAACATCACAGCTCCAGTCTGAGTCTGAATTTTTTTCTAGTAACTTTATTTTAGGTGACTTAGCCTTTGTTATATATAGTTTTGTTAATTCAGAACCAAGATTATTTATCTGGTTATCTGCCTCCTTTGAAGAAAAAAAAAAAAGATGGGAGGAAACTATAGTGACAATGAAATCAAAGAACTGCTGGCTGCTTGGACCGCACTAATCACTAATTATATACTATATCAGGGGTCTTGCACTTTACACGTCTTGTATGTGCTTCAGTACAAACAAGCCTAAAAGACGGCCTTAATTTGAAGCTGTTTGAATGGTCACTTTTCCTCTGAGACTTGTGTCTAAAAGCAGCATCGTTAACCTTCAGAACCCTACAGAACCAGTACAGAGTACCAGAGCAGTACCTTGACATCAGTGTTTCTAAAACAAAAAAGACAATTACCGGTACTAATTTTAGATGCAAAGAGTAAGTAAAGATGTTGCATCTTATAAATATCTTGACGGTTTGATGTTAACCGATATTCTATTGTCAATCAAGGTCAACAAAAGATTTTATTTGACAAATTAGCTGAATTATTTTAATTTCAGAGATATGACTTTATCTAACTTTTGTTTTTTTTTTTTACCCAAAGTCAAGACTTTCCTTTTCATATGGGGTTATGGTTAAGAATAACCAAGATTATTAAAGCCAAACAGAGAGAATCAGCTCGTCAAAGAAACATTCAGAAGTTAAAAGCAAGTCTATTCTATTGTTGGCTTGCAAAGTTTTGTTTAAGACAAAAACAATGACAGGACGGAGTATGTGTGAGCAAGAAAATGGCATTCAATGTTAGTACTTAGGGGGAATAGATATACATGAAAGTAAATATCTATTTTAAGCCATACAAGAATAAAAAAATGTAATTCCTCTACAGATAAACCAAGGTCATTCTAACTTTGTATGTGTACAGAAAGTGTACAAAAAATGACTCTACAAGCATCTCTATTTGGTCTTTGCCAACTTGTCTTAAGTCAGCTATTGATGTTGCACAACCTACTGTCAATAGATGCAAACCAAGTCGAGTTCACTGCCTTTACTAACCTACTTTCTCAGAAATGTAAGTACAGATCCAGTTTTATGGACAAACCTTGGTGTGTCTAGTGGGGGCCTATCCACTCAGTTAAGCGAAGTGGCATTTTTGAGTCTCGTCAAAGGCTTAAATCACAGTTTATTTTGATGTGGTAAATGGCATTTTGCAGCAAATGCATACTCAGCTCTAACACAAAAGTTCTTTGATTAATGTCTTTTTGGTCTCTAATGTAAACTTACACTCCTTACCAGCTAATAATAGACCTAGGGGTGTTTTAACTGCAGAATGTTCCTTTAATAAGGATTGTTATTACCATTATTAACCAACCTGATCACATTCTGTCTGCTGAGGTCATGGTTATACCTTTTGGCCACCGTAATTGTGTACCTCTGAAAAAATATCAATACTCCAGGTCGTATATTACTTCCACAACCAGCTTATTAAATTCTGGTGGTAGTCATTTCAAATATCTTTAATGACAGTACTTGTACATGATGCCTATTGTTATATTTGCATCTCATTTTTCCCCCTTGCTCTTACCAACCTGTTTGTGTATTGATGTGGACTTGACATGGCTGGGTGTTCATAGATGTGGTAAGATGCAGGTGAGTTGCCTTTACTGGAATCACTAGTTCCTTGTATCTGATTCTGAATATGAACAAGTACTACTATAAATGAGATCTCACAGCACCTCAGGGATTAAGGGGTTAAACCTATAATCCTCCTACTCCATTATACAGACCTAAGGTCTTTCTTGTTGAGGCAAGAACAACCTGCCCGAACAGCTTTATCTTGTAATGTTATTCTTTAGAACTTGTTTGTGAGCAATAAACATGATGAAAAATGTGACTGCGAATGATAAAAGAAAAATGATCACCTTTGCGATTAGAATAAAAAAACAGAACACAACAAAAAAGAGAAAGTGGATGTTTGTGTACCAGTGTGCCACTCTCTCCTCCAGCTCTCTCAGCAGGTCTCTGTTGAGCTGGTACAGCTGAGGCAGGTAGTACAGGATCTGACTGAGAATCCGCTCATCCACCACCGGCTTTCCATTTTGACGGGTTGCCTTGGCAACAGCATCCCGAAAGTCCTGAAGCGACATGTGAGGTGAGTTATTAATTCTGATATTCCCTTCTATAAAACACACACACACACACACACACACACACACACACACACACACACACACACACACACACACACACACACACACACACACACACACACACACACACACACACACACACACACACACACACACACACACACACACACACACACACACACACACACACACACACACAGTATTGCAGCTGAACAGGAACACCTGGTTATCACCTCATAAACTGCCCCTTACTCCTCTGCCCTTCCCCCCATAACTCGACACTTAATTTTCACAGCTGAGTCAGCACTTTGACTTTGTCCAGTGTGCCAACACACACATGCACCTGGAAGGAAGCAGGGAGGCTGCGCAGGATCCTGATGTCCGGGTCAACTTGTCATCTAACGCACTCTCAAAAGTGCAAACCACCCACAGCAAGATCTCACTGCCGTTTTAAATTACAGTTGATGAGAAGAGTTCATCAGCAACAAAAAAAGCTCCAACTCTATTGATATAGGCATCTAAAAACCTGTGAAAAGTAAAAGTGTTCAATAACATCTACAAACAAAAAAAGAAATTGGATGGAAAAAGTCAACATGACTGCATTTAGGAAATATGCAGTACAGATTTACCAACCCACACCCCCACCTGCAAACATACAACATAAACTCTGCACACGTGCACACACAGGATTGTCTAAAGCACTTGTGTGTCTGGAGGTCATCTCTGGGGCCCGAGGAAGCAGCTGCTCGGTGGCCAGGCCATTCGCAGAGAGAGAAGAATGTGATCCGACCTCTTTTCTTGGACAGAGGTCCACGCCTCGCCCTCCCCCCGTCAGCCACAGGACCAAGTTCCTACTGACGCTCCAATGAGACAGCCAGACAGGTGGGCCATAAGTCCTGTCCTGTCTGAATCCTCATCAACCTGGGAACCCCCCGAGGAGAAGTCTGCTACAGTGTGTGGCCTTCGAGTACATGTGAAATAACTTTCCCCGTCAAAAGTTCAGCTAAACTCCGCCTGAACTAAAAGCTGAACCCTCAACTTGTCAGATGACAGAAATGTAATAGACAATACCATTTTGAGAAAATGATTATAAAATGTGAAGATTTGCTGGTTTAATTTTTTTTGATGCTGGGAAACAAAAGGCCAAACTTTTATCATGTAAATCAAAACATGATAGTGTCTTTATGTGTAAATTCTTAAGGAGTTGCAGTTATTTCTCGTTTATTATTCAGACTATTTAGGTGATGCTATTTTACATGGAGCTGGTTAATTAATCTACTTTTATTAGAGTTGTGAAAAGCGTGCCAGTTACCACTTTGGCACACTTTTTATCCCTGAAAACCCATCCCTGCTCTTCTTGGTCCTCTATTCATGTAAACCGAACATTTTGGGATTTTGGATACACATTTTTCTGTATCCAAAAGTGTTACTGCTCAACTGCTTACTCAGTTAAGGAAAGAAATTGTTTATTGCTGCTTTTCAGGCTTTTAAAATGCATTAGTCAGCAATCTGCAAATCTGCAGGCAAGCCCTCTTGGCTGCAAATATGAAGTGTTTTATTATATTTTGAGACTGAAATGCAGATTTGACATAATACAGGTGGGAGACAGTAAAGAAAAAACTGATTTCAGTTCTTGCTCAGACTACTACAGGTATTCATCTGAGCTTCACGCTTACAAAAACAAAACAATACGTATGGCTTGAATCTGCAATGAATATGGCTGTCTTCTCTTACCAAAATGATGTCCTGCCTAATAATCTTTTACCGTAACGCTATTATGGAGAATTCCAGCTTACTTTCACCCATGCAGCAAATAAATACAATCCTGTCCCAAATTATGGTCTTAATTTCTCCATAAAGACAGTCCATCCCAGTCCACGGAGCGACGGTTTCAACGGTTGAAAGCGATGTGAATCATTTGCTACTGCCTTATTTATCAGAAGATCCCAACCCAGTTTAATACACATGGGAGATAACAGGCTGATATCTTCCACAGCACCCTCCACCATCATCATATCATCAAAAGGAGGAAAGTGTTTTGGAAGAATGGTGCTCCACCCCTTGTTCCACTGGCAATTCACACAACTGTCTACAGTTCCTGTGGCACGTGGCAGCCAAACATCTTTCTAAGGTTTTTTTTCTTTAATATGTCACCAGCCTAATTGCACAGCTCACGACAGCAGACCCAAACAAACCTGAACACTCAGCCATTATGAGACAAGTTAATAATCTCTTTTAAAGTCTTTTTCTTACAATTAACAAATGCAAGAAGACGACAGTGTTTCCCCAAGACGAATTCATCAAAGCACCTTCTCCCTCCTTCCAGCCGTGCATTTACCTGCCCACCGCTTCCTCACAAAAACCAAAAAAAATCTTCAGACGAAGCAACTTTGAAAACCTCAGCACTGAAAAAACTGGATGATTCAACTCCGTACAAATCCTTCTAGCAAAGACAACAGCAGTCAAGAGCCAGGAAAAAGATTTGATCGCCACTCAAAAGAAGTGCCAACGTCTGTGTGGCTAACAAAACACACCACAGCATTTTTTTTTCCACAACACAACAGGGCCCCGTTTTCCTCCGACTGTTAAAACAAATAATGAAAAAGTCTTGAATACACAGGACACTTACTATGTGAAGAAGCTTCAGGACATCCACAAACCTGATTTAAAAGAAGAAAAAAAAAAAAAAAAAAGAGTAAAAATAGATAAGCAAGTGACCCACACTTTGCAGCACATTTGGACAGATGCAATCCAAAAAGCAACGTCACGTGTTCCTGGTTCATCTTACTCACACTTTCTCAGAGCTCATGATTTCCTGGGCAATGTGCACCACCTTCTTCCGCTTCATCTCATCCTCCTGCTGAAAGATCAGAAATGCAAACAGTCAGACGACACCGCAGAGAGGTGCAAGATCCATGACAGTTCAGTGTCACTCACAGGCTCGCTGCAAATCACCATGATCACTGGATCCTGCTCTGCTGTTTAAAACCATCAGTTTATTCTTAAGCGGGCCTCAAAGTAGAGCCGTAATCGCTCTTCTTTCTCCCATCTGTCTCCTCTCCCAGTCCCTTGCTGGTGCTGAATGGTAACGGGGGGCGGGTCTCTCTGTGACTTAATTTGGACGCTGGCCTTGGCCCCTGCTCTGACTGAAATGTCCTACTGGTCCTATCGGAGCCTGTATTTGTGATATCCTGAGGCTTTGACAGGCATCAGACGCAGGTGTTGACAGTATCATGGAGAGGGTCACACCGGACAAAGAAATAGGAAAAGAAAAAAGAAAAAAAAAGCTAAAGAAAAAAAAACCCTCTTTTAATCATTGAGGAGGCTATTCTTAAACCTGCAGCCCTTCTGTGTTTGCTCACCATCCCCCCTGTTTCAACACACACTTCTAAAAGGCTGTCGCGGGCAGCGGACACTCTTAACAGCAGGCACGCACAAAGCCCCATGCGGTCGCAGCGACAGTTTGGTAGCAAGAGCTGATATGAGTGTCTGTTGTGACCTGGAAATGCACATGCGATTTTCATACAATTACATCAGGCTCATATCAGGCTCAGATTAGCTTAGGGAAAAAATAATCATACAGCATTTTCCAAATCCTTGCTAAACAGCAACTTGGAAGTCAGTTTAGTTGCTTCAATGCACCCTAAATCCCATTAATAACCCTATTGTAGTGAATTACAAAGACACAGAGTTGCATAAAAGAGTGAAAAAGGTAGAGGTGCAGTGATGATTGCTCACCAATAAGTTATGTGGTCAATAAAATATATGTAACACGCTATGTAACATAACACCAACACCAGAGAAGAAGAGCAATTTGAAGGAATTTGAGAGATTCAATATCACAAGGTCTTGTGATGTTGAAACTCAGAACAGACTTACTGACATCGTCACAAAGAAGATCATTCAACTGCCAGAAGAATATTATGTAACATTGCAGTTTGCACACATATTTACATTAATATTTCCTTGTTCCAGAAACTGTAATCAGCCCATGGAGCGCAACTAGTTGACAATTCAGTCTGTAGCAATCAAAAGTTTGGACACAGATGAGCAATTTCTCCTCCAGATGTTTGGCTAAATGTTTACTGCAATCTCATTCAAACGAAAGGACTGAACAGATAAGAACATAATCAAGTTTTCTAAGCGGCATCAATACTCTCCACATGCAAGGAAACCATCACTCACCAAATGCTGGTAAACGTTTAAGTTCGACTATGACTTTGGTGTGAGTCATTAAAAAAGCTCTGCAATGACTGAAATCCCCAAACATTGCAGAAGGGTTTAACTGCAGTACCTGTCTGTCTGTCTCGTCCAGGTGCTCCTTGCTGGACGTGGAGCTGTTGTCCTCTTCATCTGAAGTATGCAGTTCCTCCTCCTCAGAGTGAATGTCCTGGCCCATCCAGCTGCTGTTCACCAAAAACAAAGATGAAATGATGATGTTGAAAGAGAAACTGGTGGTAGCTGCAGTTAGCCTCTTCCTACAAATATTGTTAACATCTGTAAAACAGAGACCCCTGGGAAGGTCTGCAGAGGAGCATGTTTGTGTACACACACACACTCTCTTGATAAATAAAGGCTAAACAAGGCGTGTGCAACATGAAAGACTTAATCATAGAACAAACTGTGAATCATTTCAAGACGAAAACTCATCCAGATGTTTTTTGCTGTGGAAAATACTGACGGTTCCACAAAATGGCAAAAAGCTCTGAGTTTTGAAGAATCGAGATTTGAAATTCTAGAGAGGGACCAACTACCTGTTGTCACACAGCTCAGAAGTTGGCATCTGTGACAGTGCACGGCCCACATGGCATGGGCTAACATGCAAATCAGCAATGGTTACAGTTCTACTTAACAATATAAACCGGTTTTGCATTGATATATAATGCCATCCCAGCAGTTTATCTATTTCATTAGGAAGATAATCACGCCGATGCATGAAATGCAAAACAAGACATGGGAGGCTCTGAATTGCTGAAATCTATAAAATGGGAAAACAGTTTGCTTTTGTAAGTACAGCAGCTAGTTTTCTCAGTTTCTGGACATTTACAGAACTTTTATAGACAAAACAAAACTTGTGAAAACTGATGCATCACGACTATCCGATGGCTTTTTTTTCCCGTTAAATCTCTCTGCAAACGGATAATTTTGAAAGTTTGAACTAAATAGGACAACTGAAGACAACACTTTACAATTATTTGGCATTATTGTAAATTATTTGACAAAGAAAAAAGATCAGACCCTTCACCAATTTGAAGAAAAAAAAAAAAAAGTATTTCTACTTTCAGAGACTTTATCAGTCTCGCTGCTGGCAGTCAAAGAACGCACAGGCTTGAATCTTCCCACAAACAGGTTGTCTGCCCACTTGGTACAAGCAGTAACATGTGTTTGTCTCACTAATGTTTTAATCTGGCTCTCATAGTCTCATCTGCAGAATAAATCCGTCTGATTTTGAGCTGAAGCTTGAGAGCAGGAGGAATTAATGTGTCTAGAGTTTGACTACCCCCACATGCACCTTCAGGAGCAGGGTGATGGCTCAGAATAAATATTAGATTAAGATGGTAAGACTCCAAAAATGCCCCACATTTCCTTTTACTCTCATTGGCAACAGCCCATCGTTTCCACTTCCTTGCTTTTCTTACATGTCTCCATTTACCTAAAATACACTCTCTCTCCCTTTTTTTTCTTCCCTCAGCTTCTTTGTCACTTATTCTTTTTCTGTTAGTCAGGCAATCCAGCATACTAGGTCAGGCACAGAGCGCCACTTGTTTACAGCCTGGGGCTACTTACATAAACTTAACAGGCTCAGATGCCTGGGAAACACTACAGATTCACTCTGCCCCTTTCTCCTCTCAAACACAGAAACACCCGGCTCTGCATACCAGACAGCATTAAGAGGCAGTGCACATCGATAATGTTTTAACGGCTGTTTTAATATCTCAGCATGTACCGTGGCTCTGTACGTGTCCCAGTCTGAACAGACAACTGTTAGTATCGTGACTGTAACTTGGTGATGGTGTAAAAATCTGAATGTGGTGAGGTGTCAGTCTCCCTTCATTATTGATTTGTCCGTTAAAAAACAAACCAATCTGACTCTATTATTTGATAGTGAGGACTGTGAGCAGAGTCCAAATGAAATATGTGTTTGGAGCAAATTGACAATTAATGTTAGGACTTCGGGTAACAGCATTACTTTACGTAATAAACTCCTTTAATTGATAGTTTCTGGGATGTTACCACTTTACTCTGAGGAGCCAGTTTACAAATTACTTTGTTTGGTGACAGATTATCAAATAAATTAATGATTAATTCAACTGACAGGAAAACTAATTACATGTTTGAGCCCAGATAAAAACAATTTGCAATATTTTCTCTTTATAAACCAGAATATCTAGAAAAACAGATCTCCTAAGAGGGAACCATAAAGTCATTAAAAACATTTACGTCTCCAGACCTGCAGTGACTTGCATGAAACACTGATACAAATCTGTCATCGCTGGAGGCGCTTTAGTCATTTTTCAATAATAGGTTGCTGATCATCCCAAATAAATCATGCCATATATTTTTTAATTAATTAATATTTGGTATTTTATTCTAGCATCATCAATCTTAATCGCCCTGCTAATATAAACATTTCCTAAAATGTTGTATTTTACTCTAAGTACAACGTTTGTGTGAAATGTCAGTAATGTATTCAGGATCCAAATGAGCCTCTCTCCTGATTTTCTCACAGCCATGAAGCAGAAAGGGGAAAAAGGAGTGATGAGGTTAAGATGAGGCTAAACACGGTGCGAGGGCGTCCAGGCTGAAGAGGAGGAGGCTGGTGGTTGCTGGAGGTTTATTTTCCCTGTTCTAGAAAGCTCTGTGGCGTTTCTGTGATTCTCAGACATTTCCTGCCCTGGCCACTGAAAATAACCCACAGGAAAACAGGCCGACCTGCTGCACATCAATGCTCTATTCAAATTCAGTGCCATGGGCTCATAGGCTGACTTTCACACTCTTGTAAACACAAACTGCTCATGTTCACCTGCACTGACCTGTTGTGCCGAGCACTTCACACACTGGTGTGACGGATCACCTGCGATTACAGGGCAGCAATAAGGGCTAAGTGTCTTACAGAAGGTCTGGACCTCTGCCTACATTGACTTTCGAGCCATTTTTCTCTTACCCAGACACAAACACCCCATTGTTAACTGTGTTAAAGGTTTGACGTTAGTTTTATGCCCTGAGCAGACATGTTTTCAGCTTTTTCAATTACACTGAGTAATTTTTTCTGACTTAGGTGATAAATCATAATTAGATGTGGCTTCTGTTAGGACAGTAGAAGCTCTGCCTGGAGAAAGCCTATCCAGGTCCAAATTCACGGATAAAAGAAATGATTTTAAGTTCCTACTGAAAACAAAGAGCCTAGAATGCTGAAGACTTTGAGCAAATTACCCTACCTGTCGTACTCATTGTCTTGGCATCTGTGATAGGGATCCTGCACCTCATAGATATCTGAATTATCTGCATCAGAGTCATGTGGCCAACCCAGCCTTGCACTGTGAAAGGGCAGGTTCATATACTCCGGGATCTCCTCATACAGTGGCACGTTCTCATACTCCACCGACCCCTCTACACCTTCTCCACAAATATCAACCTCCCCAATACAGCTATTAGGCCGCTCCAGGCTTTTCTTCCCCCCCTCTGACTCTATGCTGGTACAGTCCAGGGACTGCCCTCCCTTGGCCAACAGCTTTGGCAGCATCTTCACTGACAGCCGAAGCTCGAGCAGCTTGCGGAAAGAGAGGCTCCTCTTGTGGGAGTTGGCCCGGGTTGCCAGGTCAGCTGCAGAGAAAGACTGCGCCCTCTGCTTTCCCCCAAGCATTGGGGCTCGGCTTTTTGGTGGCACGCTGCTCCTGGTGGGCATCTGCCTGCTGAAAAAGGTCACGGAGGGTCGTGTGAAGCGCCAGGTGCTTTTTTCCTGGGGAGGTGCGGGAAGCTCCCTCATGGGAGTGCTGGCATGTGGGGGTGCAGGAGGACAGATGGAAGGTGGTGGTGGGGCTGGCAGGCTGTGTCTCTGTGGTTTTCGAGGGGGTGCCCTTGGGGATGGCTGATCCTCAGCAGAAAAGGCTTTCCTGGTGTTGGCCAGAGGAGGGTGACAGCCAAGTTTGACCTGTTTGGGAAGGCTGTGTGTGATTGGGTACCGCTCAAAGTCGCCGTAGCCATCTTCTTCATACTCCTCCACCCAGTGCTTCTCAACCTCTTTACTATGCCGAATTGAGTCACGTTTAGAGAGCAGGTCTAAGGAGTGGGAGTTGTTTTTGTTGAGGGAAGGGAGTATCTCTACTGTTCTGTGTAGACGAGGTGAGAGGGACGTCTGCCGGGGAGGTGGTACAGGTACATTGATTTCATCCTCTCCCAAACCTGAGTCTTTTGGGGTCACTGGGTCATCACACGTGTCTTGTCTAAGCTCTAGACCCTCTAAACTAAGACAACGACCTGCTAGACTCACTTCTCCCATAGCTTCCTGCATTTGATGCCCTTGTTTTTGTTTCTCCACCACCTGAACCTGGGCACCGCCCTCCAGCCCATCCTGCCTCACCAGGGCTGGCTTTTTGAATTTACGTGGGTGAGGAACTGGGAGAGGCTTACTTGGGGCAGCAGGGACTTGTAGATCAAGATGGGGCCGGGTAGGAGATGTTTTACTGATAGGCTCGCTGCTTTCTACCTGAGATGGCTCTCCAGAGGAGTCCAGAGGAGCTGTATTTGACAAAACGCTGATGCTGCCTGCAACATCACAGGTTGACACAGTGTCAGTTACCACTGTCCTCTGGTTCTCTGTCAGCACATCTGTTTTTGAATCATCAGGCTCAGCTAAAGCATTTTCTTGGTGTTGTATAGTTTCCAAAGGTCCCTTGTGCTCCACAGTCCTTTGTGCTTCTTTGTATAACATTCCCCTATCTAGGTGTTTCTGTCTTTGAGGTTTATCCCTGGGCTTTTTGCAAATCCGTCCACCTTCAGCCTTAACAACAGCTGCTCCTTCCTCTCGGCTTTCTCCCCTCTCTTGTGACCTTGCTTCCATGACTCCTTCTGTGGAAACCCCATTCTGCAAGATCTCTTTGTGAAAATCACCCCTAATCTCGGTTGCATTTCCGTTTTCCAGATAATGACACTGAGAACAGTCCTCAAGCTCACAGGAGCAGGTGGGGATGATATAATCTGATTCACGTCTACTAGACTCTGATAAAATCCCATTCTTGGAGTTGAGAAGAAGAAGGCTATCATCTAAAGTCTCCTGCTGTTCCTGAGAAAGATTAAGACATTCATTTGGCTTGGGCAGTGGGGGTGAAACAGGAGGAGGGGAGGCTGTGGATCTTGGAAGATATGGCTTGGGGGCAACTGCTGGCTTTTCCCTCTTGAAAGTGGCAGGGGAGGGTTGGGAGACCGGTGAGGACTGGGAGAGAGGAGCCGGTTTGGGGGCGATGGGTGGGGGAGAGGGCTTGGTTGCGGTGGGAAGTTTAGGCTTAGGAGCTAATGGAGGCTTCTTTACACCTGCATAAAAAAAAGATACAAGAATTTCAGAAAGCAAGTAGTGTGCCTGCCCTTCCCCCTTAAGTTTAATCATGCAGGAGTACACCACATAAAAGCATCCATCATCCCCTGCCTCCTAAAATATAGACAGACAGCTGCAGGCAGGAGTTTAAACTAGGGTCAAAAGGCCAATCTCAGGGTCAAAAGGGAGGGACTGAGCGATTGAGTAATGTGTGAAATTAATTTAGACATCAGAATGACACTCTCAGTCTTTGGCAAAGCCATGAAAATAACTCAGTCTTTTTTAAATAAATCGCTTTGCTTTTTCACCATAGAGTATTTAACAGATGAGTATGGGATAGTTTTATATTCTCCTTTTTTTTTTAAAGGATTTTAATAGAGATTCAAATTTGGAGATTTAATAAAGTACTATTAAACTGAATTGAAATCAATTGAATTTATAGCAAATGCAAAGCAAATCTGGATATTTCCATTCATATCTACATCCTGGCATGATTGGTATGCCTGGTCCAGTGCTATTTTTTCCCCTTCTAAGACAGTTTAAGTGATTTTATTTTCCACTCATAGTCCAGTTTGTATTTATGTAAACAAGTAAGCTTATTTGTTCATATCCAAGCCTTCCTGACAGTTTATGGTCATGCATCTGTTTAAATAAATAAATAAATCTAGAGTTATAGTATTCTGAATTGACAAAATGTATTTTTCCACAAGCATGCAATTAGATTTGGAAGTGAGGAGACGTTCAGAGTCCCTGGGAAATAACCCTGTTAAATAAAGTATTAAATAAAAACAGAATGAATAGGCTCTGCGCTTATTGAGAAAAAAAAGCCCGATTCTGGGCTATATTTTCCGCTCTTCTAGCTGAAACTCTTGGCTGGCCGACACCACGAGAAGTGGAGTCATCGAGCGGATGTTTCCGAAAAGGCCAACGACCAGGTCCCGCTCTGCCCCCTGTGCGTTCTGCTCTGCCCAAGTAAACTTGGTTCAGAAATCCTTTAATATAAACTTTCGCGGTCATTATGCACGCCCCATTCCGCGATAGGTCAGTGTTATATACCTTAAACTATTATTTAACGACTAATTTAAAATTCGGCTATATTATAATATGTATAAGTTAAAACTTGACCTTAACTAACAACAAAACTCACCGTGGAAAGCTGTTGTGAGCAATGAAAGAATCTACAACTTTTGCATATTGTTAGATTGTCGTTTAGCTATGAGTCGAACTTGCCAAGATATGCTTTAAACATCATAAAGTAAATACATTATGTCCTTTTGGACACATTAACATACACAAAGATGTATAAACATTAAACAGAGTTTTTTTTTTTTAAGGAAACTGACTTTATATAAACACTATGTATCTGCATTTTAACACTCACACAAACATATCTTATTCGGTGAATCAAGTTCCCCGAGGGCACCAGTTTTTACACGATCAAATGTCATCAATTTTATTCAAAATGTTAAACATGCCAGCTTTATATTGAGATCGACTTGCTGCATGAACAGCAGGGCAGATGTTTTAAGACAAAGGATTTAACCCTCTCCAGCTGCAACAGAGGTTACAACAAGCACATCGGGAATTCCCATTTGAGAGTTTTAACTATGGTTTTAGAAAAAACATGAAAACTGAGGTCGAGACCGTTCACTTTTATATATTTTTAAAAGCTGTTATTAAGAAAACTGCAATTAACTGCGGTTGGGTAAAAATAGAGTGGACGCTATCAACCGTCCCAACGTTAAAAACGCTTTTTACTCCACTTCCAACGGACACTCAAACAAACGTGTATCTTACGTTCGCAAACCACACCGCAGTCCTGTAAAATAAATGTTTTTGCTGAGATAAGTCAGCTACCCCGCGACACAAACCTGTGCTCATGACTCCCGAATCGCTCCTTTCTCCATGAGTAAATTTACTTTCAATGGAATTGCGAGAAAATCTGCGCTTTTTCCTCCTTCAACACCATTGTCAGTGAGAAAATCGTATCATTGACAAAACGGACAGATCCATCTCCGTTGTTCCTTATCTTGCAACCCAATACATGAATAAAGTTTGTAAGCCCGTTAGTTTTCCCATTTTTTCGAAGTTTTCGGCCACGGTTCTTTTTTTTCCTCCAACAGAATAATCCAAAAACGAATTAATCAACAAAGCAGTTCCGGCGAAGGATTTAAAAATAAAACTGTCGTTGAGAAAAACGGTTTTGGTGTATTTTAATGTGACATAGAACAGTCGTATAAATATAAAATTTCTGTTTATCTATGTGGTTTCATATAATTGGAACGGAGCTAAATTATTTTGGCCTTTAGGCCTTTTAACCTCACTTGGTGTGAAATATGGATTGTTTTATTTTGAAAGTGATTTCCGGTAATTTCGGGATAATTTTCGCTACCTTCGAGCTACGTTTCCTTACATAGCTTATCAACGGTTAAGCGTTTTGGCCACTTGGGGCGCTTTAAGAAACACTGGTGGCTGTTGTTTTTTTTTTTTTTTGCAGTCTTTAGTTTATTGCGAGAACGTTGTAGTTGGGTAAATGCATTGTGGGAATTGTAGTTTTATTGGAAGTTTAGCAGCCGGCTAACTATCAAGTTCTCAACAACCGCTAATGCCGTCGCCTCCGACTTAAGAATGCTTAACGGGCTGCGTGTCGATGGCGGAGAGCAATGACTGAGGAGTTTGACGAAGATGTGGTATTTGAGGTTTGTACAACCGCCTCGTTGTGCCGAACTTCTAACGTGCTTTGTCATACCGCTCGAGCTCTGTAATAAATACACGCTCGTTATCAATAAGGGTTAGCTTCGTGCGGGCTAGAAGGCGTGCTAGCGTCTTCTAAGCAGTACTTTGCCTGTTGCTACTCGGCATTATCGTTTGTCCGAAGAGAAAGGAAAATCCACATATTTGGCTGGTCACAACGCGTTTGTGCCAAGGAGCTTTGGTGGTCACGAGAGCAGCCGAGCCGGACTAGAGTGCGCTCTCGTTGCTGGCGTTTCATCATTTCTGGGACTGTAGTTAGAGGTGGGGTTGGGATCATCGCATCCACTGCGTCGGTTCTGAAAAAATAATTAATTTTAAAAAAATGACACACTCACTCACTACAACATCTGGATGGTGACAACATGAGCTGCCACTTCGTGTGACGATGCATGTAAGTAGCATTTGTTCATTTAGCAGCAGTGCAGGCTTCGCCTTTTATTAATGACGGGGTGTCTGATGCCGTCTTGTGCAGGACCAAAACACAGCATAGATGCCCAGAGTTATGTTTTCAGTAGCAGACGGAGAACTAGGTCAGGCATCTTGTGGACAAAATCTCTTTGCCAAATGCATGAAAGATTTGGGTCTGAGCTTTCTCTGTCCTGGATAAGAAACAGCATTGCCCGTGTTATCACACTCTGACAAGGCAGTATTAGATTATACTCAGAATGTATACGAGTAGAGTGAACGTTCAGTCCTCAAGCAGGAGTGAAGAATTACATTAAATCTAAGGTACTGTAGAAGCTCAAACAACAGGTTCGACATCTTTGCAATGGTTTAAAGATTCATATGCAAAGACACTGTACAGCATCCCTCTCAGGTCCGCAATGGAAAATGTCATAAATGGGCTGGGTATGAGGGTGGAGACTCAGCTAAAACTAATGAAGGAAACCAGTTGATTTACCAGTCAATCTCCCCAAAGAGATGGCGCTTGCTTATCATATGTGGGGTGGGCACATTTTGATTTAAACAGAGTAAAATCAACTTTTCTTTTTCTTTTCATTCTTCTGGCACTATGGGATCTGTCATCGTCTTCCTCTTCCTCCTCCTCCATAATTTCAGGACTGCTGCTCAGCATGTTTTGTTTTTTTCTTTGCAGAACTCCCCTCTTTTCCAGTACCTGCACGATTTAGGGCACACAGACTTTGAGGCATGCCCAACGGCATCACAAGAGGAGGAATATGGTGGACAAGAGGGAGATCTCACTTCTGCTGGCGAAAACTTACCTGAGACTTCAGTAAGCTTTTCCTAATCGAACAAAAAATGAAAATGATTTGACAGGACAAAGATGCTGCTTGTATTTTTAAATAATAACCTTTTCTTCATGTTTTTCAGTAATTTTTGAAAATCTGTAATGTCTCTTTTTGCAATGAAAATGGTGATGTGATGCATTTATGGTTCGAGATTTTGATGAGCATGTGCGTGCATAGGGTCATATTGAGTGAACTGAAGTCAAGTTTCAACTAGTAAAATTCAGCATTCCCAAATTTGTTCATAAGTTAAATGCAGAAGGAATAAGCAGTTGAACAAATAGTAAAGTACTTTATGGAAATTAAAAGATTCATCACTCTATCTATAGGTAGCAGAAAAAACATCAGAGCTTAAACTTTATATTTTTGCTGTACAGAATGCAGTTTAAGTTGAAGTTGTACACAGTCAACTTGTAAATGACCATATGTAATAAAAAAAATGAAGTATGCTGGAGAAATTTACTCTGATCTGGATATTTGATGCAACAGGTATGCTGAAAATCCTAATGAGCCTCTACAGACAGGCCCAAATAAAATTACAGAGTTGAGTTTGTGAGTAAGTTATCACTTCAGATATCCGAATGAGTGCCTCCAAGCACGGGAAAATGCATTTTTTTCAAACCGTATAATTTTAACAACTTTTTAACTTTTTTAACATATCTAAAGGCTGTTTCATACTCATAGTTGTGAAGTTGTTGACATAGTCAGCTTTAAATTTTTATAGAGCTGTTATGTACAAAAAAAATCTTAGATTTGATTAGTGCACTAACTGAAAAATTAACCCTTGTGTTGCTTTTCATGTCCAACAAAGTCTACAATTCAAAAAAGTCCTCTCACTGAATTTTAGATGTAAACCTTTGGGATGTTCATTGAGCCAAACAAGATGTGATAATGTCAGCAGAGACTCTTGGCAAGTCTGGCTGGCATTTTTTAAATAAATTTCTGACATTTAATGGCTAAAAGATTAATTGGAAAAAGTAGATTTAAGATTATTAAATCTTGAATAGATCATAAAATACGGTTGATTATCAGGATTACTGCATCAAAGCAGACTGTATCAGGTCAAGATAGGACGTCCTTAATGAACACTCACCAATATTCCCTGACCCAGGGCGGTCTGTGTGCATTTGTGATTGTCCTCATTTGTCTTGTTCAGTCAGACAGAAATAATTGATTTGACTATTGACTTTAAAGAGTGAGGCATTATTGGCATGTAACCACCCAGAGACCACTGTGCCTGTTGTTTGTATGCGTCGCTTCATTAACAGACATGGTGAGAATGACTTCCTACACTTATTTAAAGGTATTGTTTGGTGCATGCTCTCTGTAATGAGACACTTTAGAAAGAACATCTCCTCTCCCTTACATCTTCTCCATGCTCTGATTTTAGAAGAGATGTCTGTGTGATGCGAATTACTGAGACCACGCTGCTTTCTCCATGATGTAATTCCTATCTCTGTCAGCATCCTCGTTCAGTCTGTGTGTGCGGTTTGCCGATACTCTCCTCAGTGCGACTGTTTTTCAGAGCTGGGTGCAGTTCAACTGTGCAATCAAAGGATTAAAACTCATGAACTTTGAGCAGCAATTGCATTAATCCAAGCGCTCATGACTGTAGTTTGAGGCAATCTGTGATTCACTGAGACAAGTAATGCGTCCTGGGAAGCTCAAGGTCACATGACTCGGCTTCCCCTCGTTCACCCTCTTCTCACAACGGGAAACTGGTGTGTTTGCTTCTGTCAGGAAGTTTCCGTGTGTGTCATGCTTCCTCTCTGGTAAATGTTGTTCTAAGGAGTTAAGGAGGACGAGGGATTTGGATCAGGCTTTCAGGTCGTCCCTCAGTGAGCCTTTTCCTGGAGCCCAGATAAAGTCAGCTCAGAGGCAAAACGCCTTGTTCACACAGATAGGGGATTCACAGAGTTGATAACAAACACACACAAATGCACGTGACCTGATTTTCAGATGTTTAAGAGGTTACATAAATTAATCTAAAATGCTTATGCTGTTTTAGAGACATTATTCCTGGAAAATAATGTTTGTTCAAATCCTCAAACATGAGTGATTTTTCTGCATCTCAATCACTTTCTTACCACGTTCTGTTTCGTGTTTGCGTCAGAAGCATTAAACGATAATCCAAGTGTAAAAATATGTGTAGCTGCATGTATGCATGAAGCATGAAACATTGGTGTTTCAATTAGTTCTGCTCATTTTTTCATTTGGTATCAAATGAGACATTTTTGTACTAAATGTTTGGACATAAGAGACAAATTACACATTTTTATATTTACGACATATGTCAGTCACTCATAAATGAAGATGTTATGTAATTGCTATACATTAAATAATCATATTTGCTGGTCTATAAAAAAGTAGTTGCATTGAAGGATGGCTCCAAATAAATGATGAATCTCCAACTATTAGACAAAAACACTGGTCTTCTTGAGTATATTTAAACAAAAGTCAGGCGAAACAAAAAAAACATCACCTCGGAGCACACGGGATAACTGCGTGTGTTTTTATTGAGGGGAAAAATATCAAACTGATTTCTAGTTAAAATATCTGGAAATTTCAACCTTCCATGAGTGCTCACTCTGTGCATAAGGCATAAAAATCATGAAAGAAAATTCATAAAGATTTATTATTAGTTGGTGAATTTACCAATTGGAATAATTAAGTCCAAAATCAAAATACCAAAACGAAAATGATCACAATAACCCAAGTTTCAGGTTTTTGAGACAAACACTTATATCACAGAATATCCTTGATCAGGGTTTACAAAGAAATGTGGATTTTCTTAATCAGCAAGTGTTTAGTAAACTAGAAATATGACAAACTTCTCACTGAAGACTGCATGGTTTTAACCAATACAGTCATGCTACTAAGGCACCATCATCTATTCTTATGTTTTTAATTTATCATGGAGTGTAAAATGTATAATAATTTATACAAAGTACTTCTAAGTTTCACAGGATCTTTGGTTGACATCTTCATATGTCAAATTTAGATGAGCCAGCATGCTACTGCATCACAGTATTTAATTTATTTTTGTATAAAATGAGAAGGAAAAGCACAAAAATCTCAAATTTCATTGGACAGAAACAAAACCGATTGGAATGTCATCACTCTGCTTTGAGAATAAGCAGACTGTTTTATTGAACTAATAGATTAATCAAGTCTGCACTATGTCTTCAGGCTTTACATCAGTTCTCCAAAATATTAAAAACTAAACATGTGTATGAAAGCTGCAGTGTTTCTGGAGACGGCAGCAGAATCGTAATGAGCATCAATAAGACCAAAGCAGGTTGTCAGCTGTAATTAATCCTTATGAGGTAAGGTTTGTTGTCTATCTGTGTGGTATCTGTTACCGTTACCTTCTGTGACACTATGGATAAACCAGATCTGGAGGCTCGAACAGCCAAACATCAGTGTTGTGTGAATTCCCCATCCTGAGGTTCAGTCTCCCATCAGTAATCAATACACACAGCCTGTACACTAATAACACTCGTGCTTCACCCCCCCCCCCAGAAAAGGGGTCAGCTTTCTAGATGCCCAGTTGGAATTAGTGTATTTGTTGTTCAGTGCTGCACACATTTCAAATCATGCTCCTTTTAAACACACATTTCTTTTCAGCTTTTAACATCAACAGAAATGGAATACAAAGCTTCAAATATCTTTCAACATGAAACCCATTTTAAACAATCCCTTCACTGATGCCATTAAACAATGTAAGCAGATTAGAGTAAAATAAATCCCATTCCCAATAATACTGTTAGTATTTTTGGTTCTCTCAGTAAAACTTAGGTCAGGCCTTTTAAAATTGTTGCTTTGTCATGCTTCCAAATGTCACTGCAGTGTAAAAATGTGAGATCTCGAGTGATTGTATCTCTGACTGTTTACAGTACGAGGCCCTGCTGTTGGGAATGTGGACTTTTAGGAAGCAATAAGTAAAACAAAAGTGAGATTGTAGTGTCTCCTGTGAAAGATGGACCAAAATGTTCTTTTTCTGGAACTAAAAGTATGTTTCCTCTTGTACCACGGTGTATTTTGAAAGGTTAGAAGCTAGACTTCTACTGAAACAAAAAACAACAACCTGGAAATACTGCTTAGTTATAAAACCAAAGTAGAAATTCAGCAAAGTGAAACAGTTATGTGCTTTTTGCACCACAGTGGTGCCGTTTTAAACCACGGTAATGGGGCTGGCAGGTCTTTCAGTCATGTGTACAAACGCACATTACACACATTGTTGTTGCCTGAAAGACTTTGTTTCCTGGGAAACTCCTTTCACGCACAAGTGAATATGTGTGTACACACGTACTACATGATTGGAAGACAAGCAGGGGATTAACATAGGAATATATTTGACTGTGATTGAGAGTTATTTGTTATACTTGAACTGATTGTTTTTTTTAGTTGTCTAATTACAAACCATGGCGCTGTGTGATTTGTAGAGAGGACGGTTGTGGAGACTGGCTGAGACCTTGTGGAAATGGAGCCCCCTTCACCAGGAAGCTTCATCTCGTAAGCTGGAGCAGCAACTGGTAGGCCGAAGAACTCTGGTGCCCAAATCAGCCTTTTACGCTCTTTTTCTTATCTGTAGTGTCTGTTCTTTCTGAACCACATCATTCCTCGTCTCCTCTCAGGACACCGTGTTTGGCCAGTATTCGGTCAGGTGCATTCTGGACCAGGACCTGCTGCTGCAGGAAGATGTGGAGCTGATTGAGCTGTTAGACCCGAGTCTGCTCACCCTCGGCTCGTCGCCCTCTGGCTCGCCCAGCCGAGGAAGCACCCTGCCCAGACCGAGTCTCATTGCCAGGCCCTCTTTATGGTACCCTGCTTTCACAGAAACATCACGCAGATAAAAGCACAAAATAATGGATACACCATCACAGTTTGAAATATCGGCATTAAAAAATGATAAAAATCAAGATTGTTAATAATTCACTAATAGCACTACCAAACTACAAAAACTGCTACACTACAAAGTCCTACATTTCCTCAGCAAAGTGCAATTTTTCTGTTTTTTAAGATCTTCTGCCTGTTTAACACCCACATGACTACAAATTTTCAGTCCAAACTTAATTACCTAAAGTTGTAATCCTTAAGGTTTCTGTCCCGGATTGGATTTCATGCCACGCTTGGCAAAAATAACCACAGGTCTTTGTGTAACTGCGCAGTCCTGCTGCTCCTTCATTTAGTACTGCTGCAGAATGTGAAACCAGGAGTCTGACAAAGACCACTTATACACATTCTTGGTTTATGATTGTTGTCAGTCCGGCCAGTGGTGAGATTCAGCAGTTTTCCTGTGACTGCATATCATCTTTCCGTTTGACAGTTGAATAATTTGAATATAACCCGGCAGCAGTAGAGAAAGATATTAAAGTAGCATTTGCAGGAATTTTAAACAACTCGGATAGAGCTGTTGAAAGAATGTTGAGGCTGAAATTATAAACTAACAAGCAATCACATGCTGCATAATTTTTTTCATGCACAACTGTCAAAAGGGAACTGAAAAATGTTGCTCCAAAATCACAGAGGATGTTGTCTTCCTTAATATGACGTGTGTAAAATTGTTGCCTGCAATTCTGGTGCTGCATCGCTTCTGATCATGGAGACAATAACTTGCTCCCATTGTCCTCTGTTAGGGATGTGGCAGGGCTGGTGGGCCTGGCTGCAGTGCTGCTGGGACTCTGCTCCTTCTCTGAAGGCCTGTGGTTACAGGCTGCTGCCCCGTGGGGTCTGGCCCTGCTGGGCTGGGTGGGACTGAGGGGGGTTTTGCTCTGGAGACAGGCCCGTATGCAGAGAGCCGTCCACACCAGGGCGATGCAGCTCCAGACTCTGGTGCACAACAGCAAGACTCTTACTGGACTGTCTCGCAAAGCCCTGCGTTTGGTGCAGGAGACCGAGGTCATCTCCAGAGGTTTCACGCTGTAAGTGTGCTTGTTTTACATCACTATCAATCACACAACCAAATTATGATTATGACTGTTTGTATAGTGTTGCTATCTTAAGTGTTTATCCAAATTAGGTCCGTTTATTAACCTCTTTCTTGGCTGTATTGAAACATATCACTTTCTTTAATTATTTGTTTATTCTGTCTGTTTTTGTCTCTGTGTGCCATTAGCATCAATAGAATAATTAAAAGAAACACTTTGCTTATTTGCAGTGTTATTGAACATAATTTAAGGAGATTAATGACACTTGGTATGTTTGTATATGGAGCTGCAGTCAGGAGCTTGTTATTGTTAGTTTTTGCTTTGCATAAAGACTGGAACGCTCCCAGCCAGGTAACAAAATCCACCGACACATCCACCTTTGAACACTTTTTATATGCCTGAAATGAACGGTGCAGGAAGATGGATGGTAGTTTTGGACAGTGCTGAGCTCACCGCTTTCTTTCGTCAATCTTTGAACAAAGTAGGACAGTGCTAGTTCTGGTTTTTGTTTACCTGATGTTGTTTCATCTCATCTTTTTTTTGACTTTCCATGGTAGAGTTCATGTCTTAAGTTGTCTCTGTCTTGTGTGTCATTTTTAGTGATGTGGTGTTCAGTGTTGTGTGTGCCCCCCTACCTCTTTGGGACGTCTCCACAGTTGTATCACGTTTCACTTGTCAAGTTTACTCGACAGGGTGAGTGCGGCCAGCTCCTTTAGCAGGGCAGGCCCGGGGGCGGTGCCGCGTGGCCAGCAGCTGATCGGACTGAGGAAGGTCCTGTACCGGGCCCTCCGCTCGGCCTTCAGAGCCTCTCGTAGGGCCACCTGTCACATGCTGAAGGCATATCCTTTTCCTCTTTTGCAGTAATGTCATCAGTTAGATTTTTTTTAAATAAACGTCTACTCCAAATTTCCTTTTATGGCAAGGCTGGAAATCTCAAAGCCTCCTTTTGACAAGTTGACTCCTTAAAGTCTTTCAAAGGCATAAACATGCCTGTAAAATGCAACAGAGCGGTGAATTGAAGAAAAATCAATTGACTGGAGAAGCGCAAGTGTCATATGTCTTTAACACCTCCCAACGTTCCCTCTGAACTCTGAGATCGACAATGTGACCAACTACGTGTGCGCTGTGCCTCTGAAGGAGCTGGGACTCGGCTTGGGAATTGAGCACATGGGTGACGAGCAGGCTCAGGAGCTGACCGACGACTACAGCCTGCCTGCCCTAAAGGTGAGCCCCGAGGTTTAATCGCAGTTCTGCAAGGAGCAAAGTGAAGAATACCAGGCTCAAAGAAGGGAAATATTAGGGAAAGATTAACCACTGGGAGATGAGGATGTGTATGATCTGGTGTTTTTCAGCTGTTCGACGTCGGTTCTTAGTGATCAAATCCACTTTTCTGGGGCAGTGTGGCTTTCCTCTTATGTCCCTCTCTGCTGTCAACATGTTTAGTACAACACTTTGGAGCTTAAACAGAGGAATACCTTACAAAGTTATTCTTATCCTCTGACCTCAGTTTGGCTTGTAAAGTAAAAAAAAAAAAAAAATCTCAAGGCAGCAATGACCAAGACCGCTGCAGGAAAGAAGGAAGGAATATCAGTGTTAATGTGACGAAGGCCTGTTGTCAAGCTGGAGTTTTCTTTTTTTCCACAGATGCTGTTCCAGCTGTGGGTGGGACAGAGCTCAGAATGTTTCCGCCGGCTGGCTCTCCTTCTTTCACCGTACCGCACAGAGGAGCAAGAGGAGAGCGGGCCCAAAGGAGAAACCTTTCCACTACCTCCTCCTCCCCTGCTGCACCGGTCCATCGGGGCTGTGACAGAACCCCTCTACCATTCTCTCACCAGCTGCCTCGGCGAAGTGCAGCGCAGCTACGACTTTCACCGTCATTTTGAGACTCAGCCGAGGATGGGAGGCTCCGACAGGACCGGACGAGCCAGGGAGAAGTGCAGAGAGCTCAACACCCTGCACACATCCATCCGAAGCCTGCAGCTGCACCTCAAGGCCCTGCTCAGCGAGTGAGATGCACAAAAACATACTGAGCTCATTCCACAACTCCTTTAAGAGTGATGAGATGTTAATGTCAGTGTGAGAAAGCTGGATATTCGCACTTTCCGAGCAGCTGTAGGACACACAGTTGAAGGAATTTAGATTTTCATATAAGTATACCCCATAATCTGCATAATTTAATTTAATTCCTTATCATTTTTCCTCCTCCTTTGTCCTTCGATATTATCAGGATGATCATTCTGGAGGATGATCTGGAGAAGCTGATGGTGTCCAAGCAACTGACGGAGTTGACACTCAAAGGCTACCAGGACCTCAGCGACCGGTTGCACCAGCTGCAGCCGCACATGCAAGCCAGCAGTGGCTGCTGGGAAGACACCATCAACCAGGTGGATCGCATGCTGAGACGGGCCAACGCCTGTCCAGGTGAACAGAGACAAACACAGACAGACGTGTGACTCTGTCATGTTTACATACTCTGAATTTCAGGTTGATCTCATCCAGAGTGAAAAGTTCCATGAATGACATTTATTGTCAGAGCCTCAATTTCTGATGTTTGACATTTCACAACATGCCACTAGGTATGTAAGAACAGTAAACACCAAGTAGCACAGTTGTGTCACATTCAAGGCTCCTAGTCTATTTTTCTGTCTTTAGGATCGGTACTCTGAACTAAAGTTTACAGGGGCATCATGTAAATAAACTTTAGAGTAACACTTTCACATTCTTCAATCTCTAATGCATCACTAGTAAATACACTAGTTAGTAATAAACAGTTTATAGAAATCATAACAATTAAGTTATGTTGAATAAAGATGTAAGCGTGAATTTTTAAACTTTTTTTTTTTTTTTTCTTGTAAACAGGTTTTTAACACATTAAAAGTACTCATCACTACTGCAGTTAAAACTGAATACATTTTATCTTTTAATTAGTTGACAGAGCTCAGGTACACATGTTGTGCAGTTTTTGTAAGTCTCTGGTGCTCCTGGTTAGAAAGTTGAGTCGTATTGTAGTCCGGAGTCCTGATCTGTTCTAGAGTTACTGCAGTTTTTCCCCTTCCTTTAACCTGCCTTCAGTGTATTTCCAGTCATGGAGGAAGTAGCTCTACCACCTCAGTTTAGGAGGGAAAACAGAGCAACCAGAGCACCACTGTCCGTGTGACCAAGCTCCAAAACCAAGCTGCTGAGATCATCTGCTGTTTTCTTACAGTGATGCAAGCTCACAAAACACCATCTCTGCAGGTAATCCTGATTCTCTGGAGAAGTGTGGTCCCCCTTTGCCTGAAGTTCCTGCTCCTCCTCCATCCTATCCCTTGATTCTGGACAGAGACCCAGTGCCAGAAGAGCTGGTAAGATAACATGGTTCACCTGCCAACTTGCATGATATTTGTGCCTCAAACTTTGCTGGAGAGAGATTTTTTTTAAGTTGCCATTTGTGGCTCTCATGTGAGTCTCTCCCACCGTTTTGTTTTATCTGAACAGGAGTGGGAGGCCTACGTGTCTGACTCAGACTCTGATGGGGAAGGCAGAGGGTCATGGTCTGACATGTTGTCTCCGGAGGAGCGGGAACGACAGCGGAGGGAGAGGGAGGAGTCTCGCCGCGTCCTGTCAGAGCTCAAAGCTGTTCTGGGCTTCCGCGCATCCGAGGGGGAGAGGATGAAGAGGAAGCAGCTGCTGTTCAATGACCAAGGTCTGCGCTGGTGTCAAAGATATTCTTGGAATGAGATGGATTTTTATCGAAAAGTTGGGCTCTGCGTTTCTGCTTATAATCACGTGACTGAATGTGCAGTTTTAAAACGATCATCCTCTTTAATTCATGCAAACAGTTTAAAATATTTAGGACACATTTACAACTTCTTAACAAAAATGTTACCTTGTTTCTGAATGAAGGCACTTTCCAAATTTTTTTTTTTTTTTTTCCTATTTCTAGTTCAGAGTAGATATCTCTGTTGGAGCCTCAGAGAGGGATGAAGATGATCTCTGTCACTTAACGGTCATAAACAAAGAGCGCTTCCACTCGTGACAGTGTGAGAGGGAACTTGTAGTTTGGCCCGTTTTTATCAGAAGTCGGCACTAAAAATACAATTTCAATACAAAAAGTCTTTTACTTGTTTTCTGTGCCTCACATCCCAGCCTACCTAACTCTTAACTCGCACAATATTAACTAACAGCTGGTGAAAAGTCAGCTGTTAGCCAGTTACATTTTTAACTTTGTCTGGTTTCATAAATTTAAGAAATGTTCAAAAGCTGTGAACAACTCATTTTCATAGGACTCAGCAGAGTATTGAGGGTTGCAGTGAATTACTGCATTGGTTTATTTAAAGTCTTTCTCTGACTGATTTATATTAGTGAAATGAATAGAAGAAGTTTACCTGGTGCAACAGATGGTTCATGTCAACGAGCCGTCTGTTTCTACAGAAATGTCTGATTATTTACAACAGACTGTTGGTGTCTTCCTTTTTGCAGTCACATTAAAGAAAACTTACTCAAAGTCTTGTCCTTAAATAAACTAATAATAATAAACAGAGCGATTACTGTTAAGTAAAGTGTCTTATATTAGTTTGTTTATTTTGTTTTCACATAGCCGTTTTTTAGTTGGTATTAAGTCCAAAATGCTCTACTTTCTCTTTTCCTGCAGCTGCTGTGTTGCCTACAGTTCTCACAGAGAGTTCTGATCCTGCCGCAAACATGTCAGATGCTCCGACTTCTGTTGGCGCTGTAGAAACTGCCGATGAAGGAAACCACCTTTTGGAACCCTATGCAGGAAATGCAGGGCAGGAAGTGGAAGAAAAAGATGGTAGGGTGAGGCCTGACCCCTCCGCAGACCCTGTGACGGAGTTTAGCTGCGGCCTGGAGAAAGGGGAGTCGGGAGGAACTTCAGTCTGCAATAGAGGAGGAGGAGGACCATCAGAGCTGCACCAGTATGATGGTGTTGAGGAGGAGGAAGAGGAGGACGGGAAGATGGAGGGCCAGAACGGTCTGGACTGCTTCCTGAAGCCTAAAGTCCCCGCCGTCACAGTGATGGACAGACTGACAGAGATTCACGGCTCAGAGACTCTCAGTTTCAGCTCCGCCCTCGCTGCACAGGTGGCTGCCCGCTCGCACTCGCTCATCAACATGGAGGAGCAGACATTTGGAGACAATGAGGAGGACGGAGAAGAAGAGGAGAGCAACTGAGAGAGATGAGACATTGATCCCCGCTGCTTTAACCAACCAATGAGCTGAGACTTTTTATGTCAGATTGTCTTATTTCAATGGGTCTGTGTTACATCCTAAAAATCTTCTGATGTGGAGGTATTTCAAACACTTTCTATTACCCGTCCATTCATGTTGATGTCCATGAAACCACAATTCTTACTGCTGTTTTGCTGTTGAAACTCAGGTACCAGAACCACTGACACAATTTATAACCTCACGGTGTTGAGGCCAGATGACAAAAAATGACCTCAGTTTACCTGATGACAACCAGGTAATGTAGAAGATTCATTCAGTAGATCTACGAGAAACGTGTAATTATCATAAAGTACATTTCAAGAGGAAAAATTGCAGTGTCAGTGAAAAATAAAAACAAACAATGACAAAAACACCCCCATCTGAGTCACTGTCAGGGGAAGAATAATCTAAAGGTGTGTTCAGACAGAGAATTGGTTTATCTCCTGGATTTTATTGCGTTTATCTGCTCTGAGGTTAATGTGCCACTTACACTGACAGTTTTACATGCCGTAATTTTAGTTTTAAAATTTTATTTCATCAAAATATAAAGAACGCTTTACTTTACAGAAAATAAATGCAATACAAGTCATGTGATCTGACGTAAAAACCTGCCTGAGCAACATGAACATAAATGCACTGCAGTTTGTCCGGTGGATTTCCTGCAGGTGAATGCAGATGTTCCTGCGTTAAGATTCAGATGAACCCACCAGTCTGTCTGAGCGCTGTCAAGAAGCAGTCAGCTGATTTCTCTCAAGCAGATGCATGAGGGGGGTGGGGGGGGGGGGGGGCTCTGCGGGAAAAGGAAGCTGAACGCTTTTTTTTCTTTCTTCTATTAGAGCTCCAGTTCTGTCTGCCCCCCCCTTCCCTGCGGCCTATCTCTGTGTCATTTGACGGGACACAATAGGGGTGACACATAGTTGGTCCTACATTCATAATACTATTTCCACTGGCATATTTAAAGTACTCTGTTGTATCTAAGAATGACTCATGAGGTGTGACACAATGCCATTTTTTTAAATCGTCTGTCTGTACTGGGGCACGCTCAGAAAAAATGTCAGGGTTCAAACTGAATTTTTGGTCATGGATGTAACGAACTGTGGTGAGATTGAAGATTTAAAAACATGTACGGGTAATGAGATAAACTGCAGATGTGCCAGGGCAGTGTGTAAATTTTAAATGAAGTGTCTGACGGTCCTGATGTTCTCCCCCTCCTCCATCACCAACTCCTGGTCTTTCTTGTCACCATGTTTGCCTTGTCCTGACCCCTCCCACATTTTCCAGTGTGAAATAAAATACCATTCTGGAAGTGTTCAATGAAGTCTGTCCTTACGCTCATGTTTCACAGGCGGGAGGGTTAAGAAACAGGTTTGGTCTTTTTATATATATACTTGCGCTTTGTTGGATTTCCTTTTGTCTGGTTTTACAACAGCTGTGTCTCTTTTAGACCCCTCCTACCTGGGAAAGCTCACACAGGCCTGCTTTCATACTTTACTCTTGTGTATATTGGAGGAATGTTTTCCAGAGTTGCAAGTTATTATACAAATTTAGATTTTAAAAGTATTTCTTTGTGGAAAAATTGCACTGTTACTCCATCAAAATCCAACATAAAGTAAAAATAAGTTATTCTTTTTTTTGTGCCTAAAATTCTTTTTTAAAAGACTTATCAACTAGAGGTCTCCTAAATATGTACAGATAAGAAGTTCATCCATCCATTAATTTCCATTTACAAAGGTTCAGGTCACAGGAGCAGCAGAAGAATCTACTTTACCTTAAACACAATAGGCACATATTTGGCAAAAGAGCATTCCTTTCTTTAATAATTTTATTTAAATAAAAAAAAGTTAAGTCCTTGTTTAGATTTAAAAACATAACCCACCAAACTATACATAAAAAAACTCTTATGTCTCTTCATGCGATTTAACACATTTAAGAAGACATACATTTTTTTTCTTATACATTTAAACACGTGAACCTGTAGTGGTAGTGGAGGAGTTGCAGCTTCCAATATGAAGAATACAGCTGCTGACTGTTGTGACGTTTAATGAAGCGGCTCTGCCACCTAGCGGTTATTTATGAGCACTCCTACTAGTGCTTGTGGCGTTACTACCCGCACAAAATAATAATAATAAAATCATGTGTGAAATTGTTTTATAGAAAACTCTAAAAACTCATATTACATCTGTATGTCAGTCGTGTCTATTTATAAAAAGTACCTGCTAAAAGTTTGAAGCCTACTCATTATGAGCAGTTTAGTCCATTTGCTTTTTATTCAGCCGAGTTCGTTTAACAGTTTGTAATTATCTACAGTGAATAGTTCATCTTCTGTCCGTGTATTAATAGATGACTGCCCCAGGTATGTCCTCTTTAGGCTCCCTGATCAGTGTTGGAGCTTCAATTCAGCTGATCAGGCATGTTTAACTTGGTGATGCGTTCGCGTACTCACATTAAGCTTAGATTTCTGGCATGCATTTTCGAATCATTTTTTAGATGTGAGTGTATGATTGCGACAGTTCTAAAACACTATGAATAATTTTTGACCAGTTTCCAAATAATCAGTGAGCTCCTGTTGGCTGCAAACTTTGGACATTTATTCAGTCATATTCTTCTTGATCTGACTGCAGTGTTTGACACCGTTTTTCCACACCATCCTTCTTGACCATCTTGCTTCTATTGGAATCACGAACACTGCATTGACCTGCTTTCACTAATACTTATTTTATCATACTCAGTCACTTATCTAAAATACAATTCAGTCACAATCCACTCTTGTAAACAGTGGTGTTCCCCATGGTTTTGTCATGGGGCCCCTTCTTTTTTTTTATCACTTACGTATTACCAGTATTCATATTTTCTGAACCTAATATCCAGTTCAATTGGTACAGATGACATCCAGCTCTACTAATCCACCAAGCCTACTACGTCACTCCCAACCCTCTCCCTCTGCAACTGCCTGAAAGACATCAGAACAGTTTTCTCACAACTTTCTTTATTTGAACAGAGAAAAAAAAAATGAAATTCTCCTAACTGGTACCAAATCCACTCTCACTACAACTGGCAAGTTTTTCACTGACTAATGATAGGTCCGTAGCTCTTCCTTTCCCCCACGTTAAGAGTCAAGTGTCATCCTTGACAGACCTCTCTTTCACTGCTCACATTAATAATGTTACCTGCTTACTTCAACCTACAAAACCATCCGCCGTTTCTGTCCATCACTCACACCCAACAACAATATTTTTCTTGACCATGCCCTGGTCACGCCCCGCATTGAATACTGCAATTCTGTAAAAGGTTGGGCTCGGTGCGAAAAGGGTTAATAATTAAATGTCAAGTATTCTGAGTTTCCATGAAGGCAGCATGAAGCACAGCCGTCCCACAATCCTTCGTGCTTCCTTTTCCAACAGCGCCTGCGATCATGGCGGACGTTGTAGCGGAGCAGGTAGTGGACCAGAAAGGCGTCAAGGACCGGGAGCTGAACGGCGAGGTGAACGACAAGGAAGAGGCTGATCCGGCGGAAGAGACAGCGAAAAAGAAGAAGAAAAAGAAGAAGAAGAACAAGTCTGCAACCACAGGTGAGGCGCACCTGACTACTTTCGTGCTAACAGAGCTAATGCAGCGTGTCAAGTTGCATGGATTTAATATTACCAGAAGCCGGAAATGTGGCGTTGGTTCCTTCAAAGTAAAGGCCTGCATTTTCTTTTAACTCGCTATTAACGTAACGTTAAATATCTTCACAACTTTATAACCTTGACCGAAACTTTAGAAATGTTGAGCTGCATATGTTATGAGTGCGACCGTAAAACTGTATCGCACAGGCAAATTTAAATTATTTAATGAGTGATGTTTACTTTATATAACTTATATAACTTTATATAACAGTTTGGGATTTTTTTTCTGCGTAGACTATACATGTAGAGTTTCATGTGGCGCAGTTTAACTTGACATTTTGTCGTAATTATTATGTTTAAACGTTACTTTTAGGGCTCACCTATCGACGATTGCGTCGGGGGAGCTGTGACTTGTTTTGCAGGTCAGACAGGAAGCGGTGCTGCTGAACAAGTCTAACTTGACGCTCCTCCCTGTTAGCTGGGCTTATCGAGAGCGGTCTGCAGCGGCTCTTTACCGGGCCTCGTGAAACACGCCGGACCGCTGACACGGATCACGCTTGTTCTTAAATCACGTCTGCGCTTTTACTTTAAAGTAAACATGACGTTCCTGTGATTTTCACCTCTGAGTTTGGCAGCTGTTTCTTTTGCCGACTGCGCTTAGCCTCAGCCAAGTTTCCCTGTTTCGTAATTCACCCTTCACCGAAGTAATTATGCAAGAAAAGGAGGTCCGAATAATCACATATTTAGTGTTGATATAAATCAAGATTGCCCCATGCGAATTTGATCAACTTTCCACTAAATTACCTGCAATTTTGAAGCACTTTTTTTTTCTAAACGTGTAATGTGCATACCTGTAAGATATATATATATATATATATATATATATATATATATATATATATATATATATATATATATATATATATATATAAATATATATATATATATAAATACACGAGTTTATAATAAAAGTGAACTTAAGACTATTTAAAATGTATTTTTGTATTCCTGAGTCTTCAAGTACGTCCTAATTCAATTTTACATATGTAATAGTCAAATGTCATTGTTTATTTGAGGTTGTGTTGGTCTTTTTTAAGGTCTGCAATGACTAGATTATGTCATTTCTTTTTAGTGTGTCTTGATGTGTTAACCCTTAGGTTTAAAAGAAGGCCTACTCCTTTTTTTTTTAACGTTGTACATTCATAGTCAACAGTCGCATGTTTGTTTTCTAACAGTTTTATGGTGTAGATCAAGATTCTTTCTGTCCTGAAATTCATCCACCAATTAACTACGGATGCATTTGTAGTGGCCGGTAAACATTAGGGCGAATAAGTCAATAATGTTTGTTTTTTTTCTTGCAGCTGCTGAGACGGAGGCAGATGGAGTCGTCGAAGTTACCAAACAGCTGGAGAAGCAGGCGATAGAAGACAAAGAGAAGGAGGACGATGTTGAGGAAGGTGATTATCTAGCATTTGATAAACACTTCAGTTTTGTGTGGTTGCACTCTTTCAGCTGATGGAGGCTGTAACAACTGCGTCTTCACTAATGCAGATGGAGATGATGGAGAAAACTCGACAGGGAAAAAGAAGAAGAAGAAAAAGAAGAAGAAAGGACGTGAGTTTATATATTTTGTGAGCGCTTTTGAAGCATGAAGTGATTGGGATTGGGACAATCAGAGCTTTAGTGAGAATTGGTTTAATTTTTTTTTTTTTTCCAGCTAAAACTCAAACTGATCCCCCGTCTGTGCCCATCTGTGAGTTGTACTCAAATGGAGTGTTCCCCATCGGACAGGAATGTGAATACCCCACCTCTCAGGATGGGTAAGCCAGCACATTTTATTTGTCATTCATTCATTTTATTTATTTATTTTTAAATCTTGCTATAGCTTTTTTTAGTAAGCAGTTTGATTAATGGTTTACAGGAGCTATAAAGTCTTCATCTGCGCTGCTCTTGACAGCTTGCAGTATATGTGCATTAACCCAGAACCAGAAATTTCTCCCAGTTTAAATTCTCCTGCCCCCTCAGAATCAGTTGGGAAGTAGTTTCAAATAGAAAACCAAATGTTGCCCTGCAGACGTATTTTTCATCAGGAGAAACGGCGAAGCAACAGGCCGGCGTTTGGGTTTTCAGAAAGAAGTCGGATCTGTTTCTTTTTATTTTCCATCATTGTTTTTGATCTAACTGTAAACAGTGAGGTCACTTTAAAAAGTTTAAACTGTTAAAAATGTAAACTAAGCTCCTTAGAGAAGAAGTCTGAGGGTAACTTCAATGCTGTCATTCATTGTTTCAGATGAACACGTTGACCCCGGGTCAGGTGACAGCGGCCAGACGATGACTCAGGAGCTTTGTTGTTTCAGTCTGCAGTCTGAACATATTTTTTTATCACTGACCATCCACCACCGTCAGCCTTCTTTTGTAACGACATCACCTCCTGTAAAGCAGCGACTGTACCTTTTACGTGTTTAATAAAAATATGCTGTTTGTCTCCCAGCCGCAGCGCTGCGTGGCGCACAACCAACGAGGAGAAGCGTGTGTTGGATAAAGCCAACGAAGAGATGTGGAACGACTTCAGGCAGGCAGCTGAGGCCCACAGACAGGTCCGGCAGCACGTTCGCAGCTTCCTCAAACCCGGCATGACCATGATTGAAATTTGGTGAGAATTCTGTGAACATTTGACCTAAACTAGAGTTTTTTTAGTCTGCATAGATTGGCAGCGTCGAGTCGAGCTCTATCCTCCGGTCATTGTACTAAACACAGCTATATGTTTTGTTTTGTTTAAGGTTCTGGGCATCGTTTTAACATAATCATCTACCTTTGTGCCAGAAATCCTGACACCTAGTTCTGTAGATTTAATATCAGCTAAACAATTTCATCTTTGGCAACTTTATGCATTTATGGATTGTAATTAGGGCTTTGTAATTATTACAGTTTTAATTATCATTAACATTTTGGTTTCAAACAATGCTAAAAAAAAAAAAGAGAAATAGACACATAATCTGTCTAATGCTCTGAATGACACGTGCACTCGGACATTGAGTCACTCGGCCGTGGGTGAGTGACTCCCAGGTAAAATCGCGGTCACACTGGTATTTCAGACCAAAAATGTTTGAAGGATTATCCGAGCGCTCCTACCAGCGTTTACTCTGCTGACGTGAGTTTCTTTTGTTTAGTCCACAGTTTAAATTTAGAGGTGGAATTTCAACATTTTAAGTTCAACAAATGCAGCGTGCTTCAAAATTGTGTGGATAATTGTTTTAAATAAATTTTGGTTTCAGTGTTGACCATGATAATAGTGATTTATAATTTTCCTCCCATAATCGAGCAGCCCTAATCCCAAAGCAAAGCTTTCCATCCGCACCAGCTGCCTGCCAAATTAAATGTGATAGCTTCAGGAACTATGAAATCTGCAGATCAGCTCTCTTCCTGTAGGAAGGAGGAGGACCTCGGTGTCTACGCCCATCATATCTGCAGAGTAGTTTTCTCCTCTCATTCTGCTCCTCTCCTTCCCCTAGTGAGCGTTTGGAGGATTGTTCCCGTAAGCTGATAAAAGAGAACGGGCTGAATGCTGGCCTGGCCTTCCCCACCGGCTGCTCCCTGAATCATTGCGCTGCCCACTACACTCCTAATGCCGGAGACACCACTGTCCTGCAGTACGACGACGTCTGCAAGATTGATTTTGGCACGCACATCAACGGTACCGTGTGAATTCACTACCGCTCTGGCTCTGCTTTGTGCTGATGTTGAAAAGTGAAGCATTTTGGGCCCATTTGGCATCAGTGATAAATGGTTATGGGTCGCTGCTACAGTCAGCAGACTGTAATTAAATGCACAGCTCTGAGCATAAGCATAACCTGCATTTTTTTTTCTGCAGAATGATGCTGTGTGTTGTCCCCCTGGGCTTTCAGTTTTTGTTTGTTTTTTGTTTTTTTTTCCAGAAGAAAAATAATTCAAAATTAGATCAAGCAACTGAACCTTATGGGAGTTTCTCTCTCTTGGTGCCTGTCTGTCTGCAGGGCGTATCATTGACTGTGCCTTCACTGTCACTTTTAACCCAAAGTATGACAAGCTGCTGGAGGCTGTGAGGGATGCCACCAATACTGGAATCAAAGTAAGACCTGAACCCTTGTACATAAACAGACCTGCCTCACCTGTTTGCTGTCCGCCGAGCCGGCAGCTGATGCTCTCCTGCTGCTTCGTTGTAGAACGCCGGCATTGATGTGCGTCTGTGTGACGTTGGAGAGGCAATTCAAGAGGTGATGGAGTCCTATGAAGTTGAGCTTGATGGCAAAACATACCAAGGTACATTCTTGCACAAAAATGTGATGACGCGTAGAAGCCAACGCAGCAGGTTTAATTTAATGCAGAAATTCCCCAAAAATTGGTTTCAGGAGAATTCGTTGCCAACAGCCTCAAAGTGTAGCTCAGGGGTGAAAGTCCCAGCCAATCAGCAGCTTCTGAAATAATTACATCAGCCTGTTTGTCATCATCAAATATAGTCTGTCCTTTAAATCACTTTTATATCCCTTTCTGATTATCAGTTTGAAATTCAGCAGGTCACACTGACCACATGTCAAAGCTATAATACTTAGATGTAATTAGCTGATTAGATACTTGTGTTAAAAAGCAGTTAAGCAATCATTTGGGATTTAAAAAAAAACAAACATCCTGTGACCTTGAAAAAGCAAACAAAACAACTAAGAAGAGTGTTTGTTTTAACTACTCAAATTGACTTAAGAATAAATCAATGCATTATTAAAGTTCTATGTTTTATTCACTCAACTTTGAGGAAGAAATGTGGCCAAAAACAAAAAATCTTATATGATCAAATGTCATGTAAATATTTGTCAAAATGTAATTAATTATTACTATTTTGTTTGGTCAAACAGTATACATTGCTCTTATTAAAACTTTAGAAACTGTCTTTTAAAAAAAAAAAATAAAAAAAAAATTAACTTTTCTTCTGTTCCAGTGAAACCGATCCGAAACCTTAATGGTCATTCAATTGGTCAGTACAGAATACATGCTGGAAAGACTGTGCCCATCGTTAAAGGAGGAGAAGCAACAAGAATGGAGGTGCGTCCGTTTTTCACCTTATTTTAGGCTCTTTTCTTTTAGTTTATTTCTTAGTGTTTGATATAAGATTCTGCATTTCCACTGAACAGGAGGGAGAGGTTTATGCCATCGAGACGTTTGGTAGCACGGGTAAAGGAGTGGTCCACGACGACATGGAGTGCTCTCACTATATGAAAAACTTCGACGTTGGCCACGTCCCTATTAGGTTGGTGTCTGTTTCATCTTGCTCCATAAACATAATTTTTTTTTTTTTTTCCTTGGGGATTTAGAAAGCTTGATCAGCTGCTCCCACGTGTAAACACCTGTGTGTTGCCGTTGTCATGGTAACCCATCAAAGCAGCTGTATGGCGGTACCAGGATTACCACCTGGCCCGTCTCACGCAGCATCAAATCCAAACCGGTGCAGAAGTGTTAAAGTGATTTGTCCTTAAAGCAGAAATACTCCTTGAAATCATTCTGAATTTTCAGCCATTTTCTGCACGGACTCTAATTATTAATGTAAACACAATTCTGATCACATAGACACTAAAAGTAGCTCGGCTTTGTCTGAATAAACTCTTGTCTTGCGTGTCACTGGAGTTGCTTGTCAAGATCACACACCTTTGTCCCCGCACAGCAAGATTGAATTTGCTTCTTGTCAACTTGTTTGTCTCTGAGATCTAGGAATGATGCAATCATACAAGCTCGCCAGTGTGATTACATCTGGAACGCTGCACGCTAAAAACAACCCTGCATAGTTGTGACCGACATATGCTGGTCATATCTGGCAGAGGTTGAGCAGGGTCTTTTTTTTTTATTTTTGTTGAAGCAGTTCAGAAGTTTGTGACAGCTCTTATCTTTGGCGTTGGATGTTTCTTCTTATTGCACAGCACACTTGAAAGGAGCCTGGCTGTTTTTATTGTTTTATTGTAAGTTGGAAGGAGGCTTGTTAAAGTTAAAGCGGTTAAAATGGGATGTATCATGAAACAAGTCAGTTTTGATTACCGGTACTTATAATTCAAATGTCATTTTCCAGACCTAATTTTTCTTGAACAATGTAACCGATCTATGCAAAATTAAATAATTACTGCCACTCAACGTCACAATACCACTCACAAGTGACGACATGTCAGCTGCTGGTGTAAGGCACGATAGGATCTATAACCTGTTCATTAGCTCAGTCTTGTCAGCGGCAGGTTTCAGTCCCCATGTGATCAGAAGTGGCATTTACACAGAGTGGTGTGAAAGTCGCTCCAGGATAATCTGACGCTTTGTTCACGCCCTCCTCTCCAGGTTGCCAAGAGCAAAACACCTACTGAACGTCGTCAATGAGAACTTTGGCACGCTGGCGTTCTGCCGGCGCTGGCTGGACCGCCTGGGTGAGAGCAAATACCTGATGGCTCTAAAGAACCTGTGTGATCTGGGCATCGTGGACCCCTACCCTCCACTCTGCGACACCAAGGGCTGCTACACGGCTCAGTTCGAGCACACCATCCTGCTCAGGCCCACCTGCAAGGAGGTGGTGAGCCGGGGAGATGACTACTGACAACCCCAATTTGACCTTTCAACCAAACCCCACCGCCTCCATCACCACCTCACAGCACCTACAGACCATGTTAGACAAACGGCAGAAAGGAGCTTCAGAAACAGGACATGATTGACTCAGAGCAGCTGCGAAGGATGCCACATATTACTGTAGTCTTACCTGCAATGCACCACTCGTTTAAGGAAGGAAGGAGCAGGCTTTTCAGTTTTCCTTCATCGACCCCAGCTAAAGAGCAGCCAACACATTTTGTTGGAGGAAACCTAGTCGTTTCCATCAATGTCCTTTGGATCTGGTTTGGTAGAAGATGCAGATATTCGTAGTTAAGCACCGAATTCTGTAAAGCTGCCCACAAACTCAGCGTCACCTCAGTAGTCAGGCAGAAATCTGTCAATGCCTATCTTTGATTTTCAGCTTCTGTGGTTCATCTCTGAACTTTAAGTATTTCAGTTCCCTCAGTGTTGCTGTTGATGGCTTTAAGAAGTGGTCAGGTAGTTCCTGAAATGTTGAGTCAGAGGTGTTGTAATAAAGTGCATCGTCATACAGACACCACACCCCCGCAGCTGCACGCCTGGCTTCTGTGGATACCGGAGGGACCGCTGCACCCCGGCCCTCCACTCTTTGTTTCTGATATTTGTACAATATCTCTGAAATGGCTGCTGCTGCCGTTAGGGTCCCAAATAAATTGCTTCATTTGAACTCTCCCTGAAAATGTTTTTGTAAGGAAAAAAAGACTATTAAAGTAATTTTTGCTCATTCCAGGCTCTCTTCGTCTCTTAAGTTTGAAGCTCGCACCTGTGAAACTAGATTGTACACGTTTCTCTTAATAAAATAAATTTAAAAAAATAAACATTTTAGTACCAACAAAAAGTTTTAATACATTCTATTAAGCAAGCAAGACTTTAATACTTAATGTCCTGCTTTCAGAATTTTCCACCACAGAAAGACAAGCTCTTAACACAATCCACAAACAGAAAGGAAGACACTGGCATCATTCGTACAAAACTGAAAAAATATTCTCATTTATTGAGGTAATTCTTTCTAGAAAAAAAAAAAACTGAGGTAACAATTTGCATAGTATAACTTTCATAAAATTTATACGCACACACACACACACACACACCCATGGAGTAGTAACCAAAACGCCAACAAACAACCTCTGACAAAGGAAACATGAGATGAGTGACTTGATTACTCTGACGGACAAATCAAAGGGAACATAATAAAATCTGTAATAACTGCTGGTGATGTTGAACAATCAGAACAAGTTGTATAAAAAAACAGTTGATGGCCTCATTTGTAAAAATCTGCAAGGATTGTATAAAAAATACATTCATAATTTAAACGCTGGTTTGCATTGGACTGCAGCAGTGGAGATTCCACTTTGCTTAATTGACACAAACTATAAAAAATAGATCCACTTTGTCAATGAAAGGGCACTTTTCTAGTACGATGATGTCTTGGTTGGGGATGGTTCACACTCTGAGGACAGTTACATTCTGGTACAGGAAGATGGCAGTGTTGGGCTGCAAATGATCCCTTTGGAAACTTGAGGAAAACTTAAAATACTATGAACGCAAAATAGCGAACAGAACCATTTGGGAAATGCTGAGAGGTTTTTGTTTTTTTTTTTTTTGTCTAAACTTTGGCTTGAAGTCTGTTTCAGACCAGGTCCTGCTTCAGAGTGAAAACTAAACTTCCCATCCTGTTTTCAAACAGATTTTTAACAGCCAAATCAACACGGCAAGTTACACGAATGTTCACAACCTATTGTAGAAATTAGTGCAGTGTGTGGCAGGAAACTGGCCTAATGGTGGCCACGTTGTAAAACTCATTCACAACGTTTTAGCTGTCTGGAGCACAGTGGGGGCCACTTCTGAGAAAATGACATGTTCCAACCCGACGTCCAGTTCTGCGTCAACTAACTAAAGTGACTGAAACGGTTACGCTGATTCATACAAACAAACAGCATTTACAATCAACTAGCCAGCAGATGCACATGGACAGACAGAAACACACCTGTACAAGACACTCACATGTGTGTATGCTCATGCCCGAACAGTCTGCTGGCTGCTACTGAGACACACCTTAGCTGATACTCTCTTCTTAATAAAATACAAATGTACATAAATCACATCACCATTTTTCTTTTTCGTTTTTTTAAATACCTACATATGAACACCATATACAAGAAGTTCACAAACCAGAACCAGATTTTACAAAAAGGAGTTTTTCCTCTCTTTTCCATGTTTAGAAAAATAGAGTTAAAAATCCCATCCACATTAATAAAATGCCAGAAAACCCCCCCCAAAAAAGACAGGAAAGAGAAAGCGCGATAGCTGGGGTTGTGCTAAAATTGTCTCGCTGAGTGGTTGGGATGCAGCAGGAGGGGTTCAGGGGGTTGTGGTCCTATAGCGGCCAGTCTTTATCCTGAGTTACTCGCTGTGTGTAGAAGAGGATGTAGGCCTGAGCTCGACAGACCTCGTCCACTGAACACACATTCAGCTTAGAGTCATTACAGTGAACCCAGAAGCCTGGAGGAGAGGAACAAGCAGAGGAACGCGTTAGAGATGTGAAACTATGGTATGTAACTGGTTCATTTCAGTCTCCAAACCCAAACGTATAAGTCTAATGACACGACTCATTCTCTCAGCCTTATGAGAAGCTGCCTGAGACATTTACGTCTGGAACAGTGGTCCGTTCACCTTTTACATATAACACTTTTGAAGGGCGGCTTTACCCACCTCCTCCCGTGTTGTAGCAGTAAGCAGTGTAATGGCCTGAGCCAAAGCCTTTCCCATGATGCATCACCACAGCAGAGAGCTCGTAGAGGAAGTGCTTTGGGCATGGCGAACCTGTGGAGCTGGGGCTGCTGGGACTGGAGCAGGGCACGCCTTTGGGTGAAGGCTCTTTGCAGCAGTAAGGCTCCATGTTGAGAACCTGGTCGAAGCTGACATGGACTCCGATCTTCTCCCGATGGTTCCGGCCAGACCACCTGAGGACCAGTTGCAAACCAGAGAGCAGAGTCAACCAACAAGCTGTTAAGTCTGCATGAGGGTAAGACCCACAGCAACTGTTTATAACAATCCATCCATCGTCTATACCCGTTTTACTGTTTAGAACAATCATTCCACGGAATTAACATATATGTTGTTGTGACACCAGCTTGCCTGAAGCGTTTGAGGTGGAGCCTGAGAACCTGAGGCAGTTTGTGGACCATCAGCTGTTTCTGTGCTTCAGTCAGAATGACGTGTTTGGAGGAAGTCCGGCGTCTGGCAGCTGCAGGCATGAGGTCAGTGGCAGGTTAATGAAGCAGAACGATACCTCTATATGAACCAATACTCTCTACAGAAAATCTGTGACTGAAAGTGATTTTTTTTTTTTTAAATAAAAATCTGACAACTCCCTGAGTCACTTCATATGATATATATATATATATATATATATATATATATATATATATATATATATATATATATATATATATATATATATATATATGATATATTTTTTATATTGGACTTCAGTATAAGATCATGTATAGAGCTTAAAACTAAGCACCCTAACAGAAAAGGCCTCAAGGCCAAAGTTGTATGACATGCAACACAAGAAGCAAAGCAAATGACTTTTTAGAAGGAAATGGTGTACAAAGAGAAAAGAGATCTTGTATTATGAGATCCACATCAGTCCCCAGTGAAAACATCTTAAAATCCGTGTCACGTCTCTGAGGTAAAACACTGCAAGAACAATAAGTGAGCAGGTAATTTCACTCACAGTTACAATGGTCGCAGGCGTAGATGTTTCCCTCCAGTGCTTCAGTTTCCGTAAACTTGGCCAGCATCTCTGTCAAATGGCATGACGCCTGAGCAGCAGACTCCCTGCTATTACTGTGATACCGCTCAGGGAACTCCAGAGATAGATCCCAGAAAGGCTCCACAGTGTTTGAGCGATGGTCGCAGGACAGGCATGTCACCTGCAAATGAAGATGAGGACGTGTCAGTTTCACAGGATAGCATTTAGAACAAAACTTTGCTGATGTAGAAGTAAATCAGAGATTTTATACTGTCTATAATATATAAGCAGTAACAGTGATACAAACGTCAACTGTCATGCCCCAGATATAATGACTGCTTCCTTTGTCAGCAGAGGCAAAAGCAGCACGAATCAGTGTTGTGCTGAATAGTAACAGAGATGGTAATTGCCAAAATCCTTTGCAGACACACAGTCTTCTATTCAGCGTGAGCAGGTGTCACAGTGTGTGCTCTGCTTCTACAAGCAGGCATTAATCACTCGTCCACAAGCCAACTCTGCCCACTCTCTAAATCCTCATCCAACAATTACATCAAGTGATGCTGAACCTTTATACGCTACACTTTATCGCTGGAAAATCAAGTGGAGCTATTACACATTTGACCTTGTTCAAGTGCTTAAACAGTCACCACCAGCAGAAAAAAGCTATGGAAATAAAAACAAACAACCGCAATATGACTAATAGCATGAAGTCTGTCCAAGACAACTTTCAAAATATTCACACAGGTGCTGGAAGACAGTTTAAATTGATGAATAAATCAATTATGGTTTACTTCAGGTTTCAAGTATGCAACATCTTTAAAAAAAAAAAATTTTTTTTTTAAGTCTGATAAAAGTACATAGAAGACCGAATCTTTTATTTTTTTTTCTAATAAGAGCGCTATGATGATGCAGTTACTGGTAAGCAAGTCTCTGATGTGACAAATTTCAACTCTGAGTAAAGAATATCCAAAGAGACAGCATTTTATACAGACTGTTCAGCAACCAAAAGATCTTAAACAACAAAATAAGTTCAACACTTAAAACAGCATCCCCCTACTGAGCATGCCTAAAGCTATGAAGCTGAAAAAGGCCAAGAAGCTCAAAATAAAAGTAGAATACATACTTTTTTTACGTTTTGCTTTCGTGGATTGATTATGTTACTGTGTATAGTTTATTAGAGTAAGCAACAAGTCTATTTTGATTATATAAGATATAGAACTTGCAAAAACATTTGTTTTAAGTACAACTACCCTAAAATTCTACTTAAGTACAGAAGCAAAGTCATTTTACTTCAGTGTTTAACCTCATTGCTTGTTTAATAGAATGGTGTTCTGATATTTCTTTTACGTGGCAGAAGAGTGTGTGTGTGTGTGTGTGTGTGTGTGTGTGTGTGTGTGTGTGTGTGTGTGTGTGTGTGTGTGTGTGTGAGACATACCTGGCTGAGGAGCTGGCCATGAAAGATAGTGTTCACCACACTGAGCACCTGCTTGATGAGTCGTTTCTGCGTCTGAGGGACTCCTGCAGTGGTTGTGTGCTTGCCGGTACTTTCCAGCTCATGCTGCACCTTATCCAGCAGCTCGCACAGGAACTCCTGAGCATCCTGCTGAGCATAGCCCCTGAACGCAGGGATCAGCTGCCACACCGAATGAAGCATGGCAAAAGGCGATACCAGCGCCCATTTGCCAGACCACATCACCTGAAACAAGGTGTGCAGTTCATGACAGAGAGAGATGTGCTTCGAGCTGGGCTCTTTGGGTTGGATTAGCTCCATGCTGCGGCCCCGTGAGGCCCCGCCGCTCAGCCCTGTGCCAGAACCTGAGCTGGTTTGGAGTCCCTTCCTTTGGGACAGGGGGGACTGCGATGAGGCCTTCCCTGCCAGTTGGCCATGGACGGCAGATGCCAGTAGTTCCAGTGCCTGGGTAAGGTCCAGGCGCAGAAAACACTCCCTGAAAACATGCAGGTGACTCAGCACCTGCAGGATGGAGTTCATATAACAGGTGTTTCCTAAATTCCTTAGGCCTGTCACTCCAGGAGTGACTGTGGGACGCCGTTTGAAGGGTGAACCATCCTGTTTGGTACTCTGCTTGCGGCGGACAGAGGTTTGGGAGATGCGAGGAGTTTTTGAGGGTGTTTTGGGCTTAGATTTGGTTGTAGAAGAATGGCTCCGAGGTTTGGGAGTAGGTTTGGCCTTTTTTGTTTTTCTGGTTTTCTTGGAGGTTGCAACGGCGGGGCTGTGAGTCCGTGGCCTGCGGGTAAGAGCCGGGGGAGCACGAGTTTTTGTCTTTGTGCGTGCCTGATGAGAGGTCGGTGTTGTGATTGCCGTTTCAGCAACTCTCTTGCTTTTCCGACGCAAGCGACGGCTCTTTCTGAGAGGAGCAGTCTCCAGTTCCTCCTGTAGCTGCCTCTTTAAAGCTCGCCTCCTTTCCTTAGCTTCCCTTTTCTGTTCCTCTTCCTCCTCTCTTTTTCTCTCCTCTTCCTCTCTTCTCTTTCCACATTCAGTCAGACCAAACCAAAGGCGAAAGATGCGTCCCATAAGTGCCCTGCGGCGGTGCCAAAGGGCAGTAAACATTCTGTCCTCATCCCTCAGCTGCAGCTCACGGGCACCACATGGCATGAGGGCATCCGGCGCCATGCTAGCCGAACGAAGGGTACGCCCACTGCGTGTTGTCACCTCATAGCGCTGGCTCTGGATAGCACTGAGCGTGCTACGAAGCAGCTTCAGGTCTCCTGTGGCATTATCGTTCAGGACATAGTCGTCACACAGGTAACAAAAAACATAAAGTTCGTTAACCTCCATAGCCAGCGGGTGATGCTGCTGTTGGAAGTGCTGCAGAGCATGTTCCTCGATGTACCGGCCGCACGCCACATGCGCACAGCCCAGGCAGGCCCATACAGACTCTGTGGTGTTGCAGTCGACACAGTGCCACTTCTGGGGGTTAAGGATGGAGTGGTCTGGGGCCAGCCGCAGCCGCCCCACATGCTTACACCTGTCCATTACACACACCTGCCGGCCGGGCTGGCTGGCTGGCTGTGTCAGTCTTTAACTGACTGTGTGTGCTTGAGGCTGAGTGTGGGTGTCAACGTTTTACACTGGCGTCATTCATATCACCACGGTAACCATGGTGAGCCAAGAAATGGGACCCTCCCAGGGCATAGTGCTGTTGTCCAGAAGGAAGAGAGAGAAGATCAGGTTGAACAAGGGAAATATATGGAACAAAAAAAAAAAAAAAAACTGAAACATTTAAGTGGACATATCTTCCAAACTAGAGTCGCTTTCAAAGTTTCATGTTTTGTTGCACTCCTTTGTTTGCAATGTTTACTTAACTGCTCTCACAGGCTAAATAGTTATATAACTTTTGATGCATAGTGAAAAGCAAAACAAAACACTGAGCCAGATAGGAACACCATTATCAAGCCTCCCCATCTTTATCTCCACCCAACATCACATAACCCTGCATTTGTTGCAAATTTGAAGTAAACAGAGATCAAACATTGATTTTAAAAGAGGGACACCCTGCAGATGAGGTTCAAAGTGTAACAATATGGTTAAAACAGGATTTTTATAATATCTCAAATTTGACACTATTTCATTTGCATCAAGAACCTGTCAATGTTTGGAGGGCGTGGCACTGCTCTATCTGCTTTTAAGCCTATGTTGACATCATAACATTCAGCGCCTAGAGACAGCTTGTATTGTAACAGACGCTATATAAATAAAATTGAATTGAATTTGCGCTGCCAGACACTGAAGAATGCTTTAGAAAAGAAAAGTGTTTAAGACGGCACAGACTGATAAACCGAGATGTAAAACCTGCTGCACAAAATACATAGTCCCTTCAAGTGAAACAAAGTGTGTACTCTTCATCAGAGTACATTTGAGAAGGAAAATGAAAGAACAGAGCTCAAGGAAAATAACCTGTCAGGAAATATGCCCTTGGCAAGAGCAAGGAAGTGATTGAAAAACCAGATTATAGGTAACGGTGAAAAGCATGCAGAATGCTGTACCTCCATATAACGTTAAATTACTGACACTATTTATTACCTTACTTTATAGTTCACAATTTTTATCACAACTTTTATGCAAGGTAGCTTCAGTTACTAACCTAAGATTTTAAACAATGGCTAAAAAGTGAGATTTTAAGATCCAGCATATTCTTAAACAATAAACCAATTGTTATTTTACTAATGAAGTCAAAGACCAGTATTGTGGAAATCTGATATTCATTTAAGTTGTCAAACTTTTAAAGAGATGTCATTTTTATTAGTGGTCCTGTATCTAAATGACAAAAACATTAGATTTAAAATAAAAGAAACAGCCCAAGAATAGAGAGCATATTTGTATTAGAGGTAGAGAACAGGTTTTCCATTAAAAAAAAAAAAAAGGTAAAAATTAATTTATAAATGTTAACTACAGCTCAACAAATGTGTGCAACTGGTCAAAAGGAACAAAAACAAAAAAGGCAACACAAACTGACCATCAGCTGTACCGATGTTGAAAAATCTACATCTGGCAAGGAAATTTTGGTAATCTCTAATTTCTATATATGAATGATGTTTGTTTTTTTTAATCCTTTCTCTCGTAAATTGTTCTATCACTGTTTGGGGTATAAATAACTCCACTTTAGCAGCAACTTCACACAATAATAAGTCTGTCATACATAATAATATGGATTTTTCAAGAATTAATTCAGCATTAGGTTTAATGCAGTTATTACTTTTGTCAACCAACTATCCCACATTTTCTATTCCAGAGATACTGCACGTTGGCTTTACTCTTGTCAATCAGAGATCCCATATATCCCTCTCCCCAACAGCTTCTTACAGCTTTTCTTGGGGGTGAGGGGTGTTCTAAATCAGCCTGGACATATAATCTCTCCATCAAGTGCTGGATCTGCCCCAAGGCTTATTCTGGTGGGACATGACCAAAACGCATCCTGGCCTGATCCCCAGACCATATCAACTTGCTTTCTCTTGTAATAAAGAAGCTTTACACTCTCATACTGGCTCATACTATTTCACCACTGGAAACTTGGCAAAGATTCAAACGGTGGTTTCACACTAATATTTTTTTATTCAAACTATGGCAACATATTAATACTCCAACAATCGTTTTATAAACGATATATAAGCAATAAACTGACGTGAGCGTCCTAGCGCTTGATTGCACTTAAATGAATGAGTGGGCGTGTTTAATCACAGCGGTGAACAGATTGCGCTGCCACGAGTGCGTGGCTCTGATATGAAACGATCCCGATGCCCCCAATTAAACCCCAGAGAGCTGGATCATCAAAGCGCCGCACAGTAAAACCTTCAGGGTTTGTCAGACAAGATGATGATTCAAAAAAACGCGGTGAAACAGTGAAATAAATCCAAACACTGTTCAGGTCATCAATCACTAAAGTGCTTTAGGTATAACACATTTGACTTTATATACGCGGAAAAGTTGTGTCTAACTTGGCAAACAGTAGGACGAATATTGGGAGCGCTAATCAAGAGTTTCTAATGTCACCCAAGTTTTATTTTTATTTTTTTAAGAGTTAGCGCGCTTTGCCTGGTTTGTCCTTGTGGATGCATGGTCCGAACTGACTGGACACCGGTCAGCCCTTAAAGTAACTCGATAAATGAGTCACGCAGAGAGGTGGTGAGTGAAGTGAGCGGAACAACAACAGGACCGCGCATGCTGTGAATTCTGCCCGCGGAGCCCGAACGCGTTTAATTCACCGCGGCTAGCAGTAGCCACTTAGCGCTAACGTGTAACCGAGAACTAGTGGCAGGATTACAAAAGACCGGATCCGTCAAAAACGTTCACCACGCCGCTCCACACACCAGCTGCTCAGGACAACCCAAGCCACACAAAATAGCCCAGAACAACCCGTGTATTTTGTGATACCGCCTGCCTTTGCGTCGTTTTTATTAAAGAGATTAGTGAGCGATAGCGGCGCTCGCTGCTAACGTTAGCCCCTCATGCTAACTAGCATTAGCAGCCAGGCTAACGGCTATTTAATCCAAACAAGTTCACGGGTTAGCCGCCGGTCGGCTTTCGGCGTCAGCCACAGCTCCGCCAACAAACCCCGGGGTGCCTTTCAAACAGAACAAATGCGCATTCTTACACGCTGACAGAAACGTGTCATTATAAGAAGAAAGCAGCATACCGAGTCTCTCCTTCACGCCAGTAACTCTTCTGTTTCTAAAATGATCGCCATCTTGTCAGTTCCTGTCGCGTGCTGTTGGCTCGAGCGCGTCCTCGATACGTGACGTTGTTGTTGTTGTTATTGTTTTAGAAAGTGATAATAATGAAGGCGATGCCGATCATCGTCCTATGCATGAATTAGTTTATATTAAAAGTTGCGGCCGATGACTGTTCTGCCGTTTACAGTTGTGTATTCATTTTATTTCGGGGAAAACGTGGCAACATATTTTTAAAGTTGTCGATTAAAGGTTCGTTCATGTGTTACCACAGTCAAAGGGCGCTGTTGTAAAAGATTAATATGAGGCATATTACCTATATTCTGCGGTTATTAATAATCCTGCAATCTCATCGTATCCTACAGTTGTACAATTATTTAACTGTTAACTATTTTGTATTATTAAACTGTAACCAACTAACTTTGATAATAAAGTCTGTTTCTCAGAAGAAAGTAGCATAGAACTAATTTCTATAGCAGTTCTGAAACAAAAACAGAGAAACACACTCACACACACACTAGGTTGATTATATTTGGTTTCACTACTGAGTAATCAACAGGGGCTGAACAAAATCGCTGCATTTAACTCCTGACAAACAGAAGCAGTGTAATTTTGTACCACAAGGGGGGAGTATTGTACATGAACTTTAGTACGGTCATTCCCCTAAACACGGCATTCAAGCCAATATTAATCATACTCTAACAAACTGAATCATAATGGAGGTTTTGGAATGCTTGCTGGTTTCCAGAAGTTAATTTTGTGAAACTTAATATAAATATAAATTACATAGTTTGACGGAGGAAACTTAATTTGTACATTTTATTTCTGAGAGGACACTGTCTTGTGTACAGGATAGACATATGCTTAATGTCATATTGTCATAACGGCTGTTTCAAATTCTTGATTACAAATAAAAGTCTTGTTCTTCTAAGTATATCAAACAAAAGCGGACAATTAAAATATTTTGTTCGTTATTAAAGGAAAAGCCCACATATCCGAAGACCTAGTTTATTGGCTAATATTACCGTTTGCCCGTATGTTAGTATCTGCATTATAATGGCAGATAAATAAACGTTTTAAAAAAGAAAGAAATAGAAAGATGAAACATGCTTTAACTATGCCGTGAGTGTAGACGTTGTATAATTTGTCCACCAGAGGGAACTCTGCAACTGTCCGTTGGCAACACATGTTTGAAACTCCCAAAACGTTTACACAAATAAAACCTGATGGTGATATTTGATGCAAAAATTAATTGTTTATTTTAAACCACATTGTTATGTCTCAACAACTCATAAATAGCACACATACCAAATGTTAGGGAAATCTGTTACATGGTTTTGGTGGAAAGCAAAATATCACTGATAAATAAGAATATCACATTTTGACATCAACAAGTATCAGAGTAAAAAAAATCCTGTATTGATGAGGCTATAAAAAGAAGTACATAAACTGACTGAATGTTGAGTTTGTCAGTCATTTTCTGCTTGCATCTGTCTTCAAAGATTAAAAGATTCCACCCTTGTCCTTAATGAGACTTTTGACAATCAATCAACATACCTGAGTGAGATCTCAAAATTAGCCACACAAAGTGATATTTTTGCCTCCACTTGCCCTAAACTCTAAATATGATAATAGGTAACAGCCTTATACCAATGACTCATTTACATCATTCAGTTGGACCTGCTCCTGAAATTGAACCAAATTATGTTATCCTTGAAAAATACGTATTGAGAAGAAAGTTAGAAGTTGTAAAATCTAGCCTAGAATTTAAAACACCTCTCTTCCCATACAGAGATCTTAACGTGGTTCTTGAAGTTTTCAAAAGAAAAATGGGAGGCAGAGCCTTGTGTTATTAGACTGCTTTTGAGGAACCAGATGCCAGTTTGGCATTGAGAGGCAGAAATCTTCTCTACTTGTCAGCAGCAGCAGAGAGCTGTCCTTCCCAAGTCTTCTTCTTATAAGGAAGTTCTTCCTTTCTACTCTCACCTGCCTCCCTGTGAATGCTCAGGATGGACGTTAATGGTTTGGGTATGAATGCTATCATATTGCATCTAAGCAGCCCTGTACCCTGTACAGGATTAGTGGGTATAGAAAATGGATGGATGGAATTTTAATTTATTTGCTTTTTTTTGTAAAGTCCCCTGAGATGTGAACTACCATTACCATCTGCATAGCTTGGGATCTTGAAATCAGCCTAAATGTCATATGGTAGCAATGCACACTGCTGTTTTTGGAAGCCTGCACAATTGTGATTGGAGGGGTGGAGCTCCAGAGATTAGACTCCGCCCACATCCAGCTAATTCAATCATTTGAGCGTCCTATGAACTATGAGTGAAAGCTCATTTGAATTAGGTAATAATAATACCAATAATAACAACAATGATAACAAACAACAATGTCTCAATGTACTCAATTATTTGCCATATATATATATATATATATATATATATATATATATATATATATATATATATATATATATATATATATATATATTTGTTGTTTTTTTTTTGTTTTGTTTTTTTTTTTTGTTTTTTGTTTTTTTTAGTATCTCATTGTAGTGTGGTTAAAACATTCCTATAAGTTAAAATCTAAAACTTGGCATCATAAAATACTGACTTTGAAGAAACAAAACCAAAAAAAAAAAAATCTTTCCACTGTGTCTGGTAAAGGAATTTAATTGTAGTTGCTGTTTTTGCCTCCATATCTCAGGTGATCTAAACGTTCTCTTTTTAAACCTTTTTCCTTTATGTGCACTAGGTGTGTGTGCACAATATCGTTGCCTTTTGTCTTTGAGTGTGTCCCTTCAGAAACTGTGTGCTGATGTTGGATGCAGGTGTAGCGCTTCATGCTGGTTAATGGTGGTTGCATGGTGGTAGCCACTAAGCAGATCCTATCAATGTAAGCCAGTGTTCTCAGTGAGAAAAAAACAACAACATCACAGTGTCTGGAGCACAGATTTTAGTCTCATGCTGGACAAAACAGAAAATGGTGACAAAATAACAAAACTGTGCTCATTTATGTTATTAATATTTGGGTGCAAGTTTGACAAATGTGAATGTTAAACAGGGCTTCTAAACTTAATCTGCGGTTACGCTAACGCTTTATGAATCCCTCTATAAATAGTGCTGTAATTCTTCATCAGCCATGAGCTGAAAGGCAAGAGTAGAGTTTAATTCAAGAAATGTGCCTAAAGGAAACTTTTAATCTCAACACACGCTCCCTGATTGCATGTGAAGAATCCCTCTCATGTACTGATTAGTGGGGGACCAATCCATACAGGCCTTGTTAAACCTCTCTGAACAGGGCGAGTATGCGTTATACCCCGCATGCATATGTGTGTTGGTGGACCAGAGGTTTGTAAGAGATTAAGGGGCGTTTGTGAGTGACTTAGAGAAAGAGGTATGCGTTGATGTGCCAAGCGATGCCTGTGAATCATCTCTAATGTTTTTCTCCCTCAATGTCCCAGGGCTTTTTCTGCCTTCAAGTCAGCACATGCAAACTCTCCCTTCCTCCCTCTGTGTCCTTTTTTTCATCTGAACTTCTCATAAACACACATTTTAGGACCTCACGGGTTCTAATCAGTATTTTCATTTCAACATGAAATCAATTGAGTGAAGAAATAGCCTCAAGTGTTGCCAGCATTCATTAAATATGACATATTGGGCCAGGAATTTTTATTTTTTTTAGCCCTCTGTTTAGGTTTTACAGGATATTTACTGAATGATTCGGCATCACAATGTTCTCATGAACTATTGTTTTAAGCAAGCAGGCTGATAAATCCTGCCCACCAGCTGGTGCTCAGAGTTCCTCCTCAGCTGAATAGACAGATTTTTTTGGAGTAGGATTTGTCCAGTGGCCAGAAAAACTTTATGATTCATATGAAACCATAGTTGCTGTTTTTTTCCTTTCTTTTTTGACTGCTAAATGCCTTAATAGTAAATCTCCAGTGTCCAATGGCACTTGAACAAGGGTTTGTCTAGCCTTTTTATAGCCAAGAAGAATGAAGTAGCTGTTCCTATGAAAGGAGGATGAGTCAAAAGAAATGGAAAAAATACTATAAAGTATATAATAAAGCAAATACAGCAAATGGCATGTTGGTTTACTGTGACAAGTTTTCAATCAAAGTAAGACAAGGCAAGTGTATTTGTATAACACAATTCAACAACAAGGTCATTCAAAGTGCTTTACAGTGACATTAAAACATCACATAGTAGAAATACAAATCATGATTTAAAACTTAAGCAAAAAGAAATAAAAAAAGAAAGAAAGAAGGAAAGAAAGAAAGACAGAAAGAAAGAAAGAAAGAAAGAAAGAAAGAAAGAAAGAAAGAAAGAAAGAAAGAAAGAAAGAAAGAAAGAAAGAAAGAAAGAAAAAGAACTATAGATAAAATCAGTAGCTAAAATATGATTACGTTTTGAAATTCAGTAGTCAAATATCAGTGCAGATTTGTGTCTTTATTCAAATGCAGCTGAGAACAGGTGAGTCTTCAACCTGAATATAAATAAACTGAGTTTTTCAGCTGATCTGCATCTTTCTGGGAGTTTGTTCCAGACACGTGGAGCATAGAAGCTGAAGGAAGCTTCTCCATGCCTGGTTCTGACTCTGGGAACTGATAAAAGATTCATACTGGCTCAGGAGGCCACTGATGTATTTTGGTCCTAAACCATTCAGAGCTTTATAGACCAGCATCAGAACTTTAAAGTCTACCCTCTGTTAGACAGGCAGTGTAAAGACCTCAGAGCTGGACTGATGTGGTCCACTGTTTTGGTCTTAGTGAGGACTGGAGCAGCAGAGTTCTGAATGAGCTGCAGCTGTCTAACTGATGTTTTAGGTGGACATATAAAGACACTGTTACAATTATCAAGCCTATTGAGGATGAATGCATGGACTATTTTTTCCCGGTTCTTCTCCGACATCAGCTCTTTTATCCTTGATGTATTCTTATGAAGATAGTGGGCTGATTTTGTTATTGCCTTGATGTGTTTTTCCAAATTTAGGTTTGAGTCCATCACTACACGCAGATTTCTGGCCTGGTTGTTGGTTTTTATGTGTATAGACATTTTTGTTTAGCTGAAGAAAGATGTGTCACATCAAGTCCTTAATCTCCTAAATGCATTTACCAAGAGCTTGTACAGGGCCTCTGTCTCCTGATGACAGTGTAATATATGTCTGCGTGTCTTTTTTTGTCTTTATTTTGTTGTTCTTTATAATCTGTGCCAGTGGGATTATGTAGATTTTAAACAGAAGAGGTCCCAGGATGAAACCTTGGTGAACTCCACATGTAATTCTTCTCTCCTCAGATATAAAGTTACCTATCGACACTAAGTACTTCTGGAGAAAATGGTTCCTCACAACATAAACTATTGTGAATACAAAGAAAGAAACTATAGCAAAAGTCATGACGAATCAGAAGTGCAGTCAACTATATGCCAGATTTTTTTTTGTTACGACATTGTTATGAAGAAAGGCTTCAAGGAAGTGGGGTAAACAAAGAGGAAAACTGAATAGTAGAGCATTAACAGACAGTACTAATCTCCATCTGATGTTTATGTGTATTCAAAGGTAAAAAGACACCCGGGAAGTACAGTGTGTTGCTTTACATGTTTATATATAATACAGGATAATTATAAGCTTAATCTTTTCTTTTTTTTTTTATTGATGTTGTTCTTATAGTTTAGTACAAAAGGCTTCAGTCACCAGGACAATTTCTACTAGGGCACAAGTAGACTTGGCAATATTCTGATTCTGATTCTGATTCTGATACATGCACCAAGCAGGAAAGAGGTGAAAAGTTCATTGCATTTCTTCTTTTTGTTAAATTACACCTATGTGAAGCACTGCTTCACTTAGCCACACAACAGTAACAAAATACTAATAGTACAAGAAACATGAAAAACCCCCAACTGTAGCTGCCCCTCTACTGCTCATGTACTGAACCAAACACAGCAAGAGTGCTACATGGACATGCTGCTATTAAAAGATTCAGAGAATCCTGAGAAATGCTGTGTAACTGAGCGAGCATGGTGATGCATGGTGATGGTCAGAGTCTTTGGCAGAGATAAACCAAATATAAGAGATGATTCTGTGGTGAAAGAATTTTACAGAGGTTCGTTAGTGCAGGTGGAAGGTTTTATCCCACATCTGTGGAGGCATCATTAATCGTGACACATGCAAATGGCTTTCGGAGCAACATACTCCAAGCTGCTATCCAGCTCATCTTTGAGAATTAATGCCAAACCACATGACGAGGTGTTGCGACTGATTGCAAAAGACTTGAGAATTGTTGTGCTAATTTTCCCATCCATCCATCATGTTTGGACATTCGCTTTATTGGTAAAAGATGAGCAGCTTGAACCAAGTTTATTATAAAATAATTTTTTTTTGCATAAATAAACATGTCATCTTTCTTATGATCAGGAAATGTCAAAATTAGAACATGTTCTAAAGAATGAGGAAAGTCCTCAAAATTGGAATCTGCACATATAAGTTGCACTGTTTTAAAATATGCAGTAAAAGATGACCCCAGCTGTATACATGTCTCTCTGACACCTGGACCTCATGAAATTAAAAGTACAGATCCACACACATAGATAGAAACACGCGGCTTTACAACATTTCAGTGAAAGGAAGCCATTCCGGTGGCTTCATGGTGGTGTTAACGCAGCTGGATACGGTGTTGGTTTTGTGGTGGGTGAAAACACAGGTGCAGGTAAAGCCAGAGGAAATGCTCTGCAGCCTGTAAACAAACACGCCTCCTGTAATTTCTGCTCTTAAGATTTTCCTCCTGCCTGCTCCGGTTGGTGAGGCTGGATGTTAATGTTGGCTGTACGACAGCTTCTGATGTATAATCTGCTTTTTATAACGTCTTAACCTGTCACGAGAGTCTGTTTTTTTTTCTCCCCAACCGTCTGTCTGTTGTCATGTTGATCTGTGGGTTCGTCCATAATGACTCGATGACATCAGGATCTTGTTTGCGTGGCTGTTAAATAATCAGCAGTAGCGTTTTGATTGCTTGGCTATGTCAACATCAACCTCCTTGTTCTGGCTTGCTCCTCATGAAGAAAAACATTCCTGATGCGTGTCTGCATACATCTCAATGTTTTGATATTCAATTAAGTAAAACCAAAGAGTTGGGACGGTTTTTGAGGACAATACTGAATACCTTTACTTGAGCATGTTCACTGAGCTACCCTCAGCCTGCTTTTGAATGCCTAAATCTTCTAATTTCCTCTGTTAGTGAATCACAACTGATGGGATAATACTGACCACATGACTCACTTATGCAGCACACATTTCTCTTGACTGTAGGGTTGAGAGGAAATCCATTCTTAACATATTTTCTTTCCATTTCTTTTTGTCCTTAATAAAAAACAGTTGCACCAGCTGTTTGTAAGTTCAAACTAAAAAGATTTGCTCTCAAAATCAAAATCAAAATATGCCTTTATAAATGTACCCATACAAGTTAAGCCTCATAGATTAAAATTTTGTTTGAGTGTGAGAATCTTCTTTATTTAGGTAAATACATGTAGAGAAAGACGATTAGGTGAAACAATAAAAGAAAACTATTTGTTCCGTTATTCATTGACTAATTTTGTATGTATTTGTGAAAAGAGAAAGTACAACACTGATGGCATTAAAGATGTAATTTCTGTTCTGAACAGTTCAGTTCCAGGTTATTGGGTTTCCTCACATGAACTTGTCACTCCAGGTCCTTTCACAACATTCCTACTGGATTATGGTCAGGACTTTGACATGGCCATTCCAAAATGTTTACTTTATTACTTTATTATTGAACAACTTGTAAGATGTTTTCTGCATAACCGCCTTCTGTAGAGAAATATGCCACAGAAAGATATCCTTCTTCATAAACAAATGTGTTTGTAAAGTTCATAATTCATTTTTTCATCAGTGCTGACAAGCATTCCTGGTCCAGATGCAGCAAAAGAGGCCCAAACCTTGAACCTACCAACATCGTGTTTCACAGGTGGCTTGTTATTTCTGACATTCTCAATTTTTGACTGATTCACCCACAAAACATTATATATCCACAGCTTTTTTCATTCCATCTATCCCCCCATCCAAACACTTCCTTAGGGAGGTTTTCAGGGGGCATCTTAAGCTCCTTTCAATGCGGAGGAGTAGTGAGTCTTTCACAAATGGTAGAACTTCTCACCTATGTTTATTTAAAGAGTCTAGCCACCTTACGCAGGAAGCTCATTTCAAATTCTCTCCTTAAATCACAAACGTGTGCCGTGAAAATCATATTGTGAAATCTGATCCCTGTTTTATCAAATAGAACTGGGCAGCAGCTGCTCGTCATCACTCTAAAGACACCTGATTCTAATTTTACCTTTGAACAATTAGTGCAAATGTTAGAGAGCATTTAAAGTTGTGACTTTCAGGCACAACTTTATGACCTGTTTTCTGCAGTTTAATTGTAAACATTTAAAGAATACAGACATTTATTAAAAGTTGTGCACTATTTTACAAATTAAAAACCATAATACACAGAATACATGACATTCAAAGGATTTGGGACCAGTAGGTGCTGGTTGCTGTGTGACACCCTTACCAGGCCAGTTTTAGGGCGTCTGTGTCAGGGTGGTAGATGATGCATTGTGACTCCCTCTGAGAGGAGTAGGTGGGGGAGGTTATTGTCCCCAAGCCTGCGGGAGCTGCCACGCACTCCAGGGCCAACAGCTACACAAGAATGCTGATGGGACAAAGGCCATAACTCCATTCTATAGCAACACAAGAAAGGCATTGTGTTCATACAGGCACACACACACACACACACACACACACACACACACACACACACACACACACACACACACACACACACACACACACACACACACACACGCATGCATTTGCTGTTACTTCAATAACACACACACACACACACACACACACACACACACACACACACACACATACACATACACATACACACACATAAATGATACTGGAAAAAAACTATGCATCTGTGCGAGCACGCCAAAAACTCATTCATCAACTAGTTTCCCACACCATGCAACCCCCTGCAGGACAACTCCATCACAGGCTGAGAATAGCCAGTCAGTCCTGGGACAAAGAGCGAGCGAACGAGTATGAGAGAGTTTGAGGGCGCGAGAGAGGAGTGCTGCGGTTCAGCTGCAGTGGCGTATGTGTTTGTGGTGTCCTGTTGTGTCTACACTTCAAGGCCAGTTCCCACAAACACCTCCTTTGGTGTAATCCGAAGGTCTGCCCTGTGTGGTAGTAATGGAAGAAATATTAACGTATAAAGTACTAATTTACCAGTTAAATTCTTCCATTCAGCATCCTTTGTTAGTAGCAGCACATAACTATGGTTACTTCTTACAGTCTTTGGCAGTTTAATCCACTTCCCTTCCAAGGGTCACCGGATAAAATACAATATGCCATAAAATGATTAATGGGGGCAGGGCAATTTTCTTTTTAATCTTGTTGAACCTCTCTCTAATCTTTGCTTTTTTTCTGAGCTATTTGGCCTTATTTTTCTCAGGAGCAACAATGAATCCATCTTGTCAGCTCAAAGCTGTGTGTTTTTGGCCAGAGTGAGTGATTTGAACCATTCATTATCCTATCATAGTTTAATAAAAACAAATTTTATAATACAAAGATCTTATTTAAAGGACTTAAAGGACTTTTGGTCTTTGGCTTCAGCTTTATTTCCCATTGGTAAATGCATGTTCTATCAGCTTTGGATTAACGACCCTGAAGCTTGAGTTAAACCATTTGGGAACAAGACTCTGTCATTGGGAATACTCCGCGTAAGGCGGAAAGAGTGGTGGTTCAGTCCCTTTAGTGCAGGGGTAGGCAGTCCTGGTCCTCAAGTGCTGCTGTCCTGCATGCTTTAGACGTTCCCCTGCTTTCAGCACACCCTGATGCTCAGCACACAAATGACTGTGTCATAAACAGACTTGTGCAGACCTTGATGACAAGCTGATGATGGCCAATAATTAGAATAAAGTGTGTTAACGCAGGGAAACATCTAAAACATACAGGACAGCAGCACTTGAGGACCAGGGTTGCCAACTCCTGCTATAGTAAATTCAACCTGCAAAATTACAAATTGTAGCCACCTGTATGTCTCAAACATCAACTTGCACTTTTAAGTATTTTGGAAAAACTAGTTTACAGTTTTTGACTTAAGTATTCCTGAAAACAGATCTCCAAGATGTTAAATGGATATTTAAATGTAGTCAGATCAGATTTGTCCATCTACTGCACATACGTTCACCCTTTACCCAGTCTGTCTGGGAACTACTCGGGAGAAACCAGACGGAACTGTGACTCCTCCGTCACAAATCTGGGACTGGGTGGAGAATCAGGAAACGTGGGCACAAGAGCCCATCAGGCTTGGGCTCTGTGGGAACATCCTCTCCTGCTCACCTTTCGTTTGTGAGGCGCGGCCGACAGACAGGTGGGGGACCTTCGACCTTTCCTGCCACGGAACGCTGCACGACGTGCCAGGAATGTGTCCGCACCTCTTGGCCAACCACGTCACCTCAAACAGAAGGCACACACTCTGTGCAGACCCAAAAAGAGAGTATGTGCCGGCCCGGGCTTCTCTGTTATGGTCTACATTCTGTGGTGTTGTGTGAATGTATGGCAGCGTGTTATGGGAGCGAGAGTGATGGATGGCTTTATCTGAAGGGAGAAAGAGAAAGGAACAGGAGCTGTGTGTGTGTGTGAGAAAGGGTACAACGCGATAAGGATATTTTTGTCTAATTTATGTGAAGTATTTCAAGGCCTGTGCAGTTCTATCAATTGTTGTCGTGCTGGTGTTCAAGTGATAGCGTCTGGGGTCAGGTTTTTAAGATCCCGTGTAGAGCCATTGTGTTTGTACAAAAAAATAAAAAAATAAGTGATAACATAGAAAAATAACCACACAAAATAACTGTTTAAAGTATCGGTGGGAACCCCTTATCCATAATGTGCTGACTTGGCTTCTGAGAGACACAGACAATATTTCACAATGACTGATGCACCTACAGGATGTCTAGATAAAAAATAAACGGACATTCCAGCCAAGACTTTTTGTAGCAGTCCTTGTTTGATTACAGATATATTTGATTTAAAACAAAGAAAACCAAAAACAAACATCATAGTTTGGTGATAATGGATTTCTTTCCATCTCTTCAAATGATTTTCACCTGCTTACATCCAAAGCCTGCTCTGATTTTAAAGTTTAATACTACTTACATTGGAAACATTCAGGTGGATGAAAAATCTTATTAGCAACCCGCAAATTAATCTTTGTTCACTGCCTCTACACACAATTATCACCACTCTGTAACTCTGCCCATACAGTAATATGAGACTGAATAAAACATGATTGCTGTGGACAGACTTTTGATTTTAAAATGTAATTTACACACACACACACACACACACACACACACACACACACACACACACACACACACACACACACACGGGACGTCCCCAGAAGACCTCACCAGGGAGGCATCCTCACCAGATGCCAGAGCCACCTCATCTGGCTCCTCTCAATGCGAAGGGGCAGTGGCTCTATTTTGAGCCCCTCCCGGATGACCGAGGTTCTCACTCCATGTGTAAGGAAAAGCCCTGACACCCCACGGAGGAAACTGATTTCTGCTGTTTGTATCTGCGACCCTGTTCTTTCAGTCACTATCCACAGCCTGTGACCATAGGTGAGGGTAGGAACTGATAAACTGAGAGCTTCATCTTTTGGTTCCGCTTATTCTTCACCATGACAGACTGATGCAGCGACTGCATCACTGAGGACGCTGCACCACAGTATCAATCTCCAGCTCCATTCTTTCCTTACTTGTCTCCTCCAACAAGTCCTCCACTTAGGGCGGAATCTGATTGCCGACTTTGAGAGGGCCCTCCCCCCTTTACCGACTGAGGACTGTGGTTTTGGATTCGGAGGCGCCGATTCTCATCGCAGGCTGTGAACTGCTCCAGTGAGAGCAGCAGGTCTTGGCCTGATTAAGCCAACAGAACCCGATCATCTGCAAAAGGCAGAGACCCAATTCTGAGGTCACCAAACCAGGCCCCCTCCACCCCTTGGCTGCACCTAAAAATTCTGTCCATAAAAGTGATAAACAGAATTGGTGACAAAAGGCACCCTTGGCTGAGTCCAACCCCCACAGGGAACGAGTCTGAGTTACAACAGACGATGCAGACCAAGCAGATTAAGTAGTTCATCTTGTAAAGAATTTCTGTGACCAACTAATCAACTTTTGCATTTTCTAGAAAAAAAAAAAAGGTTGGTTAATAAGAATGCTATAATAAGTTGTAGATATGGTGTACCAAACTCCTAAAAAATAAGACAAAATAAGTTTTATCCTTTAATATGACCACAAACAAACAAAAGAACAGTAATATGAGCAATAATATTTATATAGATATATACAAGTAAAACTGTACATGAGCACAAAGGAAGGAATAAGAAACGTTGATTTCAGCAGTAGACTGGTATTATATGATGAATCAATACACATTATGAAGTATTAGATCGGTTCAAACATACAGGGAAGATGTAGAGCTGGACTGATCCTGGAGCGTGCTTGTATTATACTGCTGTTTACAACCACTCAATATCTCACACGCACAAACAAAACAGCACAGTCGAGGCAAATACATTCATGTTTGGGGTAAAACCCATTTGCTCTGATTTCAACACAGGCACACCTGGACTGGTTAAGATTTATCCACTTGTAGTGGCTTGTATGGCTTGTTTAGCGTCACTCTGGGTGCTTTGCACATTGTGTTTGCATCACTTCCACACTCCTGTGTGACCGTGTCCACTGTGGAGAGAATGAACATCCAGAGTCCATGTCAAGGGCTCGTGAGTACGATTTTGTTTAATCCTCCTCTCTTTGTGCGTCTGTGGTTTCTCAGTCCATCTTAGGCTAAAGTGCTGCAGAGGAGGAAGAGCAGTTTTTGTTTTGTTTTGTAATGTTTGTGGATGGATTGAAGGATCATTCAGCCACTCAAGTGTTGGACAGCACTGATTGGATCAGTAATAGAACATTTTTCCATGAACCCTGACGTTTGCTCAGACGCAGGACACATGCAGAGTGTTTTTAATTAAATTAAGTCTCATGATCTTTCAGTTTGTGCAGTTCACCGGCTTTGTGCTCTGATTGGACAACTTCAGAGGCTTGGAAAGTTCAATCATCTCAGTTTAGTTCCCCAAAATCTGCTGCCACATCTGTGCAATTTAAAAATCCACACCTGGAGGGCAGGTTGAGGAGAAAAAAAAACAACAAAAAAACAGTCTCATCTGTCATGTAACCTGCCTCTTCAGTGTTTTTCAGTCTGTCCGTCTACCAGTTGCAGTCTTTCTTGAGCAGTGTAAGGACTTTCCGACCCAAACTGGCTTTCCAGGGCTTGACAAAGCTCTTCATGTTTACCAGGAGCCGGCCCTGCTTGCGGTCCGTGTGACCCGCCACCAGATATTCCACGCCTGATGAATGAAGATAGGGATATTCTGCCGTTAATCTATAAACCGTTTTAAAAGGTTTTCTTTTAAACTTTAAACCAAAATAATTGAACAAAGATGTCTATAAATATCACACAATATCTCAAGCAAAACTATAATGTATTAATAAGTCTGGATTGTAGAGGATCATAATTAGATTCCTTGGAGAATTACAAGATTTGTATTGCATGTGATTTAGAGTCCAATAAGAGTTAAATAGCCATTTACAGTCAACATCAACCACTCATCCATGCATGTAACTAAATAAGTTACAGGTTAATATTTTTGTAGATGATTTGACAACAACCTCTGGCAAATGCAGTCTATATTCTACGGCTCCCGTCCTTTAAAAGCAGTGTGGCTGCATGTATGTGAGTGTCTGACCTGGGTTTAGGATGGGGCAGGTGCAACCCCGAGCAGTCCAGGACTCAGGGTAAAGGGTGACTTGGCCGCGCTGTATCTTCAGTTTGGTGTTCTGACTGAGCACCTTCTGAACCTTGACCTCCACCTCAGCGTGGGAGCCTTTGTCATGAGCTGACAGCACTTTCACTTTCAGCACTACAGATCAGGGAGAGAGACAAGATCTGTGTCAACACAAACACAAACCTTCAGTTCTGCAGTAAGACTATTCCATTTCTTTTTTTTAACACCAGATAACTCAGTTTCACAATTGGATTTGATCGTTTCTGTGCTTAAATGTAATGACTGACTAAGAGGATCACTAGAAGAAAGCTGATGTGCAACTAAAAGTTGTGTGTTTGGCTGCTGGACAGACTTCACAAGAGGTTTTAAATGTTTGTGAATCTTCCAAAATGTTATCTGAAATTCAGATGAGGTTTCTTTTCTCCACAGGGGTTGAAACGGAAATATTATTGCTCTAAACGTGCCAATATGTTTGAGGGGCGGACAAGTAGATGAATCCTAATGACTCTTATGATCCACAAACTTTTCTAATAGTGCATTTTTATGGTCGAGATGTGTGAAATATTATAACATTATTATAACAGCTAAGCCGTTTGTTTGTGTATATCATAGTTTATTATTAAGAATAAGGAAATCAGTCACATTGGGATTTGTGTTATATGTTTATTAGTAAATGTTATCCCAAATGAAAAATCTAAAGTTACATGGTTATGCCTCTGTTTCTGTTAAGCTGAAAAGTGAATTTGGATCAAAAATTTGCTGCACAGGAAATGCAGATCAGGCTTTTTTTCCCATCAGAATCAGAATTAAACAAGCAGTGAAGAGTCACCAGCAGGTAGTGGTTATAGGCTGCTTTATACATGTTTTTTTTTTTCCCAATTATTGTGATTAGTATTTTACTGTCCATATTCTCCAGATCCTGAAAATCTGGTTTCCATTAACCTTCTATGATGCACAAAACACAAAACATGCAGAGAAATGTTTGCACACACACATACAAACATCCCTAATGAGGTCTCACTAAAAAAAACAAAAAAACAACCCCTTTGTAAGTAAATAGAAAATTTTGAGATTTTAATGAGCATGTAAAGGTATCATTAACTTTGTTCTGATCTCAGCTTATCAGGCAGTTTCAAAACTGAAAAAGAAACCTCTTATTATTTAAGAAAAACAATCCAATTTAAAATTGTTTTGGATAAGCTCTAACTTTTCCTCGACTCTCGTGTAGGCTGTGTTGGGGGAACTTTGGCTCCAATGTTGTAATGTTATCATTTATCAGTCATTTCACAAGACACAATGAAATGCACTTTTAAGTTTTTCATCACAACAGGGTAAGGTGTTTGACTTCTTACCGTACGCATAATTCATGGTGCAGAAGAGTTTACTATTTGTCAGCGCTTGTTCCTTGCACTCACACTTCTCTGCAGTGGACAAACACAAGCACAGTTATGTAACATGATAAAACAACGTATGTGTGTGTGTTCAGACACTGTATGTGGTGTCCTGAAAAATGCAAACACATAATATTCTGTACATCCAGTGAGGAAATATGCACATGAAAGCTGCAGTGAAAATCAAGACATTTTAATTTAACGTTAACATTTGGCCACTGGTCTGTGGAGGAGGGTGAATACTGCACATGCACACAAACAAAGACACAGGTGTTGTGTCTCACCTGAGTAGTGTAAAGCAGAGAAGAGCTCATCTACTCGGAAGATCGTGACCGGCTCGCTGGAGTTTCCCGCCGGGTTGTACAGATCTAGATCATAGCTGAAACACATCATTACATTAAGTCTACACAAATTATATTAAAAAAAGATGCAATTTTGCTGCTTATTGTGAAACCACAAAAGAAAAAGAAAAAAAAACATCTTCTATCTCAGTGGCTGAATGAATACAATTTCAGCATGAGTGTTTATTGTCTCCAGAGGTATGATGAAGATTATGATGATGAAGATGAAAATTAAGATTATTATTATTATTATGGAGTTCAGTGACAGTCTGAATTTTCCTCCAGCACCAAAGAAGGGCTCAACATTTTTACCTCAAAGAACAAAAGCAGTATTAAAAACTAAAAGTCAGAGTTTTAATAAAAATTTGTTCTGGATATCAAAATTCCTATTTCTGATTTCTAACATTTCTACTTTTACTTCTGCAATAACCTGATCTGATTACTATGATAATCTTTTGAGAACTTTTAAATGTGCAAATCTTCCAAACAAACCATTGTTTGGTGTTTGAATAGCTCAAAAGTTTTGCTCAAAATCAATATAATCCAGTTAAATTGCATTTTAAGATTGATTTTCTGTTGTCAGGAAGGGTCAAAGTCCTTAATATATCATTTAGATAAAGCAATTTAAGGTCATTGTACACCGATTTGCCTATAATAGTCACTATAACTTGTTACCCGATCCTGACTCTGTGGTTATGTGATCACAATCAGCACAATATTAGGATTAACAGGGCTTAAAATGCACATATTTGAGTAGAAAGCGTGTTTGAACTCACCCAAACATGCAGTCTCCAGTAAATGGGTCGCACTCTCCTGCACAGTCACATGGACGGCAGCCATACTCATGAAAGCCCCAGTAGCCCACCATACACCTGTCGCAGTGCGGTCCACCTACTCCAGGCTTGCAGATGCAGTTTCCGTTGGAAGCGTCACACGGCGAACCGTCAGCCAGGTGGAAGGAGCCCAGAGGGTGACAGTTGCATGCTGCGGGAAGCAAAAAGGAAAATCAGCATGAGCTGGATGGTAATGTTGGGTGTCACTCATGACAGCTCAGTGTTGTGGCGAATCAGTGCATTTTGATAGTAGAATACAGCCCACATGGAAGATGACTTTGTGCAAAGTTTTGTTTGAAAAAAGAAATTAAAATATGTAAAATAGTAACAAGACAACACAAGCAATAAGCAGCGAGTCTAAAGGTCTTTCGGGTTGAAGGCTATAATTTATTACCAGCGCTTAGATGTTTCAGTGCTTATGAATTACTTTATTGTCTGTCCGGTATTGTTTCAGACAAAGGCCTCTATCTTCCCCTTATCATCTAATCATGTTTATTATTCTTTCTTCAAGATATAAATCTTAATTATTGGAACAAAACACCCATACGAAACAGCCTGAATTTTGGCCACAGTCTTTAAAGGTTTGTCTCAAACTGAGCACTAGCATATCATCAAGGTCTGATACTCAAATTACTTCCTAAAAAAGTCAGACGTGCAATTGCACACAGAACAACACCCTCCCTTTCTGCCTCCCTCGTGTCTCGTCTAATTGTGTGCTGATAGAGTGTTCTTTCAACAAAAACAATATTCTTTCACCGATGCTGGAACATCCAGCCATGTTTCCACTGACAGCATGCGCCATAAATCTACCCCCATCTTTGAGGTTACACAGGGAGGCAGGAGGGGGGCAGAGACACAGAGGAGGGTGTTTGGAGCTATTTTTCTTCTGTTTAATGATGCTTGTAGTTCAGCTGGCAGTAAATGGCAACTTACTGTGGCCCAGAAGCCTTCTGTTTTAATTAATCTTATTAATTCTGAATCATTTAAGTCACAGCTCTGAATCATGTTTTTAAAGCCAATGACCAAATACAACTGTTTGCATTGTTTTAATTTGCCTAATTTCATTAGTTTCATGAAGTTATATCAATTCATTTTGCAGTATTTTTGATCCAAAGCAAATAAGCATAAGTAAATAAAAATATTTAATAGACAGAATATAAGTAATAATACTCAGAAAGGTCTAACAAAGATATGTGAGAGATATTAGGTACTTTTTATATTGATAAAAGTTTGACTGTTGGGCTGAAAATGACCAGTTATCCAGTCTTAGAGAGATTTAGTTGAAGGTGGTGTTCTTTTAATCTGTTTGAGACTGTTGGGTTATCTGGCCAGAATAAAAATTATTGCTCTGTATCATCTGTGTAGTAGCGATATGAGAGGCCATGCCAATTGATCTAAGAACATCCTGTTAAATTGGAAAAAGTAGATGTTCCAGGGCTGAGCCTTGGGGCACGCCTATAGTGCAGCGTTGGGATGGTTAAATTTGTCCTGACCATGACACCTTGAAAAAAGCCCAGAGTTCAACAAAGCCCTATACACCATCCAAACAGAATAAATAAGTAATAGGTAGTGGTTTATTGTATCAAAAGTTGCAGAGAGGTGTCGCAAGATTAGTCCAGAGGACAGGGCTGCAGCTTTAGCTGCGTTTAGGCCCTCTGTTAAAGACAGCAGAGTCATCTTAATGAAGTGGCTGTTTAACAATCTGATTTGGATGAAGGAGGTTAAATTACATTGGAGACATGTTTAATAAAAACAACATATGGACGTTAATAGTCTTCAACTTGACCAGGGCTGAAAGAGGGCTTTTCAAGTAGATCTGTTACCTAACCCTTTTCAAATTAATCTGGAAACATCCCGGAGGCCACTAAAGGATTTATTACATGTGTGGATCTGGCACAATGGTAGGGAAATGCCCTGGTAGAAGCTGGTGGGAATCTAGTCCAATACACATAAAGTGAGGGTTGCGTGTCAGGAGTTTTGATGCCTCGCTCTCAGTGACAGTGGGGTCAGGAGGAACCCCCATCTCAGGAAGACCAGCACTACCCCTCCCTCCATCATATCAATGAAAACCTGACTGTTATTACACATAGAATAAAATCTATTTAAAGTAAACATACTAACAAAAACACTGTGCCAGTCCCCTCTGACCCCTAGTAGTAGTTGGCATAGGCTACATAAGATAAGATAACCCTTACTATTAGACCGAGTAGGACAGTATCCATGAAATCATAGAGATATCACATTTATATCCTCAACATGTATATAAAGCCATAACTGCAGTTTTCTTTAGTAAGCATTCTCCATACATAAATAATTGACAGAGATTATCGCACCACCTCAGTTCCGTGCAAATCCAGCACACGTGTGCACGATGATGTGCTTGGTAAGTTTGTGAGATTGCATATTTGCTCGAGAATTTACGAGCATATGAAAGGGTCACTTCACGACTCCTTAAGATGTGTGTAACCAGGAACGCAGTCGGCTACAAGAGCTCAGACAACGAAAACTTTTATGAGCGTGTGCTGAGACATGACACGACACCTGCCCGAACAGCCGCTACAGACAGCAATCTCACACCACACACGCTATAATGCTGCTGCTAAACTGTTTGGGTGTGCACAAGCTTGTGTGAGTCTTCACTAGAGTGTTTTCTTTCAAGGGCCCCTCAGAGACTGGTATGATAAAAATGTTCCTCGCAACAGAGGGAAATTCCTCTTTTGTCAGTGAGCAGCTACAGCAGGATTTCACAACCTGTACCTTAAGTCTCAGGGGTTTCCAAGCATGCCGCCCCCCCCAATCCATCATCTGTCACTCAGGATTGCTAGCTGCCATGGTTACTGCACAGGTGACTTCTCAGGTGTAACAAATGTGCACAACAGCCAACCTAATCACTGAAATTCAAACCCTGCAGATAAGCTGGTGCATCATTTTCTGTGACCTTATCAGAGATCAAGAGATATAAGAAAAAGACAGTGATACACTGATGCCACAGAGTACAAATCCCACTTTGTCTGCCAGGAATTAATATTTTTCCCCCAAGTTAAGCAATTTCACATACCCATATCTTCCACCAACATATATGTGGGTATACGTGCCTGTGTGTGCACCATGCCAAATTCCCCTATTGTCTATTTTTTCAGCTGTTTTTGTTTTGGAGTTTTAATGTTGCAGCTGCAACAGCTGCAGTGTTGTAGCATCAGCAGAACTTGAAGCCTTGTTCAGATGTTTTGTTTGAGTTCATACGTGCGTGATCAACATCTGTCCATCTTTATTGCGTTCAACATCTATGGGTATCTGTTGGAAATGTTTCACTGAACTTAAAACCTCTTTGCTTCAACAACCTACCAGCAGCCAATTCAGATGAACGCAGTTTCTTCACTGAAAACGGCCCTATAGTGTAGTAGACACTTTCAGTCGAGGCATGCATGAGTCTGTTTCCTTCTCACCCGTGCACAGGCTTATGGGTCTTCAGTCAATGCAGTTGAACCTCTAAGAAGCAAGAAGATGATGCTACATGTACGTCATGTAGGTGCTGGTTGGTTGAAGGTTAGGAATCGGAAGAGGAGCCAAGCACGACAAACAAAAAAGAACAGAGAAGCTTCTGCTGTAAAGGCACGTTGCATTATGGGACAGACTAGTCGGTTACCAATATTCAGTGGTAAAAATAGATAATAAACTACAATTTTGGCAGTTCCTTTAGCTTTATTAAACGTTTTTCTCTGGAGTGGCTGATCCTGGGCTCAGAAGTAAGTCTGACAGACAGTATATTTAATTTATAACTCAAAATCTGAGCTGTTTTTCTATAGTTTTCTGTTGTATTTCTCTTGAAATAGAAAATAAATAAACCCTGTTTATTTAAGTTGTTTTTTTTTTTTTACAATGTTAATTGTAAAGCGTCTCTATTGCCTAGATCGTTCAGTCTATGTATCCAGCCAGCTAAAAGTGTTGATGTCATGATGGCACAAAATAAAAAGTCTGCATCGCCAAAGCAACTTTTTTAGCCCTTTACACTATAATACCACACTGTAGTGTACAATAACTTCAGTACTGTACTGCACAAGGCTTTGCACAATTTGGAGCAATCGGATGCTCCAGGAGAGTCTTTTCTACTGTAGAAATAGAAGGAAAACAAATATCACAATTCTAAATAGGCAGATATCTGTTAGATCATCTGTGATTGGATGAGGTGTCATCCCAGAGCGCGGCTTCCAACTCAAGCAATTTTTAACTTCAGCACAAGCCGCAGGAACGGCACATGCGTGTCCTTGTGCTGCGTTCAGCTTGGCACCGTGCCAAGATACTTTTGATCCTCACAGCACAGAGCGGAGCGCAGAGCTCACCTCGTCCTACCTGAAAGAGCTTTTAGAAGCAGTAAATAAAGAGGCAATGAACTATTTCAGACGTGCAGTTGTGGCTGGTTATGACTGTGGGTTTTGGACAGGCAGCTGCTCTCTCACCGTAGCGCCGTTCCGCCTCAGGATCACTCAGCAGAACGTGGCTCCGGGGCGTCCCGGCCTACTTTCAGCCCTGGTTGTGCATCCATCCCTATCTGTAGATTTGCTAAGCATCCATGCTTCCTTTAGTGCTACGTTGCATAATGATGGGAAAATGCGTGTTTATCAAATTTTAAGCAATTATTAACCCCCCCCCCCCAATGAGTTTTTCTTATAATCTTACCAGTGAGATGTACATGTATGCCTCACAGTGAAACATCTCACAGATACTGGACTTTTGTTTTTTTCCTTCTCACATTCACGTTTAAGTCGAGCATAGCTGCAGGACTGAGCCCACTATCTCAAATCAGACAGATAATCAGAGGGAGAACGAAGTCAGTGGTCTGTTTATGGATGACTATCCCTCATGTTTACTTAAGACCCATCTCATCAACAAGGGGCAGCGCGCCGCTATAACCATCCCTCCAAAATGAAGCCCCTCACACATTTACAACTCCTGACAATGATTTCCCTGAACTCTGAGTCATGTCTGCAAATGGCAAAACAACATCAAGATGGACAAGCAGGAGATTTGTCATGAGCCTGGAGACAAGACGAAGGAATGCCGCCATCTGATGATTAACTATGCTGCAACCTCGGATAGAGCGTGGCCCGTCAACTTCCTCTCTCACACACACACCATCGGAGCCAGGTGCCCGTCAGGACTCAGTGCTATCCAGCACGTCTCAGCTTGTGATCCGTGTCCTCAGCATTCCTAAAGAGAACGAGAGCGCTGTGCCAATGTGATGTGTGTGTGCGAGAGAGGTTACAATCTTGATTCACACCAGCAACGATTTGTTACCGCAGGGATGATTAGTGATGCCTCTTGACGTTCATGCAGGAGTTTTGAGTTTCACTGCGTCATTAGTCAGTAGTAGTTGTTTCTAAAGCCATGCCATATAAGTAAGCAATATTATATAACACATTTTTACTTTTTACCTAATTCTTAGTATTTTTAGCCTTCTTCTGTACCTCCCTCTTGATTTTGCTGTAATTAGGGATTGCTTCATCTAACACTACTGCTTTCCTCTGGAGTTTAGTGACAGTTACAATGTCCAGCTGGTTAGCGGTTACTGATTTTATCACTCTAGATCTTGAAGTTTGGCAGGATGTCAACTCTTTCATTCCCTGCTCATCTCGGAGGCATCTCAAATTACACATATGAAACGTTTCTTGTGACTGATATCAGCTGTAAAAAGCCACTTTCCTCCAGGTTCAGCTTCTCCTTTTGATCAGATGTGTCGTTTAATGAACTGATGTGTGAGACCCTTACGTTTGCAGGAGTCCGGAGCAGTATGTGGCCGCTGGGGGTCTCTGTAGAAGCCGGCCTTGCAGTTCTGACACTGGCGTCCTTCGGTGTTGTGCAGACAGTCACATACGCCTCCGCTTCTCTGGCCAGACCCACGCCATGCCATCCAGTCAAAGTGGCAGCTCTGAGCATGGCCGTTACACTTGCACTCTGTCGTGTGAAGCAGCAAATCACACATCAGGACCAGAGGTATTCCTGTTTTTCATTTGTTTGCTTCTTGAAGGAATATTTTCACTAAACATTAGAGCTTTATTATCCCAAGCAAGTGTGTCTGTCGGGCTTACTTCGACACTCGTGCGGTGCCCCTGTCAGTCCGTCAGCAGGCTGCCAGGGTCGGTCATTGTAAAGAGGAGCGCAGCGCTCGCAGTGATCACCTGCAGTGTTGTGTCTGCACACACACTTTCCATGGACCTGAAAAAGTGACAAAGAGTTTTTTAGCAACAGGCAACATGATAGATGGAGACACAGAGAGAGAGATGGGGGCAATAAAGAGATCACAGAGGTGGGGAGGAACGTTTTCCACACAAGGATCTGGGCCTGTTCGAGGTGAAGACTGTTGGTTTTTTTTTTCCACTGTCTTTTCCTTCCTCTATTCTCATAAATATTCCCTGATTTTCTTATTTTCTCTCGCTCCATCTCCTTCTCAGTGTCTCTCACCTACCCTCGCCTCAAATTAGCGAAAGAAGGGTAATTGTTTGGCTTCATTGCTGGAAACAAGAATGGGCCTCTGCTCTAAAAAGCCTGTGTGTGTGTGTGTGTGTGTGTGTGTGTGTGGTTATGAATATGTGTGTATGAGAAGAGTACAAGTATGTAGCGCTGAGAGCACAATAACAATCTCCTTGTCATTCCTTTGAGCTGGAATGCCATGCACGCCAGATAATGATTGAAGGGGGGTGGGGGTGGGGGGTGGGGGGCATCTGAGGAAGCTCTTTATTTGTTTGTGTTACACCGTGCAACTGTAATATAGGACACACAATTATGCAGTGATTACAGAGGTAGGCACACACTAATCAACATGCACACAAGCAGAGAAAAGAACTGAAAAATACACAAAAACACACGTGTTCTTACATTTGTTTCCCACGGTGCGCGAATCGAACGACCCCTGAATGGCTCTGATTCACACACACCGCTCCGAGAACAGACTTAAACACATCCACATGCTATAAGGACACACACACAAAAAAAAAAAACCCCGCACACCCTCCGAGTGAACCGACCCTGGATGAACGCGCACATGACTGGTTTTACACACATCGCACACCATTTTGGCCACACTAACAGGAGGAGCAACTGCGCACACACATGAGAGGTCCAGACAACTAAGAGGCAGGAGACCTACTGATACATTAACAAAAACAATTAAGGGTAAGTGAAAGAAGGGGCAGGAGAGAGGAGGGAGAGAAAAGGCCAACGGCATCTGGATGGAGTCCAGACAGCTGCTATTTTAACCAATTTCACATGTTTACCATACCGTGATAAGAGACAATTAACACATGTACACATTGAAATCTGCACACACCCAGTTGACCAGACTGCAGGCTACAGCAGCAGGGCTAGACCGACGCGGCTGATAGTTAATCTTGTTTAAAATTGTGTTAGGATCTTTTAAATGAATCCATTTCTAAAAAGAGCAGCCAAAAGTGGCCAAAAGTTACCACATGACTGGCAGTCATAATTAAATAAAGAGGCAAAGAACATGCTTGTTTTACTCACTAATTACACACACACACACACACACACACACACACACACACACACACACACACACACACACACACACACACACACACACACACACACTGATCAAAATCTATAGCCATTTATATACAGTGCAAAAAAAAAAAAAAAGAAGATGTATTTGATAACTCGCCACTGTTTCCTTTTGGTAATTCACACAGACCAAGCGGAGAGCGCCTAGGATAATGTCAGTTTGTGTTCACAAATCTCAAACAGATGCTGCTGAATCTGCACAGCGACAATAGCCCCATTGGTAAGTGTGCACTCACGCAGGACCGTTGTGGAGGTGTGACGCTTATGGCTGTTGCTTGCTGACACCTTTGTCAAAAGACGGAGTGGATCATTGCCGTTTGTTTTCGAACAAGCGCCATGAAATGAACAGAACTGAGTTGTGAGCAGTGGAGTCAACAATAGAGCTAAATGGTGGTGGTGAATGTTTTTGTACCACGGGAGGAGAGTTTATATCAAGCAATTCTGTACGAAGAAAAATGGACTTCAAAACCGGTCTCCAGAAACCAGTGGGTCACATGACCAAATGCTTCGACCATTGTTATATGCAGTCTATGGTGAGTTCTCATCAGCTTCCAGAGCAACATGACTGCGCTCCGTACAAAGAAAGAGGCAAAACTGCTCTTCAGAAACCAATGGGTCACATGACTTAATGCTTCGCCTGTTGTTTTTTACAGTCTATGGTCCAAACTTAATGCACTTACAGGCTGTGACTACCTCCTTTGAAGGGTTACTACCCTCTGTCTGTCTCTGGAAAGGAGGCGCATCGGTCTTACGCCTATCAGTGTGAAAAGGTTTTTCATATCACTTCCTCAGATTGTTTTGCCAACTTTGAATAAGGAAGATTCATTTCCTTGTTGGTAATTTGGTAAAGATTTCCCCAAAATGCAGCTTAAAACAGTTAAAAGTTTTCTGTTTATCCATACTGACCTAAAAAAAAAAAAAAAAAAAGAATATGTGACTGACAACCCTTTCAATGCACCACTGCAGCAAAAGTCAGATATGGACAAGTTTTAAGGCATGCATTTCTTCCCACAAGAATAAAGTATTATCTTTTGCAAGTTATCCCTCTATAGTTGAATAGGGTTCAGAGTGTAAACTTGCCGGTGTTGATTTACTGTTTAAAGCGTAAGACAGTAAACAGTTCAAAAGACACTAATGAAAAAGTGGCCAAAATGAACTTAGATGAAGTGGGAGATTTACAGAAAGTGATATGAACAGGAACAGGAAGATAGATTTGTGAACAGAAATAAACACAAGCGCTCTCCCCCCTGAGTGGACTAATTGCTGCTAATGCCACAGAAGGAGGCCCTGGATGTCATTAAGTGCGCGTTGGCTTTGTGGCTAACTAACAGACAGTGTAATCACCCTGAACCACAAAACCCCTGTGGAGGGACAACAAACAAACTGGCCCTTTAGTCTTTCAGTGTCTGACCAGTAATGACTATCAGGGCCACTTTCTCTGCTGATTGCTGCACACGGACACACGCTTGACGAGGACAAAGCATTGCATGGAAAAGAACACATACCTTTCAGACAAAGTAGACCAAACAACAACAACATAAAGGTTTGCTGTAAGGTTAATGTATAAAGACAGACCTGAAAGCCCTTACGTATTTCACAAAAATCCCAAAAATGCATAAGCACACATACACACTCAGACACATGCTGTACGCCCTTCCTTTCCCTGACTGACTCCTAATCTCTGCCCTCATCTTGTGTCTTGTGCTGCGCTGCTTGTTTGGGTTTTCCAGAAACAGCCGTTACACAGAGACACAAAGCAAACTGCTGATAGGCGGCAAAAGGCACTTATATAACCTGCGTGTGTTTACCGAACACTCCCGCATGGCACATGGTGCAGAGACAGGCCGAAGACCTGAGGTAATGTTGTGAGGACAATTAAGGAGGATTTACTGTTAAAACTGTAAGTTTCACACACAGTTGGACTAATATTTCTTGGGAAAAGATCTTGGCTCTGTCTAATATTCACCGGCATTAAAAAAAAAAAAAAAAAAAAAAAGATTTATTATTACTCTGCCGTGTAGAGGAAGGTTTCAGAGTCTTGAGGTTTAAAGAGTGTTTCAGAGGATTTTCTACCCTCAAAGGATGGAAATCCTCATGAAAACAGAGCTTGGAATTTCTTGGCAGGATAAGAGTCAGATTTTGTGGATTTAAATGATTGTGTCCAATAAATCAGATATTAACAGCTTTGGTGCAAAGGCATGGACATAGATAAAACGCATGAATCCTGTTATCTCATTTATCACTTAAAATTCCAGAAACGTTATCTGTTTCATGTGTTTTAGTAGCTTGTTTTCAGAGCAGTATCTGGGACTAATAAAACATTTTAAATCCCTTTTTTCATCATCTCATTTTAAAAAATAATTGACCGACTGCCTGAAATAATTAGAAGCAGAAACACACTTTTCTGGACTTGGAGAGGGTCTATATGACATATGGCACATAGAGCTGGTAGGAGAGGCTGGTTTTTATTGTATCCTCCAGTTTTCAGAGGATGCTGAACCCTATTTATAACCTTTTCAGACAGAATAACTACTGCCCATGTTAGACCTTGTATAAAATAAGAGATCATATCACAAGTGGCCAGCGCTTATTCACACTTAAAATGTGTACCCAAAGATCTGCCTTTAACTTATTTTTTTTCTAACTTCATGTAAGAGAGATCTGCTATCAATACTGAGAAGAAACTGAATGACAAAGAGCTTTATTTTGGTCACTGGCTTCCAAAATCAAATGAGCCATCGCTGAAGACGATGTTGTTAGTTTATCAGGCAGTCCCTGAATCCATCCCAGTACACTTTTGTGTTCAAACTACGGTAAGACTGAGGGCACAAGTATGATCCCAGACCACCTTCAAATGCATCCTGAGTGATCTGAGCTAAATCCGTCCTGGAATGTGTTAGAACTCATTTTAATGCAAGGTCTGAATGAGGTCCATGTGCAGTTTGGGGGGGTGGGGGGGTCCAGTTCAGTCGTGTTAGGATTGCATCTGTTTGCCGATGATATGATCCTGTTTAAGCTTTATTGAGTGGAGACCTCCGGCATTCACTGGGCTGGTTTGAACAAACATTTTCTAAACCGAGGTAAGATCCACTCATTGTTAAAAATGAGTTGCTGCCTCAAGCAGAAGAGATTGTCAGGGTCGTGTGTAAAAGGTGGCAGAGTGGAGTAGAAAGTCGACAAGCCGATGCTGCTTTAAAGATAATATGAGACTGGACTGTGATGATAAAAGGTAAAATGAAAGATGAGAATGTCACTTTACCAGACAGATAATCAATGAAAACACTAATTGCTTCCTTTGAAAAGGTGGCTGAGCTCACATATACCACGATATAGTAAAGAACTCAGGATTCATGTTAACAAGTGAATTTTTATGCATCTATTGCATTTTATTGTCAGCATCAGTTGTATCACTCACAGACTTCACTGAGAAACTGTCGACGGTCTTTGTATGAAAGGCTTTTATTGTGAAGGATATCTAAAAGGTTAAAGAAGTGACATAACCATCCCATGAGGCTGTCATCAGTTATAGGATCCACCCAAGCTAACAGACCTTTTTAACTTGTTTTTTCTATTTTACTCTACCTGTGGAGATAATTAGTTTATTTTTTTTAAATGTATGGATTTTGGTTCTTCATGTCATTGTTACTTTCCTATCGACTCAGTCTTAGTGCTAAACCTTACTTCATTATCACTCATACGAAACACAAAAAATGATGACTATTCCAGTATAATACTGACCTAACAGGCCTAAACTGAAAAGCCACTAAACTGAATGATCACAAATTTGTTGTATTTCTTATAAAAATGAAGAAGCAAAAAAAAAATATTTGTGAAGCAGTTAGGTTTGTTTGTAATTTTTCAGGATTGACTACTGTACAAGTTGATGTACTGATATAATGCGTAGTTTATTATAGTCTTTACTGTAGATTGTGAGTGAAACTAAGTTTCCTGTTGAGCTTCACTGATTACAGAAAAGCAAGCGTTGAGCTTCACAGCATTTTTGTGTGTGGAGATGGCCATGACAAGAACCCCCACTTAACTTATTGTTGATCTCCTACAAAAACAGTGTCTGTTCACACCTTCATCAGCTCCCACATACATCAACACCACCATTAAACTATGAGGCGGTATCTTCGTCTCCTGAGTTTGCTGTAAGCAGAAATGCTGATGTCTATCTGCCCTAAGGAAGCAGAAAAGAGACAAAAATTATCCTTCCTTCACTCTATCAAAACACCCCCGCCAACACGGAGGGAACCAGCTGCCTCCATACCAAGCCTGGAAATCTTGATTTCACTAGAACAATTGAAAAACAAGCTGGCCATGGGGGTGTGATTACCTCATGATAATTATAAAGACTTGATTTGATTCCTGATTCCTGTTTTGACAGACTGACACCTGGAAGACTGGAAAAACATGTCAGTCTGTCAAAACACAGCAGAAAAAGAAGAGTGGCACAATCAGCATCCCAGCTGAAAGCACGTTTGTTTGCACTGGAGTTGTAATCACTATTTTTCTACACAGGATTGCACAAAAGACGGCTTTGATTTATTCTTCCTAGTTATGCCCCTTTGTGAGGTTGATGAAGCATTTGATGTTGACTCTATCTGTTTCATGTTATTATTATTATTTTTTTTTAAATCTTAACATTTTATTCTTACCATTTTATTTTGAAGTGTGAGCTTTCACAACACCGGTATTAGGCTCAGTGCTGATTTAAAGCATAAATCAAACTCAAGTGAAACCTCAGCTGATCTATTTTTGTTAATTGAATGTTTTGCAAGAATAAAAGAAAACAGTTACATCCAAACTAGGAAAATGTTTCAACACTTTTCAATTATATATATATAATTGTTATATAAGTTTGAAGTATGAATAAAAGCACATGCTTCTGCTCTCGTCTTACCACGTGGTTGGTCCGGTCTCTGATGGGCTGGTATCCGGGTGCAGGGACGCACTGCTCGGCGTGGCCGTTACAGAAGCAGCTTCCCTTCACTATTAGATCATAGATGGCAAAGTGTTGAGTGGGGAGGGCTTCACGTGCAGAGACGAGGTCTTTGGCCTGGCAGGGGCACGCTTGAATCTTCAGCAAGCGGATGCGGATGTTGGTCACCCTCAGCTGCTGCTGGCCCTCCAATCCAAACGGATCCAGTGACTGCCACTTTGGGAGGGCTCGGTAGATTACCTGGCGGTCAGAGACAGACAGATAGACAGATGGTGTTAACGTACTGCGCATGTGTCCTGGAAATCCATTATAATCAAAAACAAACAAACAAAATACATAAAACAATATATATATATATTTGTGTGTGTGATCTTTACACTTTCTTTACGTTGACGTGCAAAAATACGATAAACGATAGTAAAATAAGAAGGTGAAGAAGAAGCAGGTCCACTTCATGATTAACAGAGGTCAGACGGATGCATTCAGTGACACAATCAAACTCACTGCAGCACCTCATGTCACTACATCTGCTGCTTTAATGGGGGTTTGTTTTGGGATCATTTGTGCAGTAAACTATGACCTTACACCCCTACATCATTGGTTGTTTCCTCACATGACCATGAGAGCGCTGGGCATCCATACGTGAGTTTATCCCCCCTCCCCGCTTTCTTTCTCCGCTTCTTTACCCTGTCTGGTCCCTGGACATCCCTTAAATCGAAGATCCCTTTATGGGCTTCCATCACCATGGCTACTGCTGCCATTAGCAACGAGCACCGCTGCTGTTGTTGGGGTGAAAAAAAGTTGGTGTCTGCCCCTAAACTTGTTCTCTGAAAGAAATGTGTGTTTGTAGTGTTGCTCTTTACACGAGTCTGAGTTGTTGTGGCTGATATCATTGAATGAGTTGTGTGTGTTTATGTGCATGCTACTTTTATTTTCTTTAAACATTAGTTAAGGTTCCTGCATTTCCCTGATTGGCTGGATGACTGGCCAGGAGTGTGATTGGAAGAGTACTATTAATTTCCCCGTTGTTGAAAAAGGTTACAGGGTCACGGCATTGTAGCCCACAATTAAGAGAACATGAAAAATAGGACAAGGGGCGCCGGTCCATGGGAGGGCATGGAGAGCAGGGCAAGACAAAGACGGGGATGAAGATGCAGCTCCACATAACTCAGGGCGAGACAAAAGGCCCGCGACACTCCGGCGACACCACAGCAGCATCAGCACACTCATATATCCACACTAGCATGCATGCAAGCATATACTGATAAATCATATCACTGCTGTGAATTCCTTTACACAACAACAATAACAAAAAAACTACAAGGAGCTTTCTTCGAGCTTCTTCTACAGAATTGTGTCCCCAGCGAACCGAGATATATAATCCTTTCAGAGTGTCCCAGGCCAGCTGGTTGTCCCTGGTTAAGGAAGAACATGCCCAGGAAGTGTCTGGGACATCCAAACGTCTCACTGATCTCAGAGCGGGAGCCCGCTCAACCAGATTTTATCACCACAGCTGAAGACAGGAACATACATCACTGGTAGAAGGAGAGCTTTTCTTTATTGCTCATCTTCAGCAGTAAAGTATCTTATCACAGATAAGCAGAACTAAATAAGCTACACCCAACAGCTGATTTAATTTTTGCTTTCCTTGTCATTTGTAAACAAGACTCGTGACTGTTTAAAGTGTTATACCTGAGAGATGGAGATAAAACATTTTGCAAATTTGCAGATGACACCCATGTTTATCCCATTTCTTGCACATCATAGATGTTCCTCCATATATGTCCTGTGATCTTTAGGCAGTTTGGGAGGGTGCAATATTCAAAACATATGGAATAATTCTTTTGATTAATGAGGATTGTTGCTGCCGCAGCAAACGCTTTGTCTCGAATTTCTTTTCTTTTACAGCATTAATGAACTTGGCAATAATTTTTCATTATGGACAAAAATCAGTTGAAAATATGAAAGTGTTGCAGTAAATGTGGTTCAATCAGTGCGCCAGTGTCCAGTCAGAGTTGACAGGGTGCTCTCCTGAGATTATAAACTATTAATATTGACACGAAAGTTGGGGAAAGAAAATGGTGAAGAAGTTGCACACTTGTCATTCAAACATGCAACAGATATCAAGCTTGTTGAGGTTTATGGTTCACTGCGGGCCACCGAAAATCTTTTCTTCCTGCTTCAGGTTGAAAAAAAATGAAAAATAAAGTAAGCCCAGCTTTAACAGGCCTAATTCCATCAAAGCACTCTGGACTGTAATCTGGTAAACAGGCACAATGGGCATTTATGGAAGGAGAAAGACGAAGAGGGGAGCAGAGAGGGGGGATGGGCGTCTAGCCGACGGTACCAACATCCATCAGAGCAACAGAACTTCCTTCCTAGCAGACGGACGGAGAGCCGACTGTATGTGTTTATCTGAAAGGGCACGAAGGAGTGTATGTTTGAGGAAAAGAGGAAGAACGTGTGTGTGTGTGTGTGTGTGTGTGTGTGTGTGTGTGTGTGTGTGTGTGTGTGTGTGTGTGTGTGTGAACTAGGCTGGTCTGCCTCTTTCTCTTCCCTAAGGAGGTCAGTCTCTGTAACAAACACACATTCTTGTAGCAGCTGACCTCATAAATAAGACAAGGATCCCTGAATATTTTCACTCCGTCTCTCTCACACACGTACACACACCTTTTCCTCAAATCACAGGTGAACACGACAAGCTTTCAGCGCATGAGATGACATGCTTTCATGTTTTCCAGAGAAAGAGGAGAGGCCGAAAGCTGAGAATACCTGCTGCCTGTAATCGCTCCGAGCTACGACCCTTCTGTTCCCAAACCTGCGCTCCCACTTATCTGATCACAGGAGCTCTGACGCTCACATGCAACCCAGCGTGCGCTGATACAGACAGAAAAAGAAGAAAAACTTAAACAATGCTGATGCAAGTGGAGGGTGAATCCTTTCTGGGCCGATGACTAACTCAAAACAAAGTGAAGCTTTCTTACCGTAAAATAAAAGTCATGAGGCTGCACCTGAAGATTAGGGTCTTGTTTTTTTTTTTTCCAAGTATTCATTACCTGTTTAGATGTCAATAAACTGAAATTAAACAGTCTGTTTGCTGTACTCAGATGGCTTGTTTTGTCAGTTTAAGGGTGCAATTAAAACATAACGTTGACAGAAAAGCAGCAAATCCTCATATCCAAACAGCAGAAATGAGCATTTCAGCTTCATGACTGAGAAAAATATCAAGTCTGTAATACGTTAGTGGGATTGAGTTTTTTTTTTATTAACCTTTCAATGTGTGACATATGAAATAAACAAACCCCCCCAAAAAAAAAGATCTGAGTATTAAGTGTTTATTACATATTTAAGTTAAAAACACCCCCAATTTGGACTTCAGCAGTTTTCTAATAAATATATTTCTTATCTCTGTCAATACGTTGGGTAAATTTGATCTATTTTTATACTTCTTGTTGTATCAAACCATTTTTTTTAATGTTTTGATTTTGAGGGGGGTGCAGAGGTCTCAGGAATGTATGAATCAAATATCATACATCAGGCATTAAGAGGTTTAACTGGATTCATCATTCATGATATGTGACGATCGTAAATGTGAAGCTAAAAGCTCAAAAAAAAGGAGAAAAAAGGAAATTTAATAATAACCATCTATTAAAGTTGGTATATTCAAAACTAACTGTATCATACAGCTACAAATAACTGAAAACTGAACTGAATTGAGGCTGAGATTATGTTTGAGTTATTAACGACTCTGTAATCGCGATAAAAAGTTGGTAGCGTCAATTCTCGCAGCAGGAACTGCAGATGAAACCCATCCAAAGAGATGATGGAATTAAAAGAACACCAGTCGCGACTCAAATGAAGGAAAACTAAGTGTTAAAAGCAGCTAATAACTAATGATGCATGAGTGTGGTGGAGTTCAGGTGACAGCTCTGCAGGCATTCATGAGTCATGAGATTTCAACCAAGTTCCCCTGCACTTAGTGAAATTTACTTGTTATTGATCAACCCGGGTTTTCCATTTTCCCTAGCTGTGTCCCAATACTTAGATCTTTTCCAAAGTCTATATCCAACTGACTTCATGAGCTAATTATGAACGGGCATTATAACATCTTAATGGAAACAAATCCATCTATAGATGAGTGAGCGAAACATATTTTTCAAATTGGAATTCAAGAGTTTTTAAAAAAAATATGAAACAGGTTTGAGACTGCACACCTGAGGAGTTAAAGACCAGAGCTTAGGCTCCCTGTACGGGAGGATCCCGCCTACATGTGAAGTCAGCGACAAGAAACAAACACTTCAAACATTTGTGCAATTGCTGCAGCAAAATGCCTGACGCGTTCCTCCTCACACGTCTGCACATCAGCTCCCGACACACAACTTTTCAGTGAAATATCAACGAACTTCAGGAAGCCGTCTCATGCTACAGTCAAAGCAGACTAATTAAACACTCAATCATGCACTCACAGAGCTCTCTCCACCTGGATCTGCTTTCATTTTTCTCTGTGTCCTAACCACACTGCTTGCGTGTTTCGTGACTATCTGCAGAGAGCTCTGACTTTGTTCCAGGAAGGAGGAGTTACGATGGAGACTGTAAAATCAGTGGTTTTGTGTCGTGGATTTACCCGTCAAACACATCATGTAAAACGTTGCATCATTAGCACTTCATTCATAGAGGGAGAAAATAGCTGCATAGTGAGCAGGAGAGGCTGTCACACCTGCAGCGCTTCACTGCAGGTGTGGAGCCGCCCCTTTACACCTGTGTCTATCTGCTTTATATCTTAGGAAAAGGCAGATACTCAAGACTTTATATGAATCTATTGCTGACATATTTTTGCGAATGTTGTAAATTGACAAAACTTTACTAGACACAGTCTGGGAGCTTATTGGCTGTAGTCTAATAATTATATCTCTGGGTAACATCCAATATTTTTGGCCTTTTGGTTTAGCTACATGTCTAAATAACAGACCTAAGACCTTATGTGTGAAGGATAATACACGTTTTGTGGTTGAGAGCATTTATGTGGGTGCCTGAAATGACTCCTAACTCAAAAAAATGTTTTTAAATTAAATAAAATCACAGCTCGGAAACTTTGAGGCTGTGTGTGTGTATATATATATATATATATATATATATATATATATATACACATACATACACACATACATACACACATACATACATACCTCTACTTTTATACTCTTTATAAAATTTCTGCAACTTATTTATTTTCTTAGGTTTAAGGAGATCAGCTAGTGCTTTGGGGGTTTTCCCTTTTCCTCAGTTGCCTGTGAAAGGGCTGCATTGTTACAAAGTACACACCAAAGGTAGTTATTATCACCAGGAAACATATTTGCATAATGCCTCCCTATTGTTTGGCACGGCCTCAAACAACCACTAAAAAATGTTTTTTCTTTTCCTATCAGCTTTGGGTTTCTTGACAGTGAGACCTTTAAAGAAACAGGATCCGAGAGAGGGTTTTATGGAAACGGTGACAAGAATTGCTGCAGTTTAATGAGGACGAGAACCACAGTTTAGTTTGTTTAGTTTGTTTAAAGTATGTAAACCTTTTCTAGTATATCTGTGAAATTCCTAAATTATTAAATAAGTTCAGATTGACTGACTCTTCACTCATCTTCATCTATTTCTCCAACACATTACAACTGAATTGTTCATTTACACACAGCTACGGCTGCTACAACAAGCTGATTAATAGCTCATCGAGTGCCAGTAAGAAGGCTTTCATCCTCTTTGCTCGAGGGCTACAGTGTACTCACAGAACCGGGGTTGCATTTAGTAACTACAACTACCTCCACGGAGACAAGTCATTAGTTATTTCAGAAATAGGTGATGACATCACGCTGCGTCTAGCAGGCTCTGTTGGACTTCACTTTCTGACAAAGACTTTCTGGGGTAATTAGGCTATTTTATTATTTTTATAACTGAAACATTGGTAAACGTGTGGCCAGTGTTGCAGCACTGAGCAGAACAGGCTTGTTGAAAATGACTCCCATCAGTGCCGATCTGAGCTGGAACTGATAAAAACCAGTGCCAAGTGGACAGTCATCTGACCAGGACTGATTTACAGACGAGGAAAAACATTCCCTTTGCACTGGAAAGCCAGATGTTGGTGGGGTTTTAAACCGGCGTGAAGGGGACTTGAGTCTCCAATAATCTCTTCACCAGCGGTGTATAGTCTCAGGGTTACGTTTGAGGGAGACGTCACTGAGCTTGCAAATACCTGTGTGCCTGGAAGCTACTCTGCATTACGTTGCTTTGATACAGCAAAGCAAAAAAAACTAAAGAGAGACATTCACAGTAACTGAAGGTTGCCTTTCATGTCTACTCCAGCTGTTGTCTTGTGAACAAAGTCCAGCACAAGCACAAATCACGTCCTTTGTTGAGATGCAATGTGAAACCTGAGGCAACTCCACCAATAACAAGAAAAGCTTCTAAAGAGCTCGTGTAAATACGCAGACTGGCTACTGTCGCTTCAGAGCACAGTTCTGGAGATGAAACAGATGACTTTGTACTTTGTAAAAACAGACAGCTTCACCTCACCTCTCCCCGGCTGCAGGGGTAAGCACCTGAGTATTTAGAGGTGCAGGTGGCTCCATCCCGGCCAGCGCCAGCCTTTCCCTCCTCCAGCCCAAAGGCGGCGCTGCAGTTCCTGGCGTAGTACTGCAGCATCTTCCAAGTTCGCCCAAAGTCCTGCGAGCGCTCCAGCGTCATAGCCGCGGGCCTGGTCGAGCTGAACACCACGATGAGATGCGTGAAGTAGAACATCCTCTCCAGGTCCAACTGCACCGTCTCAGACTCCACCCCTTCAGCCGACTGCCACCAGGTGTTCGGGTGGCGGAAGGAGGAGTCGGACATAGCTGAGGCCAGGTGGGACAGGTGAGGCAGGCCCGCGTTGCATTTGGCGCACTTGGCGGCGCTGCAGGCCAGGTTGGCGTCGGGGTCTGAGTAGGAGCAGTAGAGCTCGGTGCCGTTGTTGCCGCAGACGGTTTGCGTCAGGACGCGGCGGCCCAGCGCCAGGTTCCCCATGCGGGGGTTGCAGGCCCGACTCTCGCAGCGGGGGGCCACACCTGCTCGAAACACCTCCAGTGGTACACCTGCATGAGTGGACACAAAAAAAAAAAACGGTCACTCTACCTTTACAACTCAAGACGTCCTCTCGATGTAACGACTACTTTACGACCAAGTTAAAACAAAGCGGAGGGACACGTTTGAGACTCGGAGCAAGTACAATTACGAGGAAATATTAGTGTGCACAAACGAGCACACTAATGATAAACTGTTCAGAGATCAGTGAACACACCTGAAACCAAAATCATGATCTGAGAGCGAGAAGGTCAGCTGAGAATGACTGTGACTCAACTGAACGCGCGCGCGCGCGCGTGCGGGCGTGTATACGTGTGTACACAAGTCAAGGAGATTTACCTCGATCGGAAATGTTATGCAAAGAGCATAATAGAGGCATTGTGCACCTGTCTGCCGCAGCCTGCCGCCAGCGCGGACTCTGACACAGATAAAGTTTGGCAGCTCTGGGAGGATGAGCAGCTTTCAGACGCCGTGCGACACCACCGAGAGCCACAGCGGCGGGTCCCAGCGGGGATTTGTCTCAAACCTGCACCTCTTGTTTATGTTCTAAACGGTAGTCGCACAGGACCAACACTAATTGAATCTCACCGGATGAATAATGGGAAGAATCTTTCCTAGTCAGTTTGTTTCTTGGGTTTGTGATGTTACTGTGAAGGTGGAAAAGTCACAAGAGGAAATGACAGGAATGAGAATTAAAATCGTTAATATAAAGAGGAATATAAATGGAAATATACCAAACGTCCAACTTTTGTGTTGCTGCACTTGACTCTGAGACATTGTTGTACCAGTCACAATAACTGATTATGTTCAGACTAACCTGCATCTGACAACACGGCCAGACTGATCACAAATATGACCAGCATGTCTCCTTTCTGCACCAATAATCCAAAATACCGGAGGAAGACAATCGAGCCAGAAAACAAAGTCCCTCTTTGGAGTTACTTAGACATCAAGTATGTAAAGATCAACTCCTCTGTGGCAGGGTAAGAACAAAAACGGACAAGTGCGTAGGATTCAAATCTAGTGTGGACTTTCTCTTTCACTGAGCAGCGATCCAATGAGGCGATAATAACTGAATCGTATGAAAGAACAGCATGATCCCGGACGGTGGCTGGCGTCCCGCTGGAGGAGGAGAAGAGCAGCCGGAGCGGAGGAGAAGTGCACGGCTCTGTCCGGCTCGTCGGGGCTCATTTCCCTGCAGTGTGCGTCCGCCGCCTGCACATCTATTTCTAAGCGCCCGGAGCCTCGCAGACCTGCTTTAGTGACAGCGCTCTGCGCCAGCTCCGCCTCTTAATCCGCATTTTCTTTTCTCCCTTCAACTTAAAGGAACATTCTAGTTTCACACGAGTGGGCTCTCAGTCCTCTTAAGTGCACATCTTGATGATTTATATGAAAGCTGAGGCCACCACCCCTTCAGTAGAAGAAGATGATGACTATTTTAGCCTCTGCTGCAACTCTTTACTTTAAACTGCGTGAGAATTATGCGTCCAAACTCCAAATAAAAATGTGAAATTGTCATTTGAAACTTCCTTTGTAACAGAAAATGAACATTTAGATACGTTTTATAAGGAAATGTGTCTTAAAATTAAAGTTTCATCCTGTAAAGTCTTTTGAGATCTGCTTGGAAAAAACGTCAAAACAAACAACAAGAAAAAAAAGGGGGCCTTAACTATTGTCATAATTGTTTAAATGTTTGAAATTCCTAAGATTGCAATGTGAAGTATTTTATTATCTCAGGAAAATTAAGGGTCAAGTACTAAACGGTGTCATGATCTTCATGAAAACAAACGGTCTTTCTTGAGATAAATGAACAAAACAAACAGTTATTACTTATGTTATCTCAAGATACAATAATCATATATTTGTCCAAAGATAAGGATGTTAATAATAATAAATAGCTGAAGGCATCACTATTCTCAGCTGAAAGGCATTTATGACCAAATAAGGGCAGCATATCCCAACTAAAGCTCATAGCTCTTCTGCACCTCCGGTGGGACAAAGTGGTACTGCGATGCCTGCCGGACCCTCCCCATTCATTAGCACAATACTGTCAGTGCCTCTTATTGTCAACACAGAACATATGTGTGTATCCTGGCTTCAGGAGGGTTGTTTTTATATTCATGTACATAATTTTCTGTTGTATGTTTTCTCTTCATTAATCGCTTCGTCATGAATTCACAGCTGATCCCCAAAGTTAATGAAATTTTCCCATCTATGCTAATGTTCATTTTCTGGAGACATCAAGTTTGAAAGACATATTAAATTATCATTAGAGGTGCGTTTCAACATTTGCTAAAAACATGACGTGAATAACATTCATTATCTTTGTTGAGGTGATAGAAGCAGGAAAAGTGTCTGAATAATTCCACAAAAACTGTGACGATTACATAATCGGATCAGTGCATCTCCTAACCGGCAGGTGTCGGAGGATTTCTGTTACGCACTCGATGTGACGTAACAAAATTGTCCAAGGAAAAGATAATCACACACTCAAGGCTCATTTACTCGTGTAGAAAGTAAGTGATGTCCGATGATATGAAGGTGTCAGGACAAGCGGAGCGTCGCAGCTTCATTTTGATATGAATTTTGCTCGTATTTCCCGACCTTGACCTGATTAAAAATCCTGTGCATTATCGGAGTGGAAAAAACATTCTGGGAATGGTTCAAATAGCAAGATTAAGATTTCCAGATGTGGACTGGGTCTTGAAATGCCAGATTTGGGTCTGACTGAGCATCTGAGAGGAATCAAGTGAAGAAGCAAGTTAATCGTGTCGTTTTAATAACGTAAACCTCTAAACTATTCATACCTTGCTTATTGTCTTTGTAAAATTCTCAGGATCTGATTATATAACGATTAAATTATGCATGAATGAATGTGTAGAGAGTGTAGACTTCAAATAAGCTCACTTATTGCATAAAGAGTCATGTACTTTGAGCGGTTCAGGACCCCCTGTCCCGAACCATACGGAGCCCAGTGAAAAGCTGATTTGTAGATGAATGCTCTTCTACACATTTCTGACTAATTGCCTCGCAGAGTGATGCTGCGTGAGCTGTTGACGCACTTCGAGAAACACAGATTGGTTGCTCTGCTGAACCCTGTCGCCGCCTTTGTTGACAACATTGTTGGTGCCCATACAGAACCAGTGAAATATGCGAGCCAATAAAGGTCAAGCTCTTTAATTCCGGTTCTGCTTTCCACTTGAGCGTCTGCTCTCAATAACGCCTGCTTAATAGCCCATAAGAGCTAAGAGTGGAGGTTTTTGAAGGTTTTCGATTAAATCAGAGGGGAAAAGTCTTGATTTAAAACGAGCTTTCAACGCTCTGGAAGTTTTGGGGCCATTAAAGCAGCTTCAACGTCAATATTTAATCAGGATTTAGAGCGCCCCCCAGTGCTCAGTCATGATACAGGAAGAAACGGGCACAAGACGGATGTTGGGGACTTCTCCCTTCCGCTCAGGCCCGTTTGAGTGAAGCTCCACTGAACACAGCACGGCTTTGGCTTCTGTGTCTGCTGTGTAATCGGACCGTGACCTGCTTTCTCTGCCTCTGACCCGTGTCCAATAAGCACTGAGCCAAGTTAAACTATCTCACCTGTTCATTTTGTTCAGTCTACCCTGGTGCAGTCCCTGGCCCCGCTCTCAGTGAACCAGACAAACTTTGTTCTTTCTTAGGGATTTAGATGCCTCTAAAGCACATTTCCAGTCTTCAAACTAAACTCGGGGAACCGCCTGCTGGTTGTGGCTCCGCTCAGTATGCAGACACAACAGCGCTGTCCGACGGATGCCTCCCACCTTTGGCATGAAAGTTCAGCGGTGGGAAAACTGGTTGTAGCTGAGTTTAAAAAGACTGTCAGTTTTGCAGGTCCAAAACCAAAGTTAACCCTAGTATGGTTAAAAGTGGTTTTGCAGAAAACAGGAGACTTAAAAGGCCTGACTGGCAGTTTTAACAAAGATATCTTCTTCCTAACGATGACAGGAATAAGTGAAGGACCTCAGAAGAGTCTGACTAACGGTGACGTATAAGAGTATAGTGTATAGTGAGTATATGAACTGACAGAAACACATTTAGATATTTTAATGTGAAGTTATTTTAATAAAGAGCACCTGTTTGACTCTTCAGACACTGCACAGGTGAATAAACAACATATAACTGGACATGCAGAAGATCCCAAAGCTTGTGCTTTATTTTTTCATTATTTTATGGAAATATGACCATTTTTTATGTCTTTGTGGTACTTTTATCAATATTTGTCATTTTGTTTGTCTCATTTTTTACGTTCTTAAAGTTATTGCCTTTTTGTAGCCACCTTCAACCCATTTGTGGTTATTTTTCATTCAGTTAATACTGATTTATAATGTCTTTCCAGTTATTTAGTGTCTCTTTCTCTTTCCATGAAATCCATACATCTTATAAATTATTACAGATCATTAATTTTTTTCCCCTTCAAGATAAACTGGCTGCAGACAAAACCTTTTCTTGATTGCTTTTTGTATTTTACTTTTGTAGTTTCCTTGTGCTTGTTTTACGTCTGTTTAATCGTGTAGCAGGTCTGTGTGGTAGTTTAACGGACTTCACAACAACCAATAATAACAGATACTTCACACAGCTATTCTCAGGCCAACACAGGTCAAACGCTGCTAGACTCTGATGTAGGTTACAGGATGACACCTCATCACCCCTCTGGCCCCAGACACGCCTTGTGTCTTTATGTCATAACTGACTCTGTGACTGACTGATGGATAGGTTAATTACATAGCGACGAGCTCAAAAGGGGAGACGAATTAAAGAGGCTCAGTGATGTAAGGACACAGGTATTTCAGACACGCAAAGAGAGTTCATGTGCAATTACACGAGAATTTTCTGACAGAACCCAGCCGTTTGCTGAAGGAAGTCAGATGTTCATTTATTCATCATATCGGGTTTGAACGTGTTCCCTGCTGTACCAGTAGATGAACGTTTCAGCGAAGAAAAATGTCAAATCATCCGACTGTTTGTGCCTGGAGAGACAGAGCTGTCCAGACAAAGAGTAAGCACGACCCACTTATGACAGTCATATGGCTTTTTACCCCTAAACAGGTCACATTTTTCAATTAGAGAATAATCCTCCAGGCTGCATGTCAAAGTAACAAAAATAGAGAAGGTATGTACAGTCTTGTTTAATTCAGGCCAGGTAGAAACACTGACAGTGATGCTGGATAGGAAAAACATTTTCGATAATTTTTCTTTTTCAACCTATAACAATATAAGAGGGAATAATATATGAATCTCACATGACTTTAGTATGAAACTCATATTTGAACAAGTATGCAGACGCATACTTTTGTCCAGCTGCAGCGCGGTTAAGCCTCCGCGTGCAGTGTCACCGTCGGAGCGGCAGGCGGCGCTGCTCAGAAACAAACTCCTTTTAAAGGTGAAAGACTCCAACTTCCTGCCGGCGGCAAAACGTGCTTCTGGTTTCTGAGGCTAATACGTTTCTGTGACGGAAAACATCGGTTTTGTGATTTATAATCTGTCACAAAGGATTCATTTCAACAAAAAATGGTGAGTAAGGCTTTGAAGTATTGGCTATTAACTAACTGGGTGGTTTTTGGGGTCTTTTCTGTTGACGTCGTGACTAGTTTAATGGCTGTTAGCATTAGCTTCGTTAGCGTCTCATTCATAACTTCAAGTGAATAAATTAAAGTTTTTGTGACATTTACACAAATTTAAATAATGTTAATGAAATTGACTCAAATAGAAATACATCCGCGTGTTGCTGTATTGTTTATATTTGCGTTTCTTATAATAGTTGAAAACATACCAAACAAATACAGTATAAAGTGGAATCCAACATTTAAAAAAACGAACCAAACTCCTCCTTTTATTTGTTGTACTTGTTTTGTTTTGCAGAGTTTACCTCTGAACCCAAAGCCTTTCCTAAACGGCCTGACGGGGAAACCGGTGATGGTGAAGCTGAAGTGGGGCATGGAGTACAAGGGCTACCTGGTGTCCGTGGACGGGTACATGAACATGCAGGTGGGGCGGTTTCTGTCCGGGCCAACCTTTCATTTACAGACACGTACTGATGCCAGTCACAGGCTGCAGAGCTCTGGTCCTTGCTTGAAGCATCAGTCAGAGGCTGCAGAGCTCTGGTCCTCGCTTGAAGCTTCAGTCAGAGGCTGCAGAGCTTTGGTCCTCGCTTGAAGCTTCAGTCAGAGGCTGCAGAGCTCTGGTCCTTGTTTTTGTAAATGTGCAATGAGGTGCTCACTTAGAAATTAATTAAAAACCATGCACCTGTGATTTGTAAACCAGATGTTTATTTACTGTAAATTAACTCTTCCTAATCAATATCAATTAATAGTTTACAATTTTAATGATATTTAAAAAAAAAAAAAAAAAAAGATATTTTAAATAACCAGATATCCAGAACAAGATCTTAGCATATCTAAATATATATTTAGACTAATATGGGAGAAAATAAATGACAAGCAGCAATCCAGTTATATAGACATGTGGGTCATTTATTGATACTACGAGAGAAAATCTATCAGTTTAGTTTTGACGTCCAACCTGGGGAAAATTGCAAAATAATTATTTTAATGGACACTTGTACATAATGAAGCTGTTTTTAATCATCTTGGGTGGCTGTAGAGTATTTTCTCATGGTTCGATGCTTCATCAAAGTTATATTATTCAATTTTGTTAGAAAAACAGAAGATTTGGTGTGTGTGTGTTTTTTTTTGGGGGGGGTAACGTTTAATTTTTAGTGTACATTTATACTTATGGAAACTAAAAGGCAATTACTCCTTTTACTTAAATTAATATAACCTTTAGACACCCAAGAAAAGCTGCATAGGAACCCTAATTTAGAACAACAGCGCCTAGATCAAAGTCATGGGATTTTTTTTTTTCTCATTGGAGCAACTGCACGGATTTACTGGTTAGTCTTTTGTGCAACAAAGTGCACTGAAGTTCTATTATCTTAAATTGTTACGAGGTTTGGACATTTCTGTTTGTGCCCTGGAATATAAATGTTATAAAATAATTGAAGATTAATGCTGTATTACTTAAATTCTGTTCTTTTCTTCTTTATTTATTTATTTATTTATTTATTTTTTTTTGATGCGAGTGCTCACCACCAAGTAGAAATGGCTTAATTTACATAAAACATCATTTTTACGTATTTGTCTGGGTAATGGGTGTGTTTATAACTTCTGTAAAGCAATAAGATTTTTTTTTTTGTGCTTAGATTTCACAATTTTGCTCAACAACAAAACTGCACGTTCACCTGCAGGTTCACTGTCAGTTGAAACTCAAAAGTCTCTGTAGATGAACGAGGCAACATTGGCTGTTTTACTGTTTCCTGCCTCACATTGACGTGAGCTATTTCTCCAACCAGTGATGGGCTGATTTTAAACATGTTTCGAGCATTTTGTGTTTAGTTAAAAGTGATTTCTGAGAAAAAGGTGATTGCTGTAGTGTTTTTGTTTTATTGATTAATACCCGACATGTCAAAACCATTATATAAAGCATAACAACATTTACACTAGTAGGAATCTATAAATAAATAAATATATATATACACACGTGCATACACATTTGAACATATAGAGCCCATAAAAGTAAATCTATATAAATGAATATCAATTTATGTACACAAAATAAACAAATCTGTAAAATATAATTAATGTGCACAAACCTATTTATATATGCATACCTGTATACATGCACACACACAGCAATACACATAACACATATATCTTGTTTAACATGTCTGAAAAGAGGCTGGAAACAGTAAAACTTACATTCACTCTACACTAAATATACATACTATATACATCACACTACATATTCTCACACAGTGCACCCCGAGAACACCCAGACCCCGTCCCAATCCCACTATACTGCACTCCCAAAACCACTTTAAGACTTGTTACTTTGCTACTTTAAGACCCCGAGGGGACTCAAAAATGTCATTTCATTTAAGTACAATGTAGAAAAGACCCTTACAGACAGACAAGATAATGTAAAATTTGTATTAAAAGAACCGTTTGTGCAGACATCTCTGTCTAGTATTGTTATACGTCTGTTAAAGTCGAATACTGATGTAGGTCCCTAATAAAAGTTTAGACTCCTCATCATCTAAAAATAGACCCACGGTTGTTTTAACACTTAAATATTGCTTAATGACCTTCTGATTGTGATTTAATTTTCAGCGCCCAGGTGTAATTGCACAATATAAACTTAAAAAAAGGAAATAAAATTATGTAACTAATGGCATTTGAACCTTCTTTTTTTTTTTTTTTTTTTTTTTTTACATGATTTCCGATAGCTGGCAAACACAGAAGAGTATGTGGATGGAGCGTTGGCAGGTCATCTCGGTGAAGTGCTCATCAGGTATGTAAGCTTTAACACCTCATTTCATGTGCATGACCAGGTTTGCAGAGTCGTCTTTTTAATGTCGAACTTTTCTTAAAGATCTTGTGAGAACACGTGATACAACAGACCAGTCCAGAAACCTCTAACAGAGAAAAGTTTCTGTTGCTTTAGTGTAAAAATTCCTGACCGGCTTGAGTAACTTCAGTTAATATTTAACGTGTCATTTTTTGAGAAGGCAGTGATGAAAGCAGAGCAGTTTTTTTTTTTTTTTGTTTTTTTTTTTTTTTTACTTGACTAAAAAAAAACTGTTTTATTCGTACAGGTGCAACAATGTTTTGTACATCAGAGGCGTGGAAGAAGAGGAAGAAGATGGAGAAATGAGAGAGTGATGCTGATGAAGAGCAGTCAGCCTGATGGTTCTGTCTGTGTGATTGAACGTTGTCGTGAAGGTGATGTGGGTCTGTGTTTTTACCATGTGATGCAAAAGAACACTTGAGTTTTGGATTTTCCCTAAAAAATGTTTTGTTTTTTGTTGTTGTTTTTTTTTCTTCTTCTTCATGTGAGGCCAATTTAATGTTGTGATGCGAAAACAATAAAATGACTACCATTTCTTAAAAAAAAGGTTTCAGTGTTTTCTTACCATGTGTGACGTCTGAATTTATGCACAAAGGTCCGCCCCTCTCTGTGCACTTTAAACTCTCCTGGACAAATATTTGCCTCGTTTCCAGTCTTGTTTGAACCCAGTCTCTTTTGAAGTCTGCTTTTGGCGAGTCAAAATGTCCAGAAATCACAGACTGCTGGTGAAAAATGCCAAACAGGTGGTTTTGATCTGCAACGACGGAGAGAAGTACCTGACCAAACACGGGATGCAAAATCTCTGTGTGATTGAAAATGGAAGCATTGTAATAGGAAGGTAAGTTTTGACTTATTCTGGAGAATTTTGTTAGATTTAACATGCGCTTTGTAAAATGCACAAAGCAAAGATATCTGCTTGTGATTATAGAGCTGATAAATTTAACTCTGAGGAAAGTGTGACAAAATATGTTCGTTGCTGCTCTCAAACCTGTTTGGCCTGAGCTTTATTTTAATGCTGAATGCTTGCGCCCTCTTGAGGATGGAGCTCAATTTGTTTCTTACCACACATGCAGAAGTTACGTTTCATCTGCCGTTATTCTGAGCTGCTTTCAGCCAAAGGTTATCCAGTTTGTTGCCGTATTCTAAGCTGAATGTTCACTATAATGTGAGCAATTTCTCCAACCAGTGATGGGCTGATTAAAGCTGTGGGACCCGCAGAAACCATCCGAGCTCAGTACTCAGAATCTTCCTTTGATCAAGTGATTGATGTCACAGGCAAGTGCGTCCTGCCTGGTAAGTATCAGCCGTGGTCGGTGTCCAAGTTCAGTAGGACTGTTGATATGCAAAAGACATGTTTTCTGAACAGTGTGTAGTTTACATTCCACTGCATTTCAAGGAGAAAAACTGCACTTTTTTTTTTTTAAATTTATTTTAAAACAATTAAAAGCATGTGCAACAGAAGTTAAAAAGAATATAACAAATGAGATGCAAGAAATTAAACTCCAAGTGCATTGTGGTCGATTACAGAAATGCAGCAGTAAATAAAAAGGTTTTCAACCTTAAAGCACCTGAGTTTCAGCAGCCTTGATGCATTCTGGGAGTTTGTTCCACAGGTGAGGCGCATAAAGGCAGAACGCTGCCGTGTTTGGTTGTTACTCAGGGTCACTCCTACTTTCTTTACCCTGACTACCTGAAATTCTGGTAGGTTCATAACGAACAGGAGATCAGAGATGTTTCGGCATGAGACCAGAGATGTATAATGATCAGCTGTCGCTTCTGAAAGACTTGGAGATTTCCCTCTTTGCTTTGTGTGAACATGCTCCAAACTTTGAAAACATCTGTTTTTAACTGATGATCGACAGCAGAGTAGTCAAAACAAGATAACTACTCTGATCAAATTTAATTAAATTGCAGGTAATTAAAAAGTCTTCAAGTGAAATCAGTTTGAAAATCTTGTTTCAGGGCTGGTTGATGCTCACACTCATCCAGTCTGGGCAGGAGACCGTGTGCATGAATTTTCGATGAAGGTAAAATCTAATGCGTAAAGCGTTTTCACATTTCGTCCTGCAGCTTATTTTTAGCAATGTGATCCGTCCTCTGCTTGCAGCTGGCAGGCGCCACCTACATGGACGTGCACCAGGCCGGTGGAGGGATTCACTTCACGGTGGAGCACACACGAGCTGCCGCCGCCTCGGACCTGCTGGCCTCCCTGAGCAGCAGGTTGCTGAGGATGCAGCGAGCCGGCACCACGCTGGTGGAGTGTAAGAGCGGATACGGCCTGGAGCTGCAGACTGAGCTCAAGATGCTGCAGGTGATCGAGCAGGCTAGACGTTCCCTGCCCATCAACATTTCCTCAACCTACTGTGGAGCCCACGCGGTGCCCAAGTGAGTGACGACTACTTTTTATGTTGGAATTCTCTAAAACCTTCACTTCCTTCAATCCCTGTGTTTTTTTTTTCTTTTTTAAAAGAGGGAAAACTGTTGCAGAAGCCACAGAAGACATCCTGCATGTTCAGTTGCCTCAGCTGAAGAAGCTCATGTGTGCTGGGACTCTGAGAGTTGACAACATCGACGTGTTTTGTGAGCAGGGAGTGTTTGACCTTAACTCTACTTGCTCCATCCTGCAAGCTGGCAAAGACATGGGACTCAATATCAACTTCCATGGAGATGAACTTCACCCCATGAACTCTGCTCAGGTATCTCTCGCTTCTGAGGTTGCATATACCATTTTTCTGGCCAAATCACTTAAAGATGCCCCAATGTTTAAGGAATGTGATTTTGCCCACTATTCAGTTATTCTTTATTTGGATATTGGTGTATATATGTGTGTTTGTGTGTGTTAGCTGGGAGCAGACTTAGGAGCCTTAGCCATCAGTCATCTAGAGGAGGCCACGGATGAAGGGATTGTTGCCATGGCGAAAGCAAAAGTGGCTGCGGTTCTCCTCCCAACTACAGCTTACATTCTCCGGTACCAATACTTACTGTGAATGGAGATGCTCTCTCACATATACCCATTTGTGGCTGTGAACCTTCTGGTAATCTGCGTGTGTGTAGGTTACCCCAACCGCGGGCAAGAGACATGCTGGATGCTGGAGTAATCGTTGCCCTCGGTAGCGACTTCAACCCAAACGCCTACTGCTGCTCCATGGTGAGAACAGTACGAGGTAAAGAAGTGACAACCTATTTCCCGTCTCCGTCTATTTGACTCCTCCTGTATTTTGTTCCTCAGGCGATAGTCATGCACCTGGCCTGTGTCAACATGAGGATGTCCATGCCCGAGGCGCTGGCTGCTGCCACCATCAACGCAGCCTATGCCCTCGGATGGTCCCACACACACGGATCCCTGGAGGTCAACAAACACGGAGATCTGCTGGTCCTCAACACGCCACGGTAAACCAGCCTCATTACATTGTGATGTCAAGAAGGACACGCAGGAAGAAGCGTTTGTCCATGTTTCTGCATCTGTCAGTCGATTGTGGTGTTTGAGGAGCATTTTTATTAACCTGCCATGATCAGGAAAAGACAAATAATTGGAACGTTGGCTTTACCACAGTATACAAGAGGGGATTTTATTTTATTTGTTGACCAAAACGTCTCCAGACTCTTAGTTTTGGGCTTTTTTCAGGTCGGCCAATATGTCCCACACTTAAACAATTAGTGAACAGTTTAGCTGTGGTCCGATTGTTACCATGTTGAGGCTGGTTCCCCTCAGATTACAACTAAAGGTCATAAGTGAAATCATTTATGCCAAACGTGTGTCTTGACTGCAGGTGGGAGCACCTGATTTACCAGCTGGGGGGACATCAGGAGATCATCCGTTACGTTATCATCAAAGGCAACATCGTCTACGATAATGACAAAACGTTGGACTTGTAACTGCAGAACTCACTGCTGCTGCACATCCGTGAAGGTACTTTCCCATTAGTACAACTACAGTAGTGAACTCACACTTGGATTTTCTTCTGTAGTTTGGCCTCTTTGATGTTTTATCTGTAAACCTAACAAATCGTCTTGTTAACCAGTCTGCAGCTCAGAGAAATGCTACCAGACAAGGCGATCTTTAAATCACCCTCAGCACCGTTAACGGGATGCTCCAGAAACTCCTTCATTGTTCTGTCTGGCTGCTCCTGCCCCGTCTTAAACTTCTCTTATCCAAACACGCCCAGCTCTACCGTTCACTGCCGCTTTCACAATCATATGATTTTACTTCAGGGATAAAAAGTTTCAAGAAATTGCTGTCATTCTTTTTCTTCAAAAGGTTTGAAGACTTGCTTCCACAAATGCCACCTTACTGGAGGACTTTAAAAACTTTTTTATAAAGTTAAATTAAGTTCTGCTTTCCGAAACGAAAGCATTTAAGTGGGAGAAAATATTTTAGTTATTGAATCCAAAGTCAATTTTTTTTTTTTTTTTTTTTTTTATACAACCGAGGGATCTTTTTTTCCCTTTTCCTCCTACAGGGGAATCTGTTATTGTAATAACAGGAAATGCAGTGCAGCTGGGATGGAGAGCAGAGCAACAGATGAACGGTGTTGAGGGAGTTTCCAGCAGCATCCCAAATGGTGAGACGTCTGCCCGAGGACCTGTGATACACAGCTGCAGCAGAAATAACTGACTATTCAGAAAAATCACTCGGATTAGTCGCCTACCAAAGTAGTTATTAGTTGAGTCCATAAACTGTAGCGCTCCACTGCAAAAACAGTTGGGGTTTGGCACAACTGGAAGCCAGTCATGCCAGTGATGAGACTGGTGCACCAGTTGGTTGCTTGCTGGAAATTTTTATATTTTCCTAGAAGTAGCACACCATACCGGTATTTGATATATTTTGTAAAATAGTTTTGGTTTAATTGGTATTCTAGTTCATAGGTTTTGGGGGGTAAAAACTGTATGGGATGCATATTTGTAACTAATGCACCCTATTTGCAAAATTATAACTGTTTCTGTAAATCGGTATACACCAATCACTGGAAGGAAACTTTGAATTCCTTAAGAATGACATCGGTACATGTTAGTTAGTGTGAACTGGTAACGTTTCAGCAGACAGGTGTTAAACTGTAATGACACATTTTGCTCCTCAGGTGATCAAACCCAGTTTTAAATGGCACTTCTTTATTGAACACGTTGATACACAATACTTATTGAATTTATTTTCCACAGGCATGGCTCCAAACAACCAGATCAACGTCTCTCCTGGACCAGTCCTCAAAGATGTTATGTACAGTCATTATATGGCAACTTAAAAACAAATTAACACTAATCATGAAAAACTGCTTAAAAAAAAAAAAAGATCCATAAGAGTGCATAAGTGGGAAAGAAAAGTGACATAACTGGTTTATACAGTATATACTACAGAAAACAAAAACAGGGATATATGTTATGTACCCAAGTTTATCTGAAACGGCTGCAGACCTCGTCAGGCTTCATACTTCTTTCCTGCTCGGTGGATCTGCTGGTAAAGTGTCATGGAGAACGCCATACCAAGCAGCTGGGGGAAAACCAAAACGATAAATGTCAGACACCTGTGTGAGTCAAAGGCCTTAAGCATCAGAAAATGAACCTGCTCACCTGTATGACCAACACACACATGGCAATAGTTCCCAGAAGGTGTTTGTTTTCATCCAGCCACTCCTCCACCTTGCTATAGCAACCCTGAAAACACAGACACCGAGTAGAGCGACGGCACATCTGCTACAGCAGTTACAGATGAGACATGTTCTCCTCTTCTTTTCAAAATGAATCACCTAATCCTGCCTTTAAAACTAATGTAACTAAATCTTCCAAAGCGGTCCCAGTGTGGAGCTCTATGGCAGTTATGTTAACATATTTAAGTTGTGTGTCAGGGTCTTTCATACGATTCAACTATAAGAAGAAAAACCACAGAACAATGTAAAGACTCACCCGTGGCCAGAAGAGGTTGGAGGAGTTGCGCCCGCAGCCCTGGTAAACCTGCTGGCAGCAGCTGTCAGGAACCACGTTCTCATGCAGGGCAGCATACCAGTCGTTGTGGTTCATCACACCACAACACTTCCACTGGAGAGAAAACAAAAGCAAAGTTATATTTAAAACGCGAGCCGTGAAGTTGACTTTTAGAGGGACATTTCTGTAGTGTACCTCTCCCTGTATGGTGTTCCAGGCTTCTCTCAGGCCGGCATTGTTATCCGTGTTGTACAACACCAGCCCTTCTTTTAGGTCCCGCCTGGCATTTTCACTCACCTGAGAAAATAAAAGTACGTCAAACTTGCAGGTAGATTCACCTGCAGAAAGGGCATCGTTCATAGAAATGAGCACAGACTTACCTTGTCCGTGTAGACAAAGAAGAGGATGAGGAGGATTAGTTCTGCCAAAAGGATGATCAACAGAACGATGAAGAACTGTTTCAAACAGGAAAAAAATTGAGATAATCAGACAAAGGGAAAAAAGCTGTTTTACCATCATTGTATTACTGATATGCAATGTGAGCTGGAAAGGCATTGTGGGAGTTGTAGTGTACTCACACTCAGCAGCAGGCACTTATTCTCCTTGATGGCCCCTAGACAACCCAGGAAACCAGTCACCATGACAACGGTGCCAAGAGTGATGATCAGATTAGCAGCGGAGAGTGAAGGGAAAGACGGTGACAGGGTGGCGAAGCTGCCTTGAGAAACCGAGAGCCACACGCCGACACCCAACAATCCACAGCCACCCAGCTGAAACACACAGGAAAGTGCAACTTCCTGATGATTTAATGATAAGAACATACTTCCACTGGCGTGCAGATCTTAACTGATTAATGACAATTATTGACATGGTTCTGACAGTGTGTGTGCAGTAATTACCCAGAAGAACAGGTTGAAGAGGAAGAGCATGTATTTCACACAGCAGATGCAGCCACGAGCCATGATTAAACAAAGGAACTGCAAAAAACCATTTTGAACAATAAAAACTGTAAAATAAATTAAAACTTGTTTCTTACAGTTTTTATTTTGTACCTTCAGCTAAAGCACAAGCCAGCCAGTCGCATAGTTTGATACCACCCAATTCTGAAAATACTGTTTAAAATCATTCAGCGGGCTCTGGAGTCCCACCCTGTCTTGGTTCTGGGAATGATATTTAAAATCAGATTTACAGAACCAAGTCAAAGTAGAATCATTCGGCTTTCCCATGCTTAACTCCACCTAACCTCTTCCCAACAAGCTGGAAGTGGGTAAAAAAAGCATTGTGGAGTGGAGTTTTGGTAGCTGTGAGCGGCTTTCAACACGGCAGTGAATCATGATTGGAGAGGGAGCAGCTGCACTGCATCTCTGGTATTTTGAACAAAATCAGTCACAGACAAGAAGTTGGAAAACGAATTTAACATAAAAAAAATTCCACCAAGTCTTCATTCAAACAACTACACTTTTGATTCTTATTTTTTGTTTAGCAGTTTTTCTCTGCAGTCACTGAACCTCCATCACAACAACAAGGGGATGAACTTACCACTTCAACTGGTAGGAGAAAGCAGCAGGTCTGTTGGTGGATCTGTACACACAAGTTCATAATAATGAATATAAATCATGCTATAAGATTACACAGACTCGTAAAACCATGTAATGTTAAGTTTGCACCAGTAATATTGTAAACAGAAGTAGGGTTACTAATGGTACCATTTAATCTCTTACAGGTTATTTAACTAATTAGTGCTTTAGTTTGAAAACAAAGATCATGTCTTATAACTTCTTCTTTTTTTTTTTTTTTTTTTAAACCCATAAAATCCTCACTTTAAATAACCTAACAAAAAATGTAAAAAAAAAACATTTTTTAATTAGTGGCTTCTCTGGATTGAAGTGTCTTTTTTTAAGCAACTATTTGTCTTAAATAAAGATAACGGACTTAAACATGCACAGACTATCAGCCTTTGCAGACTCTAGGTGTGCATTATTAATGGACTTTCAAACTGTTTAAATGACAGCATTAACTCGGTGGTTTTTATTTTTAGTCTCTTTCAGTCACTTTCTTTCTACATGTTTAAGCTTAATGAACAGTAAGATTGTTTGAGGGTACAGTTGCACCAGTATAATTGTGAAGGTTACAGCTTAACAAAAATGATTTGTTTTACTCCATGGGTAAACTAAACACTCGCTTTCAGATTCCTCTAAGCGGCTGATCAAAATAGTCGTGTTTCCATTGCCCAACACAAACTTTTAGTGCATATTATTTAGTTTTCTTTTCTTTTCTCTTTCTTGTCAGTGTGGACATCGTGCACATGCTGTATGTACGATGCACACCGAAATTAGTCTCTGCTTTTAACCCATCAACTAGTTTCACTAGTGAGCAGTGGGGCTGCTAGCAGGGCAGCGCCCCGGGGAGCAATTGGGAGTTAAGGGCCTTGCTCAGGGGCCCCCAGTGATTTACCATTGTGGGCAGCCCTGGGCTTGAACCTGGGTCCTCCACGCCACTAGGCCAATGGTCAAAATTAATTTAATTCCACTAAAGGTAACCTGGACACAATTAATTGCACTCTTTTCAAAACACATAATCCATGTTAGTATTTGAATATTCATCTACTTCTATGATGTCTGTGTATAAACTCCACACGTGAACTCAATTTTAATTTTACAACCCAGAAAATTAAAGCCAACACCAACCAGATGTTGAAGCTCCTGCTTACAAACTCTGCTTACAAGTTTGTAAAACTAGACTTAAGCATTGTTTTTTATTTTTTTTATTGCAAATTAAAGCTACGTACATAGAACATATTTGTTATTCTTGATTCTGGATCAAGAATAGATGGTTCATAATTTTCCCATCAGGGGAGCACAGATGGTAATAGCCGGTACCATCATGTCAGTACAGGAGAGTCACAAGGCTCTGACCTCAACCACCTGCTCTACTCTGTCTTCGCTTATGGCAGTACTGCCACTCATAGCTCCAACTCTATTGTCACATTTGCTGATACCATGGCGGTTCAGAGCTTCATCTCCAACAATAATGAGACAGCTTACATGGAGGAAGTGGAGAACTTGACATCACATACTCAGGAAAACTGCCTCCAACTGAACATCAGTAAAACCAAAGTTGTAGTAGTGGACTTTAGCAGGAGCCGGCAGTGGTCCTGCACCCGTATGATATCAAACGGACTGCAGTAGAAAGGGCAGACAAGAATGTGACCAGGTTCAAGCATACTGAAGCCCAGTCCAAGAAGGTAAGGCAGCTTCTTACCATCTGAGACAGCTAATTCTGAGCGTCACCTTCTGTTTTGGGAACAGTGCTAAACAGGACATAAAAGGTTAGTTGGCAGCAACCCACTGGATCAGATCTGATTTACCGTCCCTGGAGGACATCTACATCAAGGTGCAGGACCAGAGCCGCTCAGTTCATCAGAGACTCATCTCTTCCTGGTAACTGCCTGTTTGAACCGCTGAAGTCAGAAAAGTGACTTGGGAGTCCTATGGACAGATAAAGAGGCTCAGGAAGAACATCTACCCTCGAGCCACCAGACCTCTCTAGCAGGACATAACACCACAACTTAACTTTCCTTTTTAACCTGACACTAGGGACAAACTGAACCCCTGTTAACAGACAATACTGTCATGTTTATCATCTTAATGTTCAATACCACACTTAACAGTTTGCACCACATCATAATCCTCCTTTTAAATCTGCACTGCTTTTTGAAATATGTAAACACATCTTTAATATTTTAAAATTAAGGTTTACGTCATAATTATTTACTTATTGTAATTTGAGGGCCTATTTTATATATGTGACAATGAATCTTGAATTTTAGTAAGGAATGAAAAAAAAAAGCTTGTAGTTGTAGTAATGGGTGAAGGTGGTGCTCAAATTGATTGCCTGATTATTTTCACTGACTCACTGTCTCATAAACAAAATGAGCTAATTGTTTTCTTTTTAAATGTGCTGGCTTAGAAGAAGTAAGTGCAACTTAAAGGCATTTCTGTTTTTTAGAACAGTATATCGGTGCACTCTACATAAATTAGTTAATTGTTTGATTTTCTTTTCACATTTTAGGGGCCTTTTTTAGAGAACTTATTCTGCAGGGTCCAGATGCCTCTGACTAGGTTTATATGCTTCATGCTGCTGCAACCACCAGCTGCCGCTGCACGGAAAACAAAGTTTGAGTCAGAGTTAAACTACAAAAACACCCCAGAAAACTCGAAGTGACGAGACCAACAAGAAGAAAAACTCCTGACCAACGGGTGGGAAAAAGTTCAGGGTTTTATTTACTCATGTCATACATTTTAGGTGTTTTTGTTTTGTTTCTCAGTTTATTTTATTCGCTTTTCTCTTTTAGTTTGTTTGGTTGCTCTGACTTTTGTGTTATTAAAAACACAAATTTAACTCCATATCTTCCCAGTCTGTTATCCTGGTATGGTAACATGTCTTCTCTGTAAACCATGGAATAGCGGCTTTTCGTCTTTGCTCCGTTTTTTGTTCGTTTCTGGGTAGAAAACAACAGTTAACCGTGTCCCTCTGGGAAATACAGAGACGCGTCATGTAACCACTGCGTTGCTGCGGCTGTTGAACCTGGTGAGCGCGAGGAAGCCCGTTGCAGACGTGACGTCACTGCTCCGAACTTCGCTGCCGTTTCAAAAGTTTGTTCCAAAAAAAGACGAAAAACCCACCGCCGCCATTTTTAAACTCGCCAATGTTACACCTTCGTGTCAATTAAAACACACCGGAGTTCGACAACAGACAACTAAACAGCTTTCCCGTGCCCCCGAGCGTGATTATTTCCATGTTTATTTTTTTTTTTAAGTGCCGAGATGTGGGGAAAACACTAAAAAACAACAACAAGGGAATAGTTTCCTACCGTTGACTAGGAACTGGTGCTCATTTTCCCGCTGAAGGCTGCGCGTTTCTCCTGCAGAAACCTCAACATGCCGCCCTGCTTCACAGCATCAGTCGGTTTAATTAAATCAATCCGTGCTTGTAAACTGCGAGGCTCGCTTTGAAGCTTCGTCGACGGGTAAATGTGGAGGACGAGGAGGAGGATATTTTCACAGGAGGGTGGAGCAAAGCTGGAGATGGAGTAGAGGCGACCCCGGCGATGAGGGAGCTACATTGGTATTAGATGGACACATTTTTTGCGTCTAATGGGGAGATGGATCAGAGAAAATGTTGAATAGTGAACTAGTTCAGATTAGTATCGATCATCGATTCTCTTTCAGTCAAAACGATCATTGAAGCGGATGGAAAAGACTAGTCTGAAGACTCTGGGTCTGCCCCAGTGGCCAAATGTGGTACTGCAACCACACCACCACAGACCCGACATCAAACTGTTAAAATTCCTTTAAACTAAGCTGATATTCGTAATTTTACCTCCAAAATAAAAAAACAAAACAGGAATTTAAAATGTCCATAAAAAATGTTTGACTATTGTATTTCAAACATTTATGAGTAAGTTTAGAGCGGAAAGTAAATCCCTTGGTTCACAAGTATACAATGATAAATCTTTGCATTTCAGACCAAAATGTTTTTTAAAACTCAGAAACAGCCGTTTGATCTATTAAATAGCTACACACATTTAACAAAGCATACCCTTTTTTCTTTATATCAACTATTTGCATTCAAAATATGTATTTTTTTTCTCTTCTTCCAGTTTATCTCACTGCATTCCCAATTTATTAGTTATTTTAATTAATGAAGACATGCCAATATTTAGCAGCTACTGTAGTAAAATGTTGCTTCCATCTCATTGATTTATGTTGCCCCTGCACAAGTCACAAACAAGATGATAAAATATCAGTGACATGGTATAATCTACTGTAAGTTTATACTTCGTCTCCCAACGCAACAGTGGCATAATTCAAAAACATCATTTTGAACTAACTTTGTAATAAACTTTTAGAAACCTCTTAGCAAAAAAAGCATCCACATACAAATCCCAAAGTCAAGCAGGAGTTTAATAAAGGTACTTCATCATGACATTGATATAAATACACGACTGAACAGAAAATACCAAATAAAATACAAAACATACAAAAAACAAACAAACAAAAAAACCCATTAAAAGCCAGTTTCTCTTTCAGTTGCTGCCATTGAGCATCAAATCTGGGGTGTGTTCTTTGACGGTTAAGGAGCAAAAGCCACTGTCCAAAGTGTCCTCAAAAATAGGGCTGTGCAGTGGTCCCCCCCACAATGAAAAGGGGTTCGAGGACTCATGGGGACGTAGACGGTGACACCATCACAGCTCCTCCATGATCAGACTCACTGTCTCTTATCCAAGGACCCAGTGATCAGACTGAGAGGAGTTCAGCTGCACAGACTCGCTGCTCTCGCCATCTTCATGCTGGGACACAAAGATCAAATTAAAGGTCCGACACATCTGAACAACGTAAAAAAAAGAAAACAGATGCTGTCTTTAAATGACCGTGAGAAATTCATTAAAAAAAAAAAAAAAAGCATTGGAAAAGCAGCGGTAGGTAAGGAATATGCTTAAAAGCCACATGAATTCAGTCTCTGTGCCGGCTTTAAAACATTCGGTCCTCTCCAGTAACACCCTTCTTTAAACATTTGATTCAATATTAAGTTTATATTTTGTTAATTAGGCTTTTGGGCTCAGTGGTCTTCTGATTCTGATTCTTCAGATTTTATTATAAACAACACTTGAGCAGAGCCACATAAAAAAAAAAAGGTTAAAATAATCGACCGGAAAAAAAAAGAAAAAAAAAAAACTGAGCTGAAGCTATTTTTCTATCACTTGCTGTGTAAATTTTTATACAGATAATGATGTTTTTGGCATTATTGCCTCAAGGTTTTGCATTAGTAAAACTGACAATTAAGTGAAGGGCTTTTATGAAGCCCTGTTTGAGTTTGACATTTCTTGCTGGCCAGGATTATATTCAAACTGCAAGGAAATGTGGATTTATGAATATGTGAGAAACTGGAATTATGCAGTAACATAAAGCTGATTAAAGAGCTTTTGCACACCTTGTTGGCGATGGCCCGCAGTTTCCCCAGCAGGGAGGGTTTCTGGGTGTAGACCACATCATCTTCAGGCTCCTCTCCTTCAGCCAGGGCACAGCTGTCTGCAGCTGGCAGCTCACACTCCTTGTTGGCAGACATCACCAGACGAGAGTACTTATACTCCAGCCTGGCCACAGACCACAAGAACTTAATCACCATGAGACAGCAAATCATTTAGCACAGGCAGCGTCTGCTACAAGCACATTTTCTTTTCTTTTCAGTTGACTCATCGTTTAAGATAATAACAGCCCTGCTGCCCTCCAGCATCCAGTTAAGCTGTGGTCACTGAATCATTTAATTCAATCTAACTTTAGTATCTTCAAATATTTTAAAATATAACACTTATTTGGATAAAAACATATTTTATGATTTTTTTGTGTGAAGATTTAACACCCTTCTTTATACCTTAATTTAACAAAAAAAAAGTATAATTAAATTATTCTAAATTTTCACTATACTGAATAAAGTGAAATTGCCTTTTCTGTGAAATTTTTGAAATTTGAAAAAAAATTCTAAAATGTACACTTTTATCAAAATGTTTGTGTGAAATAATTGGAATATTTCAGAAAGTGTCTTAAATTTTACTTTAAATGTTTGAATATTTATTTTTTTAAATACTGCTTTCATATTTTTTTGTTTTATTTTATATTTATGTTTTTCTTCAACTACATGTCAAATTTCAGTTTGGCACTAGTGAGTCCCCACCTCCCTAAACCATTTTACCTAATTTCTATCATATTTTTGTAGATTGAAAATTTTAATCTTAGTTTATCTTAAATCTTAAAACTGGCCCAGATCATCCCAAAATGTCCTCAGACTCCATTTATTTACAACTATTCAATCAGCAAAAGATGACAGTATCCATATATCAATTTTAAAAGTGTGTTATAAATGTGTAGTTTCCCTTAAGAGCACACTAACAGTCTGATTGCTGCCTTCACACCTTTTTGCTGCACTGATAACAGATGTTAACGTCTGTGCATTTAAATAACATTTTAATGTGACTTTAATGGGCATGCTGGTCTGCACGGAGACTAAGGCTTGTGAGGGAAATTGGCAGGTGCCTCTCACTTCTTGTTTTTCTTCCAGAAATAGCAGGTGAGGGAGACGAGCAGCACGGCCATGAAAGCTCCGCCTCCGATCCCAACTTTCAGCCACAGAGCGATGGCCTCACAGGCGGAAGAGCTTCGAGGAGGCAGCGACACACCCTTAATGCACAACTTTGGCTCATTCCAGACGTACAGAGTTTCCTGAGAGGAAAACATCTTTTTATTGTTTGATCAATCATATATTCACAAGTGAGAACCCAGAGGTGATTTTGCTTAATTCAGTGACTAAATACACAAATTTAAATGTGTAAAAAAAAAAGTATAGTTACCATAGTCACCTAAGTAGTAGTTAATTTGGTTTGATTAATCTGGGAATTAAACAATTTAGCAACTAAATACATTTAGAACCCATTGCAAGACCTCGTCTGCATGTGAGAGAGAATGACGAGCTCCTTTATCCTTTATTCACCTGGACGCCTCCCCTGCAAGCCTCCTCTATCTGGTGGTAGTCGTCCTCGGTGCAGCGTGGGCAGGCGCTGGCGCTCTCCCACAGGAAGTGAAACGTGCACCCATCACATGTTCCTGCAGGACAAGAGCTGCACAAACACACATGTCAATACACAGGGCCTGTTTACATTTTTATGGATGGATGGATGGATGGATGGATGGATGATGGATGGATGGATGGGTGGATGGATGGATGGATGGATGGATGGATGGATGGGTGGATGGATGGATATCAAAAGGATGTATCAAATATGAAAATATGATTGTACAATTTTAAAGTAAACACTTCTTCAATACATGTAAAGTTTTAAAGAAAACACTTTGAACATTTTAGCAACAAGTCTATATACTTGTGTACAGAGATGAATATCAAGATCTTTGATGATACATCCCTATCAGTAAAAAGCCTCCTATTTTTCTTTTTGTAAATGTTCTTTACCACTGTTCTTTATTAGTTTGTTTTTTCATTATCATAGCATATGATGTGAACAAAAAGTCATTATCCACACCCTTCAATTCATTTATATACTTTCATTTGTGTAACACTGGCATGAACGAACACGGCTGACGTATAAAACCAGGTCTGTCCCGGCTGACACACTCACGTGGGGACAGAGAATTCCCCTCGTTCAGACGTCTCGGGGTTACAGCGAACTGTAACCACCGAACTCCGACCCTGATCACATGAGGCTGTGACCTGCGTTGACCTGAAACCAAATTGAGAAACTTAGGACTTAGGACCCACTAATGCAGACATTGTTTTTGGCTTTTATTCTTTACCTATAGAAGAAATTGATGTCTGGGACATCCTTTGAATTTTCTGGGAAAAGGTGTGGTTTAGCGTTCACGCCATTGAGAAAAGCATCCACTGTTGCTCCTAAAACACAGACGGTGGTACAGTTTTTACCAGCTGATCATCACAGAGCCATGTACTTGTAGTCAACTATCGTCATACCGATAAAAGTGTCTGCGAGGCTGATGGACTGGGAGGAAATGGCCAATCTGAAACCCCGCCCATCTGCTGGGATGATGGTTGATTGACAGATGAAACTGTCCACTGAGCTGACAAACTGAGCCAAATCGCTCTGGTCGTCTTTGCTGGACACGTCGGTGACGTTGTCAGTGCACATGGCAGCTCTCTTCCCCTGAGAGGACATGACCATGCAAACAACATGGAAACTAAATGCCAGTTGCTATAGTAACACTCAATACTGTATATTTCATACAATCCTGCATGACATGTTTGCGCTTCAACGTGAAGAATAAAACATGCAAAGACAAAAGTGACTTGTTGTGACAGAAATGTTTTTGGGTGCTTGAGCACCAGTCTGCACACATGATACATTCTGGTGAACTGTGGCATGAGCTACCTCGTGGCCACACAGGCTGATGTTGAACATATGAAGGTACTTTGTGCCTTTTGACGTGAAACTGGGGCCGATTGTCAGTGAGGCTACGTTGGCCATGGCGCTGAGGTCGAACGTCAGAGTACGGTTGTTCTCAGTGTGGGTGAAGGAGCAGTCGCTGTAGCAGCGCGAATGTTCCTGACACAAACAAGAGCACAGCAACTCTTTACCACAAGCCAGATAAGATAATTATAAGAGTGATAATAATAACCTTGCATTACTCGGTTATTTAATTATCACAGTGCTTATTATGATTTAGACCCTGAAAACATAGCCAGAGATCCTGAGAGAACTTAATATGACAAATGATTACAGTGGGAAAAAAAATCAAATAACATGGAAATTGACTTTATCATAACATATATATTATATATTATGACTGCAATTAAAATAAACGATTCATTACCAAACAGACAAATCATAGAAATAAGTACACCTCCAAATACCTTAAACAAAAAGAATGTAATAGTGTGAAGTAGATCCTTTAGAGAACAAAGCAATGTTGATGTAATTTACGTGGTTGATTCGTCAGCGTTATTTCCAGCCAGCTGCACACATACAGAATGTGTAATTTCTGAGTCACTTGAACTTAATGTTTTCAAAACTATTTAACATGACTCATGAATGTAGTGTACAGCAGATGTTTCTTTGTTACACAGTTGGATGTACTTCAATTTTACTGTCACTTCTCAGCGTGCTGATGAGCTGACTCGTTCCTGTAAAATGTGGCCTTCAGACATGTTGCAGTTTAATCAATGCGTCTGTTCTTGCAGAGTTAATGTGTAATAGTGTTGCTGTGTTTTATGTGATTCGTGTGTTAAGTTTGCTGTCAAGTCTTTGCTTTTAAGCCGCTGAGCCCACATCATCTTCATCAGAAATTGGCTCTGCAGTGTCAAAAGAGGATCTGAATACCTTTTTCTTTTGAAAAATTAAGTCACATTTCAAAAGGGCAGAATGAGAGCGACAGAGTTTGAAAACTGCATTTGTGGATAGAGTGGTGACATGTCCTCGTAAATAAGTGATTTCTGGAAGTTTTCCTGAGTCCACGATGACTAATACAGAATCATGCAGTGACATCACAGGTATAAAGGCATTGTGGCCTTGTGTGTACAGGGATTTCTCCAGTTTTTCCTTAGTCTTTTGATAAATTATTGGTTTTTTAGATGATTAGAAACGTCACTTCCACTGTCACTAATGCGAAGAAATGGCTGCAGTCTGGAGCCTTTTTTATCGCTCCAAACTCAGAATGAGGACAACGAGATGACCTGGTGAGCAGGTCTATCTACCTTGTTGCTGATGCTTCCGGGTCCACAGGCGATACACGCGTCCTGGCCGTAGGTGTGCCGCCCAGCCAGATGCGTGTTGGGTGGGCACTCCTGGCATCGGTTGGTGTTTCTGTCAATGTAAAATCCAGCTGGGCAGGGAACACAGGAAGAGCCCGCCCGCTGGGAGTTCTGTGGTACCAGAGCGCAGGCTCGGCAGGCTGACGCCACCCCATCCACAACATTTGTCACACTGATAGAGTAGATCTTCACCGTGTCGCTGACGTAACGACGAACCTACACACATAGATCCATCTGTTTTCAAACGCCTGTCTTTGTAGGGCTGAGAATACAAACACAAATCATGTTAAACTCTGTTCTCGGTTTAGGTGTTTGACTCACATCTTGAGCGTGGTTGGTCCTCTGAAAGGCCCACGTGTAGGTCACTGAAGCGTTCCTGGTCATGCTGTGTGAAAACGACTGCTTCCCCTTACTGCCCTCCCAGGACTCCACCACCGTGGTGCTCTTTCTGTTCACGTCCTGCAAGGGGGCGTGACAGGAGAAGACAGAAAACGTGATGGATTACCGAACACTTATGAGCTCAACCTTGTCACAAACTGGACCCCCTGAGAAACAAAGTGCCTAGTTTCGCTCGCTGGTGAAATTAGTCACCTAATTTCTACCTTCTGCTCCAAACCAACACACACCATCATGAAGTAGAGCTCACAGTCGGCAGAGCAGATGGTCTCGAACACAAAGGTTATCCGGCCAAACTCACCACCGGTCATCCCTGAGAGTGAGGCTGGGACCCTGCCACAAAACACAGATGCACATTTACTACAAACACGATCTGGCACACAAATATGTTGTTTTCTTTTCATCATAAAGGCAACTTAGAGATGGTTAGGGACTGATTTCTCCTTTCTGTCATCTATTCTCAGGGATAGAAAAATGTCAAATCTGACACTTAAAGAACCACAGCAGCTCACAAACTCACTTAAAGCCGGGAACGCGCAAGCTGAGAATGAGATAGTCATTATCGGAACTGCCAGCTCCGCTGCGAATGTGGTCCCCTGCAACCTCCCATCCTGAACAACAGACATGACACACATGCATTACGCCCCACTGATCCATGTTTGCTGTCCCCTTGCCTCTGTGACAGTGGTGCTGTTATGCTCACCGTTCATATCATCACACTTTGAATTGCCCACGTTGAAACAAGAAGTCTTCATGTTGGAGGGCAGCACATTCCACCATTTGTACTCGTAACCCAACACCGGCTCTGTGCCTGCAGGGCACTCGGCACATGCTGGTGCACACACACAAAAACACATTAAAGCTTTGTTTAGATACCGCAATAACTTTAACTTTTTGGGGCAATATTGTAATTGAGCAGCTGCAGCCAGAAAGTTTGTACATGGACATGACACAGTGAAAGAGTTAAGTTTGAATAGGTGCTACTTTTATCAATCGGGAACAATACACGGTCGGTGGGGGTACCATAGGTGCCGTCAGAGTGGGTGCCAGGTGGGCAGGGTAAACATGTGGAGTCGTTGCTGTTGTAGTAGCCGGGGTTGCAGGGAGGGCAGGGCTCTCTCTGCCCTGTTGCAGGCAGCTTTACAGCCTCTGAGACGTTCTCCACACAGATCTTGGGCTCCACCCAACGATACAGCACCTGCGTCTGAAACAAAGCCACAGAAGACAGTGTTGGCGAGGGGAAAGCCAGTTTTGCTTTGCAGAGATATTCTCACTTGGCACATTCAGAAAAGTGAAATAAAGCAGGCCAGTGTCAAGGATGACTGCCAAGCAAGGATCAGATGGCATCAGAAGTGTTCACTAAGCATTTTACCTCCTGCTTTCTCATAATATTTTTAGACTTTTTTAGTTTCTGATACAATGCCCCGATCAAGCTGACGATCACAGTCACAGTAAAATGTGACGTCCTTCACTGATTTTACAGAAAACTTTTTCAACTAGATTTTTTGTTTGTGCCAAGAATCCAGTTTTCTGAGTGGCTCACTGTTTTGTTTGGCTGATGTGAAAACACGAAGATGCACTTTTATGTGTAAAAAGGTGAAATGACACAGACCTACCACATTATTTAACTTAAACAGGTGATAAAAATGTATCAAGAGGAGCAAGAGAGTGCTTTTATCATTTGTCAATCTCACTGTATTCACTATATATCAATGTTTTGCATAAAGAAACCTCAATAAACCCTGTCCAGAAGCAACACCGTGAAGAAAATTGGAGAAAAGATTTCTTCACAAAACAACGTGACAGACTCTTAGCATCATACTGTAAACAATGAATGTGTTATAGTTCAATGAAGCTTGCATTTAACTAACTTTAAGAACTGCTGAGGAGCAAATGATTTTTAATTTTTTTTCGAATAAATAAAACCTTAGATGAGAAAGAAGGTGGATTTTCTTTTTCACATGACTTGATTTATCTGTGTGTCCCAGAAAATCGAGCAAAAGCAAATCAACTGTCAACTAATCTTCATAAAACGACATCCTAAACCCCTCTGTTTATGTAGCTGGTCTGTCCTCGTGCAGGTAAAAAAGGTCAGTGTGTGTGATGTAAAAACACGTGGGCCTGGCTGACCTTCCCCTCGCTGTCGCAGGCTGTGTGGATCTGGAAGTAATCCCTCTCTGAGCACGGTGGCCTCACTCGACATTCTGCCCACCCCTCATCTGAGACGGCGGTCAAACACAGACACACAGTGAGCCGCCATGCAGCGACGCAGCACAAAAACACGTCAGAGACTCATAATATACAGACCTGACTGGCTGGACACGTGCTCCAACAGTCACTGCTGTTGCTATTTACTAATTAAACCTTTTCCATGCTAGTAACCGCTGTATAAGAACAGGCTTGTTTTTAAATTCACGTCCAGTGGCTTCTTTTATATATAACTGACAGGTGCTGCTTCTCCTGAGACAGCAGTGAGTCTGGCTTCAATTGAAACTGACAACCCATACTTCCATTTTGTTGATGTTTCCAGAGAAGACATCCTGATTTGCATAAAGTGCTCTCAACCTGAGCCTCACACAAATGAGGGTTGGTCCACTCGATGCTGAATCGTTTGAATTAGACTGAACCAAAAACTATTATATCTAAAACTTTGAAATGGCCATGTCTTGCAGTTTTTACTGGTCACAAAAATATACATCCTTTTTTTTCTAACATTGCTTGTTTTGGCATTGCATTTAGGAAGCTGCTATTCACTTGCAAAGAGGACATTCTTACTGGTCGAAACTTCAAGAAAACCTACTGTGTACATACGTGAGTAGAGGTGTTCAGGGCAGGCTGTACAGGAAGACGCCCCCTTCACAGAGTAAGTGTTACTGGGACACGGCTGGCAGGACGAGGAGCCGGGCATTGGGCTGAACCAACCGGGCCGGCATGGAAAACACTCGGATGTGTAGGCGACACCTGAACACAGTAAAACAGTATTCAGTTTAGGGTGTTTCAGTGTGCATGTGAGTGCATGTGCTTGAGTTTGTACCCTCTATCTGAATGTTCTTCAGCAGCACAGGCTTGACCATCTTCCCTCCCACTAGTATCCCAGTCGTTCTCCAGTACAGGATGTTTGTACCAGTCTTCAGGCTCACCTGAAAGGAATATGCACATACATAATTCCCTTTGTTTTACTGCATCGATTCAGACAGACAGAATCACGTACTCACTGTGTGTGTGTCCCATTCTCCGTTGTTGGTAACTTTAATCCACTTCTGATCATCAGTCTGGGCCATTTCCTGGCACTGTTCATTCTGAACCTGAGTACATGTGATCAAAAGTACAGAGAAACAGAAGTTGCTTTCATATCCAGACGACACCTGCTTCCTTGAGGAAAACATTTTTAAAAAATCACTGATCATGTAATTTTGTAAGATGTCATCACTGGTGCTCACATAGAACTCAAAGAAGATGTTATTGTCAGGGTACTGGTATGTGAAGGAGACTGATCCCTGTTTCTCCAGATGGACAGCATAAACCAGAGACACGGTGCATTCATCACGATTTGACTCCAGATACACACCCTGCGGCGTCCATGACGAGCTGGAACATGGACAAAACACTGTGACTGTATCCTCTGTTTTAGCAACATAGTTTGTTCATAAATCTGTACTCTGTTGTCTGTGTCACCTGTTACAGGACTGAAGGTCCTCTCCGTTTGGCCCAGGGTCCAGGAAGCTAGCCAGGCTGGTGAAGCCTGCAGGGATGGCGTCCCATTGGTCAAATCGGAGGCCGCTGCCGAGAGAGTAAGACCCAGCTGCACACGGCGTGCACTGCTGCATGGACATCTCCAGAAACATCCCAGATGGACAGGAGAACGCTGAAGGAAAGGAGATCTTATGCTGGTATGTATCTACATGCAACACAGATGAAGACAAACACACCGTGGCTCCACTCACAGCAGTCTGTTCCTCTGGTTGGAGGTGGAAGGTCTGAGCAGGAGCCTGGACTGAGCGGGATTGCAACTCTCCATCGTGACCCTGTGCTGTCACACTCTGTGTACTGGTAGTAGTAGTCCGTCTGCAGAGCGCGCACACACACACACGTGCACACGCACACACACACAAAGGATCAATAATCTTTCAGCCACGCTGACAGCGCAGCTCTATGAATAGAAGCACAGCTCAATCAGCCAACTCCCTCCTGACTGCTGGATTCACCTTCACTATTCCTCCTTTAACCTCACAAAACAGCTGGATTCTCTCTGGATTTACTGAGATGCTTATGACAAGGCCATCTTGTCTGGGTTTCAAGGCTCGGCTATGGTATCTTGATCCAAAGGGCGTCCCACAGCAGCAGCTATGGATGGTTATTGGGAGCAACAGTCAACAAGGGCAACTCGGGGAAAGGTTAGCAGAGATGGTGCTATAGCATCACTTACACCATAACACCACGGTGAAACGGTGGCTCAGAGGTCAGAGCAGGTTGTCCTCCAACCAGAACATCCGTGGCTTGATCCCTGACCCTGCAGCGTGTCAAAAAGCCCTGGGTATAGACACTGAACTCCACATTGTCCTGCTATATGCTCACTGATGTACGACAGAAGCAAAGGTCTACTGAGTAAAGAGTTCATCTAGAATAAGAAGTGCTGTTTGTGAGGTTGAGTAAATGAGAAACACAGTTAAGTGCCTTCTAGAAGCTAGATAACGGCAAAAAGGCAAGTACAAGCTCAAACTATGTACCACAATTACTGAGCATTTATACAGAGTATTTCTCCATTTTAAGAGCTGATAATTGCATCTTTTTGTTGTAATGGTTGTACTTCATTGATCTGATTGGTTGCAGTATACCACACCAGGAACAAAAGGTTTTCCATCTCCAATACACCTGTCTCAAATGAATGGCTCATGAACAGACCTTGACGACAAAATGCTGTGGTGGCACAATCAACTCAACTGGGTCTACTGCAGCAGGGAAACTTCTGAAACATGTAAGGAAGTGGTCCCGAAGACCACGGTCGGGTAACCGTGCTCTAGAATGATCCTCAGGCTGAGGAAGGAAATATCACAAACGAAACATATTGCTTTTATAATAGATGTGTTGTTCACTCCTATAAAGATAAAACATACATACACAATAAACCAAACTGAATTACAATACATACAGAAGAATCTGTTTTTGCACCTTTACAACATAAAATATGCTCTGCTGTCTTCAAAAGCTTTTTTAAATGGGCCATATCAAGCTTGTTCACGTTGTCTGACTCATCTACAATGTTACGTCAATTAATTATCATCCTACATGTGACTAAAGGCTCAGAAAATGAGGTGTACAAATGAAATGTTACAGCAGAGCCTGTTTACAAAATGTACGAGAAATGGCATTTGTGAAGTCTCTGTAACTTTCCAAGATTGCGTGCTCTGGGTCTCCAGCCAGTATTCCTTTGTTCAGGAATTTAACTTTGATGGTCTAAAATAATTATGTCCTTGTGGAATAACGTTGAACTACTCAAAAGGTACTTAATATTTAAATAAGATGGATGCAAATTAGCATAATATGGTCACTTAAAACCATAAAATATTCCAGAGAACCTCAAGTATTTCTTGAAGGATGTACATAAAGCCGACAACCTTAACCACTCAAGTTCGCGTACATTATGTGCATCCAAAATCCTGGACCTAAAATGTCAAGTGACAGAAGAGCTGGCCTTGACAACGCCACACACGCCTTGTTGGGAGAACATTACTGCCTGATTGCATATTAAACAAAGGCTGATCATACAAAAGAGAACATGGCACGAGTGGAGGCTGACCCTGTTCCCCATGGCAACTGACCGCTGGAGCACTAATGGGTCCATTAAGAGCATGACAACAGGTCATCGGTACAGCTGCCTGTTTTCGAGGATGACTGGTTGTCACATAATACTCATTCAAACTGAACAGTTATTAAAATGACTGTACTCTTTAGTGCAACTTCTTCTACATACCATATAGTTATTCATAGATTAAATATAGTTATGGCACATACTTGTACATACCTGTAGCAATAGACATTCATGCACCCACATATTTATATATATCATATTGTAAACCTAGACCTCTGTATATAGCACATGTATTTATTCTATATTCATGTGACATGTGCAATGACAATAAAATAATAACTTTTAACCCTCACTTTAACAACTGAGGCATGCCTTAATCTTCAGACTATTTATTTTGCTGTATCATCAACATCATCAACAGTATCATCAAAATGTGAGGATCCAACAGCTATAAAAGAATTTGCATGGGCTGAGATTTGCTACTCGTCATTGTCTTATGAAGTGAAATAAGGAACATTTAAAAAAGTTATCAACGGAGTTAATAAAAAGGTTACTGGTATAACTGGGACTTGATTAAGAGCAACCAACAAATTTATCAGCGATGATTATTCATCATGAGTTCCAGCTGTACAAGACGACCCATGAGAAGGGCATGCTTTGTACTTTGAATGAAAGTTTGTGTGAAACCGAAGGCTCGCTCTGGCACATGTCCACGTCCTCCCCCGGACCTGCTGCTCTCTGGCAAATAAATGAGCGCAGGCAGCCGGCTGCAGCAGAGCGCTGACCAGCATCTAAGCAGAAGCTAATTAAACTGAAACAGTCACAGAAATAAAGTGCAAAGCCTCTGTTGGGGGCAATTAATCAGCGATGAGAATGGTGTTCATACACAGGTTGTGTGTGAATGTGTGTGTGCAGCATGAATAAACCTTTTAAATTAAACTCTTTAAAATGGAGAATCATCATGCAGCAGCAATAAATATAGTTATAGATGCCGCAACTGCTCCCCTCATCCAGCACAAATACAAACAAGCAAATGTTGGATTTTCCACAAAAGCAGCACAAGTCAAGAAACCGTTTCATTCATATGTAGTTAGGCGACCTGTGCTGTGATTCACCTGCTCCCTCTTTCTGTGTGATGGACAAATAAAGGCCTGTGCTGATGTGTTGACAGTGGGGAAATGGTGAGACTGATAAAAAGGACACAGGCTAATGTCTTTCACCAGTCTCTGGGGTGATTCGCACTGGTTGTCATGGAGACAGAAGGGAGGAAGCGAGAGGGGACGGGGGATAAAATTCAGCGCCTTGACAAGCCAGAGATGAGGTTCCAGGATTTGACAGAAAATAAACATGAGAAAAACAGGCGTGGTTTTTCCTGAATGTGGTTAAAACTATCTGGAAACAAAACCAAAATCGCAAAAAATCACCTGGCAATGTCGTTCTTATGTGTACAAATAAGCATTTAAGTAAGCTCCACATGAAACCTGACAGCTGTGCATATTACATAATGGATTTCTGTTTGTACAAGAACAGACCCAGACCTTAACTCAACAAACTATTGTTGGCATCCCTTCAGAATGCACTATGTTTCATAGCTAAATTAATGCCAAGATTCACACATTTATTTTCTATAAATCGTCCTCTAGAATGCTACAATGCATTTTTTCATTAAAAAAAAAGAAGCTGAAAATCTATGGATGGATGGATGGATGTTCAACTTCACTGTGGAATGTTTTCCAGAGCTCTCCATACATCTGGGGTTAAAGCTTCTTTCTGTGAGCCATCTCAACTAACTGAAGAGCCAATTACTCAGCCAATATATAAAATAATAATATACATATATATATATCTACCTTACACAGATGTGTTGTGGAAGTCTGAGGCTTGGATTGTATACACATTTAGAATGGATACAAGGAGGTATCTTGTATCAAACTGTAAGTAGAAAACATTCACTTAAAAATTATAAATATTTTTAAATTACTTATTATATTAAGAAAATGTTAACAAGTAATTGATCTTTTGTATGTCATACAGATCTCAAATGATCATTTGTCTGTTTCTGAGGATAGAAAAATCTAGCCACTAGTTCCCTAGAGCTCAGTAACTATTTTTCTGCTGTTTTACACCAGCTCATTAATTTCTTTGAGAGCAATGGTTCATTACAAGATCTACTGATTTATTACATCCAGACATGGCATCTGCAGAATCACATCTTGGGTCATGCAATGTAAATCAAAAATCAAATTAAATTTTTAGTATGTAGGACTAACTGAATAGCCACTGTATGATTTATAAGTACTGGCTCTGAAATAAAAAAAAAAACCACACACACACACACACACACACACACACACACACACACACACACACACAACTACTGTAGTCCCTTTTGGGCCCTTTTTAAAGTAGTGAAACATTTTTACACCCACAAGGCTCATTCTAAAGTACAAAACCTCAGTTCTCATTGTATATTAATGTTATTATCATGCATTAATGAAAACGTGGTTAAGTATCATAGACTGTTATTATGCCAACAGATGTAACTTAACTAAAACCTGCGGTGCAACAGCTATTTTTCCTGCTACCTAAAACAGTCAGAATTAAAAATAATCAATCGCTTCCTTTGATTTAACTCTTTTCTTTTGCCTGTATTTGAAATTCTTGGCTCTGCAAACACGCAAATCTTCTCCTCTTCTTCTTTCTGTTAGGCAGAAGTTCAATGAGCTTTGGAGAGCAGCTGACTGAGCTCTCCAAACACCAGAATAAGATCCCAAATCCAGACACAGTGGAGAGGAGACATCGAGGATGTAGAGCAGGACGAAAGCAGGGATCCAAAAAGAAGGAAGTTTCTTTCCTCTGTCATCCTTGAAATGTAAGATCCCTGGCAAATAAAACAGTAGCTTTCCTGCTTAAAAATATTTTGGCCACAGAAAGCTGACGTTAACCAAAACTGTTGCCACAACACGATTGACAGGGCAAACATGTTAAATTAGCGCTGCATAACTGCACAGAGTCTAAACATTTGCCTTGTCTTTAGTTTGAAATTAAAAAGTAATAAAATAGAGTATGTTTACGTTTTAGTATCTTTTTATTTTACTTTGGAGACATTCAGTGGATAAAGCGTATTCATTACTATCATTTATTGTGCCTAGTGCACACACACGTGTGCGTGTGTGAGTGTGTGCGTGTATACATACTTATGTCTGTGTGTATACATCAAACATTACCTAATTAAAAAAACTTAAATGTTCTTTTCAAAAGTATTCAAAATACAATTTCAATAGTAACCTTACTAAATAAATATAAGGAAATAAAAGTATGCCATTGATGCCTTTTACCGCAAACCTGTAGTTGCCAGGCAACCAGAGCAGTTTAGCCGTTTTTCTTTTTGTTTGTTTTTCTTTTGTTTAAAATGTTTTTACGCAGCTAAGCTAACAAGTTGCTACGGTAACTTTTACTCTAATATATTTTATAACTGTATTTTTTTTGGTCTTCTTTAAAGTTTAACCCTCCAAATCCTTCTGTTTTTTTTTTTTTAAGATAAATCGCCGCACAGCCGCGGTTTCGTCAGGAATATTACAGTATTTTAGCTTAGCATCTCTACACAGACACCAAGTTGGCGACTTTCGGGAAACCTCCCGTTGGATTTGACGGGAAACCTCCTTCAGACGGAGGAGCTCGGCTCCGGAGCTCGGCTCCGTCTCCTCCCCGGGGAGTAATCCCAGCCGAGGTGATCAGAGGGAGGATGGAGGCCAGCAGACTGCGTACTCTCAAACGTGTTTATAGTCCACATGAATCGCGCCGTAAGCCGATCAGCAGCCCGAAGTGGATCGTACTGACCCACAACCTTTACGCCACAATTACGATGAATAATGTTATATAGCGCATGCGTTTGCATTTTAAATGTGTTTAATGTTTAGTAGATTTAATCAAGAGTGTTTATTTATTCCTGCACACAGTAATGAACTGGACTTGCTGCCACGCACAATTGTAGGCGACGCACATTAAAAATGAATGACCGAAACGCGCATCCAGGCTTTGGTTAATTCACTCCTCGTCTGTGTGTTTAAATTGCATCATGATGATCGGGGATAATGATAATAATGATAAACATTTGGGACTCACCTTGCCGCACGGCCGCAGCTCTCTACTGGCCGACGCTGATGATGTGTGAGCGGTGATGATGATGATGAAGATGAGTACCAGACAGCGGGAGAAGCAGGAGGTCCGCACCTGCTCCCACATCCTCAGCGCGGATCACAAACAGCAGGCTGCTTGCTGCCGGGAGCCGAAAACATGAAAGAAGCCGAGCAGCGAGGGTCTGACTGCTGTCGCTGTCATTGATGCGACTGCCTGTCCGTCACCTCTCCTCCTCCTCCCACAGCGCCACTAACAAGGCAACAGCAGCTACACTTTCAGGAAAGACTTTCAAAATAAAGCTATACTCTTAATATTATGATCAAACACCTTTCTTTTAAAAGCATCTCATCATTTCCTCTGCATTAATTATCAACACTTGAATTCCGTTGGTTTTCACAAATTTGTTGGCAACTTCAGCTGTTAGGTTTCACATTGGTATTGCATGACCGTTTACACTGTTTTTATTTATTCATTTTAGGATGTGTGGCTTAAGCAAAGACTCTAAAATTACTGGACAAACCCTCTGTCACATCACCCACAGGTTTTCTGACGAGTAGTTTGTAGCCTATTTTACCACATACTACACAGAGCTATGATGCAAATGGGGAAAACAAACGCACACCATGCACACCTTAAATTTTAACCATGGATACCAGCTCCTTCAACTCTCTTTCGGCTGTTTTAGCTCTTTCAGTTATAGGCTGGAGAAGCTACAGGACTGCTGGCAAACATTTGCAATGGAATATCTCGTTTTAATTGTGACCAGGGTTTGACAGTTGTTCCTGTCACTGATGCACTGCCTACCTGTGACCACTGCAGCTGCTGATTGCTTTACTAAGCTTCATAGCCGGACAATGACTAACAAAGAAGTGATAATGACTTGCCATTGGCTAAGCTGAATGCCAATCAAGAGTATACACCCCGTTTTTTAAATAAGTGTGTCATGGATGTAAAATCTAGATGTGAAGACAAAAATGGATCTTCAAACCAGGCATTAAATGTGTATTTTTCCTCTCTAACCTGGAAATTGACTCGCTTTTGGAGCGAGCTACTAGTGGTCAATCACAGAACTGCAATTTTTGTTACTTCCAGCTTGGCCTCAAGCCAGAATGCAGATTGTTGGGGCTTTGGATCCAGTGTCCTTTATTGAAAGCTGCTTGACAGGAATATGGATGGGGCAGAGAGAGAGAGAGTGGGATGAAGACATGCAGCAAAGGGCCACAGCACAGGCTGGGCTGGATGCATGAGGACTATAGCCTCTGTACATGGAGCAAAATAGTTTTCACTGTAGCACTGTAGCATATTGGATAACAAAGTTAAACACAAATATAGTTACATGTACAAATGTAAGATAACTTAGAGTTGTTTTTTTTATATATGCTTCAACAGATCTATTCCAGTATATAACATATATATCAAAATCTATCAAATGAAAACCATACCTAAAAAAATACACTAACTGAGAAAACTGAAGGTTATAGAGGTTGACCTGAATCATTTTAACAGAGAACCAATTTTACATGTCGTCGAAGCATTGTGCTTTTATTTTGAAGACAACGCTTCCTGTCCTAGTCTGATTAATAGTCGGTAGCTTCTTCTATCGAAGCACTCAGACTGACGCCACCATTAAAGATAAACTTTATCTGGAGAAGGAAATCAGAGCTGCTGAGTTTATTTTAGCCCAGAGGAATCTAAATGGAGCGAGAGATTAATTTAAGATTTAAGGTTCAACATAGTCTGTATACTATAACCCTGCGGCTTTTATAGTTTGTGTTAGTGATCCCACCAGCAGGAGAACAATAGTTGTATAAGTGGCCGGGAGAAGTGTCTGACTGTTAAAGATAATGTGGACAAAAATAAATACTGCTTAAGTGCTATGTTTGTTGAAAGAAAGACACTACATACCAGCATAAGAAACGTATCGCATCTGTGAGACATTGTGATAGTAGTATTATGGTTTGTGCCTGTTTTCTCTCTCTCTCTCTCTCTCTCTCTCTCTCTCTCTCTCTCTCTCTCTCTCTCTCTCTTTATCTCTCTCTCTGTATTTGGATCACTAAACCAACAAAGTATATGAATATCTTTTACAGGCAAGTGTCAAAATATCTGCCCTTAAACTGAAAGACAAAATGAGTAATGTAGCCAACCGACAACACTTTACTCCAACAGAAGTGTTGTAGAGGGTTGACGGGGATAAAGGAGGGATGAAACATTCAGTTCATTTAAAAAAACAAAACAAAACAAAAAAATTCCTAAAATTCATTTCCTTGTAGTACTATTTTACACAGTGAATATGAAGGTTGTTTAGTATTTAGTTTTATTTAGTATGCAATACTAAAGTTTCTCATACATACCCATAAGAACCCAGACCCATTTTTATTTGAAGTAAAAATACGAGGTGCTTAATACAGATGAAGTGGACTATATGTGTTAGGGACTTTCCAGGACATTTAAAGGCAGTGTGACACTTGTGTCAACACGGGTCCATATGGTTTCATTTTCATCTGATGTTTTTCTATTGAACTATTGATTTGAAAAAAAGATTAATTAAATAATTAAATAAATAAAATAAAGAAATCTACCTTGGGCTGGATGCTGTGTTGCTTAAAAGATTTCAACTGGTAATTTGGGCACTTATTAATATATGTTATGTTGCAAAACCAAGACAACAGAAACATTGTTTATATGTGGAATCAGCTGATTGAGCTTTCCAAAGACCAGAAAAGGTTGAAGAGGAGAGCATTAAGGATGTGGAGGAGGAACAAAACAGAGAGCAAGAAAGAGGAATTATAAACCATTTCATTTCTTTGTTGTAATGGGAAATGTAAAAGACTCCTGAAAAATAAAATGGACAAGCTGATGAGAACACAACATGACTACTGGGAAAACAGTGTGATACGTTTGACCAAGACATGCCTTCGGAAACATTTTGTGCATCCCAACACTTCTCTTTGTGGATTTCATACAAAAGAGGCAGAAGGAGACTGCATTCAAATCTGTAAATGTAAAGAGGGAGGGATCTTAGTGTTTGTGTTCAACAGATGTCATCCTGACTATGTTTGAGAAGCAGCTCTATCTGGATAATGAATTGCTAGATGTGAGTTTCATTCCAAGATGTTAACCTACAGTCTTCAGTCCCCTTTTTTTTGTTACCGGCTGATGGTGCATATTACATCATCAGCTCAGTCACGGGCAACACACCAACACCCCGATGCTTTCACTGTGATGACTAGAAATTTCAACCACAACTCCCCCTCTCACTGCAACATTTCCAACTTTCCAATTCATTTTCATTTGAATTTCATTTGAAATATTTAAGTCTCTCCAATAACTTATACTACAATATTTCCTTTAGCTGAGTCGTGATCTGCTATTAAATTCAGTTGTATTCAAATACGTTATAATACGGCTTTTGTACCTGTATTCTCTGTATTAATATTGTTGTACTACTATAATTACGCATTTAAAAAAATAAAACAAAACAAAATACAACACAATAACATTAAAATCAAAGCGTGTCATTACGCAAACAATCGATAGGCGGCAGCAGCGAGAAGCTGAAACAGCTCGACACCCAAAACATTAACGAAGAAGAAACCTTCAGGACCAAAACAGTAGGCGGCTTATCGCATCATGACACTGAAGTTTGATGAAATTAAGTATAAATTGTTGGTGTCAGGGTCATAAATTAACTGCAACATGTAGCGTACGTCTTTGGAAACTAGAGTCACTTTTCCCCCGGACTGTGGAGGAATGTTAACCCGAGGAAAGGACTCAACATGACGGGTTCAACATGACCATATATAGACCGGCCACGGAGCTCCCTCGCCGGTGAAATGTAAACGGCGACTCGGCCGGGAGGTTGACAAACGGCAAGCATAACATCAGCAAGAAAAGTCTGCAGCATGTCATCTGATCAGATTGTAGCCATCGTCATGGATGACAAGACCTACGAAGTGAATAAAAAGAAGCTGATAGAGAAGAGCGACTACTTCCGTGCGCTGTACAGCTCTGGTATGAAGGAGTCCACGGAGGACTCGGTGCAGCTGCAGGGGCTGAGCGTCCCAGGCCTGGAACTGGTCCTGGAGTTTATCAACACCTCCAAGGTCCAGGTGGTCAACGAGACTCTGGAGGATCTGATAGAAGCCGCCTCTTTCTTACAGGTCACCTCCATCCTCAAGCTGCTGACCTCAGAGATCCGGCTGGACAACTGCGTGGAGCTGTACAGTCTCTCTGAAGTGTACGGGACTCATGATCTGCGTAATGCTTGTATGAAGTACATGAGCTGCTACTACCACCCCATGCTGAGGCGGGTGGAATTCAGCAGTCTGCCCTCTGCTGTAAAAGACCAAGTGAAGGAGATGCGCATGAAAGGCACTGCCACCCTGGTAGCCATTGGAGACTTCACCTGCCTGTCCATGGATGTGCCTGGTCAGGACGAGCCCTGGTCCATGCTGAGGTATGGAGAGCTGGAGCAGCGCTGGAAGCCACTGGCGAACAACCTTCCTCCGGATATGATTAATGTCAGAGGATATGGATCGGCTGTCCTCGATAATTACCTGTTCATAGCAGGCGGGTATAGGATGACGAGCCAGGAGATCTCTGCTGTGCACTGCTACAACCCCTGCAGGAATGAGTGGAACCACGTGGCTCCGCTCAACCAGAAGAGGTAACACAAGACTTTTCCACTCATGGGTCAGCTAAGCGTTGTTTTGATCATATTTCCCCTCTCTGTGCCCATCCATCCAGGTCCAACTTCAAGCTGCTGGCGGTGCAAGGGAAGCTCTATGCTGTGGGAGGCCAGTGTCTGGGCACAGTGGAGTGTTACAGCCCAGAGCAGGACTGGTGGACCTGCGTGTCCTCAATGCCTGACCCACTGGCTGAGTTCTCAGCTTGTGAGTGCCAGGGTATGATTTACATCATAGGTGGATATACTACAAGAGGTAGGTACACGTTTAATGGGATATAGAGTGACTGAGATGCACCTTTTTTTCTAAGTGTCTGTGTAGTTTTATGGTCACATGTTGTTTAGTCTGACAAAATATTATTATTAAAATGTTCTTCAGTCACTTGTACAAAATCCTTGCTTTCTCTTTGTGACTGGTAGACAGGAACACCAACGTCCTCCGCTACTGCCCCACCTCCGACACCTGGACAGTGTTCAGGTCATGCTCAGCTCACATCCGCAAGCAGCAGATGCTCTCCGTGGAGGACACCATTTACCTGGTGGGTGGTTACACTCACAAGCTGGGGTCTGGCCTGCATCGGCGTCGCCCCAGCCAGACGGAGGACGTTCTGACGGTGCAGTCCTACAACGTCACCACAGGGGAGTGGATCCAGCTGAAGGAGAACACGTCCAAGTCAGGCCTGAACCTAACATGCACGCTGCACAACGACGGCATCTACATCATGAGCCGGGATGTGAGCCCGCCCTCCAGCCTGGAGCACCGCGTCTTCCTTAAGTATAACATCTTCTCTGATGCCTGGGAGGCCTTCAGACGCTTCCCGGCTCTGGGACAGAACATGCTGCTCTGTTCGCTTTACCTCCCCAATGTGCTATGACTGACAGGTGGTGGGGAAGGACTTGGACATTTACAAGAGGAAGATTGGTGTGTGGCCTGCTTGTTGCTGCTCTGAATGGGGCTGTGTGGTGTTATTTTGCATGAAACATGTCTGGTTTTCCAGGTTGAATGCTTCATGACCTTTGTGCCTCAAAACAAACACTCTACACTGTACATAGTGCTGAGCTATAATGACAAGTGTGAAAGCCCTGTGGCCTGCAGCAACATCATAACAGCAAGCCTCAGGTTGTGCCTTTAACATATTAGTCACCCAGAACCTCCACTGCTCACTTGAAGATATTTCCAGAAACCTGAGAGTCTCGACCATCTAGTTGATTTAAAGAAATGAAAGAAAAAACATTATTACCATTATCATTATTTTTTAATCCCGTCATACTTGTGTGGAGCAGACTGAAGGTTTCTGCATCCAGAAGGTTAAAGGAGTGTTTGAGGTTTCTGGAAACACCATCGGAGGAGCATCAAGTCTTAAGTGTTTTTCTGGGTTAGGAGCAACATGCTAATGTCATATACTTAAGCAACACAAACAATACTTGCATGCCTTCAAAGCCCGACGATGTTTCCGATGTTTCCGATGTTTCCGATGTTTACACTCCAGCTACGGCACCGGCATTCATGTTTATCTGTAAATCACTACAACCCTTGGAAATGACATTTCTAGTTTTTATGTATTGCACGGAGCAGGTAATTATGGGAATGGCTTTGGTTTTACACTGCCAGTTTAACGTTGTGGATGTGGAAACTCCCTGAAAGTTTTTGGATGTTTGTGTGTAGTTTGACCACTTCTCCGTCTTCATTTAGCAGATACGCCAAGCAACGCTTTAAAGCTCAGTTCCATGAACTGAACGACGCACACGTGCCTTCTGCAGCCTCCGTTAAAAGAAACTAAAAATTTAATTTAAAAAAAAAAAGAAGCACCAAATGCAAGACTTCGTTACATTGCCAGCAAGCGACCAAAACGGCTGTGTTACATTTTGTTTTGCTGATGCAGATTTTCTTTTTCTAACAAGGTACTTTTTGTTTTCTGTGTGGAAAGATAAACTCTGGAAGTTTGCAATGATAAGAAATGAGCCTCAAAGTTGAATCAACCTTTGAAGCTGTTGAATGTGGTGGTTTGATGGATTTTACCATCTCTGCTTTACTTCTTTGTTTAGCAGTTTGGAACTTTAGGGTCATGACAGTAAAGATGATATTCAGAGGTCTGCTCTGGTTTCGTGTGTTTTTAACTTACCTCACAGCACCTGAACTCTCATTTTCAGTCACAAACTTATCATTAACCATGAGGGCAAACTGTTTCAGACATGTATAATCTCTGATGTTAAATCCTCGGTAAAAATTCCCTTTGCAGCTCTATTAATTCCTTAGAAACATGAACATAAATAGGTTAGTGAGGTCTGTCGATTCCCAAACCAGGATTTCCTGTAACACAAAGGTGACTCTTAACCTGGATAAACAACTTGAAAACTGAACTCAAAGTCTGGAACAGGCTATGGGTTAAACTCAGTAAAATCTTCCACTGATTCTTTTCATGATCATATTCTAGATCAAATCAATAAACATCTGGCTGAATTACTAAATGCTGATATCTCACATCCCAACCAAATCTAAAAAAAAAGGCATTTGATAGATCTTTGGAAAGCTCAGTCTGTGGCTTCTACATGCAAACTAATTTTCTGTTGTCATGGCTACGCATCATAACAAATGTTCAATAGTGCTACAATTACGGTAGAAACCCTCTTGGGAGAACAGCATCCAAACAGGCTTGGAAACGTGTTTCAAAAATCATAGTTTAAACGAATAAAAGCTTAGAAAAAAACCCTCAAGCAATTATGAAGATAGACACAACTGGACAAAGTAACAGCAACATGTTGCCACTTAAAGTCAGGTAATGTTAATCTGTAGTACCCAGCAGGTTGATCACATATGATATTAAATATGAAGAACAGAAATTAGGGCGTGGCCAGTGCTTTTGCATTGGCTCCCCTTAATTTGCATAGACAACAATAAAATTGTCCAAACTGAATCTTTAGACCACCCGGCTGATACTGCAAATGAGAAAAAAAACTAAATGAGAAATACAAATCAAACAGGATTTCAAAGCCTTTTTAAACATTTATCTAGTATGTTTAGTGTTTGCTTGAATCATTATTTAATTTTTTTTTTAATTTACAATAATACCTACAAAGGAGTGGAACATAATTAAAGCTATTTTACAAATGCTGCATGCATGCACCCTGGCATGTGTTGAATACAGCGTTACAGATGTTACGCTCATATTAGATGGTCAGCCTCAAAAGTTTGTAAGTGCAATCATACTTATTTATATTTTCTTATATTCTTGATCTACAACCACCTCCTTTGTAGATATAAAATTCCATATGAATTCACAGTTTGACCGAATTCTGATGAGGCAAAAAAAAAAGAAAAAGAAAAAAAAATATATATAATAAAACAAGTAACCAGCAGGGGGCAGTGCATACATTTAAAGAAATTCTCTGTCTGCAGCCACTCAGTGCTTCCCACTTCACCTCTACAAGGACTCGCTCTTCAGATAAATATATATAAATGTATATAAAAAGCACCCTTAACTTTGATTTCAGCATAGATGCTCTAAAAAAACCCCCTCATTAAGCACTATCAGATTCAATTTCAGGAGTTAATAGCGCGTCGTTAAACCCTGTGCACCTGTAGGCTACATCTCTGATGGACAAAAAAAATGTGTCATCTCGTGGAGGTCACAAAAAAAGATGGATGTGATATTTATAGCTTTTTGTTGGGGAGGATGGATGGAAGAAATTGGATTCCTGCATTCACAGGGGCAGTCAGAGGGGGGCAGAGGAAATCAATAGTTGCCATCAGTGGTCCAGATTGATCCTCTGTGTGAGGTCAGATCACAGTGATCTCCCTCACACCTCCACAGCGGGGTTGCCAGCACTTTAATACAGCAAACTGTGTCAGCCTCAAAAACAACTTACACGCTGACAGACTGAGTCACATTTAAAAACATGTCGTAGCTACATGGGTTCTGTGTTTTTGAAGATGACCAGGGTCTGATCTGCAGCATCAAGAATGGTCTTGCTTTTCTAACCAACATAAAAAAAAAGTGCTGTTTTATGAGGTGAACGTGTGTGTGACAAAAAGAGGATGGCTCAGAGGGTAGAAACGGAAAACACTGGAAGCAGAGATGGGAGTGTAACAGAGAGACAGAGGGATCCAAGGACAGACAGCACTGAGGGGAGGGGAGAAAACACACTCACACAGACTCAGTCACACCTTCCCCACAGCCTCTGTCAAAGCCTGGAGAGATCTCAGTGAGGAAGATGTGTGTCTACATCAGAGGAGCAAACAAGAGAGGACAATAGCTCCCAAAGCTGCTGGCACGGATACATGTGAGCAGAGCGGGAGCCCTGCGGGAAGAGCAAGCATTTCAGAAAAGCAAAACATCTGCAGGTTCATTCTGCTGTGAGAGACCTAAAAGAGGAACTAAACAGCTGCCTCACACAGCAGCCGTTCTGAGGGTTTCTCGTCTTCCCTGCACACGGACATCCACTCTGTGCTGCTGCTGCTGCGAGGATACATCCCTGTGCCTCAACGCACAGCTTCAGAGCAGACTGCTTTACAGTCTGAGACCATGAGTGAGGCGAAGAAAGGGGAGCTAGCCATCCGGGATAAAGCCATCCTGCACCAGCAGAGGCGTCTGAAACAGGCCACCCAGTTCACGCACAAGGACTCAGCTGACCTCCTGCCCCTGGATGGGCTGAAGAGACTGGGCACATCCAAGGACTTGGTGAGTAAACTCTGGGAATCCTAATGGGTACATGAGAGAATATGATTGTCTAAACTGGAACAGGTGCTGTGTGTGTGACGGCAGGAGTTGAGTTATGAAAGGCTGAGTCAGATTAAAAAATGGTTGCACAGTTATGTGATACATGTCAATTGTAGTCCACTATTATCTTGCAGAAATAAGCAATTATTGAAAAAGATGTTGCCTGGATGGCAGCATTAATTAACTCCAAAACTTGTAATATTGGTGAGCATTAGCTGTGCTTTCAGTGGCATACACACTAATGCACTCCAAGCCACCCCAGATGCTGGTTTCCACTGGACTACAAACAAGAGTGTTAACATTCGATTGATGAGATCTCAGGACAGTTTTTATTCTTTGTTTTTCTTTCGTTTTCACCGAGACTGAATGGATTTTTTAGAAGTATTTCAGAGCAGATGCAGTGATTTCCCCCGATAGAATCATGACTGCTTATAATGTAGTGCTACCGGAAAACCCCAAAGATCACAGATACTCAATGCTGGATTTCAATTCTATCACAAACATACAGAGATTTCTTCAGATTCTCTGGTTATTTTAATAAAAAAGATGTGCTGAAGATGATAAATCCCAACCTCTCTCAACCCTTTGATACATAAATGATGTTACCTTTTGTCCTTTATGTATGTATGTATGTATATATATGTGTGTGTGTGTGTGTGTGTGTGTGTAGAGAGAGAGAGAGAGAGAGTAAGTCATTTCTTTCTATTATGTACATTCTATAAAGTGTCCTACTTAATTTTTGTGAAATTACGTTGTACTTTCACTGTATATGTAAAGTGTAAATGTGTTCAGTGTAGAATAATATAAATAGAGAAAATCTTTTAATCTCAAAATCTTTTGTTTGAACGCTGTTTTCTTTAAGTATGATTTGTAACTGATGTGTAACTCTTAAATGTGAACTGGGTTTCCATAAAGTGAAGCACTGACTCATCAGTAGGAGTCATAAAAGATTCAGTCGTGACCTGTGCACTCATAGAAGGGGTTGTCAAAGCTGGTTACAGCTCTCTGTGCACTGGCTCACACAGACATTACACACTAACGCACACATGCATTTTGGGTTGAGATAAAACACAACTCTGCATGTAAAGTGGAACATGTCCATCTTCTTCACTTCCTCTTACCCCAGAAGCTTCCCAAAGTGGAGCAGTTATGAACACTGTGGAGGAACTCCCTGTAATAATTCTGACAATATATTACTCCTCTAGAAGGTTTCTGGTTTGATGGCTGCTTCCCAGAATCCCCCAGAGCTCTCCAAAAACCTCAACACAATCGCTCTGACACTGGGAAGTAGGACTGGCAGCGTTCCATGGTCTGCAAATATCACACTGTGAAGCACTGATGTCTGCCAGATTTTAATACTGACATTTGCTGTGAGAAAAACATTCCAAGCCCACCCCCCACCCCCACTCCCTACCGCCTACCAACCCCACCAACCCCACCCCCTTCCCTGACTCCATCACAGTTATTCTGATCTCTTGATAAGATGGCTATTCAAACATTTACTATTTCCATGACCTGAATGACTGAGCATCTGCACCAACATTAAACTCAGTCCACAATTCCACATCTCTATATTACCAAGTCTTTACATAAGGGAACTTCCAATCTGAGATTACACATTAAACTGCGCTGTTATTAAAAAAAACTACAGCAGCTGCTTAATTAAATGAGGTCTGGTCAGGTGTGAATTAACACAGTGCCATAGATGAAGGACATGAGACCTGGTTCCAGAATAGTATTTGTTGCTGTCCTTAGTCTAATTTGTCCCTAATCCAATCTAGGAAAGGATGTAGGAGCATTTTGGGAATTATTATTTTCAAGATAAATCATTTGTGGAAAACATTAAAGATAGTTACCAGGACTAGATATGTCAGCAAGTTCTCCGCAGGGTCATCTCATACCCATTTGGCCACAATGCACAGGACATTTGGATGAAAACAAATACAGCATATCAGCACAAACACTTCAAATTAACTGCCAAGCATGGTGGTGGAGGGGTGATGATTGGGGCTTGTTTTGTACCAGTGGTTGGGTATGTCAGTCCTATATGGTCTATGTGTGAAACATGTTTTACACTTCTGTTGGATTAAAAAAAATACACACAATGAATTGACTTTCACCATTGACTAACGGAAAAACCAAACAAAACCAATTTCAATGAATTTGGGATACAATGTAATATGTAAATAAAAAAAAAATGATTATCTGCAAATCTCATAAACCCACATTTGCCATTTCATGAAAAATATTGGCTAATTTCAAAATTTGATGGCAGCAAAACATCTCAAAAAAGGTTGGAACAGGAGCAAAAAGAAAGAATGGAAAAGTAATTGGCACAAATCAAAAACAACTAAAGGAACATTTAGCAACTAATTAGATCAACTTGCAACAGGTCAGTGACATGAATGGGTATAAAAGAAGGATTTCAGAGGCAGAGGCTCTATGGTGAAAATTTGGATACTGAGTTTTGGGAACTACAAAAAGGGATCATCCAGCTTGTTACCAGCACAGTTCAAAACCATGCATCTCTGATAGTGTGAGGTTGCAATTATGCCTATAGTGTGGGCAACTTACACATCTGGAAATTAAACATCAATGGTGGAAAGTACATAGAAGTTTTAGAGCAACATATTCAAACATACTCATACCCAAACAGCATCTCTTTCAGGGAGGACATTGCATAGTTCAGCAAGACAATACTAAACCAGACACTGCATCCATCTCAACAGCATGACTTCACAGGAGAAGAGTCCAGGTGTTGAACTGACACTGGGAACAGTTTCAGCATCTGATATGTTGCCTAGGTTTTACTGGGAATAAAATATGGGTTAATGAGATTTGAAAATCATTGCATTCTGTTTGTAGTCATATTTTACACAGTTTCTTAACTCCATTGTAAATGGGCTTGTATAGAGTACTGCTCCATTATACACTGCAAAATTTCTGTAATCTTTCACGTGTTGACCGTACATCCTAACTTGCAGTCTTTGGAGTGTGTTCAAGTGCTGCTTTCTTGCCCCGATGCTGGCAACATGATGAGCCAGATCAACTGGCTCTTTGTCGCTGCTGGTACACTATATTGCCAAAAGTAATTAATGGGTCGCTCTTAGGAGCCTGTGCAACAACGTAACGTAAACTGACAGCGCGGGGTCAGCGGATCCTGAGGCACATAGTGTGAAGAGGTCGCCAACTTTCTGGAGAGTCAATCGCTGCAGACCTCCAAACTTCAGGAGGCCTTCAGATTAGCTCAAGAACAGTTGCAGAGAGCTTCATGAATGGGTTTCCATGGCCGAGCAGCTGCATCCAAGCCAAACATCACCAAGTGCAATGCAAAGCGTTGGATGCAGTGGTGTAAAGTACGCCGCCACTTGACTCTAGAGCAGTGGAGACATGTTCTCTGGAGTGACGAAACACATTTCTACATCTGGAAATCTGATGGACAAGTCTGGGTTTGGCGGTTGCCAGGACAACGGTACTTGTCTGACTGCATCTTTCCAAGTGTAAAGTTTGGTGGACGGGGGATTATGATGTGGGGTTGTTCTTCAGGAGCTGGGCTTGGCCCCGTAGTTCCAGTGAAACGAACTCTGAATGCTTCAGCATACCAAGACATTTTGGACAATTCCATGCTTCCAACTTTGAGGGAACAGTTTGGAGCTGGCCCCTTCCTCTTCCAACATGACCGTCCACCAGTGCACAAAGCAGATCCATAAAGACCTGGATGACAGGTTCTGGTGTGGATGAACTGGACTGGCCTGCACAGAGTCCTGACCTCAACCTGATAGAACACCTTTGGGATGAATTAGAGTGGAGACTGAGAGCCAGACCATTTCATCCAACATCATTGTGTGACCTCACAAATGCAAAATGTAAAAAAATCCCATAAACACACTCCTAAACCTTGTAGACAGCCTTCCCAGAAGATTTTAAGCTGTTATAGCTGCAAAGGGTGGAGCAACGTCATATTGAACCCTGTGGATTAGGAATGGGATATGCGAGTGAAGGCAGGTGAGCAAATATTGTCCATATAGAGTACCTGATGTTGGCTGATGTTCAAGAACTGTTAGAAAACATAGATCAGGTAAAGTGACTGCAGATCTAAACACAATAAAAGATCAAATCTAAGATGAGCAATCTAGTAGATTAAAGGAGTTTAATGTACAAGTTTTGTATTGGCAGCTTGTCATTCAACATCTGTTGCACTGGCCTAAAAAAACATCTTATCATAACACTAATTATCTCCTCCTTAAAGAAAGATTGAAGTTAATCTCTATCTGTGGCACAGACGCAGTGCTCTTCTATAACAAGTGTTTTTCAAAATAGCTCTGAAAAATTGATGGAGCAGCTGAAATTGCTGTCTAGTCCTTTGTCATGCCTGTGTATCCCTTCTGCAGAAAGCCAGCTACTCATTTTGAATCTGAATAGACTGACTGTAAATGGAAAGCAAAAATTCAAGCATGCTTGCAGGCCAGATCTTCACAGATAAAAGATGAGCTCATCTGGGTACACAGCTAGTTAGAGACATTCATTTGTCTGCAGAAGAATCAGTTTTATGCTCCTATTGTTCCCAGACTATTTTCTAGTATAAAGTATTAAGGTTTGAGAAATGTACAATGTACATGTATAAATGAGATACTTTGGTAACTAGAATTTGTTGTTTACGAGGGCATCAAAGAGTAAATATTGTACTATCCTAATTTATTGATTACATGCACTTATAATTGGGAATTGATCCAATAGATTTTCTGTTATGGCAGTTCTAAAATAAGAAAGTGGCTCATACTTTTTGTTACATTTTATTAATATAATATAGCCACAAAGCAGACCAATAGTCAGTTCACAGCGTATATATTAGTGAAAAACACGTTTGCTCATTTTTGTTTTTTGCAACATCGAATGGTTGCAATCATCGTTATAACTGTTCCCAAGTCTAGCTAAACTGCTTCCTGGTTGGTCAGAAGCTGAATTCATCATTATTGATAAGCCAGTCGAAATTTAATTTAGAAGATGTCAAATGCTGCTATTTTCGTGATGTGGTGGACGTGTCCTTTTGGTATGAGTGCTTGGACACATTGGCTGCAGCAATATTAGATGCTGATGGTAAACACTTCAGTGTCATTCTGGACGATTTCCTTGACACAGTTTTCATAAAGTAGCGGGAGAGGAAGAGAAAAAGTGAAGACATGGATCTGAATCTATTTTGTTATCATTTAATTAAAAAAGAAAAAACTTTTTTCAGTGATTACAACACAACTACTGATGCTAGGTTAGGTTTAGGACAAGCATCAGAGATTGGTATCATTGTTTTCTGCACCTCTGTAATTATTTCTTTATTATTTCTTTCATCACCACTTGTTGTTTCAGTGGTTATTTGATTTATGAATCACAAGCATTGGTTTTTAATTGTATGCAACAAAATCCCCTCTTCCGGCTCTAAAATTGCTTGGTTAGGTTTAGGAAAAGATTACGGTTTTGGATAAATAAACATGGTTAGGTTTAGGAAAAGAAGAAACACAGCTTTAAAATCTTAATGTGGATTAGATAATGATAAAATATACCATTTCATTTAATCTTTGCTTTACACAGGGAAGTGGTTGTCTTCTGGCAGTGTGAGAAGAAGGCTTCTGAGACACTTCAGTCAATGCTCTGTAGTAGCAGAGCATTAAAGTAATCAATGAATCACATTGGAACTTTTTGGTGCAAACTTGTTTTTCTTCCTGCTCATTTCTGCTGGGTATCTGATCTTGTCTACTTTGTAATCCAGTAGCAGAGCTGTTACGTAAGAGCGAGTTTGTTTTGCTGCTCTTTAGCCTGAGGGTGCTCTCACTCTCAGCAGCAGCAGCAGCAGCAGCAGCAGCAGCATCGCTCCAGCCATGTTGTTCCGCAAAGTCAGGGGAGCAGTGAGCATTAAAAGGGCAAAATCCACTTCTCTGGCACAAGAGCGATGGAGGGTTAAGTGAAGATATGGCTGGAGATGGGGTGAGGGAGGAGGTACAGTGAAAGAGGCCTGTTTTATGCAACACCATACATGTCATATAGATTCATGAAAATAACGTTAGCAGGGTTACTTGTGAGTGTGCGAGTGTTTGTAAGTGCGTGAACACAGCTCCATCCAACACCTGAGCCCAACATGAGCCACGTAATTGTGAAACCACGGTGTGACTTTGGTGCTTTCACTTGCTCCATAAAGCTGCTTCAATATGAATAAGTAATAAACGCAAAATATACTATAGGTTTTTAAAACTGCAGGGTTATAGCTTTTTTTGTTTTTAATTCTCACCCAAATAACATATTTGATTATCAGAATCAGAATACTTGATTGGTACCTCAAAGGACAATTTCTTTGCAGCCACTCGGTCAGATACAAACATGACATCCACAAATATGTGGCAAAGACTTTGATAGATCATTTAGTTGTTTGACAGACTTTTTTTTAGCATATCAATGGAAAGCCAGTTAAAAAAAACTACAAAAAAAACCCAACAAAAAACAAACAGAGCATCTGCCAAGTCTTAAATTGGCGCGTTAACCGTGACTCAACACACTGAAACGCTTACATCATCGGGTCACTGATAGAGACGCATCAAATCGCAGCTGGAAACAGAGCTCCCTCGGCTGATCCAGGCTTTCGAACATGAGCCGTTTGTAGATTGGATCAGCTGAGGGAGCTCTGTTTCTTTAACCACAGAAGGTCCTTCAGGAAATATTGCCGTTACAACACTATGAGCAACTATTCTGCATCGAGCTCGAGCATCTCTATAAAAGCAGGTTGGAACAGGAGTTGTGTAGAGCAGAGGAAAAGAGCGGCAGGAGGATTCAATATATTGGTTGTAATTGATAACAAGGACTTTAAAATGATCCCTCTTGCAACTATTGAAGTTAATTGTTGCTTCTCTATAAAAATAATATAGTAAGAACAGAAACATGCATATAACTCTGAGACTAACTCAGCTAATTTGGTTCCACCTAATGTCATATTTTGAACAAAAATGGTTCCTTTTCTTTGAAGCTCAGCTGTCAGTTCGCTTATACTACTCTAACAGATGAGTGAGTCTGAAAGCTGTGTGTGTGTGTTTGTGTGTGTGTGCATGTGTGTGTGAAGGCTTGTCTTGAAGTACATCTGAGAATAATCACAAGCTGTTGTGGAACTGTCATCAGTTAAATACAAAAAAAAACAGTGTATAGGGTGTAGTACTTCTCACTTTGGATTCATGTACTTCCATCCATTCATCTTCTATACCCGCTTTATCCTTTGCTTTAATTCACATGCATTTCATATTCACTTTACCCACTCAGTTTATTTTCCCCAGAGACTAAAAAAACACTTGAGTCGAGAAGAGCAAACATAACAGTGTCACACCAAGCGACCGTGTAACCTCTCGGGAATTTTTCTTTCCTCACACCAAACATGCCATGTTAAATGGGTTTGGCTGCAGATTTTAGCTCCCGGACAATTAAAAGGACCGAACATCTCTCTCCCTCGATGTCATCTGGAGCTGTGGATGGGCGGCAACATTCGCTCGGCTGCTCCCTTGGTGCTGAGTGGGAAGAAAAGAGGCTAAAAATACTAGACCATAAAAAAACACACACAAAAAAAAAAACAAGAACCCACCAACAGGGAAGGGGAAAAAAGAGGAAAGAAATTGTTGGGTATCACCAGATTCTGGGTGGTGGTGGTTGTTGTGGGGGTGGTTGTGATGTTGAGTTCCTTGTGCAAGTTGGGATACACGACTGTCACAAAATAATTGTTAGTAGCAGCCGTATTGTATTAAAAACACTGCAGTCTCAGTTTTCAGGTTTTCAGCTTGACTGCAGCGTTAAACACATTGTGTTTGATACGGTTACACGTAAATAAGTCTTATATTCTGGATGCCCACACTTTGTTACCTAAAAGGACTCTTAGGGAAACAAAATACAATTTTCTTTTCTGGAACTTCAGCTGTGCAGCAATAGCATCTTCAGGTTTCCTCCCAGAATCCGACCGCGATCCCGACTCGTCTTCCAGCTGCAGACACATCACTCTGCACTCAACTGCAGCCAGAGGAAGTTGCCATGACCACAAACTTTATCTAAATGACCTTAGAAGCAGAATGGTGGAGGACACAGAGGGATTTGAACCGAAACAAATAGTGGATTTACTAAATGTCACTATTTAATTTGCTCACAGATTATCAAGAGGAGACCTAATTGAAACGTCAACAAATATCTTCACCACCGGAACGAAAAACTCTAAAATGTACATCTGTAGTTTATTTAGTTACAATAGCCTTGGTTGCTGATGATATTCCACGGAAGATGCTGTAACACTGTAAACTGATGGAGAACGGTGTAATGCATTAGGAGAAAACTGATATAAAAGAATAATAAAGAGGGTCTGGAGAAGCAGAAATGCAGCAGATAGCAGCTGCTGGAGACTCCTGGTCGGTTGCGCCATGAAATCAACCACAGGAGACATCCATCAGAATGAGAAAGAGGGCATTAGAAAGCTCATGTGACCAGCTGGATGAGAGAAATGAGCCTGTTGGAGTCAGATAATTAGTCCACATGGCAATCAGCCTCTAATATGACTCACAGAAGGAGAAATACAGAGGAGAGAAAATCCAAGAGTCTAAAAAGACATGGAGAAAAAGGGAGGAGAAAGAGGAGGAGCTCTGTTGTCACACAATGTTCTTTTACTTATATATGTATGTCAGTTATCCATCCTAGATTGCCAAAGAAGCAACCAGGGGCTGGTGTTGTATCCAAAAAGCTCCCTGGTCAGAGACCAAGCAGGTCCATTCAGACTGGGGTGTTCAGGACTAAACACTGTGGATCTGTTAGTCATGATGACATTTTCAGCAGCAATGTTGTTGTGGCATGCCTGAGTGAACCCAGGAGCTATGTTGTCTGGGGCAAATGCCTCTGGTATGGGCTTGTAAGACAAATTGGTCATGGGGGATGGGTCAAAGCAATTTTAATTCTGTCAGACAATTTTAATTCTGTCAGACTTACAGAAGTCAAATCAAGGAGCACAGAGTCTCTTGCTTGGCCATGGGTTACTGGAGTACAGCAGGCCAGGGGAGGGATTATATAGCAAGTGCCTGGTGGTCTTTATCCATGGGGCCCATCCAGGCAAAACCCACATGATTATATGGATCCTCCCTCCTGTGGCCTTACCAACTGCAGGAGGGGCCATGTGAGTCAAGTGCTATGTGGAACTGGTAGCAGAGGTCATGCAACGTCCTGACCCTCCACCACTGAAACTGGCTCTTGGGATATGTAATGTGTCTTCTCTGGTGGGAAACGAGCCTGAGCGTGACGTTGAGAGGTAGTGGCCGGATATAGTCGGGCTCACCTCAATGCACGGCATGGGTTCTGGCACCAAACTCCTAGAGAGCAGGTTGGACCCTGTTCCACTCTGCAGTTGCCCATGTTAAGCGTCATCGAGCCAGATTGGGATTACTTTTTCACCCCTGGCTTTTTCAGTCAATTCAATTAAAAAACACTTAATTTGTCCCTGAGTGGCAGTTAAAAGGCACAGAGAGCACTACACAGGACACAGACGGAAATAAGGCATCCAAACAAACAGAACATAAAGACAAATAAACAAAAAAAAAAAACTTTTTAACAGCCTCCTTAGAGCATTTGATAGGTGACGCCGTCGTTCTGCTGGGAGACCTTAATGCTCACGTGGGTAATAACAGTACTTACCTGGGAGGACGTAACTGGAGGAGGATCGAAGGAACAGACTCTCCGGTGTGAACCTAAGTCGGGTTCTGTTGTTGGACTTCTGTAGTTGTGGTTTTGGCCATAAACAACATCACGTTTAAGCATAAGCGAGTCCATTAGGGTCATAGTTTGATGTTTGTCTTTTTAATTTTATCATTGGATTTTGCAGCCATATGTTCTCCACAGTCGGGTGAGGAGCGTTTTGAAGGGTCTGAGACTAAGTTGGAAGCTTGAACAGTTTGGGTTCTGTTCCTTACACTTTCTTTTGCTGCAACCCGGCTCGTTGGACTGCGACGTAAAGAGGAAGCTGAACATTCAAATCCTATAAATGTAATCAGTTCAAGTATTTTCCAATCGAAAATGAACTATCTAAGCTGTTTCAAGCCCACAGCCACCATAAAGATGAACAGAACCCAAACAGTTCAGACTTCCAACGTTGCCTCCAGCTCCTCAAACCGCCCTGCTAATCTGCAAAAGGCTGTGAAATAGTATCGCCATGGCCCAGTTCCATCACTTTGTACGGAAATACATCAAGTATAATGAACATGTACAAAGAAAAACACTTGCTCAAATATTGTGAACACAATCATCTGGTAATAAGGATATCAACATATTCTTTTGCCAGTTTAATAAGCTCGAACTAAAAAAGAAAATAAAACAATAGAAGCATTTATTTATTTTTTTTTAGCCACTCAATGGCACATTTTGCTATCAGAAGTAAGAATGATCAAAATGAAATTGGCCTGAATATTTCTACACGCTGGGAAATGTGAGCGGATCCCACCTCTGTGCCAACTCCGTCTCGGCCGTTTCAACGAAAATGAGAACATGCAAAGCGTGTGATAGATAAACTCTTTATGGGACGCAGCTGCTTCCTGTTTACATCAAATTTCACGGCATTAACCTCAAAGAGAGGCCATATTTTGAGTTTACAGTTTACACGCGCTCAGTCTGCTAACAAGCCGCCAGTGGAAAGAGGTGAGAAATGAGCTGAAACCTCGACATCCATCACCGGGGAGGAAACATGTCACACATGACAGTTTATGATGCAACTCTCAGCAGCTTCCAGACTGTGCTATGTGATCGCTTCAGACTCCGACAACGGGGGCCTCTCTCAGAAGTAAAAGAAATTTGACCATTTTAAAAAGTCACAATGACACAAATCCTTTGTGCAGGCTGTGCACACTGTTAATACCTGACAACTGGTAAAATTAATGTGTGATCAGTTCACCGCCTTTTTGTCAACAGTAATCGTCGGCTCATCAAGAGAAACAGCTGGTGATTCAAATTCTCCTTCTGGAGCTATTAAGTCACTGACATGAAAGTTATTGATAACTTCAGGGTAACAGTTATAATGAATAAAATATCTCTTCTTTGCTTGAGAGCATATGTTTAGAGATCTGAAGTTCCTAAAACATGTAATTTAGTGATCCGTTTCAAATTTGCACATTACTGGGACATTGCTGTAGTTTGGAAGTGTGCAGCACAAAGCTGCAGCACTGATTTAAAAAGAGGAACAGCCTGTGAAAGAAAGGGGTGGGGCTGAGTGGCTGACTCCACCCACTAAAATCTGCTTGCAATGAGCAAAGGTGTGAAGACACGGTTGAAAAGGGAGCTATAGTAAAGGACTTCTGTGGCATTTTGGCCAAAACGTCACAAAATGTCACAGACTTTTCATCAAGACATCAGAGAATTTAGTCACATTTTTGCAATATGTCTCCTTGAATCAGGTTAAGCGGGGACAATATGTGAAAAAAGAACAGCACACAAAGAGCGAAATCGAGCGCTAAGGTGTCGGAAAAGAGGTGGAAAACATCAAATACAGGAAGCAATACGAACAGGAGAGAAAAAATGAGGTAAGAAAAAGACAGCAGGAGGCGGGGAGGAAGGAAATGAAAGACATCAACCAAAAGAGGAGAGGAGGCCATCATGGCAGCCTCCTCAGCCACAGCAGGAGTGCAGGCAGGAGCAAATAAAAGAATCGAACTCAGTGACACGGGTGGCAATTACTGCCTTGATGTGCTGCTGTTTTTCAGCTCAGCAGTGAAGCCCAACAGTTTAAATGACACATGTCTTTGAATATGATCAGTCTACTACAGAAGCCTAATTTCATTTATTGCGTTTAGTGATTTACTGGAAGCAAATAAATGTCCTTTCATAGACTCTTCAGAAATCTGTGAGATGTTGGATTGTGCTTCACATCTGTGCCATTACAACACGACAGATAAAACAATGAAGCCACAGAGGCTGAGACATGGCCAGGCATTAAATGACAGTATTACAGAGTCGTTAAGGTTATACAGCCTCCTGGGCTCTGATGCCTTGTCTTATTTATCTCTCAGTTTGTCCAGTCTGTCAAATCTTCCTCATTCAAATTCCAGTAAGGAGTATTTTAACAGGCTCTTTCGTTGCTGTATGCACAATTAGAGCACAAGATCGAATAATTACAAGTAATGTGGAAGGGTAAGAAAATTGCCAGGTTGATATTTCTCATCCCATTATGTCTTCATAAGCTGTCTTCTGATGGGAATAAAAACCAGACAATCCCCAGTCCTGAAGTGGCTTTCGTTGTAGTCACAAGGCAGTCAGCTTTAGTCCTTTTGTGATAGTTCACAACACCACCATTCTGCTCAGCTTTCCTTGAAATCTGGTAATCTGATAGTGTTTCTGTACTAGCAGCTGTTCTTATGGCTTTTATGTACTAAGCTTGTGGATCCTAAACCTAACCGAGTGTCTTTAATGCCTAAAGCTAACCAAACAGTAAATGTAAAGAAAACAGAAAACATGAAAGTTAAAACAGAACCAAAATGGTCTCAAATTCACGTGTCTCAGCCTTGTGAACTTCTGCCATCTCCAGCTTACCAGAGGATATTCTGTTAGCGTCTAAAAACAACAGGAGAGTGAAGCTGGAAGAAACCTTGTGTGTATCTGAGCAAAACGACGACAATAAAAAACTGCAGTTTTGACACGGTGAAAGGAGAATGGGAAACAGTCAAGCTGAAGAGGTGCATAGTGCACTAAATTATCAGTAGGGGACAGGTCTGTAATCATCATGTGTTGAAGCAGGCTTGGCTGGATTCTTCTTCCAAAATTACATTTATTTGAATTCAGCTTTGTTCACTACCATTTACAAAAACAAAAAAAAAAACCTCCAAAAGAAACAAACTGATTCATCATCATCATCATCATCATCATCATCATCATCATCATCATCATCATCATCATCATCATCATCATCATCATCATCATCATCATCATCATCATCATCATCATCATCATCATCATCATCAACCATTCCGGTTAATCCCTCAACAAAAACATATAACTAAACTTCCTTAAAATAAAATGTAAATGAACAGATCTGAAAATCTACAAATCTCTTCTGTCAACAAACAAACAACAAAGGAGTCAACAATCATGAACTCAGGTATGAGTTGGGTGGAGAGTAATTTAAGTCATTTTCCAAGTTAATTGAATGTAAATTCTTCTAAACATACATAAAACACTTTCCTCTCTGTTTTAGCTGCTGTCAGATCACATAAAAACAAATCTATTATCCTTTTATCACATTATGTTGGTACTGCTTATGTGCATTTTGATGTAAATGTAGTTTACAATGTTGTATTTTAATGAAACTGAGACATATTCAGTGTTTTTGGTAAGTAAAAACATGTGCTTTGACTATTTTCACTCTAATATACAGACCCAAGTTTTTGAATGTTATTTGATGACGCATGTGATGAAACATCTTTCCACATTGTATTGATATCAATGCTAAAAAAAACCATGAAAGGAGAGTGAAAGCCTTGTGCTTTACTGATACACTGACTGCACTGGTGTTGTGTGACCTGAACGTCTGCAAAGACTCTGTACTGCCAGAGCAGCAATGAGATTACGGAGGAACAGGCAGCTTAAATACAATTTTCTTTTAATATGATCCAGAGAGAACAAGCAGACTCTGGGAACACGATGTTTTGAAACTGTGGAAATCGGACATCAGTCAAGATCGACAGATTCGCCCAGAATACATAGAGAAAATGTTAAAAATGCTACTTGAGACAGCTTTGCTGTGCACACAACGGTGTGAGTCCAGGTTTGAGTAAGAAAAGAAAAACCCTTTGCAGAAATACCTACATGTCGACTAGTGATAATCACCTACAGCAGGAGGCAATCTGGAGGTTTTAGGTGCAAAATCCCAAACCCTATCTCCCTTTGAATATGTTTCTGGGAAAACCTGCAGTCTATTTTGGTTTTCTTTCCAGCAACCTCACAGCATCGTCCAGCGGCGCCTGCTAGAGGGAAACATCACACGCCTGCGTGGGGAGGCCCGGGACCCCAGCGCCAGGGTCCGGTCCCCGCTGGCAGACACCAAGGACGGAGCCGTCGACGCTGAGGAGAGGAGTGAGAGCACAGCCGATGACTCAACAGAGGAGAGGGAATCTCTGGAGGAAAGCGAGAGGAGCCTACGATCAGACGAAGAGGACGATAACAGCGAAGCTGGAGCCAGACAGACAGCTGAGAAGCCCGTGAGCACAGACAGGTCGACCCTCCTCACAGCTTTAATTATTCATTGCAAGGTACTGTCCGCAACAACACACACTTTTTCTTCACCTGCATTCAAATCCATATAAAGAAAAGAAGCGGAGATACAGAGACAACACCATCTACTCCCATGACTTATAACTTAAAGCCTGCTCTAATTTTACTTTTACCGTGGAGCCCATCAAAAGCTTGGCTGGACCCAGCAGATGTCTGGTAGCATCAGAATACAGAAATGAGTCCCAGGAATTAAAAGTCCAACCTGGTGGACCCATCTACGTTGGCACAAAATTTACTCACATTAAGGCTTAACAAAATAGGGACTTGAATTAAACACATTTTGTTAGTTTTAGGATAAAAATGAGAAAATCCATCCATCCACCCATCCACCCATCCACCCATCCACCCATCCATCCACCCATCCATCCATCCATCCATCCATCCATCCATCCATCCATCCATCCATCCATCCATCCATCCATCCATCCACCCATCCACCCATCTCTGGTTACTTAGGTTCAGGTTGCAGGGAGACCGAATCTCTCCCCCGTGTCCTGGATCTGTCCTGGGGCCTCCTCCTGGTTGGACATGTCTAAAACACCTCCCCACGGAGCCGTGCAGGAGGCATCCTTACAAGATGCCTGAACTACCTCAACTTGCTCCTCTTGGTGTGGGGGAGTAGGGGTTCTACTCTGTGTCTCATTCGAATGACTAAACTCTTTAGTCCAGATATTCTATCACCATCCAGGTTTATATTTAATGGGACATTCGTTACCATCTATAAGTTATAGAATTTCCCTTCTGGGATTAATAAAGTATTACAAAATTGAATTCAACTGAACTAATTCATTTACAGAATATAAAAAAAATATTACGTGAAGATTGATGACTGACAAGTTAAATTGCACGTGTGAGGACAAAGCAAAACAATCTACAGCTCCTGTTTTTAAGTCAAGCTGCCCACTAACTGGCCAGTTTTGTGCAGTAAATTCAGACATGTGTGATCAGAAGTAAAGTGCGGTAAAGAGAAACTAATCTGAAATGGAAATGGCATGTAAACGAGCACACACCATGTACTCTATTATCTCCCTACCTTCACATCCTGTCAGCTCTCTGCTTAAAAAAATCTTATCAAATATTTATTCAGAGTCAGGGAAAGGTTTAATAAATAACCATAAACCATAAGCCTGAACCACCTCCAGTTTTGAGTTTACTGTTGACTGAATTTAAACATGCTCTGCTTTAAAAAAAATTTTTTTTTTTTGTGCAAAGGTTGTGCTAATTGCACTGTTTCTGTATTCATGCTTATAATTAACATATTCTGAAAAAAGCATTAATGGTTGTGTGGATTCTCTCTGGTCCCCCGAGTACTCGAATAACTAATATGTGCAGGAAGGTCACCCAAAAAAACCCTACAGATGAGTCAGTCCGTTCTCGGTCATTTATAACATCTAGCAACTAAAGAAAGGTTGATAATGTATCTGCTTGGAGTGAAACTACAAAAAAAGAAAAGAAAATCTATTTTTTACAGGAGAGCCGGCTTTTTCAACAGCACTCATTTGGTTTTCAAAAATAAATGAGACACTGGTTTAAACTATTCAGCACAACATTTATGTACTGTGCATGCGTAAATTTTTCGAATCAGCAGTCAACTTTTCCATTAAATTCAGCGTTATCGGCCATGACTCTGTACTCTGCAGGGTTTTCATCATCACAGCTCATTAAAACCACACTGTTCCTCAGTTACCCATTCAGCCGCTATTTTTAAACTTCAGGGAGAGAGAAAAGGACTTTGGGCTCAGGACTGAGACAAAAGAGCGGGTTTGTGGGTTTGCCGATAAGCCTGTGAGGATAAAGGCGGCTCGCTCGGCCAGTTCGGTGTGTACTGAGCGAGAAGGATCAAAACAAGGAGCAGGAAGCGGACTGAGCTTTAACCAGGAGGGGGAAAACACCCTCTGGTCAATCGGATAAGGTAATGATTTAAAAACGAGATGACGGGCCGAGAAGGAGGCACAAACTAGTAAAAATACAGGAAATGTTTTTAAAAAACCCCACCTGTCATGTCTTTTCGAAGTGTATTCAATTATTAAACTGCAACACGAAGAAAAAACAGAGAAAAGAAGAAAAACTAAAAAATAAGGATTTTAAGTGTAAACATTTCTCAAAAGGCCATTATGTTTTTTCCCTTTGTCTCCCCATACGCATTAAGGTGTAAAAGGGGGTAAACTAATTCTCACTGACATTTAGGCTATTGATTCTCGCCTCAGCTCATATTAATATATACAATAACAGCATCCCTGGACATGATTCTGAATGTGTTGTTTGTCAAACCAATGCTTCAAAGCACCAAAACCCCCCATTGAAAAGCTGAAAACAGGTTTAACATACTGACAGATTACATTCCAGACATTTTATAGCATCTTTAAATGCTTTAAATTAACCAGAAGGTACTTGGTGAGGCTGTTGTTTATCAGAGAGATTAGGTGCTTATTTTTATTCTAGAAAAGCACGCAATTTATGCAGCCCTCTGATGGTTGGGCGACCTGTCTCAGGTTTGCCCAGCTCTCGCCCGATGACAGCTGGGGTGGCCTTCAGGCCTCTGAACAGGATGAAACAGGTATAGGAACTAGATGGGTGGATATAATTTATGCACAGTGTGGGGGTGGTGCGACCATACTGTCTTCCTCATATTCATGTCGAGCTTCCATATGTTCTGCATACAAATCTCAATTTTCCATTATCTTATCCTGTGATTGTGACAAGAAGGAGAGAGCCTAAACACAATCAATCCTGCAGACCATTGAAGTCTGTTGGAGTACATGAGAAATAGGACTTTGTGACATGAAGAGCCCTGCAAGTGTTAGAACAAGAGTGAGATAAAGACAGAGCAAATGTCAGTGGAAATTAGGTCAAGCTGCCTGCTGGCATTACTGCAAAGAAAATTTTAGCTTTAAATAAATAAATAAATCACAAAGATCAAGAAAAAAAGAGTGATGGTTCATGTAATATGTTCTACAAATACATTTGCTAGGCACTACTATCGTCTCACGCACGCACGCACGCACGCACGCACGCACGCACGCACGCACGCACGCACGCACGCACGCACGCACGCACGCACGCACGCACGCACGCACGCACGCATGTATGTCTTATGTGGTACCCAGAATCTAAAACCATAAAAAACAGATTTATACAATTAAAAAATTCTGAAGAATAAATGAAATAAATATGGAAATAAATAAAATGATCCAATGTGCTCATAAAGATACATGAAGTGTCATTTAGAAAACTTTTAAAGATGTGTTTTTAAAATTTGAGATACGATGGAGTGATGGCCTAATGGTTACAGAGGTGGGCTTGAACCCTCCAGTGGGCCTGAACCTGGGTTCAGGCCCACTGGAGCTGCACTGGTGAAACGGTAGAGACATTAAGAGCCAGTTTTAGTGCAAAATTCAAAATGGGACTCAGAAGCTGACCCCAGCCCGACTCCAGTTAATCCAGAAATGGGCAACTGGACGGACCGAGCCAGCCTGGTATTTGAACGCATCCATGTTTAGCTGTGGTTACTAACCAACGTTACCTTACATTCACTCTGATCAAATCTATACATACATATTAATTGCAGTAGTTTCTGCCAAAATGACATCTCAAGCGATCACATCATTTTTATTCTTTGAGGATATCCTACTAAATAGTTTGTGAAGCTGAAACTATGGAAACTCCACAGTTTCCAGGTTTAGACCTAACTTCCATCATTTTGTCAATATAAATCCGTTTTAGTACAATATTTTAGCAAATGGCTTAATATGATATGTAAGGGCATAAAATGTACAACATACATGAACATTGTGTAATGGTCCATTTAAACTAAAACCTGTTTCCCCCTTAACTAACTGAGCAGCTCTGGAGCTCAAGCCTAAATATTCCTCTATTTTCCACAGCTGCAGCGATCATATCCAGCGTCATGGGTGTCAGCTCGAGCTCATCCCAGCTGTCACCGGGTGACGGTACAGTAAACCAGTGACAGGTGTTAAACCAAACAGTGCCGGAAGAATCTTGGAAGGTTACATAATGCCAGCACACATCGCGCTACAAAACTCATTTCCAAGAAAGTAAAAAAGCCTTGTTTTTAGAAAATCAAAAGACTATTTTTGAGTATTTTGCTAGTTTTAAGAATTCTAGTCAAGAAAAATATTTCTTACCCCATTGACAAAGATATTTTGCTTAAAATAAGACAATTATGACTAGATTTATGGAACTGGCTATTTCTGGCAGTGAGTATGAAAAGAAAACTAAATGACAGCAGACACTGAAAACTGGTTTAAAGCATCCAAAAGCATCAGACCGTAGAGGACACAAACCTCTATCTAATAGGTAAAAGTCATGTATGTGACTTATACCACCACCATTACTTCTGCAACTTAACAACTTAACGCAATATTTGTTTCTGTCTGCATCGAAGTATTTTCACAGTTTTGTGACATGAATGCAGATGAACAGAAAAACAACTGAGAAAAATAAAGTAGCTACAGAACCTTTGTTGTGAAACTGATAAGTTTGTGTTATGGACTAATCAATACGCATTATTGTTTAGATGGAAAAAAGTCCAACTGAACCCAAGATGGAAATCATCAAAAAGCTCCACAGCTAAAAGGAAATGCAGCGCCAGCTTTGATTTATCTCTCATCGCCACATTACGCAGTCATATGAACCACTGGCATGGCAGAAATAATGATAATCGACACACGATCAACCGTTACAGGGACTGAAATGTCACCAACAACACTACAACAAACACTCTGAGGTTATAAAAACAACTGTGAATTTTTTCTGCCATATGGATGTTTTCTGATTGACTGTGTAGTTATTCGACCTGCGTGTAATATGTGTACATGTGACTCACTTGCTCCAAATTTCACGCTCCAAGGAAGCAGGAGTCTGAAAAACCAAAGTGCATTCAACGAACGCAAGAATCAGCATCTTCAGTCAGCAGTATTGGTCTTAATATGTTACCTAAAAACTCCAAAACTGTTTTGTGGTCTTTAATCATACACAGAATCCCATGAGGTGGTTTATTTAATAACTTCCTTATTAAGTGTTATGCTGCTCCACCAAATCCCTGTAGAAACACATGATCAATACGGATCAAGGGAAAGCTAAATTCAACTCTGGGCTGGCAGTAGTCCACCGGTGAGGGGTTGGTTTGTTTTGTATGTGCAAAGATGATTAACAATTGCCATGGACTTTATTTTTTGGTCTGGCAGTCTCATCAGTGCGTGGCAGCCAAATGGATTTGTTTGAAACAGGAGCGATCTGGAGTTTCTGAAGACTCCCCTGAGCTGCTTTCATGTCCTGTTGTGACTAATTGTTTCCTCAAGTGCAGCAATGCCAGAGCGAAGTGGCAAAAAGAAATAAAAGAAAAACACAATCCCACTGTGTGACATCATAAAATCCTCCCTCTGTCGTCCCCACAGTGCTGCGAGACTGAAGTGAAGGCATCCATCAACACCGGCAGCCTACATAACCACATCTCCACCTCCTGCTGCCAGAGGCTGGGGTAAGTCCCAGATGCACACACGGCTCTAAACTGGCAACGCACTCACACAAAACTCACTTTATACTGCCATTCATTATTTAAAACTTTGCAGGCAGCTCACGAAGCTTTGGCAGACAAAAGCAGAATACAAAAATTCTGATGATTAAAAGAACAAAAAAAAATAAAAAACAGTGGCCTAACAACAGTTAATAAAACTGAAACTCAGACAGAACAAAAAAATCTGAAATAAAATGTTAAGGGTGGAATTTCAGTCTTTAGACTCATATATGCCTATTAATTAATATAACTATAATTATACTATAACTATAATTAACGGTGAAAATATGTGAAATCTGAGTTAAATTCAGATTTTAATCTCAAATCATCTCAGTAGAAAACTGATAAACAGTAAAGTTTTGCCTTTTTATCTTAGTTAATGAAATCTGAGCTCCAACAACTTTTGACATCTTAATAAAAAGTTGTTGCGGCTCAATAAAAGCTAAATCTGTTTCTCGGAGGCAGCTGCTGCAGATACTCAAATTGAAGATCAGAAACATTGAAGCTGATGCCACGCTGTGACTGTGTGAATGTGCATGTGCATGTGTTGTTAGACTGGTACCAACTCAGGACAGCTCGCCGTGCAGTGGCGGCAGCTCTGTGACGGGTCTGCAGCTGCAGCTGGGCAGGCAGACCGTCCGGTGTTCGGCCTATCTAAAAGGTAAGAATATCCGTCATAACGGGGGGTTAAAAGAACTTCAAGCCATTTGGAGATGTTGAATCTCTTTCATAGAGTCATGCTGGTTTATGTGCTTATGTTTAGAAAATAAAACATTCATTTTAGCTTGTTTCATTTACTTCAACATTAAAAACAACAACAAAAATGATTGGATGGTGTTTTTTCTAAAAGCATTAGGTCTTTTTTCCCCTTTTCCTTATTTTGTCACAGTTATCCTACATGATCTCATCGTTCCGTGCATGACAAATATCAGCCACGGTATATTCAGAACTGCTGCAGCATTTAACAATGTCAGACTGAGGACAACTGTTACTGGACAATCTCACAGTCATTAACATTTGATTCATTGTTTCCCATCAGTGCGGAAAGAGAATTTCAGATAATAAATCAAACAAAAAAAGATCTTCCTACCAACCTTGAAAGTCATTAACAGTAAAGGATTTGAAGTAAAGTGAATCTATTCATGACTTTATTTAAAGATATTTAGCAAATGATTTTTGTTATATATATTGTTTTAAAGCAAGACAATAATTCTATATATTCCATTTGCAAAAACCTGTCCAGCAAGACCTTTGATTAAAAAAAAGCCTCCGTTGCAGAAAGAAAAGAAGTTATTATTCATTATTGTGTTTAATGGTTGTCACAGTAGGTGAAAAGGCAAAGGATGAGCATGAACTCACTAACAATTAATCAATAAATAAAATTAAGTGTGGTGTTGAATATGATTTTTTTTTTGTTTTAAATTAAATATGGTGCAAAGCAGCACAAAGAAAGATAAAAGTTCAGTTGCACCAGTCTCCATCTCTGTAAGAAAAATAGCAGAAGCTATATTTCTCACTAAAAAGGTCACTTTCCTTTTGAAGACTGATGCATTTGTTTCTGCATCCTTGGGACACAAAGTTGTAGTTTCTGTTCCTTTTATCTGTCTGTAAAGGTGAGAATTTGAGCACTGCTACGGCTGATAAAGCAAGTTATATTAGTTAAAAAAAAAAAAAAAATTATACTTGACCATCTCAGGATTAAGCTGTTTTGCAAATTTAAAAAAGTACTGTTTTAAGGGAACTTGCTGAAATAATTCATTTTATTATTATTCAGCTTACATGCGGACTTAATGCATCTTCTGCAGTGGATGATAACTCTTCATTCAGCCCCAAATTCAGACTTATAGCATTAATTTCTCACTTTGTCTCTTCAAAACTCGCACTCTCTCACAAGTACTTATACTTATCAGCTCACGTTGACACGGGAGGCATATTTTTGTCATGCCGACAATTTAACGTCGAACTAATTTATGCGTGTTCAGATGAGGGTGTTAATGAACCAGAGACAGAGAAGTTTTCAGAAAGCAATTTTGTAACTCATTTTTATTTCCCTCCATGCCCTCTGCCCTTATCATCCCTCTTTTTCCACTTTCAGAGGATGACATGTTTGAGCTGTGCCTGGGCCTGCATACTCTTCTGGAGCTCAAAGTAAGGTCTTCGCTGATATTTTGTAAGCGTTGCTGTGGCACGTGTGTCTTGTTTGTGTATTTTAAAATAGCAAAGAACAATCTCAGGGAAGAGGAAGAGACATACATTTTGTAAAACTGAATGTAACAGAAGGAAAGACGGAGGTGTAACTGCAAAGTCATGGTGTTATCTAAGGAAAAAGCAGGGTAGGCTTATTTTTCTGGTATAGCCTCTTATCAGCTACCCGCTGTGCAGCTAAAACCCAGATAAAAGCACATTTAAAAATTCAGGATGTGACTTTTAAAGCCGAAGAAAATACTGACTGGCAACCCAAACGCAAGCCCCCCTTATTTCAGTTACACATGCTTTGTCTTGTCATCATTTGAAGAATGTAATTGGATGAGAACTTAAGAAAAGAACATGAGCACTAATGCTAAAATCAGCTCTTAAGATCTTTGTGAAGTAAAATGAAACCTCAAGTAATAAATTATGATTAGTGGCACACACTACAAGAGGTTCAAATTACGTTTAATTTAATAAAGACAGAAAGATGGCTTAATCCTGCTGACTATAACATGATGCTCATTACAAAACAAGTGACAGATGACAGGAATCTGTCTCCCCCACGTTAATCCAATGCTTTGTGGTAGCTACTCTATAATCAATATTTTCATACTAAATATAGACTGAATCCTCAATGTTGTTTTTAACGAGAAACCAACAGTTCCTCTAAAAAAATTCTAAAAGGACTTTAAGATGTAAAGTTAACAACTTATCTTTTAACATAACTGACTTTTAAGAAGATCAAAATGTTTCCCTCTGGACTTTTTGGACAAAAAAAAAAAAAAAACCTAAGGAAAGCAAAATATAATTTAAAATAGGAGGAATTTGGACCTAGACGGTTAGATGTTTATATCAATCAGGAACAAAGCTTCTAAAATGCTATTACAAAATCGCAGACGTTTTGTGGGAACAAAATAACTTACATGAGTTAAATGAATACGTAATAGTTTTAAGGCGGGGTTACATTCTGAGGATCTGGGGGTAGTGTCACAGGGCTACCTAGTTCAGCCTAGTTTAACTTCGGTGTGGCTAAAACACGATTTATAAACCAACATGTGACAGACGGGGCCCTACGTGTACTGTAACTACATAAATGTAACTTCTTTTTGGTTGCATTGGACTGCACCAAATGTGACTGGCCCGCTTGTTGGTGTTGTATTACCTTGTGCATATTTCCTGCTACTGCTGTTCCTTTGTCATTTTTAACCCAGGTAGAAAGACAGACTGCTGCAACGTCAAAACAAGTCACTGCTGCTCAACATGTATAAGCTCCAACTCACATAAGATGTGCTTTATTTGTGCTGTCACTACTCTGAGCTTCACAAGGGAAGTAAACAAAGGGAAGCTCAGCACTGCAAGCTGCAAATCTGATCAAACTTTAGGGCTTTAATTCCAAACCTTTTTGGTTTGAATCCCCTCAAAAATATTAATTAATTGCAGAGTTAATAGATTCAATATGTAGGCTACTAACTGAGTGACTATCCAGCATTTCACAACTGTCTTCCGCTGAATACTGCAAATTTACATGCAGTATTCCCTCAGACGAATCTCCGGAACGCTACCTAGGAGCCTTTACGTATTAATTTAGTGTACTTATTATTTCTCATCATGTGAATCCTCTCAAAGTGTTGCTTGGATCTGAGCAGTCGAGTCCTGAAGCTGCAAGGCTGCGACGAGGAGCTCCCCTTCCTGAACACTTCAACCGACATCCAGTGCCATCATGACACCAACGAGAACCTCTGAGCCCGACCCGGCGGCGGCGACCGACGGTGCCGAGTGACGCGAAATGATGGCGTTTGCATCTGGACTGTCCAATCATGGTGTCTCTCACTGCCAGAACACGGATGAGCATTTGCCTCACTTGCTCTCGAGTTTACATCTTTGTGTTTGAGGATTTAAGAAATTTGCCATGATTTTCTCTGATATTAAATTAGTCTAGTTACAGAGCAAAGTCTAATCTCTGTAAGTTGAGTCTTTCTTTGTGATTATGCTGAATATTCAAATTGATTCCTCTGTTGTGATGCTTGGGTAAACTAAGGTGACCTTGAGTGGAATATTTTGTTATTTGACTGTTCCACGTTTGTTTTGAAATATAAAGTCAATGAAAAAAATGTCCTTTGCAAATTTAAATTATAACAATTAAGGGAATGGTTATAATTCCAGAAAATACATTTGATGGAAAGAAAATTTGCACGATTAAAACAGTTGTTTAGCTCTTTGTTCTGGAAAGAAGTCAGTCTACATATATTTAGGTTTGTTAGTAAATTCACTAAAACAAATGTGATCATGTTGTTTTGTCAGCAGGGTTTTCAGGAATATTATATCACTGCAATTGGTAGGCCAATAAACACCGAAAAAAAAGTTCCCTGCCTGAGAGTAAATTAAGTCACCAACAAGGTGTAAAAATAATAATATAATTCTGCTTTGGGGGTTAATCAAGTATTATTGAATTGAAGTAATAAATAAAAACACAACCTAAAATTTAATAAAAATCAGTGATTCTCAACCAATTTGTGAATTCCCTTCTAATTCTCTGATATATTTAACTACTCCATCAGCTTCAACTGTCATGTCATTTTGGTCATTTTTAAAAGAAAACTTCAGGACTAAACAGGATCATCACAGCTGAACATCCATCAATATAGTTAAGCTATGCTTCCTTTAGAAATTCAATCAATATATCTGCTTTGTGTCATGTTTTCATTGTCCATAATTTACAATTAACTTTTACCAAACTGTTTGTAACCTGAATCGTTTTCTTCAGCTGTATTTCCATTGTTGTTTCCACCAGCTTTCAGGTAACCAACTGTTTTATAACTTAACCATTTCAAATGGTTTCTATGATTATCTGATACTTCTTAAATAGTTATTCATGAGTTTAACTTTTTATTATTATTATTTTTATAAAAATTCCTGTATCCATTAGTATTTCCTCTAAAATCCATTTTATTTAGTTAAAGGCAGGGTAAGTCATTTTTGGATTACCTCCGATCTGTTGATATTTGAAACATATCAACAAAACACGAAGAGTTAGCTCCTCCTCCAGTTCCCTTTATTTGTTTCCAGTTTACAGAATCAGGGAACAGATTTATTTATTATCTTTTTTAACAATGTTCTTATGAAATGAGAAGTTAGCAGATGGTATGGAAATTATCACTGGATGTGACAAAAGTGTTTTGGGTCAGAAACTACATAGAATCCCTCACATTAACTTAAACTATTTCAGCTATTGCTTGCAAATGCACCACTATTTGACTTCTTTGCTTATTAAGGCCTGTAAATACTCCACAGGAACAGGTAAATAGTTTTAGTTCTCAGGGCCTGAGAGAGAAAACAAAGATATCATTAATTTCTTGCAGCAGATAGAACGTTGTTGCAGCATGTACGAGATACATCATCTGAGTAAAAGTTGTTTTTGTATATGTTGTGTGATTGGTCAGAAATTTGAAGTGGGTATGGTTAACGAGGAACAACGAAAACGGCGTCCTCGCTGTACCTTCCACCTCCTCACCCTCAATCAACTCAAAAACTGCCATCTCTGCCCTTGAGTTTCTTATCAGGTTTGAAATGTCCAGGGCAGAACAAACTGTGTTCTTCTTTGTTCTCTCTACCTTGAGAAAACAACGTTTCTCTGTTCTGGCGGAGTATGAAACAACCTTCAGAGTCAAGGCATTAAGCATCTTTCTATATTCCGGCATTTAGCAGTGAACTGACACATAGTACTTAATCATTATTTATCCATCATAACTTTGAACTATTTCAATGGTTCAACTAAGGTCAATAACATCAAGGAAACTGTCGTAATATTTATCCATAATTCTTATTTATTCCAACTGTTTAATCAGTGGTTGCCCACCGTCTAGCTCTGAATCTAAGCCAGCAGCTTCAGTTGCGTTTTCATTACTTTTAGCGAGCATAATCATGGGAATATGTCCAAATCAATTACTTCTTTCTTTGTTAACCATTTCAACTATTTATCTGTAACTTCAGAGCTAACTAGTTGAACCGTTTGCTCATTAAATTCAAGTATTATTTGTTTCTTTTCATGTTTAGAGTTCACTTCTACCTTGAAATTTGACTTAAGCATAGCTTCTTCTCTCTAATCTGTCCTTCGAACCCATTACACCTCTGGTTGGGAATCACTGCATTTTAAGTTCTGAAGGTGGTGCCAGGTTTATATTGTTAACAGTGGACAGAGCCCGTTCAGCTCTTTAACCAACATCTGCTGGTGGCAGTCCTATAAATACAAGACAGCTATGCGAACGCTGTATCTTCTCAGCATCATCAAGAATGTTAAAACACATTTCACAAAAGGTCAAACTACTCCCAGGAACCTCAATTTTTAAAAGTGACAGTGCATAGATGCCTTTTGAAGTATTTTTGTGAGAAATGTTAAGGCCTAATGTTTTCTGAAGCCAATTCTAGATGGCTTCAACTACATACCTCCTTGAGGACATGGTGAGTCTCATCTTCAGTTAGAGATTAGAGAAAAAGGTCGTAGTATTTTAAGTACTTATACTGAGCTTTGTAAACCCCCTCCTCTTTAAAACGACTGATGTGGTTACGTTTTCCAAGAGCTTATTTTACAGCCTGTCACAGTGGCCTAGATTGATTAATGGTAGTTTCCTATAGATCCCATCTGAGAGAATTTAAATAGGCTTCAGGCGAGCCAGCTAAATATGTCTCCGTTGGACTCGGAAGCAACAAAAATATCAAAACATTCCATCTGCATGACTTTGTAAAAGTTCTGCCTTTGTATAAGTCTGCATGTAGTGTTCTGGTCACATAATGTCTTGTTGAAAGTCTGAGGTGGCTGGATGTTGTCAGGGTTTTCTGCCTTGTATGGGCTCCTGTTTCACATGGGAAAAGAGTGGAGTCGTTCCCATCTTACCCAACTGAGCTCCAAGCAGAACAAGCTGCCAGAAGCCATCCCCAGCTGCCTTCCCTCTCTGCCTCTTTAAGGAGATTTTAACTACTTGGTTCTGGCTGCATTCAGTGCCAAGGCCTTCTCTTAAAGCCCATCTTCCTCTTCTGTCAGAGGATTGGTCTTCTTTACGCATTTATCACCATTTTCGCTGCCATTACTCCCTTCGACACCTCATCTTTGCTGATTTGTCTATAGCAAGAGACTGAAAAAGAAAAAAACACCCCACTATGGGGCCACCTGCCTCTCGTGTGTGTGTGTTTTCACAGTGTGGACGACTGGAAACTCTCGTCATGCTCTGCTTTAATGACACCTGAGCCACGCCGTGCTTTCAACTCCCCATTACCTCTAACTGATTTTTATCTTTATCCACGTGCAAATTGGCAACGCTTGTTTGTTTTTGACGTATAGTGCCCTTTCAATGCCTTGTGAGAGGAACTGATGTATGAAAGAAATTTATTTTTGGTGTTTTTCTTCTTCTGAACAGTATTTTCTCTGCCTAATAAAATATGTATTCTGGCTAGCTCTGTTTAATTTAATGATTGCGTCATTGAAAGAGAGATAAATAGGTCTGTTTTAAAATCACAAGTTTCACATGAAAAGGGATGGGATGGAATCTCTAAGCTCCCTGCATCTGTGTTTGTGGGAGGTCTTGTCATAAAGATAGTAGGAAAAGCCAGTACATTGATTCCCATAGCAAAAGACCCCCGCTTGTGCCCTTCACTGGCACGTCCTTCTATATAAAGAACAGAGAAAGCAGATGTTCCCACAGCAGCAGGAGGCTTGGACAGCTGACTGGTTTGACCACTGAAGGAACCCATCTGGCTGTCCTGCTTTTTTTCCATGACAAAAACAAAATGGTGCGAAAGGAGTCTGTCAAGGCGCGTTTCAAGAATAGTTTTAAGCATGATGTTCCCAGTTTTAAATGGATTCTTCAGGAAATTGTCTTTGACTTTTTTCTAATAAAACAGTATTTAAATGCAACAACGTTTAAGACGATTGTTGAATGATTGAATTTGTCAGTTATTACAGTCCAATGCTTCTCAACATCCATCAAAAACTTTCCATTTGGCTGAAATGTGACATTATTATTCTCCGCCTGATAATATTTAAATGTTTTTTTTCAGCATGAATGAATCAGACTTATGATCATGGAAAGAATCTGTGAACGATTTTAGAGACAGATTTCGGTTCAGCATGCGTTACCATGGTGATTTAGCAACATTAATTGACAGCAAAGTTTTTGATCCTGGAAATCCTGGCTTTGGAGGACTCACATGTCCAGGTTTAAGTTCAGCTTGGTGGTCCAGCTGCAAATCAAGCAAACAGAAACCTTCGACTGAAACGCAAGACACTGACAGTCATGCCGGAAACTTTGGATTAGATTCAGGGGATTCACCCCAAAAATACTATATATGAAAAATGAAAGAATTTTGGTGTTGCAAGGACTTCCTCAAAATCAGACCTGGTTGAAGTGCTGTGTTGGGACTTGTGGTGAAGCAATGTTGTAAAGACGAGTTGGTTAAAGTTCCTCCATAAAACAACACGAGAGATTTATAAGATATAGCAAGGACCAGATAATCTTTTTTGATTTTTCAGATTATTTCCTGATGTCTGACACCTTAGATTTGAAAAAGGAGTGGTTTCTCTTTCACAATTTCTCATTTTTTCGGTCTATTTCTTCACAAAATGCAAACTGGATTCATCTCGGCAATGCTCTCACGTGCGTCATGCGACTGCTCCCTGCAATGGTAAGCAAGTGGACAGTGGAAAAAAACATTACATAAATGTGAAATTATGAAAGAAAAAAGCAGAGCCCCTTCAGTTCGTCTCCCTCACTTGTTTTGAGTCACTTTGCGCACCGCATCCTGTTCACAACTGCAGCCAATAAAGCCTCCGGAAAGTCCCGTTCGTCAGGTTTTCTGTGCTTTTCTCTTTGCACAGGTGTTATGAGACAAGTGTACAACAGAGGCTTTGACTGAAACCCACAAACCGATTGTTTGTGATGAGGTGACAGGGAGGAAATAACAGTCTGTCTGAAGAAATGCGCCACAAAGCTGCATCAAGCAGCAATGTTAGCTGGTTGGTTAGTTGGATTTAGCAGACATTTCTCAAAAGACATCCTGAATTTAAAATAGACTTTCCTTCTTATCTTTGTCCCAGCCGTGTACTCACCTATTTGTTGCCTTCTATTTTGTATTAAACTTTCAATAATGCCACGGTGGCATGTAAAATTGTATGAAACGTATCACGTGGCTCCACAGAAACAAGGTCGGCTGTGTCCTTTTGTTAAACTACTGAACTATTAAGACAAACACAAGCAAACTGAATGGAAATTTCTTCATTCTTTTGTGCTTTTTAAAACTCAGCTGGCTTTACTTGTGCCAATTCACAATAAAGTCATCTCAAGACGCTTCACACAGAAAGCAAACCAACCACTTAAATACAATCTAATAAATACAATCCCAATCCAGTGCAAATTACGGGTTTTAAGTCTTTGTTATTTTATCTTTGGTTGCAGATGGTCTAGGCTTAGGAAAAGTCTTGTCCTGGTTACCAGCATTATGTCCGGGTTTAATATTTAATGTTTATAAAGTGAAGTAAGATTTTGATTCGTGATTTTTCTTCTGACATGTCAAAAAACATTTTAGTTCATGTATACTTTGTTTATAATAATAATAATAATGGGCTTGGCGGGGTTGTTTTGCCCAGAGTGGATAATTAGCTGCCAGTTTCATAAAATCAATACGCTACTGAATCTTTATAAACTGGTTGGTAGCACAGATGTAGAAGGACGAAAGAAAATTTTACAGAAAAGCAAATGTGATAAAATAAAGGAGTGTGTTAATGTGTGATTTAGATGTAGCCTCGCCAGCCGTCCTAATTATTTCCTCTTTGATACAAATAATTACTCTGGCTCCCCTGAAATCGACTTTGATTATCAGGAGGTTGCAGCAGTGGATGCGGAAGAAGGTGGCTCTGGATCCTTTGGATAGACACACGATCAATTGGAGAAATGAAGGATGTGAAATGAGCAGAGCGACAACCAGAGTAGTATCAAGAAAATACATCTAAAATGTTGTGCAGCGGAGGAGAAACCCAAGTAAAGGACCGTGGTCGGTTTCCCGGTAAAAACGAGTTAATCTGAGGTCTGGTTAGCAGTTCTGCAGTCAGTCTTGGTTGTTTTGCTCTTGGACGCTCCTCCATTCATCGCATGAGTTCAGTCTCATTGCGACCAGTTCTGCACTGGTGGAAATGGTTAGAAACGGGAGAAGAACCAGCCTGAACTCGGCAGAGACGATGTTCAGGCAGTGAGTGGCTGGTCAGGCTACTTTAAACTAGGACAACAGCAGCGTCTGACTCATGGAGATGCTTTTTCATTACGAACTGCTATCAGACAAAATCCTGAAAAATGTTTTGAAAAAGGACGACGACATTCAAATGCAAACTGACCTTATAACTTCTGTTAGAAATTAAATTACTTTTTAAGATCTGACATTAAGATTAAAGTCAATACATCATTAAAACATTTTGGACTTTTCAAAAAAAAAAAAAAAATTAGTTGGTGAAGTTGAAGTACTAATTAAATCAGATGGACATAACCCTTTTAAAGAGAGTAAGAATGAACACTTTGGATGTTTGCTCTACTTCATATGATTAGCGACAGCTGAAGGTAAGTGTAGGAAGAAAAGACTCTTTCATCACACACATTTGGTTTAAGCGTACACAGCGTACTCCTCTGTGCAGACCACAATCACAGCCTGCAAACACCCACACCAGCAAGTCTGTCACTGAAGAAATTTACTTTGCCTGTCACCACAAATAGCTTTCAATGTCTTCTTCATCGCTTTCAATCGCAGCGTCTCCCTCCTTGCATCTTTTCCTCCGTCTGTTGTTGGCATTCAAACACACACACGGCTGCAGCCCCGCTGGGTCCTGTAACACAGTGGAAATGACCCACAAGGATGAACCCCACAGCGGAGATTCTGTGAGGGGGAATACTGATCAAATCAGGTCCTCTGTGGTGCAGCAGCGTGTTATGGAACAAGCAGTAAAACTGAGCGAGAGATTCTCCGCGGATTATTTCAAACAAGCTCCCGCCTACAATGACTCACTTAGAAACTTGCAAATAAAAATTGTTCATCATTTAGTATGGGAGCAGAACAGAGCTAGAACAGTCATAATCAATGCAGAAGATTCTGTCGTTTGAAGACATTTACTGTCAGAGAACGGTTTGGCTATTCAAAGCTGCTGTGTATTTCTAGAATAAAACTAAAATACCTCAACAAGGGAGATGTGAGGTCAAGTCAAAGTTTAAGGTAATTACATGCAATGACTGTAAGCTGCAAGTGGTTTAGTAAAGTGCATATTTGGAGGTTGTAATGTTGTTTGACATTATGCAAAAAAAAAAAAAGAAAGAAAGGAAAAGAGAAAAATGTGACAGTGAAATTTGAATGTGAAATGAGTCAATTGTAATGCAGCACCAGTTGGAATTTATAAGTGCAGTCACAAAATTTATGACAAGAAAAACCAAGCACTTGCAGTCTGATTGCCATCCTCCCTTCATATGCTGGAATAAAGCTGGCGGCTAATAAATCTGATTGTTGTGCTGCTCATCCGGCAGCTATCCACAAGCAAGCATGTGAGGATGATGAAATGCTGCAGAATGACGCCTGACACAGATGAAGTTCTGTGCTTCTAATCAGCTGTGTCAGTGGCCTCAATGACTTGGAGCTGTTGATGGAGCCCATGTCAATCGTTCTCCCTCTCTGACTGCAAGTCCGGCCGCCTGTCAGTCAGGATCGCATCCACATCTTCCCGTTATCACGGCATGGCTGTCAACAAGGATGAGCAGTGGAGGGAAACACAGTTTCAGCCACAGTGGAGAAGAAGGTGCACAGATTCTTTAAGGAAAATTCAGGATTATTTCAACTCGCCATATGCTTAAAAAAGTGCAAAGTGGCTATAAATAATCTCATTCGACACTTTGAATAATCCATTAAATATCTGCACAAAATGGAAAACGGATACTTAATGGCCTTTGAGAGTCAGTATGGCATTTAAAAAAGAAAACAACTTTGCAGTGAAAATCTCTGTACGAACCCGAACAGCTACTGCATATGCATGTTAAAGCATGAATGTGGAAATCAAGTGTCACTTCTGCAAATCTGAGCTAAAATGACTTACAAATCACTGCATCTCAATTTATTAAAAGAAACAACAAACTTAACCACTGAGTTGCAAGACCAAACTGTCACAGTTTTGGACTGTCCAATGGGGATTTTTTTTTTTTTTTTTAATAATCCCCCAAAAGACAACGCATCATGTTTTTATAAACAAATCTTAAAAGCTTTGGATGAAAGTTGGAAATTCAAATGCCTCAAGCTTGTACCAAATTACATTGCTTGAATACATTTAGAAACGCTGATCATTACGAACCCCTCAAAGCACTTGGACTGCGTTTGAGTTTCAGCTGCTCTTGCCATTTCCTCCACCTCCATTCCTGCTAGTTGGGATTTATCTTTATTTAATCCAGTTAAATGTTTTCATTTCTTTAAGTGAATGATCATTAGCCAGAATAAAATCCTGTTATTACTTGTAATGATGCAACAACTTGATATGTTTCTCCGAAATCCTTTTAAGTAAAATAATGACAAGTGGTCCAGCAAGTCAAACTAATGATCAAAGAGCCTGTTGACTGAAGATAAAGTAACTGTTTGGCTATTAAGACTCCTTAAAGCTTTTTAGATTCTGAGGAAGGAAGCTTTGGATTCGTGTTGAGGCCATTTAGACACAAAGAGGAATACACAGATTTATGAGGCTGTGCTCAATTACTTGAAGGAGGAAAAAAAAGTGTTGCAGATAAAAAATTTAAATTGAAATATTGTGAATTTCCTCACTGCAGGGATAAAATAATAAAGGAATATATTATCTTATTAAAATAAATAGAAGAAAAATGTGTACAAACTGCAGCAATTTATCTACCTTTGGAGAGAGCTGTAAAGACCAGTGCCGAATAGTTCATGAACATTAAAGAAAAAAAAAAAACTTTTTTAGGAAACTAGCATTGCTCCAAATAAGAAGAGACTCTTGACGCTTAGTCAAACAACAAAAAAGCACCTAGAAGACTAACAAACTTATGCCTTGGGAACCTCTTGTTTAAACTGTTAAAGTTTTCACAGTTTACAATCCTAATCTCTACTTAAAATTTCAAATTGTAGAATCTGAATAATCCGCTTTAGTTTAAAATTAACATTATGTTCATACTAAATCCAGATAACATCCCAGACATAAGTAGTATACATTTAATGATGTTAAGTCTTTAAAGGTAGGGTAAGGCATTTCTGGATGACATCACATGTGATGATATACGAAACAAGACATCTGAACGTGTTCCCTAAAAGAAATGGCGTAAAATCATTTAACCTACCTTTATGTGATTTTACTTAGTAGTAAAGTTTAATTTAGTGAATGTAAATTGCACATCACAAGAACAAATCACTTTTTACAACTTGTACAAATAACTTATTATGATTCTGTAACTAAAACTTATAAATAGAAAGTGACAACATTTGAAACATCTATAATTTAAAAAAGTGTAAGGCAATCAAAACTGTGTTTTAAAAGCCACGCAACCCACGAAAGGTCTACGTTCTTGCTGTAAGGAAACAGTGTTAAACCACCAAGCTGCCGTGCTGCCCTGTCCTGTTTTTATCTTGTCTTTTTTTTTCTTCCGTCATCCGCTTGGACACTTGCAGGTACACCGGTTCAGAGGCAAGAGTGTTCAATGCAGTTGTGACCGTGTTGTCTACTGCAGTGCAGAGATTGCAAATAAACCAATTTCTGTCACTACAAGCTTTTGCTTGGAAGTTACTGTGATCCATCCACATCCACATCCATCCATCCATTATCTATACCCGCTTTATCCGTTTCCGGGTCACGGGGGTCTGTCGGAGCCTATCCCGACGCATATCAGGCGAAAGGCAGGGGTACACCCTGGACAGGTCGCCAGTCTATCCAGGGCCACATAGAAGACAAACAACCAATCACACTCACATTCAAACCTAGGGAGAATTTAGAATGATCAATTAACCTACACTGCACGTTTTTGGACTGTGGGAGGAAGCCGGAGCACCCGGAGGAAACCCACGCAAGCACGGGGAGAACATGCAAACTCCACACAGAAAGACCCACCGGGCCGGGAATTGAACCGGGAACCTTCTTGCTGTGAGGCAACAGTGCTAACCACTAAGCCACCGTGCTGCCCCTGTGAAAACATATTCACACTAAAGCCGCCTAGAACTGGAAACAAGGGAAGCAGCATTCAACTCAACTACCAGTAATAGAAGATCACGACCCGGATTCAGACAATCCAGAGGTCATTTGGACTGACTACTACACCGAGCTGTTGAAGATGGCCTGTCAGCAGATGTGTTTTCTTGTCAGAAGTGCTCCTGTGGCTGGTCTTTGTGGATTTTGGAGAGGCAGCAGCTCTTTCTCCAGAACTATAAATCCAGCTCCAGGTCGTTCTAGCCTATTTTCACTCCAGGTAGTTAGATGACTAAAACCACTTCACAGGGGTGAAGCAGCAGGACTCTGAAAGCCTACATAAAGTTAAAGCTCGGAAACTAAGAAATATTTAACTAATATCTTTAAAATGTAATTAATATAAAAGCTTACAACAGAGCTTTGTGACAAAGATAATAAGAGCCGAAATAGAAAGTATAACCTCCCATACATCTTACATAATATTCAAGTTTATCGAAAAAAAAAAATAGAGAGGTTACAACTGCTGCCATGGGTGTGTTTTTAAAAAGATAAATAGCAGTTATCCTGGATTTGTAATCAATCTCAAAACCTGTTATCAGAAGAGGATAGTCTTTGAAAAATGTACAGACGACATTTGGTGATTAAAAAAAAAAAATCAGGGGTCAGGGGCAGATTAGAGCTCTCTTACAAGACATACTGCAGCTAAAATAGTTGCAGAAAAATCCCCAAGCAAGTAGGAGGTCAGTGAGATAATGACAAGGCTGTTAGCAGTGGTGTCACAGGGTCACATGTCAGAGCTGTGTTTCACGTCCAGACCGCCTGCTTGGGGAAAATATCTGGGCAAAAATGACAGTCATAGAGGACTCACAGGGGAAACCAAAGGGGCTTTTGCAAACTGAACAGACTGGAAACAGGAAACAGATGCTTGGTTAAAGCGAAGCAGCATAAATCCATGTGTCGTTTATCTGATAGTATACGCACCAACAACAACACACCAGCCTGGTCCCGTTTGACCATTTAAAGGCTAAACATGCGACTCAGACTGAGAGTCCTGCACACATAGAAGTTGTCATCTATAAGAGGAACTAACTATTTGCTTGGGACATTCACCTTTTAAGGGCATAACCATCTGACCAGGGTCAAGTGAGGACTGGATTGTGAAAACAAGAGAGCTGTCAGAGAGCATTGGGCATCCTATTATCATTATATTCCTAAAGTTACAATTACCTAACAGCTTCAAAAAAAAAGATTTGCAATATTACCAAGAAGTTTCAAACTAATGAAAATGGAAAGACGTTCCTTGGTCACCAAACGAGAATGAGAGTGATGATGATGAGTGACATCTCAGGGCGTCATCCACTGTATGAATGTTTTCAGGAGGGTAAACAATAAGGTTCACAAGGCAAAAATGCAATCCTGGAGACAGTACAACACGGCAGAAGTCTGTTACCAGTAGTGATGGAGGAATGAAGTGAAAGATTTGGGTCTTTCAGATCAACATTAACACCAAAGCTGCATCCAAAGGTAAAACATGAAACATGAATGTTTGACTGTTTTAAACTGGCACACAATTGAGTTCTCAACTAAATCCTAACAAAGAATCCTAATAAAAAAACTGTTGCGTGCTCATGTATGGTGTCTGTTCAACGCCAACTATATTGTGAATCGACCGAGAAAGATGACTTCACTCTCGGTTCGAGATTCTGGGTTTTCAGTCTCATAGTTTGGGTTTAAAATCTCAATATATTTGCAGCTGAATTGTCGTCATACTTGTGCACACGACAGATATCTCTGTTAGCAGAAATACAGCAAGACAAGCTGGGGAAGCAAGTGGAGAACATGATGCTTTTATTTTCCCTTTTCTTTTTTTAACTGGGATTTCTTTACATAGAACAACACAGAATATGTCGACCAGCTGAATATTTCAACAAAGATTTTTTGTCAACAGTTTAGTGAAAGCCCTTTGCTATACCGACATCACAAAATGTCCGGTCCATACTGAAATGTTTTCACAGCTTTGATATGGAAGCAATTGATTGGCTCAATCCTAAATTAAATTTCCTTTTTCGTCTTTGGGATGAATCTGAAGTGTAAATCCTGCAGCCATTTTTGACCATCTGGTAAGACCAAGGGGTAGAAGAACAGTGAAACACACTGTGGTAAGAAAACTATGTGAACCCGCTGGAATCTGCTGGCTTTTTCCGTAAAATCTGATCTGATCTTCATCTAAGTCACAACAACGGACAAACACAATGTGGTTAAGATAGTGTCTTCATTGAAAAACATTCGGACAACATTCAGGAGGGATTCTTGATACTTTCTCTTTACAGAAGGAAAGATTCTCTATAAACGACTCTCTCTGTGGGGTTTATGTGTGGGTTCTGACTGGACCACCACAAAAGCCAGATTTACTGTAGGATATTTTGGGAAAGCTGGGAATTTATTCTTCCCTCACTGACGGCAAGTGGTCCAGCAAGCCCAAAATCCCGGTTCTCCCTCCAAAATAAACCCCTTTTGGATGATTGTTTTCATGTTGTTAAAGCTCTGCACTTTTTGCACCATGCAAAGGTCCAAATATTCTTCCCTGCTACCTCTGCGGTGTTTACTTGTGGACACCCTGTCTGCTCAGTGACCCCTAAATACGTTGAGGTTACTCTGTGTCCTTTTCCAGCCTTATAGAGATCAACTATTCTTCATGTCATGTCTTCAGATATCTTTTTCACAAGGCATGAATCACATCAGCAGATGTTTCTTTTGCAAACTGCTGAGTCCAATTAACGTTCGCTCATGTAGTTATTCTGCGTCTTACACCAGCACTCTGAATGTTTAGTGGGTGTGTTCAAAACACAGCTTTTATTGTGACTAAGATTAAGTCCAGATCACATTTAATGGCAACCAAAAAATACATTTCCAAGGGTTCACATACGTTTACCACAGGAAAAATAAAACTCGCAAAATGACAAAAGGTAGCAAAGGTGCATAAAAAGACCAAACAAGCTGATCTGTGAAGGTCTTGCTTTATAATTGAGCATGTCTCTAAAGGGCAGAGATGCAGGGTAGATGAGAGTCTGCAGCCTCCCGGGACACCTGAGCCTTACCCTCAGCTACATCTACACAAACACACATCTCATTTATATTGCAGGAGAAAGACAGAGGCTGTCGACTTAGGTGGTTATAGGATCCTCCCGAGAAGAACAGTGGGTGATTCCCCCAATCTTTCCAACTGTCACGCCCTACAGGCCCTACGCCGCTCAGTTGGCAGGCAATATTCTTGCTGAGCTCCTATACAAACTTCATTATGTAACAGATGTTGTATTATGCAACATCTGCAGGGCTTTATATCACTGAGGGGATCCGGATAAAAGAAGATTGTGAGCCTGAAGAAAGATGGCACTTGGGTTTGATCACAGAGCTCCTTTCAGCAGCTTGTCACCATTGACTGATAAATGCCTCTGCTGAACCCCCCTCGCTCAAATATTCATCCAGTCACCATTAAAAACTGCAGGTTAAACAGTGCAGCAGTTCCCCTGAAATGTGCCAAATGCTTTCAGCCTCCCTCTGCCTTATTAACCTGAGTGAACAGAATACCAATGACAGAGGGAATGTGCTGGTCTGAGATTACAGCCAGCAGCAGGCAGCTCAGAAACCTGAGCCTGACACATCTTTCCACAGGGAGCACAAATAACACGACCAACGGCATCGGGGACAGGTAGTCAGAGTTTATTGGTGGAGTATTTACATTGAAGGGAAAAATAGAGAATGCGATGTGTTGATATGTGTCTTTGCGCTACGTCTGGGCATCCTGGTAGAGAATGTTTGCCACCAGGTCTCTCACTTGAGCCGAATCCTCAGCATCTGTGAAGGAAAAACACAAAGTGACATTTATTGTTGACACTAGAAACTCTTCAGCACTAGAAAAAAAGATTCCCAAGAGTTCAGCCCAAAGGGAAATGTAGGTTCATTATTGTTCAATTTTCTTCTTGTATTGGTTGAATAAAAAAGCTCAAAATTACAGAAAAAGAAGAAACTTAAGGTTTGTACTTTAAAAGTTTTAAACATGCTGAATATTTTCAATGAGTTACATCTAGAAACTCAATTATTTAATATATAAAAATATCCATATTTTGTTAAAATATTCATAACATAAACATTAATAAACAACAATGAAGAGGTTTTAACTCTGGTTAGGAACCAAAAGGACATGAATCGAAGCAGTTTTGAGTGATGTTTCTCCTCCTTTTGTGACCGTTGACTCTAGTTTGCACATCGAGTCTCGTCAGTGTCTCAAAATATCAATCTATTTTGGCACATGGCTAACATTTATTGCCATTTCTGATTCAAAACTGCTTCGATTTACATCGCTGTGGGCCCTTACGAAGGTTTACCCTCCTCTCCATCTAATAACAGACAGGACCACACAACACAACACAATCAAGTCGAAACAGTTTAGTGGCGTTTGACTGCGCAGGTATTCAAAGAATGTCCAATAATTAACAAATGTCAGAAAATTATTATTATATCTCAGTTAAATCCTATTTAAGACTATGTATTCAATTTCAGGACAGTGGATAGACCCCTGATAAACAGTCTGTGCTGTTTTTTAAACTCCAGAGGCACCTTTTCTTGTGATGCAAACAAAACTGACTGGTTGTGTGATGAGGCTCTGGGTATGGCTGGAACTGCTTACCGTGACACAAATTAAATTAGTTACTACGTGAGGGGGCATTTATAATTCTGGCTGAGATCCACATGAGCTTAAAATCCATTTTTGTGTGCACCAGAGACAGACTTCACACAGTCAGCAAACGGGGCCGTCCCCTCTTTGATGTCTGATGTGGGGACAAAACAAGAAAAGTGCTTACCTTACTCTGCTCTGCACTTTGTCTGACTGAACCTCGTTATTCTCTCCAGATGAAACAACCTGGTGATTGAACTCCACCATCGTAAATTTAAAATGACCATGCAGGAGCAGCTGCCCTTTATCCTGTAACCTCTCCGCGTTGCGATGGAGAACCAAGAGGCTTTTCATCATCACCGTTTGGCTAATGGGCAGTTATTAACGTGAAAAAAAAGGGGAAGCAGCAGGGAAGAAGCTGAGCCACAGCTGACATTTCTTTGAGGTCAGAGTGAGACGACTGACACCATTAATACTGAAAGTGCAACGTCCTTTTGTTTTTCCCCTCCTTTTCTCATCTACACTTAGTAACAGCCGTTTAATCAAAACAATGTTTTAATGAAACAAATATAAAATCAAAATCTCCCCGCTTTAGTGGCTTCTAGGTTTCTCTTTCCAGATGTGAGTCACACGACATTAATGGATTCATCTGTTTCATTCATTTTTGGCGTACCTCACGACTTCATTCAGACGTGCCTGTGGAAGAAACGTAGAACGCGTCGGAGCATGTCATATCGTCCATTCACCTGGAACTGAATACTAAATCAAGCGAGGTATATTAAAAGTCCCTGTACAGTTACGGTTCCCACCACATCAGCTTACATCGCCATAAAAATCCACATGAACGTGCCACGTGTGCATTAATTGCGTAACACAGCCCCCGTGGACAGAAGCAGCTGAATATATCACTTTTCTACCACTTTAACAATCTCATTCTGCGTGCGACTCTTTTAACTACTCTTCAGTAACGGTGTTGCCGTCGCCGCCTTGAGGGAAACGGTATTTTCTTAGCTCACCTGAGGACAACTTCGCTGTCGTCTTCAGTGTTTTTCAGGTGACTTACATCTCTCGAAGTCTAAGATAGTTGCAGTTTTCTTAAAGTGATAAGTTGTTTTACCATAAAAAAATCCTTTCAAGTAAAAAAATATACAGCATTGCAGTAAAAGTCGAGGCTTTGGATGGGAGCAGCTGAAAATATTTGCACCGATGTTTATCAATTCCAGACTGGACCACACACAATTGGATCTGTCTCCCCATCGTTCATATTTTATGTATCTGCCAACACTGATTAACCCTTATTGATAGGTTTAGAGCCATGTGGTTCTGATTCTCTTCTTTATTGTTGCTTCTCTCTTCTCAGATCCTGAGAAAAAGAACTTAAAATCGCAGTTATTCATCGCTGCTGACTGCTGTTTTATTTTTTAAAGCGGTCTGTTGGATTCCTCTGAATAGTTTGACCTGAAAGTTCATTTACTGACCACTTGCATGAGGTTTGATCATTAATGTGCCTCCAGCAGCTCAGACTGTGGTGAAAAGCGATGTGGATCTGCTGAAGAAGAACTACAATTACAAAATTTAGGAGAAAAGCACCAGAAAAGAACCAGTGTGTCTGAAACTGGCATATTTAAAGAAGTTTGGATTGTGAGTTTGGTGAAACAAAAGAAAACATAAAGAGTTTAAGGATTTAATTTTAAAAACAGGAGTAAATAGGAAACACCAGCAGGCAAAAAAAACAAAAACAAAACATGCATTGTAATCCGCAAACATGATGCTTCAGCAAGTCTTAGTAAGCGCGCTTCTCTTCCCACTCGGAATTGGTTTCTATTTTCTGACATGATGCGTTTGACGGGTTGCTCATCCATGCAGGCCAAAAAGCACGGCCTAATTTGCAATATAAATCACTTTTATCTCCCTCTGTGAAACAATTTTATTTAACACGACAGCAAACTGAATGGAAAAAAAAAAAAAGTACTGAGACAGTTGCAAGATTAATGTTCTACCGTGAAGGGCAATTAAGAAAAGGAAATAACCAGTAGGTAAACAACCGACGCAGGGCAGCAGTGCTGGGCCGGAGCACACCATTCATGGTTCAGCGCGTGTGCGGTCAAGAAGGACTGGTGACCTGTCCAAGTTTACCTCCGACCTCGTGACAGCTGGGTTTTGTTCCGTCCAGCTGACGACCCTGAAAGTCGTGTCGCCATCGCGTCTTTAAAATGATTAACCAAGCACTGACTCCAGTTAAACATTGTGTTTGTCATGATGACAGTGCTGGAAAGACTCGGAGCCACTTTCAGGGGAGATTACAGGGTGAAAAAGTTAAAAAAAAAAAAAAAAAAAAAAAGCAGGCAGATAGCTGGAGACTTCGTGTTCATTTGAATGATGACAAATTGCCTACAAATTTGCCTGCATTTGGACGTCTCGAGAGAACGGCATCATTTAATTTTCTCCTGACAGCTTCCTCCAGTTGACGCGTGTCTGTTTTTTTTTTTGTTTTTTTTTTTTACATGAGTTGACTGACTTCTCTTATTTATAGGCTGGTAAATATAAAAACCGCCAGCAGCTGCAGCTGATTAGCTCAGCACAACATAAACACAGCAAACAGGAAATAAGAATACCGTTCATATAGGAACTGACCTCAGGATGGTTTTATTAACAACACTGGTTTTAATCTGGACATCATAAACTGCCAGAACAGTTAACTTTGCATGAATATGTTGACATGATACTGCCATTCATTTATACAGCAGCAACTTGTAACACGCTACTGCCTGCTTAAGTTGTGCAAAAGCTGACTTAAATAGGCCATACAATGCTTTTTTTTGTATGTGTTTTCCCGTTTATTCAGGAGGTCCACGCCAATAAGAGTTGCCAAGAACACGGTTCCTGAACAGGCTGAATCATTTCTTTGTAGCTTTGTAGAATTTTAGAGCAAGCATGAGTAAGTGAGAGAAAAAGCATGCATCACTTCAGCACCATCACGCAGCATGTCAAGTCGCCACCGTGCAACCCCGCATCAAGTTGGTCGACGATCAGTGTCAGTAAAAAAATAAAGATAAACTGCGACAATTCTGCACTTTGCAAGCAATATTAGTAAAAATATTAGGATTCGCCTATGTGAAGGTGCACCCGCAACCTAAAGAAATTGAGATTAAGGCCGATGCAATCCAAAAGCTTGAGTTACATCCAGTAACTACAATTTTATCTCAGCTGATTCGTTTGTCTTCAGTCTGAAGGAAAAAAAGGCTGAAGTGTTGTGCCTTGTCTTAAAGTGTGTGTTTGATCCAATAAGTGTCACCTTTTCTGTATCAGGTCAAATATAAAATTTAGTGCAGGACAAAAATAACAACGAAGTATTTTGATGTGATCTTGACTTTAAGGGCACTGATGTTAGGACACATTTAAACACAGAAAAATAAAGTTTGATAAGAATCTCATAATCTTTGCTCCTGAAAAATCCATCACTGCAGCTCGGTGGCTTAGTTGCCATTTTCAGCTTAGTAACTTGTCATTGCATCATCATATTTCGAAGACAGATAAGAGATGATATTGATCCTCTTATCTAACTCTCTGCTAGAAAGCAAATTAGCCCATTTCTCAGAATGCCAAACTGTTCCTTTAATGAGAAGCGTGTGGACAGGAGTCTCTCCTGCAATCAGGATCCTGTCCGGAGTAAAGTCTGTCCAGCAGGAATCATTTTTCTTCTCCCTGCTTGTTAGCATTCAGATCAGCGTCTGACTGTTACATGAGGACAGCTGTTGACTACAAACACCTGCAGCTAGTCTCCTGTTAAGTTACAACCTTAAAACACAGGCCTGAGCCGATGCTCCAGTCTGTGACGAATCAGCTTCCTAACGACTGTGTGTGTGCCGGGTTTCTTTTGAGTACTCACCGACTCCTAGTGCCTTCAGGTGGCTTTTAAATTCCGGTCTCTCCTCCAGCACTCGGAGCAGGTTTGTGGACTCCATCCGCTCCAGCTCTACCTTCCAGTAGATGTAGATTTTCTGACTGAAGCTGACATACACCAGGCAGGGGCTGTTTTTGCCCTCCTTACATGTATATTGACCTGCACCCACACAGAAGGAAATGTCTCACATATGGTTTCCACTCAGCATTCAGTGGGAACTGTTTATATTATGTAAATTCAAATAAAAACATTAGAAATCTCCCCTGCCACCAAACTGCTGGAGCAAAACTGGCCTCCACAAAACCAGCACAAAACTAATTTGAAACCAACATCAGTGGACTCAGGCAGCTCAAACAAAGTCCCTTTTTCTACTTCACTTACTACTTCACATGTCATATTAGCTCCTAGATTAATTGTGGCTTGTTTAAACACTGCAGTGAGACTAAAGATCACAGCCTGAGCACAAACACATGAACGGACCGAAGCTCACTGCTGCCATCTAGTGGCGCACGTCCGCTTTTCCACCTGAAAAATCCAAAGGCTTAAAACATTTGCAGCGGAGCCAAAATGAACCATGACCCTAGGAAAAGCAATTAAAATATAACCCTGACAGTTATTTTAAACTATGTATAATCACAACTGAAAATGCTGTCGGGATTTTTGGTTGCATTTGAAAATTAACTTTTTTATTAAATCCAATACTGAGCAAACAAAGTTAAACCACCATCATTAATCTGTTTGCCAATCGGATGTCATGGAAACAAGTAATGAGTTTTCACATATGAGTGGATACAAGTAAACACTGGATTATTAATACAGGCAGCACCTACAGGGCAACATTACCAGTGTCTGGAGTTGTGTTTTATGGTTTTTGATTAATGGCTTTCATCATCAAAATAAAAGTCTGCAGGGAAATATCGAACTGTAAAGGCTTCAGGCTGCATTCGTAAGAAAATTATAAAAAAATTACAACAGCCTTATGGATGTTATGACAGATAATCCGCAGAGATTTAAGTGATGTAAACCAAAACTAAAACCACCAACAAGCACCAACAGATAATGAGAGTAAATGTTTTGAAAGGGAGAGTCGTGACAGCTTCATGAATAACTGCATACGTGTCGTTTTTCCTTTTCTCCAGTCACAAGATGTGTAAAGTACTGTTATGTAAAAAGAGGCTCTATATTTTTCACTAGTCCCTAACTGTGTCTGGTGATATTGTGCAAGTGCTCTTTTGTTGATGGGTAATCAGGTATTTTTATCTGTTCTAAAGGGAGAAAAGGGGAGGTTGGGTCTTCTCCATTAGAGCGCCAGTTTTATGGAACACTGAAAACTGAATTCAGGCCACAACTTCATTCAAATCCCTCCTTAAAACATTCTGTCTTTGTGAAAAATGTTCAGCAATGTCTTTTATAATTATCAGACATTTTTACTATGCAAGTCTGGTGAGCATCATCCTGACCCAACTCACCTTCTCCCTTTTAATAAAGCACTTTGTGCCATCATCATCATTATCATCATCATCATTATAATGTGACGGCGCCATTAGACCAAAAATGTACGATGGGGCCCTGTACAAACAAAAATTTATGTTTTTAAAGTGTCAGTTTTATCCATGTTGGCAGGTCTCAAGAGTGTTAAAAAAAACAAAAACCTTCTTTATTAAACTAGCGTTTCAAATAGCGTTTAAAAATTGATGTTTTAGAATTCCCTATTTAACAGTTCGTAGGACTCTAGAGGTGGACGGTCACACTAATCCAATCCCAAATACAAATGATGACAATGGAGATTATTAAAAAAATCCTGTAACCGTAAAACCTTCTTCATCACCAGAACAAAACTGGACGCAACATAAAACAAAGGTTTTCATAATTTTTACACCCTTTTCAATATTGAAAAGACATCCATGTATTTCTTTGCTGGGTTTTGCAGTCACGCTGCCCTATGCTCGCTGTGTTGTTGACATAGTTCTTGAAAAATCCCCCTTTTTTTTAAAGATTTTTGTATTAATTCTCATCATCATATTAATACATTATTTAAACATCAACCCTTATTATCGTTTTAAATCCCTGAGTTCGCTTTCTTAATAATCACCTCCACCCTATGAGCATAAACATGCTTCCACGTTTTTAACATGGACAGAAGAACGACCAGGGCGAAAAGAAAAAGCTAAATGACTTAAACTTGCGAGATGATTTGAAAATAAGCGTGTGCCTTCTCACCGGCACAGAAGGCATTGACGTTCTCCTCAAACTGGAACCGCACCACTGTTCGATTGTGGTCGATGATGTAGGTTTGACCGTCCCAGGCGCACGCCACCACTTCCTCTCTGCCGTCGCCCTGGAAACAAACGAAAATGGACATTACCCTTTTACAGGTGCATGGACATGGTGCTCAATCAATAAGTTGATCAATAAGCTATTTATTTCACACTAAAAAAGCTTTCTTGAATTGCGCAGAGTGAGATGATTTTAGTATTTAAGCAATACAAATATTCACAGCGACAGAAAATGTGGAGTTATTTCTACAAATTTCACTGTTTAACTTTTTTTTTCTTCTATTTCACCACCCTTGAAAAAGTCCATGTATCTTCTTTTGGAGAAACTTACACCATATGAGAAGGAGCAATTACAACAGAAACAGACTCACAGTGACGTCAAGCTTCTGCAGGGCAAAGAGCTGATGATCCACCTGCACCGACCACAAGAGCTGCTCCGAGCTGTCCATCAGCTTCAAGGTCCCTTCATCACGTAAGGCCAGAGAAAGGCACGAAAAAACATGTGAAACTTGTGCTCTCTCGACAGTTCTGTTTCTCGTTTAGAAGTTCAGATTCAAAATCAATTCAAGAAAATCTACTTTTCAAGCCTGGCTTAAAAGCAATAAACTGAAACCCAGTCAGTAATCACTTCTCTTTCTGCCCTTTAATCTACTCTAGCGCTTCAAGGCATCAAGAAGAGACAGACTGATAGAAATCCCTCTGGATCGTCTCTCCTCTATCAGAGCTGCTTGCCGGTTATCTGCTGCCGGCGGGAGGGTTTCTTTTATTGGCATTCAGTGCGCATCTTGTGGGATTTGCCAGTCCAGCAGTTGTCCAATATACTTCATTATTATTACTCCAAAAATAGTAGTTTCACATTATTTTGTCAGTTTGTAGAAAAAAAAGAAGGAAAAGCGCCAAAAAGTCTTTCCTACCGTCTAAAGTGCAGAGTGCAAACAGTCCACATGTCGAGGATTCCTCTTTCGATCCTGATGAAACACAATATTTATTTAAGCTTCTGATAAAACATTTAGCCGGTTTTCAGGAGCTGTTCACATCAAACAGGATGCTTTTTAAGTGACAGTGATCAAAGTAAGAGCATATATTATTAACATATTGATTCTTCTTAGTTTATTTAATCCCTCATGACATGGAGAACTGGCAGAATCTGACAAGAAAATAAACAGATTATAACAAATATTATTGTTTGAAGTTCCTTTTAAAGAACTCGTGACATCATCTAAAACTGTGAACTATTTTCTAATTATGCATGTGTCCCCCAAGTATAGATAATGAAAAATAAAAACAATCAGCTGGTAAACAGTGTCTGGACTTGTGTACCTTTGCTTATGTTGCCAATGAGATGTGTGGAAACCCTCTTGTTGTGTATCCTCCCGGTGGTCAGGTGAGGAACTACGTCTCTGGAAGGACCCTCACTGAGTAAATGCATCGACGCATGGAGTTTATAAGGCCAACATTTTAAACCAATACTTAAATATGACGGGGGTTACCTCCCCGGCGTGGGGGGCCCGTCCTCCTCAGATTCAATGGAGTCCTGTTGTGTCCAGGTGCAGAGCAGGATGGCGTAGCCGCAGCCTGGCTGGGACACCATGAGCTCCGGTAAACCCTCTGGACCCGGGTTCACAGACAGACTGTCCACCTACAGAAACACCCAGTGAATTTGTTTCATTTTAGAAGCTTCTGTTTCAGCCTGAGAAGGAACCATGAGGACAAAAACTTCCACTGAAGCTGCTACCACAACCTCTGTTCAAGGGCTCAAATTGAGTTGTTGCTTTTTCTGCACTACACATTTGATTGAGAAAAGGTGACAAATTCTGTGGGTTTTAAATCTAGTGAGGAGGAGGGGCAGACTGCTATTCTGTCATATTAGAGCCTTTTGGAGGCTGTCCAAGCAGGATTTATTTATTAGATTTTTTTTAAAGATCAGTCTTAAATATACCAAAGATTAGTTACAACACTGTTTTTTTTATACATCTTTTTTTGCATATTTCATAGTCATTTTATCATTAAGCAATGATAAGGGTTTCATGCACAGTCCTCTGTTGTGAAAGAGGTGCTATCTCATTGTTAAGAGTGAAAATGACAATTTTACTATTTTTCTGTCCTCCTAGATGAAGCCCTGACATTACAGAATGCATGATCATATTGTAGCACTGTTGCCTCACAGCAAGAAGGTTCCCGGTTCAATTCCCGGCCCGGTGGGTCTTTCTGTGTGGAGTTTGCATGTTCTCCCCGTGCTTGTGTGGGTTTCCTCCGGGTACTCCGGCTTCCTCCCACAGTCCAAAAACATGCAGGGTAGGTTGATTGATACTTCTAAATTCTCCCTAGGTGTGAATGTGAGCATGATTGGTTGTTTGTATGTGGCCCTGGATAGACTGGCGACCTGTCCAGGGTGTACCCCTGCCTTTCGCCTGATATGCGTCGGGATAGGCTCCGACAGACCCCCGTGACCTGGAAACGGATAGAGCGGGTATAGATAATGGATGGATGGATGATCATATTGTGTAAAAACTGTGAGATTAAATTAAGGGGTTTTAATGGGACTCAAAGAGACATTTTTGTCCTCTGAAGACCTGAAAGGGAAATAACTTTTAAACCCCGGAAAAAAAACCCAAAAAACTAACAATGTATAAAAATCAGTGTTGTTACTAATCTTTAGCATATTTAAGACTAAGCTTTAAAAATATTCCCAGCTCACCAACATGCTTTATATAGAAAATAAGTAATTTTGTTTGTTTGTTTTCATAAAAACAAGGACATCCTGTGATCGGATTTTCATTTGAAGGGTTAAAATAGTTTAAATAATTCAATATTTGGTAGTTTTGATTACAAAAGAAGTTAACTGAAAGATCTGAGCAAAAAAAGTGGAAAAAGAAAATCTGCATGTTTTTTATAGCAGTTTGTGGGAGAGGACGTGTTTAGTCCTGTAATTATCTAAAACGGTCGTAAACTGAAGTGACCCACAAGGGTTGACAGCATGTTCTGTAAAATTATAAAAAATACAACTTCAGTAAGTGTGATGTTTTCTCTACAACCATGAGTACCTGCCCCTCCAGAAGCCATTTCTTCAGGAGAACTAGCTGACCAGAACCCCCATCTGAACCATCAGATGGCTCCTCCCAACGGAAAGCTTGCACCACTCGGTCTGTGTAGCCCACCACCAGCTCACAGCGCCCATCTCCGTCTGCACACATCCACACACTATAGTCAAAATCAAAAACAAAATGTAAACTATTCACAGTCAGAGCAGTAGAACGAGAACCCAGGGATCTACCGATGTCACTTATGAGAATGACTTTGGTGTTAGCAGGAATATGTTGGGTGAAGAAGGGTCTCTGGTCATCAGATGACAGGAACTCATGCTGGCTGGAGGAATCGGATTTATTTCCGCTGGTGGCAGTCAGGTCAAAGAGGTGAAACCAGCCTTCTGCACCCACAGCAACCACAAGGTTCTGACAGACACAGAAGAGAATGATCTTATCTTCTGAACCTTCATCACTTATCTTCTGAACCTTCATCACTTATCTTCTGAACCTTCATGTCATTTGAGCTGCTTCTCATTTTCTCACCTTTCCTTTGTTGCAGACATCTCCTACTGCAACACACGTCAGCTGGAAAAACCACAACACGTTACAAAGGGAAGAGACAAAATTCCCTCACAAATCGAGGCTTCTCTGGTTGTGTACCGACCATGCCCACGCAGGTTCTTGTGATCCAGGGCTTGGAGTCATCATTCTTGTAAACAAGCAGCTTCCCACTCGTGTCTCCTACAATCAGCTCATTGAGCTGCCGGGAATGGACACAGATAACACTTTTACTTTGCTACCAATTAATAAATAATTACTGAGGCAAATATTAACACTAGAGAAATAGCAGAAAACTCTGAAGTCAGTAAGAACCCATGTTAGTTTTCAAATTTGACCAGAACGTAAATGCAGCAATATGTACGGTAATGGGACAGTTATAAGAACTACCTGTATAAGAGATACATGGTATTTACAAGACTTGAAAGTGGTACACCCAAAATTAAACATAGTCAAATGATGGATAAATTTATTTTTTCCGTGAGCTCAATTGATAAAAAAAACAGGCGAATCTCATTACCGAGTCGTTGTCCGCGTCTCCCAAACAGATCGCATGAGGAAACATAGTACCCGTGAAATCCAAGCTCACCCGGTGGACAAAGTTCAAAGACCGCATATCTGCGGGTTTAACTGATTTTCCACTGCGATAAATCAGTCTGAACAGTCGGGAAATGTTTTAATTTATGACGATATGAGGCTCCACCAGTTAAGCTGCCGTTAGCTTTTCGAGGCCAACAGAGTAAGATTAAACATAATAAATGCAAGATGTGATAACGACACGGTTTCTTCTTTTAAAAATACTCCTCATATACTTTCAAATTAAATAGAAAGGCTGGAGTAACAAATTTCACAACTAAACAACCTCAGTCGGTCTCACACGCCTCTGTTGCTAATAAACAAAACCACGTGACCTGAAAACTACGGAAGCTCGAGGTCGACAGAATAATTTAAACACAAAACAATTCTTTCTTTCTTTCTTTCTTTCTTTCTTTCTTTCTTTCTTTCTTTCTTTCTTTCTTTCTTTCTTTCTTTCTTTCTTTCTTTCTTTCTTTCTTTCTTTCTTTCTTTCTTTCTTTCTTTCTTTCTTTCTTTCTTTCTTTCTTTCTTTCTTTCTTTCTTTCTTTCTTTCTTTCTTTCTTTCTTTCTTTCTTTCTTAGAAGTAGAAGGTAGAAGTCAAATTAGTTGTGTATACCAATATTCAGAGACCTTAGTTTATAAGTATAAAGTAATTGGAGTTAAAACAAAAGTTATGCACCAGAGTAATGACAACAAGTTCACACAATATATATACACATGTACAGGTGTAAGGTGCTGGATGAGAAGTATAAAACACATTGCTGGAGTGGTGGTAATGATAATAGATACACAACGAAATGAATAGGATATATCATTGCATGTAAGATAACTAAATTGTAACAGTTTAGACCATTATTTTTCTATGGCAGAGAAATACATAAATACTGCTCATTGCTAGTATTTGACAGTTTAGACCTGGGTTGAGTGTAGCCCTGCCACTCACTTGTAATGAATTAGGATAGGGTCCGGCAGACCCCCGTGACCCTGTACAGGATTAAACGGGTATAGAAGATGGAAATGGATGGATGGATGGATGGATGGATGGATGGATGGATGGATGGATGGATGGATGGATGGATGGATGGATGGATGGATCTGGGTTGAGTTGGAGGGATGAAAGTGAAAGTTTTGAGTTATTTATTTTTTGTTTTCAGAAGTGCTTCTAACTATTCCAGTGTAAATAGGTAGCTGATAAAGCCTTTTAAGTTGTGTGAGTGCAAAAAAAAAACAAAACAGCAACACCAGTGAGTAATCATATTCTGGGGTAATTAACGTTTTAAAACAAAAAGCAAATCACACACACACGCACGCACACACACACATATATAAACTAGATACTAAGCCAGCTTTTTCACATGAGCACTTGTAATTGCCTGTTTAAATGTGCTCTTGCTTTGTCCTGCTTTGTCCACTGGAGGGCGGTGTTCTATTACAACTCGACCTGTCTGGCAGAAAGTACAGAGACAAACATCACAGAACAGCCAGATAATCGTCTTTAACTTCATAAATGTTTCACAAAGTGTTTTATCTTCCATCAACGGTTCAAAAACAATCAAAAACGTCTCCAAAATGATAAATGTAACCTTTGTATAAGTAATGTCAGCTTCAGCATTTGAAACCCTTTTCAGTCCTTTTTCTTTTCGAGAAGCTTTAGTGTTTTCTTCATTGAAAAATACGCTCAACACGCGGTTTTTTAAAGAAAAAACGCTTTTAATGAGAAACAAATCGGAAAATAATCCGTCTATGACACACATTAGTATGGGCGCTTATGAGTTTTTGTTTTATTATGCACCCACAGTGAGCCCCCCAAACAAAAGGGAAAAAATACAGAAAGTGGTTAAATGGAAATTTGGGCGCCCAGATGTCATATTAATTATTACACTCGGCTTTGACTGGAAAGCCCCTCGAGTAAAGTGAGCGCCCTCCCAGCCTCTGGATGATCAGCGGCTGCAGCGCGGAGAGAGTCCTCACAAAGCGCTAATTGGACTCTGGAAGCGCACTGACAGGCCATGGATAGATTTCAGAAAGCCTGGAGATGGCGAAGGGGCGCGGGGGGACGCTGAAAAGAACCCACGCCTCTTTTCTAAACTCTCTTGCTGGGCAAAAAGAGTGAAGCGGGGGGTGGGGGTGTGGAGAAAGTATAGGTAGTGTATTCGTAGTAGTAGTCTATGTGCGTGCACATGCATTGAGGGACTTCAATGCAAAAATTGAACAACTCATCACAATTCTCTCTGCAAGGTGCACTGATTCAGGAACACAGGCAATGCAGCAATAAAGAGATGGAAATTAAAAACTCATTTTGGTTTCTTGGTGTTTTTTTCCTTTTTTTGGACACCTCTCACCCACGCGAAGAAACGCACTTGTAAAAGCTGTTCGGTCCTGTTTTGTGTTCCAACCAGATAGACGTGTTTTAATCTTTCTTTATTCAGCGCGACAATAATCGATGGAACACGGCGCGTCCGCGCTACTGTAACCTCATCGGGTGTGTCCAATCAGCCACAAAGCCCACCGCCAGAACAGATTCTGAGGGGCCCCTCTGCAGATTTGCGCCTCGGCGTTCCGCCTGTTGCGGGCTGATGATACGCTTCATCCAAAGTGGAAAATTCACCCTCTGACGCACAATAATATCTTAAATGAGAGGCATTCAGGCGCGTCTGAAATGTAGGGACGAGAAGTAGTAGGGATTGAGGTGAGATGAGAGAAGTTGATCTAGATGCGACAAAGTGAGATGTAAAAGATTGTTGAGGTAAATCTGGACGGGCCACCTCCAGGTGAGCTGTCTGTCAGCACCACAAAACCAAAATGTGAAAATGATCCTGAGCTATGGTGAGAATGCCATATCTTCTAAGATAAAGTCATATAAGGACATTTTGTAGAACAAAATAATACAAATAATAAACATTATGGCATTGAAACGTTATGGCATTAAAAGTTTGCTTCTGTATTGATTCTAAAGTCGGCCAAAAATCCTTGAATTCAATGAATATAATATATATATATATATATATATATATATATATATATATTAAAGTAGTAAAGTAAAGTAAAGTATAGAGAAATCACAGTGTCATTGATTTGTTGTGAATAAAACATCCCAAACTCTGGTGAAAACATTTCTGTCTTTTGTGCTGCACACCTACTGACACACGTGATAAATAGCAAACAAAAAAAAAAGGGGGAAAAACTCACCACTGACTGTTTGTTTAGTGCTTCAAGTGGCACGCGTCCGGCGTGCGCAACGCACCGGTACCGGCGCAGGAGCCCAAGGTGTACCCACGCGACCAGAGGGCGTGGCCACCCCCTCATCCAAGCCTGTTGAAAAGCAGTGGCGTCTTTCTTCCAGGAGTCATTTCAGCTTCCAGACGCGCGCTGTGGACTTGCCCCCACTGAAGCAAGTGCGCAACGGCCACACCACGTGAACGGCACGAGCGGGACGCACCGCCTGGACACTGCTCTATAAGTTTGTCTGTGGGTTATTGTTTCTTTCATATTACTGGAATGGACCTCACAACCAAAATGGAAATTAACATGAGCCAACAGCAACTAATTCCGCCCGCCTGCTTCTTTTCCGCCGCTGCGGCGGGGCAAAGCATCCAGCTGAGCCCCGGCGGCAGCAGCAGCAGCAGCCAGTGCAGCGACAAGTCTGCGTCCAAACAGCCAAAGAGGCAGCGCTCCTCCTCTCCGGAGCTGTTGCGGTGCAAGAGGAGGCTGAACTTCGCGGGATTCGGCTACACGCTGCCGCAGCAGCAGCCCCACGCGGTGGCGCGCAGGAACGAGAGGGAGCGCAACCGGGTGAAGCTGGTCAACAACGGGTTCGCCACCTTGCGGGAGCACGTACCCAACGGGGCGGCCAACAAGAAGATGAGCAAAGTGGAGACACTGCGCTCAGCCGTGGAGTATATCCGCGCCCTGCAGCAGCTGCTGGACGAGCACGACGCGGTAAGCGCGGCGTTCCAGTCCGGAGTCTTGTCACCTTCCATGTCCCAGGGATACTCCGCAGACATGAACTCCATGGCGGGCTCACCTGTGTCCTCCTACTCATCCGACGAGGGCTCCTACGACCCCCTCAGTCCAGAGGAACAAGAACTGCTGGACTTTACCAACTGGTTCTGAGCACCCGTGTGAGGTAAGGACTGAGCGCCAAACGCACATGTTCTCAACCTGTCAAACAAGATCAAGACTCCTAACCGTGCCCCCTTTTTTTCCTCACAGAAACATGGATCAACTCATTATGCTGTTGTTCTGCGCTTGGGATGGTCCAGGAGGAGGCTGGGTGTGTTCAAGAATAACATCTACTGTCTGTACACGCGCCCTCAACCCCAAGCCCTCCCAGACAGACAGACAGACAGACAGACAGACAGACAAGGCCTTAAGGTCCTGAAAACTTGAAGGAAATCAGGCCAGAGATCAGCGCCAAAGGACTAAAGCAAGACTGTTTTTCCGACAGCGTTGGAATCTGCTTCTTTGCATCTGTTTATCTTAAACAACAATCCCTAAAGTGAATTCCTGCTCTCTGGCAGCACATTAAAAATACTTTATTTAAGACTTAATCTATGCTACTCCAATCACACAACACCAACCCTTTGGCAGACCTCTCAGAATTCAGAAAATGCTTCCAAGTTGTCGATTTATTCTATTAAATTCTATATCAAAACGCTTTTTTAAATATATTAAGATATTTTTGTATGTAAGAGATTTATAGATGTTTTGTACACATTCTTTTGTATATATTTTGTCTCTATATTGCGGAGTTGCTTCTATTACCTCTTGCCTACGTAGACGTGTAGTCTATTATTCTCTGGCTCTTCTGTTCATGAGGTTTCCAGGAGTTTGATACTCCTGCATTTGACTCTAGCACCGATGTGTCTTATTTAATAGAAAATGTTATTGCATTATGTCATGTCACAATGATCAAAAACGTATGCAGCTATTGTCCAAACAGTGCAATAGCCTTGCATTGTATCTTTATACTGCCAGCTATCCAGATATTGAGAAATAAGAAGTCTTATAACCATATTTTTTACTCTGTAGTCCATGAATAAAATGAGATGCTACTGAATCATACTGTTTTCTGCCCTTCTTTTTTGGTGGGGGTGGGGGTCTTTGAAGTGGCCAAAGTGTGGTCCGTAAGTTCTAAGATATAAGGCACAAACAGATCCGCTTTGCATTCTTTATAACACGATGCTGTTACGCACTTTTTACGCTCGGAATATTTTCTTTACTCTTTTTTTTAAATTCATCACACAGTGACTCATTAAAGGCTGTAATCAGAGCTCCATCACCCAACTTTTCCTTGTCCATCTCAGTTCTGTGTGTTTTATTCTTCTAGACAGCATCAACAAAGATGAGAGAGCTTTTTCTTTTTACGCAGGTGGAACACTAGCGCAAAAAAGCATAACTTCTCTTCGTTTGAAAGTAAAGTTGGCATCTTTTTTGTTAAACAATTGAATTTTATAAACAAACGTTTTAAATGATTTTAAAACAAAGAGGAAACTATGTAACGCTCATTGATGCCTAAATATATATATATATGTATTTTTAGGACATATAAGTTATTTTTACGCACGCTCCAGAACTGGCGTTTTATGATACACAACTATTCAAAATACAAAGTAAAGAATGGGCTTTTTTTTTTCTTTTAGGAGTGCCGTTTTAAACCACTGGACAGCCTGAATGCCAGTGGTCAGCTGCAGCGGACCGTGAGGTAGAGCACGTGCCGAGCAGGTAGGGCGGAGGCTGCAGCCAGGGCGCGTGGCCGCTTTAATGAGTGAATGGGCTCTGGATGGTGGTCGAGTGGCGGCACTGCGCTGAATTGGCTGATGGCGTGTGCCTCCTCACTACAGCTGCATGCGCTCCTCGCACAACTGCCGCCACCTGGGAAGCAGAGAAAGACTGTGCTCCGGTGTGTGTTCAACGGTCCCGAAGTTATCTTGGTTTTTAGCGCAGCGGTTGTAAATAAGGAAACACTGTGATGAGAAACAAACAATTACTCGGACTCTCTTAAACGCACTCAGCTTACATAAATACTCTGGTAAGGGTAAACTTGTGCTCAGAGTTTATTGTATACAACCAAATGAAGGTTCCTGGGATAAATGCGTGACCTGAATGGGTTACAAGAAAGTTTTAAAATGGTAAAAATTAGCAATAACATATTTATGTTGTCCAAACAACATTTATTTAGAGGCAAGTTTTTTCTATGCAAGTTCAAGACTTTAAACTGCCAACAAGAGTTTAGCTCTCTAAATAGAAGTTTAGTCTTTTAGATTCACAGTTTGACTGGTCCAAAGTTGAAAACAAAGTTAAAAAATAATAAAAATAGTAAAATTACCTCTTGTGAATGAATCAGAAAATGGTGCATGCTTATGTTTAATTTCTGTTTTGCATAACTGCTATAAAAGTGACACAACTATAATCTTTTTACTAATAAAGGATAAAAAGAGCCCACTGCAAATCACACTGACGAACTACGCTCCTATAAGCCCATATTGCACAAGGAATTAGTACTTTCCAGCTTTGCTGTCAATCACAGCTGCTAAGAGTTAATTATTTAGTGTTGGTTTCCAGTCTCAACATTTCCTTATCCATAATAACAGTCAAAGTAAAAAAAGGTTTCCAGGTCAAATGTCACCATTACATCTTTTCTTACAGAAAGTTGAGGGACAGGTCAAACTTTGGGTTTGTAAAGAAAGAAGAAAGAGCTGTGTTTTATACATATTTCAAAAAATCTTTTATCAAATCATAAAATGTAAAAAATATTCAATTATATTCAACTAGGAGCTGTTTGGTTCTTTTTTCTGGCCCCACCACACATTAAAGTGTCCGTAGGTAAAACCTCTGAATCCCATGTTGTCTCTGATATCGTCATCAGTATGTGTTCGTGGAGAAAAAGTGCTGTATATAACCTAATAGAAGTTCTAAGACCACTAATAAAGACAATACACAACAACATTTTCATTTAGCATGACGTGACAATTTAAAAACACAGATTTAATCTAAATGTATCGGATAAAAGCAGAAAAGAAACAATAGCCTTGCTCTTGTATTCCATGGACTTTCACTGTCAATATTGATGGAAACTACTTATTCTGTTGGGAAAATAAGCTGAAATCATTTTCTTCTGATTAGTGGTGGGCAGTATAGCATTATAATAAGATATATCAATATATTTTAGAGGCAGATATGCAAAAAGAAACATATAGTGATGTCAGTAATGTTGCTTTTGGATTTTTTTTATTCAGTAGACCTGCTCGTGCACCTCCAAGTCCACAGAAAGGGTGTAGCTGAACTTTCTCCACTCATACTATCTGCTTACCTTCACTCTCTCACTGCTTCTGCACCCAGACCTCTTCCTCACATGTGATGATGTCTTTGAACTACTTAAAGGCCAAACTGCAGAGTTTCTAAACTCAGAATTTCTGACCTTATAGAGTGAAAATTATATATTAGAGCAGGTTTTCCCATGTCTCTAACGTAAGGTTATGTTTTCAGTTATATGTCATTAAAAACTGTGTAGGAAGGATAAAGCCTTTCAGTTAAAGTCATCATTACAGATTATGTGTAGCACCAAAGTTGCAGTAGCTGCCAAATATCTGTTTAAGCTCCTAAGAACAATGACATAGTCTTGAAAGAAGTTGAGGGGAGGATTGTACACTGAGTCGAAATTGTTTGTGTAAAGAGTTGTTTTTACCGCAGCTGTGACAGTTTTCTGCTGTCTGTGCAGACTCGACAGGATGACACATGCTGCTTACAGGACGTCCCTGCTCCAACAGTGCAGCTCTGCTGCCTGTCAGGATCCATTAAGTTTTCCTCTATGGCAGTCTATCAAGCATGCACAAAAGGCAGAAGAGGATGGCCATATCTAATTAGCAACGCTGGCACAAAACAATAGCTGCAGCTACATTAGTTCAATGTCTTGAATGTCCTTCATCAGTGTTAATTACGCTGGATGGAATGAGATCCACGTCTTTGCTACTAACATATTGTTGCAGAACAATAAGCAACTTGTTGCATCAGAAAATTTACAGGATCCCCACTTTGGGAATTCCAAGTCAGCTTTGAACCAATAATAGCGATGAACTGGGTTCACAGACTGTAATCTCCACGGCAGAATCATGTTTGTTTTTGACTAAAGAGTCGTCACACTATACTATATTCATCCACCTAATTCCACAGAAATTCCTCCAGATGCCTCCATCATTACCATCCCTGAATTGTGACAGTTTCACCTTTTACTGTTGTTAGATGCAGACCTTATATGCAGGCATGGATGTAGAAATTAAGATAATGAAATAAAACTTAAAAAAACAAAAAAGAAATAAAAAACAACTTTGGGTCATATAATCCACAATGAAACAAAAGTTAAAAAAAAAAAATGCTACAGGCTTTCACAACAAATTCATGTGTCAAAATCACTAATGTCAATGAGAACTTTCAGCAATATTAAAACTTCAAATATGAAACATACCTGGAAAAGAAACCAGGACATATTAACTTTCACCGTAATTCATCTTTACAAAAAATTTCAGATTTGATCATTTTGAAGGAACCTGATCCCCACGGTCTGTGCTCAGAAGTGGTTGGAGTCATCCAGCGGGTTGGAGATGACTGACTTGTGAATGAGCATGAAGAGGGGCAGGTGGGCCAGGAAGTCCAGCAGGTCGAACGGGGGAACATGCTGCAGCTTCAGTCTGATGGCCGCTTCCTGTTCCAGATGGATCCCCCCGGCCTTCAGCTCCAGCAGCAGCTGCTTGCCGCTGATGAAGCCCTGCTGAGCCCCTGCATCATCGTGCTGCTCCTCCAGCAGGAACAGAAACATTTGCTGCAGGAGTCAGGAGATATATATGAATGCCTGTGGTCTAAATGGTTTTATGCATTAATTTGTGATAAAATGTGATCCAAGTAACAAAAATGGAGTATATTAAGCTGATAATCCACAAACAATAATAACACAAAAACATTAATTTATTGGGAGGAATACCCAGCACCATGTGTGGCACAAAGGGCGGAGCTTACAAAACATAATTTCAACAGTCACATATAGTGGAGGGATCATGATTTGGGCTTGCTTTGCTGCCTCAGTGCCTGGACCACTTGCCATAATCGAGGCTTAAATTAATTCCCATGTTTTCTCAAAATATCTAACAGGACAATGTCAGTGTTGGTAAAAAAAAAAAAACAGTAGTAAATCCACCACAGAATGCAATTAGAAAAAGAAAATCCACATTTTGAAGTGGCCAACTCAAGGCCCAGACCTTAAACTCATCAGGTGAATTTCCATTAGTGGGGGGCCCGGGTAGTTTCACGGGTTCTTGATCATTGGCGCATGTTTCTATTAGGAGGAACCAAAGGAACCATGTTCCTGCCATGGGTTAGGTAGTCAAAGCAGCCGTGAAAAGCTGTTGGGTGAGGAGGATGTGATTAATTGATGCTCATTGGACTGGCAAGACATAATGCTCAGCTGTCTCAATGTCCCCTTCGAGGATGACTCAATGGATCCTCCTATGTCCATCACTGCAAATGCAGACACTGAAGAGGAGGCTGGACCTGTTACAATTCCTCCCTTCTAGGCTTTACCCCAGACCCCCACTAACCTGCCTACAGAGATGCTGTGGAATTACCTCATGCGAGCAGTTCTGTATAAAGGAATAGCCAAATATTCCTTTTGAATGCTGTGCCAGATATTAAAAACACCAGCTTTGTGCCAAAAAGAGGTTTGAGTTGCTATTAACTCTGGGAGTTTATCTACATTTTCCGTTAGCATAGTGAAAGTTTAATGGATGAGAAATTATATGTTTGGTTGTTATCGCTGTAAGCTCATTGTGTTTTCCAGTTATTGCAATTTTTTTTATTTTCATTTATAAATCAGCTCTGATGCAGCACCCCTGTAGCAGACATGGTTACAGAGACTGTTGCTCAGGCGTTTGGCGGCACTGGGACAGGTTTTGTACTTGACCCTCAACCAATCTGGAGTTAGATGGACTTTCAAAAGCGAAAATTGGCTCTAGACCTGCCCTCAGCACTTGTGTGAATCTGTGGGAGTATGCTCATGATGGACTGCATGTTATTGTGCGGCACAGCCTCAGATTACCACAGTCTTGTTTGAGCGCACCTGTTTGCACAGTTAATGCAGTCTAGGTAATAATTGTGGAGGTGGGGGAGTAGAGGGAGGGGAGAAGGAGGGGCTTGGAATAATCCTTCTGGCAATTAGACCCCCCCCGCCACCCCACCGACAGCCTCTCCAGTTAACAACCCTATCCCTAACAACTCTGTAATTACGAAGCCTCCCTACCTGGCCAGGGGCTCAGTTTCCACACCTACTGGCTTTCATGTTCCTCCTGCCTTTCAGTCGCTCTGCACTTCCTCGCATGAACGAGGGATGGGCTTGCTTGTGAGCAGCCAGCTGGTAGGCTAGTCCCGGTCCATCTGAGATGAGCCGTGTGTCTCGGGCTGATTACAGGGCTCGGCAGAGTGGACGGTGTGTTCATTGCCGGGCACTTTAATGAGATTAGGGCCAGTTCTAATCTATAAAAAGGAAAAAGCACCCCTCTCTCTTTCTCCCTCTGGCTTGCTTCCCTCATTTCTATGCATGAGGGCTGAGTGCCTCTCTTGGAAATGAAAAAAAAAAAAAAAGCTTGATGTATAAAGCATGCTCTGGAATCGCTCTTCAAAGAATTTGCCAGTATTCATTTCATTAAAAGTATACCTGTAGAGCGAGGACAGAGAGCTGGAGACAGTGTTTGTGACATGAGTATGATAAATGCGAGTGCAAATCAGATGCAGCGAGGCAATCAAGTGGACCTTGTGTAAACAAATTCAAGAGTGCAAACATGTATAGAGAAGGGGTTTGCTGCGATATTACCTTAGCTTTAAAGAGCCTCACTTCAAGGGAACGGAAGTCCATGTTGCTGATGAGTGAATGCATAAACTCACTGTAAGATGAGATGAGATTTTGAATGAGAGGTTTCATTTCATACAAGAAACAGATAAGCAAGAATGTGGAGCAGAGGTGGAGATAACTTGACTTTTCAGTCAACAGTATGAGTCATATTTGATTTTTGACAGTTGTATTGCAGGTTTTCTCTTAAAAAGCTAAGTGCCACTCAACTTTTTTTACTTATATGAGTTGTTTCCTTAACTCTGCAGCTCTTGCCAGTGTATGCAAGGAGAATTTACATTCTTTTTGTCTATATTTGGAGCACTTACGAAGGCTTGCATATGAAACCATGCCTAATCTTATCCCAGTGTTGGATAAACTACGTCGTGATGGGTGATTTTTGGCGGTCTGTTCTGTGCAATGCTGTGTTCACAGAGAACTGATGGTAAAGTGTTCTGAGCCCATTGTGGTTGCTCACAGTGGCCTGGCTGACAAACAAAGCGTGGGCACACGGCGACATCCCGCCACAATAACGGCTGAAACTGCTCTCGTTTGGGGACGGTGGGTGTGTGAGTTGGTCGGGGGAGGGGGTTGCATCAGGGGCAAAACAGGGCGAGTTGGATTTGTGGGGAGTTTTGGGGAGGCTTGGGGAGGGGAATGAGCACACTCTGGTGCAATGTGACCACTCGCAGACCAACAAAATCTAGGTCCTCTAAGATAATTAGAGGGAGACATGGTCGATTGTGTTGAGACAGGCCTCTCCTGTCCAGCGTGTGGCACAGCGACGGTCGTCCCTTCTCTAACGAGCGCCTGGTGTTAATGAGCCCCTCCTTGCTGAGCGCTCAATGGCCTGTTGGAGCAAAGAATGGCCAAGCACTGGGCCACCAAGTCCAGTGAACGCCTGAGTGCTCCTCAGGGTTGTGATTGGCCCTCGTCGTCCAACCATGGTGTAGGCAGGGGCTTGACGGGGATGAGGCGAGACAGGGCAGCTAATGATCATTAATTGCACTTGGTTTGCAGTAAAAGAGTCCAAATGCTGGAGCGCGAGCACACAGTCATAATTATGGCTATAGCGTAACCAATGAGGGTCTCGGGGACTGGTGTAGGAGAGCAGGGAGGATAATAGCAGCCTAACCCATTTTCTTTAGTCGGCCTTACTGGCACCCTGCTGTGGCCAAACAGAGGACTTCTCACTTACGCAATGGCCAACATTTTGGCGGTATCCTCACTGTGGCGCCTGTATACAGTGATGCAAGGGTGAAGGGATGCAAACATACCCTGACCTAGTTTAATTTGACAGAAATGAGAGTTGTTTTGGAATATTTTGAGCGGGCTTTCGTGGTGGTGGTGGGGGCTTGTCTCTTACATTGTCGGACAGTTTATGTGGCGGGAACTGGTCTAAGTCATGCATCCCCACTTTCCCTTCCACCTGAGAACTTTTTATTTAGACACCGGAAGATTTATGGGAATACCACAGCAGCAGCAAAACAAAGGGAAGAGTGACGGTACCAACAACTGTGACAGCTCCAGTGGCATTTGGCTATGCGGGTCTCGGGCAGGCTATGTGAGATTTCCTGAAGGAATGCGATGATGTGTTGGGTGTAATTGTCAAAGTGCACAATCCTATACAGGGACAGATAGGCCGAGTCAAGAGCCAAAACAGCACAGCTTTGGAAAGAGGGTGAAAGGGAGGAGACAAGAGAGACAGAGAGATGAGACGCATGAGAGTCAAACTTGAAAAGAAAAGAGGAAAGTGAAGAGCCCAACTAGTGAGAGGTGAAACTGCAAGAAACATAAAAACGAGGGATACTCCTAAACAGATCTCTGAGCCTTAGATGATCAGAAAGACTGATTGTGTAACTACTGTTGCAGCTCACTTCTAAGCTAGGATTAAAGACAACAGGATTAACTGAAACAGGTAAGAGGATCAGTTTAGTTCAGTGGGGATGAGATGACAGAGGGATGCTATTGTTTTCTCCTTGTTCTGGGGATGGTATTATGAACGCTGACCCCCTCGCTTCTTAATATTTAAAACGCAAAATCGAGTTGTGTGGAAAGAGGTTTAATATGAACATTCATTATCATTACTATAATTGCCTCTATACAGAGCAGACGCCGTGGACTTTCTGTGCCAGTACGGCAGTCAGTCTACAGGCTTCCTCTAATGCACAACACAAAGAGCTGGCCGTAAATCAGAGGACCCATGACCCTGGCCCTGTCCTCACTGAGAAGGAGCTCTCACTCCAGGGTGAGGGCTTTGGGTCCAGGCCCTGACCCCTGGGGACCTCCAGAGTGGGTTTGGCTCCTCCTACTCCTGTCTGTAGGAAGCTGTGGACCCTGGGGCAGGAAAAAAAAAAGGAAAAAAGAAAGAGAAAAGAAAACGCTGTGTGTGGGAATCTGTGGCATATGGGGCATAATGTTGAGGAACAAGGACGCTGAGGCCAAAGTCTGCCAGAGCAGGGTTCAATCTTCGGTTATTTTCAATATCGATTCATCTGCTTAGTGTCAAAAAAGCCCCAAAAAACCCCTCAAAACTTCTCAAACTCCAATTTAAACAGTTCAAACTCACAAAATTCCCACAGATGAGAATCTCTAACCACAGATTTCGGACACCTTTGTATGTCAACAAGTTCATCTGAATAAGAAGATAAGGGCAGAGACATTTTCTGTGCATGTGTATTTACTGAATAAATCTTAATCTGCCATAAAATGCTTCCAGAACAAAAACCTCAACTGCCTTAATAATGAGTCATTTTGTCTGATTGATCTTTTCCCCTGAAATAAAATATAAAATGAATTTACCAATTTTACTTACTACGTGCTCCTCTTCTAATTGTTAAGTGAATTTATATTGAAGACTGGTTCAAATAGTCTAGCTACAAATAAAACCTGGATTTTTTTTTTGGCTCTAGATGACATGGCAACTTTTGTTTCAACTATTAAATATAATAATGAATATATATTTTGTCATTTTAAAAAGCAACATATTTCTCACCAACAGTCCAACCCAAGAGCTAATCGGCAAATCATTTTTAGATGCCACAGACTGGTAATTGCACAAAAGAAATGGCTGAAACAGTTGGTGGTAATTCGTTTAGACTAGCAGGGAAATCAATTATGTTAATAATAAGGCATGAAAAAAAGCAAAAGAAAGGAAAAAAAAGTCTGTTAACTAAACTTTGCGATATGAACTGACTTGATCATCAGCAATTTTCAATACAGCAGTTACTTTGCTGCTTAACTGGCCTGAGTAGTTAACTTGTAAAATCCTATTTAAGAGCCAGAACAAGTTTAATCCACAGACGTTAGGAGAATCAAAACAGAGTTTCCAACACCAGGAAGCTATGTGTAAATTAGTTGAGCAATTGGGCTGTTAGGTCTGTTAAGATGTTATGAAATTTGCTGTCTTGCTAAAAATATGTTTATCTGATCTATGACGCTTATGTGGTAAGATAAGATCTCATTTGGTCCACTTGTGGTATAATTCAGTGTTTATCACACAGAAATTATGTCTCTGACTCGTTTTTCTGAGGCAGAATATGTCGCTAACGTGGCCAAATTCAAAACATGAACCTGAAAAGTGTAAGAAATATTTCTAAAAAAGATCCAAGTCAGAGGATCAGAGGGAGTCCAACACATGGTGACCTAATCGGTGGAGCAAACTTGCATACACACTCTTATTCTTATTTATGGCAGGTCAGTGACTCCTCAGTGGGGTGTCTGCTGTAGATCACTTACTCCATGGAGGCTATTTTCTGTGCCAGACTTGCAATCACAGCGAACAGCCTCAGGTCCACGAGCCCATCTGTCACTCTGAAGTCCACCATCTCCAAGATCTGAAATAAGGATGCTCACGTTTGAGCAGGGTATGGTTGATCATGTGTCGGCATGTGCAAGGCTGCAGTTAAGCCCTACCCTGTAGACATAGATCTCCTCTGCGTCAGAGAGCAGCTCAGGAGGAATGATGGTCTTCAGAGCAAGAAGAACCTGCAGGCAGGAGATGTAGCCATCACCATCACTATCCTCCTGCAAAAAAACACCATCTTCATCTTTAAAATCTGTCTTTGCTTCATTGTATAGATTTGTAGGGGTTAATAAGGCACAAAGTGTCAAATTTCTAACAAAAAAAATAAGAAAAACCCTGATATTTGTCATAAAAACAAAATAAAGATTTACTATTTTTAATAAATTCTGAGGCCAGCATTTAAAACCTGGCCCTTTTAAACGACTTAAATGTCATTTTTTATTACTTTTTATAGTGGATTGTGATTGCAAACTCTTGGGTTGTTTCTGATTATTTGATGTTTAACTGTTGGAGGAGAATCTCCTTGTTTCTGAAGGGGAGGGTGGTGCAAACAGGGAGTGAAACAGAATCTTCTGCAAGAGAAAAGGAGAAAAAAAGGGTTTAAATCCCTTTTCACTTACTGCTTCAAAAGCTCTTTTGTATTCAGCCAGCTTCTCCTGACTGAAAATGCAATACTTTGCCAAAAAGTCGACTGAAAAGAGAAGAGAAGAAAACAAAAGCAAAAGCTGAGAACTTCAATGTTCCATGTTAATTGTGCCAGACAACACATAGATGAGGAGCATTTCTGTCCATGGTATTTAAAATTCATTTCAAGCACCAGTAACAATGTCAGGTTTTTTTTTGTGTGTGTGATTGTAGAGTCGATTAGAGCAATATTTCTCCTCTCAATTCGCACTGGGGTCAGGGAGGAGGACAATACAAGGCGAGAGCTTCACTGGGACTCCAGTTGGCCAGAGAATGATGGGGAGGTCGGGGGTCTCACAGTTGCACTTGGCTTCTGGGTCTCAGAACAGAAAGTTAGATTTAAATAAAATGCTGGACAAGCTTTGGCAGCCAAGGCCACAAAATCACATGTATAAGAACCCCACCTCTATCACTAAGGCTTCACATTTCTGAAAAAAGGAAAAGGAAAAGAAAATAAATCTGATACTTACAGTATACGGTCTAAGTAGACATTAGTATTCAATAGCTTGCACATTGCTTTGCTCTCAACAAGATAGAAAAAACAAGACCATATCTGACTCGATATGCAACTTAACTCCTGGTACAGGCCATGGCCATATTCCACCTCAATTATATCCAGCTTGTGCGATGAAACGGCTACAAAAGGTCCAGAACGCAGCAACGTGTGGACAGACAGATGTCACACCTTCACTGTGGCTGCTTCTGTAAAACACAAGTCTCTGACACTTCCATACAAGATGATCCCGGGGTCCGTACCTGCTTATATAAACTCGACTGTGGAGGCTTACAACCCCTCGCGAGACTCTTCTCCACGTCGTTTAATTCTAGCATAATTGTTTTATAGAAGAGTTCATGACGTAATGACTGCATGGTGCGCAGGTTCTGCCAATCCCAAGCAAGCCCAAATGATCACCTTTCCATCGCCATACCTCACAGTTGGTGTGAGGTGTTTGGACTCAAACACTGTGTTTAATTCTTGCCAAACACAAGGAGCTACAAAGTAATTGGAACTGGTCTTATAACCCTTCCCAGATTGATGTGCAGCAACAATTGTTGTTGTTGTTAAAGCATTGCTGATGTCTTTTCTCCTTGGCATTGTGTTAGCACACCTGAATGCTGTAAACAAGCAAACTGCTGCAACATTTGCTGCAACATTTAGCTTTTTTTTCCCCTGTTTGTTTGCTTTTTAATAAATATGCTGTTGTTCATTTGATGTTGAATTCAACTATTTTGAAGACTTAGGAAAAAACAGATGATTTCTTCCTTTAATTTTTGTCTTGACATGGGAAACAGCAGAACCAACAGAGGGTGTACTTTCTTTCTTTTTTTTAAACAAACCTGTATGTGAGGATGAATACTACTAAACTTAAATGAAATAATATACAAGACATCTAAAGTCCTAGGTTTACATGCAATCACATCAATTCAGAAATATGTTGTTAGACAAAAGTTTGACTAAAATAATAAAATATTAAGAAGCTTTAACATACTTCAAAGTACTTATTAAATGATGAAACATGTTTGTGTTCTCTTTTTTGTTTCTGGTCTTTTTGGATCATGCTTAAAAGGTTTTCATGTCATTTATATAGATTTAAAAAACTGTCAGAAGCCAAAAAAATAAAGACTTGGATGTACTATTACCATCAGTGAACTTCCTTACAAAATCCTTCAGGAAGTTTTATTTCAGAGATTATAGTGATACAACTTCTGAAAATATATTTAATGGGTCTTAAGGGTTAAGGTGGTGTGTCTGTGAAAAATACCTACAAGTAAAGTTTGTGTCTTTAGTAAATTCTCATAAATGATGTTAAAAATCAGTTCCCTTTTCTTAAATTTTAGTATAAAACATGAAATTATTACCTCAGCTTGGTACAAAAGTCTGAGATATAAAAGTAGAGGCTACATGATGATCCTAAACTGAGACACACCATGAATATTTCAGCAGGCAAATTTAGGAGGGAGGGCGACTTTAGAGAAGAAAGAAGGGGGTTGAAAATGGGGCTTTTAAGCTGCTGCCACTTCAATTTAGGAGATGAGAATGAGTCTACTGAATAATGGATCTATTCATTGGTTTGAAAAAGAAAGAGAAGCAACAGCGTTGATATCAGTCTGGACTTAAACCTCTGGACCTTTGGGGCTTCTCTGCAATAGCAGGGGGGCCTGTTTGAATCTGCTATTTATCAGCTTAGGCCTAATCAAAACCAGACCTCGGCCTTTCTCATGCAAAATGTTACATTCGCAACTAGTCAACTTGACTTGTTAAAGCTTGATTGATCAAAAAAAAAAAAAAAAAAAAAAAAACAACGACAAAAAACTGCAGGCTGCCTTCATGGCATCTGTTTGCAAATATCGTGGACGGGATGAAGCTGGAGGACGTGCAGCCACAGCTCGGCCCGCATGGGACCAGGCAGGGGTTTCAAATCCTTCCTTTCCCTGGTGGCTGGATCAGCGGACTGGTCGATCTGCTAAAGTGAACTGGGACCTTGTGCGACGCATTGAATGGATCCGCCTCATCTTTTTCAGAGCGAGGACGTTTTCATTGACCACCTGCAGGAGAGTTGGCAGCTGAGCTGAGGTCACTTCAACAACATAAATGGAAACACGTTAAAAAAAGCAAAAACCCTAATAATCCCTAATCATGTGTGTGGTAAGATTTTGAATTGCCTAATAATTTTCTAACTTAGTAACACAAGCAAGATCATTTTTCTAGATATTTTTTTCTAATTTCGTAGAATATCTTAAATCTGTAATTGCGCCTTACAGTGTAGAGTGGGATCTTACTCAGAATACCAAAATAATTAAAAAAAAACAAAACAATTGATAACCTGATGATATGTATAGCTGTCTTAGCCACTGGAAAGCAGACTTTATTTGGCCTGCTTATGCTATCGCCTCATTACCAAAGATTTGGTACCTGGAGTATATATTTATATTAAAGTCTCAATTTTAGCTGAGAAAAACTTAAATGCAGAGCTATTTCAAAAATTAATGCTAGTGTATGATGGGGCTGTTGCACTCATTTTATCTGGCACTGAAAGAACAGAAGCTGAGTGCAGAAATAAAACGCATTTACAGCCTGGTTTAAAGAAAGTTTCAGTCACTATAGCTCAATTTCAAATCAATAACTGTACAGAAGGCGAATTCCCATTTCGACAAGTAAAATTATACGTATAAAACCACTAATTTAAGCATACTTATGGGCATTTTTGTTTAAGCTGCTGTTTGTTTGTCATTTTGGTGAACTTTTGAGCTGTGAATAAAGCTATAGCGCATAATCATTCTTATTTTAAAGATGATATAACTTGTCATTACCTACTCTTAATCATAATAACTGACTGCTGCAACTGGTTTTGAGTGGGTCGCTAACCAGTGGTGGGCTACCTAGTTTTGCCTGGATGTCCCGGATGAGAACCCTTGGCTTGAGGAGACCCAGTAAAGGGTTCCTGTCCATTGCTGGACATCCGGGGGTCCCAGCGCAGCTCTGTTGGAGCTTCAGCAGTCTTCAGAAAGCCTTGTTTACTATATCTAGATCCTTTGAATCTGAAATGTCCATGATTTATTTATTTTTTTTTTTTCCAAGACCTGCCAGTCACACTGCAAACCAATTTTTGATGGCAGGATTTTCTCGGATTTCCTCTTAAGGTCATTTATTTTGGTTTCACCAGATCCAATCGGCCGGCAATGTAGGATTTTTCCTAAATGGAGATGGGAGAAAAACTTTAATGAACACTCTGATGTGCTGAAAAATAGGGTTTTGCAGAACACATATCCTAAAAATAAATACATAAATAAATCTACTTTTTGCTGTATTCTAAACTATTTTTGCCTGAAATGCAGAGTTAGAGCTGTTCTGGTTCTAACTCAACATCAGTCCTGACGCCTTCCTACTCTTTCTGCTGCTGCGGACTACCCTCACACACTAAATGCAGTGGTGTTGGAGAAGGTCGGGGGTCCCTGGCAGAGGGGAACGCTCCGTCAGGGAGTCAGTTGGACAAAAGGTGCAGTGGAGTGAGAGATTGAGGGAGGAAGCGAGGGAGGGTGCAGGAGTGGGACAAAGACAAGGCAGTAAAGCCTCCTGCCTGATAGCCTTATCTGATTCCACTCCAGCGCTTGATGGCTTTTTTTTTTTTTTTTTCCACCCTGCCTTTAAAGCACACAGGTTGAGCCTTTGGTGTGAAGCCTAGCAGAAAATGTTAATCAAGAGAGGGACTGTGTGAGAAAAGCGAGAGAAAGGGGAGAGTCACTCTGCTGAGGCCGTAATCTGTAATGAGACCGAGGCGATTCAGTTGCAATTGAGAGACGAAGAATGGGCCCATGATGATGATGAGCAGGGAGGTTCACTCTTTCATTGGCGTTTGTTTTTCTGTTTTGTTCCTTTTCTCTTGCAGAGTCACTGCTCCTGCGTCGGTCGACAGGCCGCAAACAGCCGCGGGTCACAACTCATTTAGCACACACTTGGACATCGTTTTCAATGTCTGCAGCTGACAGATGAAAAACACTGCTGACTGCTCGTCTGACCACTACCGCCACTCATCTGTGTATGATTTATGTTTCCCACTCTGCTGTGCAGAGCTGCAGATCAGACCCGCAGCTCTTTTGTCACCAAATGTAATCCATGTCCATCGCTCAGATTATTCAAATTTATCACCTGTTACAGTCTGCCATTCAAAACCACATCAGATGAGAGAAGTTGTCTAGTTCGTCTTTGATTTTAATTGATAATTTTTATACCAGGTTCAAACAGTAAATAACCGACGTAAAGTGTTTAACAAATTTTGTAAAACAAAACATAAAAAAAAGTTTTGCAGAAGGAGCTAAGGAAAGCTAAGCATCATTTTCAAGGTTTTGACAAGGTATCATGTCAGTAGCAGCACTCTCTAAATTCAGACTTAAGACTTTTGATTCGAGTACAACTGCTACTGCTGCTACTACAAAGATTACTGCCGTACACGAACTTGACAAACTCTCTCTGACATCTTCCATAAGTTTTCCAAAGAGACAGTTTAAAGCCTAAATTTTCAAGGTTCTGAATGATCCCATGTCGACTAAAGTGTGACTCCGCTCAACCCCGGTTATTCCATAATTCAAACGGGCAGAATAAGCAAATCTGGAACGCAGGTGGAACATACTCATCTTATCGTTTTCAAAAGTTAGCTATGATGTTAATTAACATCAGCTTATGTTGTCTCTGATCAAATCTTTCAATCCATCTTTATTTTTCGTTGTCGTTACTGAAACTACAACCAAAACCAAAGACTAGCGGGGCTCCGCTCAGACTGCAAGTTGGCGCTTAGTAACTAAGCAACAAGCAACCGTAACCGGCTAGTGTCAACCTGGAAGGGTCTTGAAATAGTCTGACTATCATTTTGAAACAGTCTGAAGTGGTTGTTCAACTGTAGGACCCGGCCGGATTTGCTTCTGCTGCTGCAAGAAGAAGTGGATGAGCTAGAGGCTGTCCGGTTGGCCGCTGTCCAGTTGGCCCTGGCTAGCAGCCTTTACCTGGAGGCAAAATTAACTGCTTCAGGCAGCCTAAGCTGCCTAAGCTTTGCCCCAGAGCTCTTCCAGGTCAAATAAAACCAGTCACAGTTATCTGCTCGTCCAGTTCATGGCACGACAAGCCATATAAAATTTAAAATAGAAATAATTCTGCCCTGTTATGTCTTTGTTTACAGCTCAGAAGTCAGTTTCACTGCAAGTATTAAGTAGCTTAAGTGACAGCGTCGGTTTATGATGAGAATAAACCTATTTTACATCATAAACTGCTAAAAAAACAAAACAAACCCAAAACAAACAAACAAACAAAAACACACCACTAACTATGCATAAATATGTGGCTTTATATAATATTAACTGATGAGGTCAACCCTCAGTTTTAATGGATGTAAACCCTACAAGGCTGTAAATATGTTTATTTCTGCTGTAGCGTGGGACATCTTAACATGAGGGTCAAAGGACGTTGACTCACTTTAGAAACCAGCCCCTAGAGGTCATTCAAGTAACTGCACCTCATGGTGTGTTGCTGGAGTTTGTCAGTCTGATGTTAGTTCTCTTTGCTATCAGTAAATCAAATAACTCAGAAAGGTTTTAAATCCTATGTAGACAAAATACATTTATCAATGTTTTTTATCCATCAATATAAGTAATCTTTGCCTTTATATCGTAATTTTGCTAATGAAGAATTTTGGTGAAGTTTCAGTTCAGTGTTGTTGTAATTGTACAATTTTAATACACATGTCAGCTGGATGTTTGATTTCTAAATGTATTTACAAAAAAAAGCTTAAATATATGCACCTAAACAAACACACACCTCTTTAAAACAATATGACATATATAAACACACAGGAGGCCATTGTGTTTTTAACGTGTTCACTTGTTTGCTGCCTTCTTTCCCGCTTAATCCCAGACTTGTTTTTTGCTCATCAACGTGCTGTAAATAGCGCCCCGACATTCATTAACAAAGATCACATTCACCAGCAGAGAGGAGGTGACCCCCTTTTTAATAGCAGGGGAATGTCAAAGTACATGGCCCACATACACAAAAACATGTGATTAAGACCATAGATTTGGAGCAAACTGCCTTTACACACACACACACACACACACACACACACACACACACACACACACACACACACACACACACACACACACACACACACACACACACACACACACACACACACACACACACACACACACACACACACACACACACACACACACACCTTCTAACTGTAGTCTATGACAAAAAGGTTCATGTGATGTTTGGGGTGTAAGTGCTTAAATATGAGCTGATCCCTTGAGGCTACTGACTTGATGAGACAAATCCATAAAATATGAAGTGTGGTATTGCAAGATAAGAAGGTGAGAGGTCTGAGCACCAATTAAGAAGGTGAGAGGTCTGAGCACCAATGCCGACCTACAAGCCAGGCCAAGCATGGCATTTCTCAATAGTCGAGATTGAGGCATTGTTGGCTGCTCTGAATAGGCTCCACAGTAAAGGTATAGATCTATATCTTATCTGGTTAAAGTGTCACAGGAAAAACACTGGACTGCAGTGTGCCAGCAGGAGGTGCAGTGGAAGAGACCCTGCAGGTTTACAGCTTCAGGGCTGTACTTGTGTTTGTGAAGAGTGAAAAAGCCAGAACCATTTAGGTAATGGCTATAATGATGACAACAAGCAGGTATTGTGAATTATCCATATAACTCTCTGCAGTGAAGTGCTATGAAAAATACATGTAATGCAGATGTAAAAGGTTCAAAAGGATTTCAATTGACAGAATTTTTTTTTTCATAGGAATAATTCTTATATAATTATATAAACTGTATATTCTGATTTAAATGCTTTAAATGTAAATTAATTTCAACCCTTTCACAAAGACAATTTGGATTTTGGACGTCAGGATGTGAGGCAGACTTATACATTAGTAAGCAGAGAACTAATGGAGGCAGAAATAATTTCACTCAGAATTGTGACAGGGAAAGTAGACCATGATTTGCTAATTGACGAGGAGGCGAAAGACAAGAAGTGGAAGGTGAAAGCTCAGAGGAGGGTGCCTCATCTTTTTAGGGAACCTGAGAAGGAACAAAGTAATGACATCCATCATCCATTATTCGTAATCTATTGAACCTGGTAATGAACTTAATTACACTTTTGCTTGGAGAACACTGAACAATTCTTGTCTTTTCTCCATCTATTCAGTTTCAGTCCCATTGTGGAGGAACATACTTTACTGGACAATGCTGACCAGTACCACCCAACCAGCATTTATATGTGGGCCTCATGTGAGCTAAAAGCGAGCTTAAAAAATGGGTCCCATGAGGGTTGAGCCTAGATTATAGTTGGGGTTATTTTTCTAATGTGGGGCATATCTTTCTGAAACTATATAGGACCCACATAATTTGTCCCTTTCTCAGCACATGCCCATTTACTACGTCTATATCTCCCATGATTTCCATTTAGTTGGCTCACATGGGCTGGCTTCCTATTTTGGGCCTATAATACTGGAACCATGAAGGAGCCAGACCCATCTGAAGCCCAAGCCTGCTCTCTATCTGAGTAGCCCACGCTTAATCCAGATGGAGCCCACAAGAACACGTTGGCTGGGCACCAACTCTCGACATACTCCAATTTATTCAAACAACACAGATATGAACTGGTTCCTTAAAACAAACAAATAAATAAAAACCTATTTTGATTAGACTGATGTTTTTATGTTTACTGTTTTGCATATGCTATTATATCCAGATTTGTTTTAAAAAGTCTGAATTAAAGGTTTTTTAAAAAAGTGGACTAAATATAATTCTGTTTAGATGTTCTCATAAGGTGACTCTTAGCTGCCATTGTCAATAAGTTGGTGAATTCTAGTGAAACTTTGCTTTTCCTAAACCTAACCAAGCAATCCTAGTACCTAAATAAAACTACACAGCCAAATGAAACCAAAAGCACATGCGGGTAAATCAAAACGATTAAGAAACTTTGAACCAAGAGTGATCTTGAACTCCAGTGTAACATTTGACCCCAGCTTCATCCTCTCCAGCCACGATATGTTCATAAATAAAAACTCCAGACTATTGCCGCTATAGTCTTATAATGAAGCATTAAAGGACTAAGCTTTGGCACTACACCAACTTCTCTTCATGTGTTGAAACTCCTCTATAAATCAGTTGATTTTGCTCTTAGGGATTGTTTTGGAAGGGACTGACAGACTTTTATGGGTTGGAGTTTAAAGGCCAAAATCTTGAGGTGAAGTACAAGTGAAATCAGCGCTGGTTGGTGTTGTGTAGGAAAGCCTTTCAGAGCAGAACCTGGCAGAACTGGGCTGGTCTCTTCTGAGTGGGTGCTACACTGGGAAGGCTGATGACAGTATTTGGCAGCATTCTCCTGCCCGTAGTGTTATCGCTGCACAAACACACAACTCCTCCCCCTTACTTTCTCCAGAAAGGCTGAGGAGTGTGTGTTTATGTGTGCCCAGGGAGGGGTTAAAGCTCCACTAGGAAAACAAACAAAGCCACACTTAGCGGCCACACTCCTGTCTCTGGCTGCACGCCATCCACCTCACCACAGACCACATGTTAGGCTTTTCTGAACACACACAAACGCAGACACACACCTACGACCAGCCAGCTCCTGCAACAGATCCTCACCGATATGACCTCCAGAGTCCAAATCATCTGCTTTACTGCAAGCGCAGATCTCTAGAGATAACCTCACAAAGCAAAATCATCTGCTATTATTGCCCTGCCGCTCCTTGACATTGTGCCATTAATAAGGCCATTGTAGAAGGCGCGCTCTGTTTGGACACCACATAATAGACTCTTTGACAGATTTACTTTGCTCTCTCTCCCGCTACCCCTTCCCTTTCTCCCGCCTGTGAATGCAGCGAGCATATTCCACACTGCCTCTCATCAATAGCTGAGCTGTTTGTTTGCCCAGTCATTCTGGACTGATAGTAAATTCATAATTGCAGACCAAAGGCTGAGCAAACAGGGGTTACATAAAGGCACTGTACCTGAACGCAACCTTGGAACATCCTGAACACACACAGGCATATTCACAAACCCCTTTAACCACTGCATGACTGCCGATCTTGCTTCTTCAAGCAACTGGTCTTTGTTGTTCGAAGATTATTTCTGCTCCTGATCGCACGTTGGAAGACGGAGCATGGACTGGCGCTGGTTCTGGCCCACAGAGTCCATCACAGCACGGCCTATCGCTGGTTAACAGGTGGTCAACTTTGATGACAGAAAGGAACTTTCGTGTTTTCTGTGCACTAACACCCTGACTATGAATGGACAGGCATCACATGGTTATTTGGTGCAGCATCTTAAAAGAGCAGAGATTCAACGATGGATGGAACTTTCACCAAGAAAATATTTGTTGCATTCTGACATCAAAAATATGCCAAAGAACATAAATTGAACATCATCTAATAATAGTTTTTTTAAGATTCCTCAGTGTAAAGAACTGGGTTTGTTTTCTGTTTTCCAATCTCCACCAAAGGCTCATTAAAGATCAAAACTTATTTTTTTCCAGCTGCTCATCTGCCCAGTAATGGGTCACTATTTGGTCATAAATGTATAATGGGAGCTTTGACACGAGTCACCTCATATTGAACATATGATGTTGCTCGGCTCTTTGTGCTTGTGTAAATACGCTCCTCTTATTCTTCTCCGCAGAATCACTGTTGTCTTCAAACACGTGCCACATGACAGCGCTCACTGACTGATGACGACCTGCGGGGTCAAAAGGTTTGAGTGGAAGATGGGCGGCCGAGGACAGGAAGTGACTGGTGTGTGGGGTGGTGCAGGGGGAGAATTTTGGGAATCCTTTTGGCAAGCGGTCAGTGTCTAATGAGACAACAGCAATTATGATCAGTCAGTTGCTTTTGGAGACTAATGAGGGGCCGCAGTGAGAGGAGTCTGGACGAGAGGCTTTCGGCGGATAGAAACGCACTTTTGTGTACACAAAAACCACAAGAGAAAACAAAAGGACCGTGGCCAACATTCACAAGCAAAAATAAATGACAGACTTTTCCAGGACAGACTTTGTAAACGTACCGCACCCAGAAAAACAAGCACTGTCAATTTGTGTCTCTGCTGGTAATAAGCCATACACATCTTCACACACATCTTCACACACATCTTCACACACATCTTCACACACATCTTCACAACATATTTTGGTGGTTTTAGTTTGCAAACCATTCACGAGAACTTTTTAAACCCATCTCTGCCCAAAACATGTACCTTTATTTTAACTGATAAAGATGTAATTTTAACAAGGAAAACATGATTTTATATGGCAAAAACAGATGGAATCGGATTTCCAAAGGATTTTAAAATGAAGATGACAAGGCTTTAGTAGGAAAGAAGACTGGAACTACTGAAGTCTGGATTTGGGGCTTAAAGATGACACCTGACTGGATTTGACATGTTATCTTAAATGTGTATCGACTGACTTTTTATTTGGATCATCCAAACCCTCAAACGTATGTGATAAGATAGCTTCAGTTCAGTTTACCACAACAGTTTTTGTGTTTTCAGTTTCATTAAAAGGGTCTTTTTCTCCACTCCAGCAGACCATCATGTTCTGGACATTGATTTTACATAACTTTAACATCGGATGCCATGCCTTATGCCCGGGCATAAAACTATGTTTGTCAGTGAGCTGTTCAGGTTTGCAGAATACTCGTCAGCCCCAAACCAGGTCAAAGAAGAACTATCCTCCTTATATTTGCCTAAATTATTATCTCCACCTAAATTCGAACTATGTTGCATTCTAAAGATGTATTTGTACCTCAGCGTCAAAGCTACTCCGTAGGTGTTCACCCCTCTCCAAATGTAACCACACGTTTCATCGACGAACACTGCAAAAAAACGTGATTTGTAGGTTTGTTCGTCTAATATCTCAGAAATTCAGCTCCTAATTTATGTCCTTTATCTTTTCTTTTTCTTAAACCTTTTCTTTCTTTTCTTAAAAACCAGACCGGAGTCTGACATAAAGCTCTGTCTTCTGTTTGTCATTTTGATATATTTTTTTGAAATAGAAAAATTACACACTTCAGCCACAGTCCGTACTCCCAAAAATGAAACAAAAGCTTCCCATCCACGCAGTCCAAGGCCAGCTCCAGAGTTCTCCATCCCGCTGAATTGTCTGAACAAACCTGTGCCATCAGTCCCATTCATCGGAGAGCAGCACTCACATGGCAACTCTGACCTGCTGACCCCTGCAGGGGGCCGGCCCTCTCAGCCTTGACCTTAGGTGTGGATCCTCATTGTGGCCCCAGAGTTCTAACAGAGGTGGGGATGCTGTGAATTAAGCTCTCGGGGGGAACCAGGAGAACTCCTGGCCAAAACTCCTGCTTGCATAGAAAGGTAATTTTAAAAATCAAGTGCTTTAATTGAGGTTTCCATTTTTTTGGAGTGTTGGTAAATGCATCACGGTATTTGTGTTTTTCATTCATTAACTCTTGTGTGAATAGAAAGAAAAAAACAAAAAAGGGGGTTGGCAGGCAGACATAGCATTGTAAACATTTCTAATTGCCGACACTTCAGCAGAACACTTTGGTTTTCTGTAATTATCCATCAGCTCCGACAAAAATGCCTCACCTTTATGGATTTTAATTTTCTTATGATGCCTAAAAAAGGGGGACATCACATCATCTATTAAAAGAGAAACATTAGAAACGAGTACATCATAGGACATCAGCAGGGAAGTCGTTTCAGGGTTGGAGATATTATAGAATAACTGCTGTCTTTGAAAACCTTTTTTCTTCTTTTCCAATCGGTTCATGTCAGTAATGTCTGGCTTAATTATTCTTTAATTGGAAGAATTAAAAAAAATATATTAACATAAAATTTTAATGAACCAACTTTTTTGCCTTTTGTTTTACCCTATCCATGAAATGAGTATAAGTGAACCTGCCTCCAGCTGTTTTGACAGTTTTTGTTTCTGTTATGAGTTTAGTGTGTCTCTGTTGAGATGTTTGATCAGTGTTGGACTGCTTCAGATCATACTGGCCGGGGTTGTTGAGAAATGTGTTAATCATTGAAATAAACTCACAGTCCTCGAAGTTGGAGCGGCTTTTGCTCCTTTGGCTCTGACCAGGCGCATTGTCCTGCAGTTTGGATAGCATGTTCAACACCTTTGTTTTCCTCTCCTCCATCCGTCGCTCCCTCGCTTCCCCTTTGCGTTCAGGACTCTCGGGCCTCCTGTCATCATCCGAGGGCAGAACTTGGTCCCTCCTTCCACGATATACGTTTTTTTTATCACCGGGACTCTTATTATCTATGCGGGAACCTGAAGCAAACGCAAAAAAAAAAATCATTACTTTTGAAAATGCACTCAGAAACCATCACAAAACTCATTTGTATTCATGATGATCTAAATAGAAGTAGCCACTACAACCCATTTCCAGCCCTTTAATAAACGTTGCTCCTCATGTCTTTGTTCTGAGGTGCCACAGTCGCACTTCCCTTCAGTCCTTTCATAGCCTCGCTAAGGAGCTGACACTGTCCCCGAAGCTTAAACAGCCATCCATTTTTGTCACTGACCAGCCAATTAAGGGGCCCATTATCTCCCAATACAAAGTCCACAGAATATACTTCTTGGTGCAGAACAACAGAGACAAAGAACAGAATAAATGGAGACTTGAGCTTAAAAAAAAAGTCTCCGATTGTTTTTTGAAACAGTTTTCACTGGGGCGTCGGACTCTTTTCTTCATGCTACCTTTGCGAACACTAGTGTTTCTTAGCGCATGAGCGATAATTTAAAACGTGGTACAAGTGGTGATGGCTGCATTTATCAGGGAGGGAGAGCTTGACCAGTGGGGTAGCTGACGTGCATTAGATTCATTAAGCTTTGCGAACATGGCAGAGGCGATCCATTTATCCTGCTGGTGAACGCGCAGAGGTCAGCAGCCCAGATTGATGGACCTATGTCTCATTTGACAGGACGTCTTCCACCACGCTGCACACAATCAAACGCTCTGCGTCCTGAAGGAGCCCCAATGTCACCAAGACGGGCGACAAGACGGGGAATTTATCCATCTTCACCGTGCATATTCATCATTCCTTCTCGTATGTAACAGACATCATCTACATGGCATCATGATGAATGGCAAGTAAAGACAGTGGTTTTCAAAAGTGTAAAACTTTTGTTTTTATACTTAGTATATTAGGAAAAAAAACTAAACAGAAAAAAAACCCCTCTCTATCTTAGTATTTGTGACTGTTCACTTATTTTGTTTGTCCTGATACTAAAGGATGCGAACTTTTGGTGTAAGTTTACATCACAGGACATTCACCAATATCAGTCTGATTTGAGACTATGTTGTTTTCAGTTGCTGTTTGGCTTTTTTTTCCCCCATAATCTCCATAGTCTAAAGGTTTTTGGATAATCTTCACCAACAATATCTTCTTAAAGTAGTAAGAAGAATACCCTTAATATTTGATCAATGAGTTTAATGTGTGGTCATTAACCGGGAAGGAAAGACTGGAAGCGATTTGAATATTGTCCTTCATTGAGCACATGATATTGTAAATAAAATAGCAAACATATAAGGAATCTGTGGAAATTTGAGTAAAGGTCTGAGCTAAACTCATGTGATCTCTGAACCCTCAGTGCTGTCAGACTGATGATGAGGAGCCTTCACCATCAACAGAAACTTAAAATACTTACCACTTAAAATATTACCGTGGTAATAAAAAGCATCATGTTAACCTTGTTGAGAGGCAGCATTGACATCTCTGGACTCAGAGGCATCTGGGATGGTTCATCACATAGATGTGGTCAGATGAACTGGTACTCCAGATTAAAAAAAAAAAAAAAGGGTCCATTTGGATTTGCTGACTTTTTGTTGTTGGCATCAAGTCAACAACAAGGTGTTTCTGTGTTTCCGTCCTGACGTCTTCAGCAGATATCTGCGCAAACACATTTGCAAAATCCACAGGAAAGGGCCACAATATTGGCATTGGTAGCGTTTTGGATTCTGCTTGCTGTCCAGGTAGCAATAAGCACTCACATCTCAGCCAGTTTTCATTACTTACAAGCAAACTGCCCTCAAGAGAGGAAAGGAGGAGGCACTGAAACTAAATCTATTAGCTATCACTAACCATTACTTTAAGTAAGTACTTTTCTGTGTTCTTCTTAAACTTACAAGTTTTTAAAACAAACAAACAAAGAAAAAAAGCAGGGAATATGGTTATGAAAGAGTTGAAGTGGCACTTTTGTAGATCTATTAACCTGATTATCAACATCTGCTTACATAAAAAAAAAGGAAAATATATCTATTTATTTCAGCACTGACCAAATTCTATATGTGTACTTGCTTTATTAATCAATGCTGTCAAAGCCCTCCTTTCCTCACCTCCACCATGACCTAATCCATGAATCCACAGCAGTGATTGCTGGTCACTTAAACAAGAGCTGATCTAAAAACACAGAGCCCGTTACCATACCAACCGCAGCATCTGAGCACAGCAGATATCTGGATTTGGCTGCAAGCGGCCAAGTCAAATCCCCTCGCTGATCTCAAAGGCCACCAGAGACACAAAACACACACACACCGCCCATAACACACTCTGCCTGCCCCTTAACATCCAGCGCACCAGGCAGAGGCAAGAAGGTTGGACTTGTATCTTTTTCCTTTAGTATGTTTGAGAAAAGGATGAGCCCTGGCGAGACAATTGGCATGCCGAGGCCATTCAGTGATGCCACCCAGAGCCTTCATCGCTCTATCTCCTGAGAGAAAGGCAGAATGGGAGCAGGGAGGAGTAAAAAAGGAAAATCCTTGCCAAATTATTATTCATGGGGAGGGGATTTTCCTTTTAGGCCTTCTTTATTGAAGCCTTTCCCAACACGTCACCCTCTCTATCAGCCCTGACAAGTGCCAATCAAAGGGCTTGAGTCCAGGTTTTTTTGGGGGGGAACGCTGGAGGATTTCAGAGACAATAGCTAGAAAGTCCACAGTGTCAGTGGCTTAGAGACAACAGTGACATGGCTACACTGTCAGTGTGTGGTCCTTCGAGGTGGGTGGGGGGGTGGGGGGTCGTTGCTTAGTACACGACTAATCTCTACTTGCATCATCGCTGTATTTCTGCAGCTTAATCTGTCCCGCAGCTTCCTCAGCTTTTTCTGGAACAATTCACCGGGGTCAGTTCAGATTAGTGCTCTTTGTGGCCCCGCACATCGCGACATTCACTTGGACACTAACATCTTTAGTAAGCAGCTGAATGCTAAACTACGGGGTGAATGCAGAGTGGACAAGCGAAAGAGGAAACAGCCATGAAACAAGTATGAGGGGAGGGATTATTCCACGTATGAATCCCTGATGAGCTAACGTGGACAAAGGTCTTATCGTGAGGCTCACTGGGGAGCAGCAGCTTCATATTTCTGGCTCCGATTTAAATCTCGCAGTCACTTAACCAGTTTGAATTGATCCAAGAGGGAGACAACTCACAAAATAAAGTTTTCAGTGAATAAAACCATCTGATTAAAGGTTCACTCCACCCATTATGTTGATTCATCATGTGCAGCATGTAAAACTATTGTATAATCTCTCCTGTCCTTCAAATATAAGCATTAAAAAAGATGATCAATGATTACGTTTAGTTATATTATGGGAAATTCAGGGTCTTTTTTATATATATGAACTTATAAACCACATAAAGAAGATGTGCAGCATCATTAGCTGCTGCTGAAAACAGGAAAGAAAGCATCAGTATTGAAATGAAGCAATACAAATACCTAAGATGAGCCAACATGTAACATCTATGCAGATTTTCTGTGGGTTTTATCGCTGTTAAACCTTTACACATAAAAAAAACCCCTCATTTTATACATTTAAAAGAAAAAGAAAAAAAAAGACTTTGCACACATCCTAGAATCAAATAAAAGCATCAAATGTTGATGACGTTATTCCCTGGATCTAAATGTAAATCAGCATGTCTGGTCATTTTGACTGATCTTACATGTGGAGTCAGGAAAGGGTCACTCGCTTCATCACTCTGGAGCCTTATTGAGACGTTGAACGGGCTCACACCTCCAAGGAAACCAAATCTCACCTATCCACACAAAGACTTGCCACACACTGGTCATCCTTCAGAGACTGTGTGACCTCAGGAGGGACCTCTCCCCGCCCTGCCGGTGACCCCCTCCCTCTGAGTGTGACCGTGCCTTTGGCCTCTAAAAGGTCAATGCACACAACCCGTCACCAGGATCCGCCGGGTGACGTCTCTTTTTTCCAGGACTGTCTAACTCGCACAGGGGAGTCAAATGAAAGACATCTTTTAACGTCTGCAGCCAAAAAAGCTGCACTTTGTATTTAACTAAATTATAAATCAGTCACACTCTAAAATTAAGCTTGTGTGGTCATGCACATGGCAAACCGTTGTAAAATTAAAATCAAGAAAACAGAAATATGTGGCTCAGAAATTCTGGACGCCATGACAACTCAGAGACTCATACTACCTTTATTTGACATCCAAACGTTTCTAGGACTTTCAGATACCAGCAATCTAACAATGAAATAAGTTTCTACTAGAGCAGAGGTGTGGATGTTGATTTTATTTGAGTCTTCCCACACACACAAGCACACATAGACGTCCTTATGCCTTGTTAAGTTTCTAAAAAACCTTCAAGAACCAAAGATAATAACTAATTATCATTGGTAACGTGAAAGGTGCTCAGTCCTCCAGTGAGTTCACAGACTGAATGACCAATCAAAAGGACAGCAAAATAAGAGCTTTCTTACACACGTGGAAATTATAAATTTTGTCAAAGATTTGAAAAATTAAATTAGGTTTCAAAGCCGCAAACATGAGTGATTAGATATTTTACGCCAAGTAGCCTTGTCACAACGACGTCAAACGTGTCGGAACGGAAAGATACATCACTGCACCCCTGATCTAATTATTTAGCTGCAGTTTTGCCCTCAGAAGCATCAATCTCTGATATGACGGATGCATTTGCCTGTAGGAATACAGCAGGGCACGGACCATTAGAGTTATAACATGATGACTGATAATGGTCAGGTTGCAAGAAAGGAAACTGACCGTGGTCACAGTGTGACCGCTGCTGTCAAATAAAGACAGAAGAAAAAAAGAGCTCAAGGGTGGCTCTCCATTCCTACTGTAATGAGTTTTTTTTTTTCTGTCCTCCTCTACCAGCTTTCGAGTATTTGTGGTCTGCACAGGGAGCGCTCCCTGTCAGCCATCGCTCATGAATGTAGACAAGCTGACCGTACAGGTGAAGGGGATACTACAAGCCAGCTGGCCCTTGCAAGGATTAGAAGGCTTAAGTGTACCGGAGGCAAAGGAACACCAAACACAGCGCTGACAGCGAGGAGACAATGGCTCCTAATAAAGCAGAGCTAACAGGGGCTGAGTGGGCTTTTTACCAGATCACACACTAATGGTGAGGACAGGCTCTTGTATTGATTAAGTATTGTTGTTAAAGGCTATTTAAAAGAAAGCTGTACTCTCGGCGCAGAGGTGGCACATCAGAAAAAATGTTTCCTGGGTTTACTAACGGGATAACATACCCTGATTGGACCGGCAAGGAGAATCAGAGGATCTGAACATGGAGAATGTAGAACTTCGGTCTATGATCCACGAAGATGGTGAGCCAGAACCACGTTCAGACCAATCCTACAAGCAAACAGAAGAGTTAGTCTGTGACTGGGTGGCAGAAAAAACTGATTTCAGGTCTAAACAACTCTCATTTGGTGATAATCCAAGACTTGGAATCCAAGACTTTAGGTGTTCGGGTTGCATCACAAGAAGCTTGTCCGATAATGAGAGTGAAACACCTCATCAGACTCTCTCTGGGTTTGTCTGGGTTTGTGAGGAACATCCCTGATGCTAACATAAAACCAGCAAAAAAGAAAAAAAAGAAACTGATGCCAAAAAGACACATAAAATTCAGGAAATGGTTAAAGAGACAGAAAGGCTTATAGAAGATTAGTAAAAATGTTCTGCAATCAGCAAATTGAGTGGTGACTGGTGAGGGTGTCAGGATTGAGTAGAAAAGAAGCATCAACCAAAGCCTACATTTTTCCATAAAAAAGGATAGGGAATGGGTGCTCAGCTTATTTTAAGATCTACAGTGTAAAGGATTCTGGGAGTCTTTATTAAGGCACAACCATCTCTCTGGATCTGAGGTGAAAGCAGAACATCAGCTCCATCCTTAAGAGGGCGGTTCTTGTGGAATCACAATCTGCCCCAGGAGCGGCTGCTGCAGGTCTACACTGCAATCATTGAGTCTGTCCTGTCCACCTCCATCACTGTCTGGTTTGGACTTACCATCAAGCAGGACAAAACCAGACTGCAGGTCACTGTGAGGACTGCCGAGCACATCATTGGAGTTTCCCTTCCCTCCATCAAAGACTTGTACTCCTCCAGGATTAAAAAAGGGGTCGAGGAACATCATGAAGGACCCCTATCACCCCTCGTGAAGTCCATTTGAATGTTTCCATTTTGCAGGTGCTTCAGAGCCCTCCAAACCAGGACTAACAAGCACCGCAGCCATTTATTCCCTGACCGCCTTGCATGAGTCTACGAACTTGGCAAATAAAGCTGATTCTGATTAAGCAAAGGTCATAGGTGGGAAGCATTAGATACATGTGACCTTGGAGCCCTTAAGTGTATAAGAACCTAACATGACACTGTGATCAGTACTGACTGTAGAGATTGGACAACCACTGTTGCACTACAGTTGCACCTCCAAGCTCATCTCAGATGGACAGAAAGATACTGGTCATGCATTATGTGATCAGATGCAACCATGATCATCTTACTTGTGATGTGCCAAAGACGTGAAAAACCATTTAAGCTGTTATGAGTGCAAAAGCCAGCACTTAGGGTGTATTGTCCCATTACATGTGCCATTGGTTTCACTGATGCAAAGCCAGTCCAGATCTGTGTCCTGTTGAAATCAAACTTCTGAGCAGCTGAAATGTTGTATTTGGCAAGAATGGACACCTGTTCCTCTTGCAAAACTGCAACAAATTCCCAAAAGCTGGTCAGTGAAGAGACTTAAAACGTGTTGTTTTGTTTTTTTTTTGTAATTATGTCTTCAAAGAAATTAAAATACAGATTTAAGCTCAAGTTACATTTACAAAATTTTTCTCAGAAAATTTGTCCAGTCACTGAATTTATAGTTCCGTTGTGTTCAATTTAGGATTGCAGAAAAAATATAAATCTGAGTCTACGCATAAATAAATAGCATTGTTAAATCTTAAGTTGCACTGAATTTGTATGTTTGGAACAGCGAGGACTTTTCCTCCAAACATGCTGATCGGTTTCTCTTCATCAAAAACAATCCAGCGCCTGGATACCGGCTTCGGAAGGGTGAATTATGCAAATACTTGTATGAGTCCTGCTCTGAGCACTTCAGCTCCTCATTGTGCTGTGACATAATTGTGGGGCTTATGAGTCTCATTCATGCTTTCAGGGGCTCTCTCTCATCTGTCATAAAGAGGAGATTAATCGAAGATCATGTGGAGCACCTGCATCCATTCCACCGCAGCACAGAAAGCCATGTTTGCCCCCTTGACCCGTCAGGCCTTGTCTGATCCAACTGGTGGTGCATCCTCCCAAAGAATCCCACCGTGTCAACCATTTAGCCCATCCTCCTCGCAACAGAGCGGCGAGCTGGTGAAAAAGGCTGCCATACAGTCACGCCGGCCCACCTCCCCCCTCTCCCACAGCCCGTGACTGATTAACCACACACCTGCTGCACGCCACGTGCCCTCTGTTATATTGTGTCTCAATTATCAACAACAATTTGGCTCATCTTACTGGAATGACAGTTATAAATGCATGCCAGTTCAAGTTTGTAAAAGGGGGTCACTGTGAGGGAGGAAGACTATGTATGCACACTTTGTGGTTATTGTGTGATCGTTGATTCCTGAAGGCCTACTGTTTGCTCACATCAAGTCACAGTCCTCTTTTGGAAGAAGGCTGATACATGAAAAGAGGTTGTGGAGGGTGGGGGTGGAGAGTGTGAAGCAGTTTAATAATAATAGGCAGTGGCACTCACCGATTTGTTTCTCTGGACTTGTCCTGCAGAGTCACACCTTTCAGAGATGCTGCAAGCTGTGCAGGGCCTCAAATCATCTGGCAAGACCACAGAGGAGGTGGCGTCAAGGTCAAGGGAGAGGAAGCAATTGTGTTTGCAGTTGTCCTGCATGGGTGTCTGTACAGGTGTTGGCCTCTGGTGCACACTTATGTGCATTTGTCTTTAGTACTTGAGTGTGTGTGCTCAGATATGAGTAATGTCATGTAGTAGTCCGAATTATGGCTCTTAATCTCTGAGCAAATAATGGCAACAAATGGAGCAACCAAACCTCAGAGGAGCACCTGCCTCAAAAGCGTGCCAGGTGCGAACATTGTTCTGCAGACACAGACTGGAAAAGACAGGCTTCCAGCAAAGTCAGACAGATTTAGTCTCATTGTAAACATTGGTAGCAATCACGCTCAAACACTAAAAGCTAAAGCAGTATGCACACACTTTTACTGCTCTTTTACTGGTTAGTTCTTTTAAGCAACAAAGCCCACATTTCCTCACCCATTCTACCAAAATCTGGGGTCCACAATTAGTTTTATTGGTCCAGGTTTTGGGGTTTTACCGTCCAAATAACTCCCTGGATAATAATAACAATACAAAAAACAGTAGACAGATTTCTTGGGGCTATTTTTCTTTCAAAAGGACATCGTTTTTGAATTTTCAGTTGCAGCAAGCACTTTCTTTCAAGAGATAAACCTAAAATTTCAAAATAATCCTTTCCCAGAAACACTTGTTAGATAAGGCAATAACGGATTAGAAAGGTCTGGTAATGCTCCATTTTAGTGCCACTGTCCGAAGAATTTAATTGTCGAATCTAAACAGACCATAGACATTAGTTTTATTGTTGATGGCTGTGATGAACTGACTTTTCCGTGGCACCCTATCCGTCTTTACAGTTCCAACCTCATCATCCTTCTACTGATATATTCACGGTCCCTCTTATGTACATGTCCAAACCATCTCAGGCCAGCCTCGCTGACTGTCTCCAAAACATCTAACATGTGCTGTCCCTCTTGTGTACTCATTCATCCTACCTTTTAACTTCTGCTACTTCCAACTGCTGTTCACAAATGCACCCACTTTTATGAATGATTAACAACAATGTGGCTCTGCAGTAAGAATCCGGGTCCTAAACTGACCTGATCGCAGTCCAGACTTGTCACCACTGAAAACATATGATGCTTTGCGAATGGATTGTTACGCTAAAGTAAGGTCGCAAACTGTCTAGCTGATGACTTTGATGAAATGGTGATTTTATTAAAATTATATTAATAACATTCCATTTTTTGTAATGGAAGTTGTAAATGCAATTAAGATAAATTAGAAAGACTGGCGACCTGTCCAGGGTGTGCCCCTGCCTTTGGCCAGCTATGCGTCGGGATGGGCTCCGACAGACCCCCATGACCCTGAGAAGGAGTAAGCGGGTATAGATAATGGATGGATAAAATAGAAAAAAATAGTAGTTTGTTCTTGAAAGAGATGCTCATTGATCTTTTCTAATGTAATTGTCTGGGTGTACAAAAGTAAGAAGTAAATAGTTAAGAAACTGAACCAATAAACCCAAATCTGTGGCTCTAGTATTAAGAAATGTCCACGTGTCATATGTTTTGGAGGGGACCTTCAAACGTCTGCAGCATTTGTTTTTTTCCCCCCTCTAATGCGTTATCAGACTAGAATCAACAAGCAGCAGACTAATTGACTTTTCTGCAAACGCTCTTCTCAGTTTCTTATCCATTGTTATTTGTGCAGTGCTCGGTTTAAAGTGTCTCCGGCTATCTTTGTCGGACTTTCCCAGTTAATGATCCACTCAAGGGGTTTGATCTTTATTAAAATGGCACATCCTGATATCCCTATAAACCTTTCTTCTGAGTTACCACACCTTCAGGGCAAAGCAGTTAAGAGCTCGCAGCGGCATGCCTGCGAGCAGATCGGTGTAGAATTTGTGGCTTGTTAAAAGAAAAAGGCGGTCAGCGCCATAAAGCTATGATTTACTGTCAAGGCCAACTGCAGACAAAACACAGTGTCTTGGTGCCCCGACCCCCGCCCCCGCCCCCGCCCCCATCCCCATGTGCAGTCAAACTGGGATTCTACTGACTCACACAAGCAAACGTCCACACACCTGTCTGTTATTTAAGTGACGGTTTTTACTTATCAAACAGGTCTCTTTTAAACTGTCAAAAAGTTGCGTCAGAACAGAAGATTTACACTCCGAGATTTAATAGTTACAACTGCTAACTCTGAGGTTGTTAGTCTAAGAATCTAACGTGGCTCAGTTTCCACCTGGCAAAATGAGCAGCACCAGTCTTTGCCAGGAGGTTGTTGACAAACTCCTCTGACGCTTTTGTTGTTCTCCTGCAAAGTTCTACCTGCTGAGCTCCACCCAGGATCCTCGCACTGCATCGTAAGACCAGGCCAGTCCTGCACCGGGGAGAACATCTGCTCCAAACCAGATGGACTCAGCAGGGTTTCCGGTACTGGTCGGTCCAGGAGGAGCAGCTGCACTCGGGACAGGGAGCCCAAATTCCCAGAGTCGCAACCCATCGTCAATGCTGCGAGGCCAGGAGACAGCTCTGTGTGGGAGAAAACAAACACTATAATTCAGTCAAACAGAACTTGGTCTTCCATTTGGACCAATGACCAGAGCTCTGATTGGTTTGTATAGGCACGTCACTGATGAAAGCATGTCAAGAGGCAGGTCAAAAGCATGTCACGTTCAGAGTTTCAAAGCATCCAAAAATGAAACTCACCCCCACAGTGACCTCAAAAAGGGTAATTTAACAACATTTTCACAAAAATTAGGCAGCATTAAAACAATTTAGTATTTTTTAAACAAATTCAGACGTGAAAATATTTTGTTTTAAAGCACTGATTTAAGATTATGACCATTTCAAAGTCTGCCATAGGACGGGGAAGTCAGTTATGTTGGGATTTCATAACTCTGCAGTACTAGAAAAAAGAGCAATGTTTTCTGATGATGATCAATACAACTAATATACACTTTGTGATCAAATCAGACTGGAAGTGTCCTAGAAATTCACCCAAAGATGCCCAGGAAATTTCCGTTTGATAATACTACCTCATAATAATGACACAGAAAGATTTCAGCACAGGAAAATAAACTTTTAGGAGACATATAATGATCTTTATTCACCAGCCAACAGTTTCCTGAGGTCTTAATAAAACATATGGAACCACCGTGGTCGAAACTACACTTTGTAACCATGTAACCAGCTATGGAACTGGGTTTTACTGCGTAAAGTGACCCCCCCCCCCACCCGGCTGCTTCCTTCAAAAGGGGGTCTCCTATTTAAAATCAGTGCTGCAGGTTTGTGCTACAATCTATAGATGTACAGTAAATGCAGCTTAAACTGATGTTGGTGGGTGAAGATAAAGGCTGACTTTACTAATAGAACCTCTTTAATGTAATGCAAGTCTTAGTCATAAACACATAAAACCACACACACACACACACACACACACACACACACACACACCACACACACACACACACACACACACACACACACACACACACACACACACACACACCAACACACACACACACACACCAACACACACACACACACACACACACACACACACACACACACACACACACACACACACACACACACACACACACACACACCAACACACACACACACACACCAACACACACACACACACACACACACCAACACACACACACACACACACACACACACACACACACACACACACACACACACACACACACACACACAGGCTGCAAAGTTCTCATGGTCACACCCAATTAAAAGGGGATCAGTGACACAGTGGCTCCGTGCCCATGCAGTTCCCCCGGCCCACGCTGGCAAGGCGTAGAGCAGTTTTCCTAACCTAAGGCATTCTCACAGAACATGGTCTGCTGGTAGCACCCCTGCCACACACACAGTGCACGTCACAGAAAGTCTTCAGTTAGTCTTACTGGGGCTATGCAACATGTACAATCTGCAATCTGATGCCACACACACACACACACACACACACACACACACACACACACACACACACACACACACACACACACACACACACACACACACACACACACACACACATTCTTCTACTAAGTGTTTTCAGTTGAGAAGTCATCTTGTAATGTAATCCCTCAGGTGAGAAAAAGGAACTGTTGTCTCTGCTGATAAATTGAGGAGTCGTTGAGAGGAAATCCCTGGGATAACTGCGAATGTAACATAATGTGGCGGGACACACTTTCCGTTAGGCCAGGCATTAGTCCATCATTAGCCAGAAGCAGCCGCAAGATTAACAAACTCTTAGCTAACACGGTGGCAGATAAGAAATGACCAATTCTGCGTTTAAGGGTTGGTCAAACCAGTTGCCACCCAGGGAGGGTCGCAGGAAAACGCTCTTCAGATTCAAAAAGCTCATAGTTTCCTCTCAGTGACATGCCAGAATTAATTTACTGTAGTTCAACTTCTGAAAGTTGTTTATTTAACAGAAACTCCTATCAGGTTTGACGATATCAGATAAGCTAGAGTTCAACCCATCTATCTTGACACTTGACACAAATAAAAAGTAGGGGTGTTTCCCTCTGCAGGAGGAGATCTTACTGTTGTCATGTTGCTTTTTCTGTTAGTTTTAGCTTAAAGGCTTCCCCTACAGGCGTAGAGGTATTCACGTCGCTGTCGTTGGTCTGTTACTCTACCACGCCCTTGTTTTATCTTTCGTCGATACTTTTTAAGTATCTTTGTCGCCCCTGTCATGATGTCCGCTGTGACTCTGTGGCCTAGCTTCACCGTGATCGATTATAGCTCCATAAAGTGATTCAACCTCGTCACAAGGATACGACCATGACCAGGACGGGAGTCCAAATTTAATTTTTGCTGGTTTTGGCCAACAGCAGACAAGAGCCTAAAAGTGTTAGATGAGACTTCATAAAAAACAAACAAAGATTACTCTAAATTAAACTAATATTTTAACATTATCTTTTGAAAAATGTCCTTGGGGTACCCTCCTCTTCATCTGAAAAAAAAAAAACAAAAACACAGGAAAAGCAGTGTGATAAATGTTTTCTTTTTGTTTATTTAGTTTTTTTAATGCGTCTTGTCATCAATCACTTTTTTATGTGAGAATAATTGTACCGATGCATGAACAACTACAGATCTAATGATATGCTCTCGGCTGTTGCATGGATGTATATGTGTAGGAAATTGTTTTTAATGATTTATGAATTTCAAGAAAATGTTACATATATTTGTAATATTTTAAATTGAAACTTGTATATTTTGGATTAAATTAATCTTAAGTGGACTGCAGCATGATCACAGATCTGTATTGCATAATTTCTAAAAACTAAGTTTTGTCCATTTCCCTGTTTGTCAAGTTTAAAGTATGTTTTAGAGGTTGACTCAAAGTTTTGCCACTTTAACATGTAGCCTGATAAGATGTGTATTTTGCATCAAATTCTGCTCAGTGAAGCTTCAAATCTGACACATCCTCTGCAAATGTAAATTGTGCTTCATGTCAGTCTGATAAAAATCTGTCTGGGGCATTATCTCGCATTTGGCAGAGCTTCTGGCTTAAGCCCAGAGTAGATTTTATCACGCTGGTTGCTGTGGCAGCGGCCGCCCTGATCCCTCCATATCCTCGGGGCAAAGGTCTCAGGGGTCACACAGAGTTTGGGGTCAAGCAGCCAGGTTTAACACCTTGTCAGGGATTAGCAGGCGCATGAAGGAGTTGGAACAAGTCTTATTGACTAATATCTCTGCAGCTCAGCACCTCCAGGACACACACATGCAATCAACACAGACATGAACACACACACCCACTTATGCACATCCCATTACCTCTGCTTTTCTTGGGCTGATACAATGAGGAACATACACAGAATGAGACACTGAGTGAAAAAATAAAAATAAGCATCAACAACTGCATTTTCAGTTCTATCTCAATATACTGAAAGACTAGTGGGAATAAAGTCCACCTGAACTGATAACCTGTGATCCTGCAAATGCGCAATGTGTGTTTAAAGAGGCCAAACAAAACATGCCAATCTTAATTGGTTCTGAGTTGTGATTTGATGACAAAAATGTACCATGTAATTACTTACTTTATAGATAGAAAAAAAATTATGAAACGTACTCTACCACTTTTCTGTATTTTGTAATTTTGAAAAATTAAATAATGAAAGTTGTCGGTCTGGCAAAACATGTCTCGTTGCTGGGGAGGAATGAATGGTTTGCAAATCATCAAAAATACTCAAATAATAACACTCTGCAGCAAAAGAAATATTCGCAGCCATCTGTAAAATCTGTTTCCAAGTTTTCCGAGAATGGACAATCTTTTACTGGTTAATCCAAGGTCCTCGCTGATGTCTTTCCTCGTTTGCATTGTACTAACACACACATGAATGATCCAGACCATAAATCTTAATCAAATGCATTTGATCAACTCCACCTGGTTACTCCTTACCCTTAAGTCTTAAAATTTCTGCAAGAATGTAGTTTTTTAATATACCAATTTTACAATTTGTCTTTGTTTTTTGTTTTTTTTTCAATAAATAATGACACTGTTCTACATATTCCAGTTGTTTTTCATATAAAGCTGCCTTAACCTATGTTTAAAGGAAACTAAAGGATTTGTTTTGATGTAATATCTGTGACAAGCTTTGGTCAAAGATGCAGTGCAAAAATTTCCCTTATTAACCGTGTTTCAAGGGGTGGAGTCAGCCACTCAGCTCCACCCATTTCTTTCCTTTAAAATAGCCTTGCACTTATTCAAAGGTCGCTTCAAAAGGTACAGAAAAAACAGCATGATGTAAAGTTAAGTGAAGATAAAGAAGTGGATGCTGGATAATACTACTACCCTCCAAATCTGAACCATTTACTCTTTTCAAAATTCAAGTTTGAATGACTTTCAGATGTAACACAGTTAGTTGGAGTATAGTTGAATCCCTATGACCATCCAGCCAAATGCCACATAGAATCGCTGTTTTCAGAATTTTATCAACAGCCTACAAAATGTCATATATTTCTTATAAGCCAACAATTTAATGCTATTACTGACAGCTGTAAGAAAGCTCCAGTTTTCATTCATGGTCAAAGCTTCAGCCCTGGTGTGTCTGAGATGACGTGGTGGGATGATAATGATAATGGTGTGTTTTCTCCTTGTGTTGTCATACAGAGATTGTGGGCTGACTTCAAATTTAGTTTCATGGTTCCTGAAACCTGTCACCTGAACTAAGACAAAAAAGCCATATGCTGTCATATATATATTTTTTTTACAAGCTTTTCTTTACAACATTTAGAGCCCCCTCTACTGGAACGAACGTGAACAGCAAGTTCACTACAAACCGTATAACATACCTTTAATGCGGAGCTACGGGGACATTGATTTGAGGAGGCTAATTATAATTACAATATGAAAAACAAATGTTTGAATATCAGTTAAAAAGTGACAACCTTACAAAACAATAACAGTCAAAGTGACAGGATTGTTTTACGTTTTTAGAGTTTTTCATTTCGTAATAACTTCAAACATCCAAATAAAAGCATATAAAAGCAATAAAATAAAAGCTTTTTTTTTTTTTTTTTTTTTTGATAGACTGCATGCTTGGTACCTGTATCAGGAGAGAAGCAGTGTGATGAGTCTGATGGCTGGTCCAGAGAGAAACAAGAAGTTGACGGAGGGCAGACGGCCTCCAGATCATCAAACATTTGTGACTGACTGGCGCTGAGCGCTGAGCAGCGTGATGCTGATGAGTGTCCTGCAACAGCAGAGCGGGTGTTTTATAGTTACTGTTATTAAACTGTCATCTGTTGATGAGGAGGATTAAAAGCAATTTTTGATCATGTGTGGGTGAACTGGGTTGTTGCATCAGAAAATAAAGAATTGCATGAAAAACTGTAGAAAAAAGTATTATCTAAATAAGATGCCTGCACCACTGAGGCGTCAGACTTAAAGGTGAACAAATAAAAAAAAACAGCTAAACTTTCTTATTTCATACTTGGACATTTTGTTTTCTTTATACTAATAAGTATCGAAGTATTGAATAATAGAAATATTTCTACTAAACATGTTTTTTTTGGTACAATAACGGCTGAAGCCAAAAAGACATGCATGTGTAAAACAAGGCACATTCTAGAGCGGTGTTAATTTCTGGGAGAAAGTTTTCTTCTCACAATTTAGCTCCATTCTTTTGGAAAGATTGATGACTTTCCAGATTCATGTATTGATGGATTAAAATAATGTTTACAGCATATATATGCATGCAAAGCCTTTACCCTGCAACCTTTTTTTTTCCTGCATGAATTGTACAAAACTTAAGCCAAAGAAGCACTGCAGTGACATAAGTGGTCCTTAGGTTATATTTATGCTTAAAATTTGGATATATTTGCTTTATCTTAATTACTTCCTCAGGAGACTAGATGGATGTAATACTTTTTATGGCCTGGCTGGTTCAGGTCATTTTTCCTCTTTCGTCAGGCAGTTATTTATTTATTTATTTTAGTCGTTAATAAAAAAAGAAAAAGAGCTTGAATGCATTCCGATGCAAATCTACTGATACCATAACGGTGTTCATATAAATATAACATAACTAAGCTGGGACAGGCTCCAGTGGCCCTGAAAAAGAAGAAGGAGGCACAAAAGAACAAGGATGAATACTTAGTTAACAATAGTTAACAAATGACAATAGCACAGATGTTTACAACCAATAAAAACAGAAAAAAAAATACTGCAACTACGTGGAGTGCCTTTTCTTGTTCAGCTATGGCACTTATTTGGATCTCCTCAACCTTAGCTCAATCTTGTTGTCGGCTTAGTTAAATCCTGACCCTTCCAGGCGTAACTCCCTGACATCTGGATGACTGTCAGGGCCGGGACGTCCAGGAGTGACGCCCCTCAGGTGGGAGGTGTTACAGTGAAAAAGGCAGATATAGTCTGACCTCAGGGCAAACGTAGTCCTTGTTTTACCTGTAATGAACGCAGGACAAGAAAATCTGCCCTCAAGGCCTCATCACATCAGACCTCACTCGGTGAAACAGGAGAAACTGTCAGGCTAATTACTCATCTTCTCCGAGATCATCCAAACAAAACTGTTTCACTTCAGCCTGGTTTAAAACTCAGAGGATTAGCGAGAGAAACTGTTTCACTGGGCGGCGTGGTTTGTCGTCACCCTGAAAGGGGCTTGTTGCGGCTTTTCTCACATTAGAAATGCAGAACAGCTTGGCACGGACAAAAGGATAATATATACAGAGGCTCCAAAAGGAAAAGGCAAACTCAGCTCCTTCGCGTCTGCCCACATGGACGAGTATGAATGTACACATGAAGCCACCCTCACACAGTCAAGTATGTGAACAACGACACGCACGCACCACTGCACTATTGTGCACTTGAGCAGCTTGGCGCTCCTCTAAGAGAGACAATGGAAGGACTTGACTTGACACTTCAAAGCATATTGCTGCTGTCAACCGGGCTGTCATTGTAAGCCGTTGAGGGTTGCACTGAGTCAGGGCGAGTTTTTCGGGGAGGTTAAGGGTGTTGGTGGGGGTTCGGTGGGTTTGATTTGACAGAGCTGAGGGGAAGACAACGCCTCCTCTGTGCGCCTGTGGCCCTCTTTTTCTGGTCAAAGTGCCAAGCTGAAAGGCCTTGAGTGGGGAGGCCAGGCCAGGCCAGGACAGTGCCCTGCTTCATTGTCAGGGACAGTTAAACTCTGGAGATGTTGCTCAAAACAGGTCAGTTTGGGGTCACTTTGTGACTGTTGGGGATCTGAGAAATCCCTTTTGGAGGTCACAGTGGGGTGATTGAGATGAGGAGCCTATGTGGCCAAATGCACTGTGGGTAAAAAGCCTCTCGCTCTGCTGCAAATACAAACTACTTCATGTGCAAGAGCCAGCTTTCTTACAAAGCGACTCTTTGAACGCAAATATCGCTGTATAACCTTTTTCAGGATAAATACAGTTTGCGACCACTTCATCTTTTAAAACCTTTTTTAGCATTCCTTGCAGAACAATTATGTAGGTTTTGCAGATGCGCAGAGAAAAGGTTCACAAAGTCTGCAGAACTCATCCGACACCTGATTTTATCTGGTTCACAAGAGCCCCTGGAGGACCATGTTGGCATCTAGCCACTGGATGTCAGTACTAAAAATGAAGCCGTTTCCTACAACTGTTTTATGGCTGAGGGATGGATTTTATGAAACACGCTTTTTGATAATATCCTGTGTGTTGCTACTTTGCCAAAGTTTATGCGATAAACATTATGGGTCCTATGAGTGCAGCCTGGACAGGTCAGCAGCCACTCATGGAGCAAGACAGGCAATTCAGAATCAGAATTAGGAAATCCTGCATATTAGGCTAATTACAATGGGAGAAAGCCAATATAAGCTCAACACAGGAAGGCTTCAATTAGGATTTTTCTTTTTTAAGGGACGTTTCACCTGTAAATCTCCTAACCACTGCAACTCTGTGCTGCCTTTTCACTGTTCATATAAGCAGAAATCAGTGCCTCAAGTGTCTTGTTTACGGCTGGGTGCATTTCAGATTTAGTCCTAAGCAGCGATAGAGCTGTATTTTAAATGCAGAACCTCTGTTCAGTGGTTGATTTACGTCTTGGTGCTGTATGCCACCGTTGTACATCATTACTGAAGGAACTGATTCCTAAACCAGTAAAAAAATAAGAGCAAAGTCGCAGTAAACTGGAATTCTCTTTTAAGCTCGACACGCTGCCACACTGAGACCACATTGAACTTGAATTGCCTCCATCTGCGGTGAAATAAATGAACTGGTGACACTCGCACTGTGTCTGCAGTGAAGAGAACAGCGTGGTCCGATACAGCACGGGCCCCCTGCAGCACAGCACCACATAGAGAACAGTACATGTCTCATACAGAAAGGAGAAAATCCCCACACAATTTCCACATTGTTTGCTTTCTTTCATAAAGTTCCTGGAGAAGTCAGATGTCAGTGGCCCTGTCCTTTATCCCCATTGGGAACGGTAAATTAGGGGCTGCAGGAAAGCCTCGGAGGTATTCTATTGTGGAGGTTCAACCCAGTGTTGTGCCGTCAGCGAGTGGTGGTCAGTGTGGATTTATGGCCATCGGCTTCACGTCTCCCTTTCGGAGCCCAGAGAATGGTGAAAGCATCGGGGAGCCAAGGCTGAGAGGCATGGCACACGAGGTAGGGACTCCAACTTCTATTGTTGGAGCCTCACGCCTTTGAACAGGGAATCAAATGGTACCAGCGTTTCATCAAAAGCCGCCCTTTCCATTCCTGATTTAGAGGAAAAAGAAAAGCTTTCTAGATTATTTCTAATGTGGTGGGAGGTGGTGCTTTCACTGTGTGTTGATGGGGGCCGGAGCATCTGAACGCCTGACTATGGATGCCGGCTTTGATTTTGCCGTTTGGCCTCATCTCTTTGTTACTAGGTGGATGTCCAGGTCTGTTCAGGACAATCAGGTCCCCTAAAAAAGCGAGCCATGGTGCAGCGCTGGTCGGGGAGGAGGGAGTGAATCATTTGTGGTAATATCGTACCTCTGACGGGGGTGATGGGAGGCAGGACAGACCAGCTGTGAAGCTCTAGCCGAGACGCTGGAGGAGAGGGGGTCAGCTTTGCTCCTGAACCTGAGCAGACAGTGGTCCTCTGTGGACTCGGGCAAGAAGACCAAGTGGTGGAGGGAAACGCCAACGTAACAGGGCCTTGGTCAGAAGACATGGACTGCAGGAGATCAGGATCTGTAGACGTGTCTATGAGATTTTCTGCCACTTGTACGCTTGTGTTTCTCCTCTGAGGTTTGTCTGAGTCTGGATTAACATCTGGCATTGAGCAAGTTAAGATGGGTTTGGGTTGACCAAGGAGCAGCTCCTGCAGTGGACGGGTGGGTGTGCTCGTGGTGTTCCTGAAGGATTGATGAATGTCTGATTCTGATGGAGGGTAAGAGGCCAGAGGGGACTGCATCACTGAGGGAAGCTGAGACGGCGAGAAGCAAACACTCCCCTCTGCATCTGAGTCCACCATGTCTGCTGCTGCAAAGCAAAAGAAAAACAAAACACAATTTGAATGAAGTGTAATTCAAGACATTGCTCCCTCACAGGAATCAATTGCACAAGTGTTATGCTTTGCCGATTGTGCTGCTTTAATTCATAAAATGTCAAAATTCATCAAGGGAATGTTGGATATTTTTAGCTCTCATGGTCCCCCTACAGGCCTGGAGGTTACATCGCTTTTACGATACTGACCAAGATTTACCCTCGTTTGGTCTCTAGCTTGGTCAGTATCACCAATTTCCTCCATCACTACTCTCTTGAGTCTCTTATTTGTCTCTTTCATGATGCCCACCGTAGCTCTGTGTTGTTGTAAGAGATGGAGACATTTCTTACAAGCAAACAAATATTCCATCAAATGAAACTGAACCTGATATTTTAAGAAGAACTGGTGTTTTCTAATGCTTTAAAAAAAAAACTCTTCTGGATAAATCCGTATCAGAACTATCGCTAGCCTGACTATGAAGGAGATTCATTGATTCATGGAAATTTTACCGGTGGTGTTGTCACTCTGAACGTCAGAACACACTGGACTCGACAAACTCGGGCTGAGCAAACTGGACGATGGACGACTTAAATGTGAAAGAGACCCCTGCGAGAGGGAAGTCTGTGACGTGGAGCACGTTGATCCAGCAGGCTGGGGTTTCGCCTCCGAGCTCGGCTCCACCAGAGTGGGCTGCTGCTCATTTTCCACGCCACGATCTCCATCTTTTGTCAGAAGAGGTGGAAGAAGCGGAAGAACGTCGCAGACAGGTGTTGGAATGCTGCTCAGCTTTCTTTGGCTTCCGGAGTGAGGCTGAGGTGTCCTATGTTGGGGAGGTGTTGGATTCAGGATGGATGGTGGTGGGGCAGGAGGGAGCTGGACACCAGGAAGGAGACCAGGAAGAACAGCAGGACATCTTCCTCCAATCAAACCCACATTCTGCCTGGCAGCTTGTCTTCTTCCAGGGTTAAGGCGGACGTTTCCTTCAACTAAGACAGAAAAGAAAAATTACATTCCAGCATAGAAATGATTTCTGAATAAAATAGATACCGACTTTATTGAGTTTCACTATCCAAAGCCACTTTCTCCCCCCACCATGTTCATTTAAACTTCTGGAGTCTGCTTGTGACATGTTCGTTCCCACTTTCCTCAGTCGAGCAGCAAACACTTGTTTCCCCGCTGAGTGAGTCGGCCTGCTAACAAAGGCAGCGAGAAAATCGCCCCAGAGCAGCAGCTGCACGTTTCCCAACTCCGTGTTCACAATGGTGATCAGACCTGACGGCAGCGGAGCGCGAAGCTGGAAATGCTGGCTACAGGTGTCCTGGAAGCTGTCTTGGGCAGCAAGGGCTTGGAGAATGGATTCAGGAGTCGGTGGTATGGGAGGTGAATAACATGCTGAAGGGGGTTCTGATTGCTTGGGTTATTTAAATGAGAATTTCAGGACTTCTTACAAGACAGGGCTCATCAGTTTCTCTACATCTTGATGTATAAATTGTTCATGAAATCCAAATTAAACTTTTACCTGGTAAAAGAAGTAAGAAAATCACCTCTTTCTGCACATCCTTTCACCTTTAATTTAACTTCAAATCCATACAGCACCAGCCATTTCCTCTTCCTCTTATTTTTTTGTTGACCACTGACTCTGTGTGTGTGTGTGTGTGTGTGTGTGTGTGTGTGTGTGGTGTGTGGTGTGTGTGTGCTGCAGCAGAGGCATTAGAGGGGGCGATGGTTGAAGGGCGTCACACAATCTGCTCTTGTTTCCTGGGGGTCTGCTGCCCAGAGGAGTCAGCACTCTGGAGAGCACATTTCTGCACTGCCTCCTCTTACAATACCCTGCCATTCCCATCTGTTATACACACAGGAACGTATACATGAACCAGTGTGTGTGTGTGTGTGTGTGCATGTGTGACTGATGTGCATATGAATGACGTGTCAGGAGTGCAAAGCCTTGGCGTTGGGCGCAGCACGTTTCTTTGGGGATGAGGGTTTAAGGATGATTGTGAGGGAGCCAACCACCATATGGCAGAATAATTAGTGTTAGACCTCGATGCTGAACGATGCGGCCCCTCCTCTGTTACACACACACACACACACACACACACACACACACACACACACACACACACACACACACACACACACACACACACACACACACACACACACACACACACACACACACACACACACACACTAAGGCCGGTTGAAAGCAGTGCCCTGCTGTGAAGCTGAGGTAGGTGCGAGAAAAATGCCTTCACATCAGAGGGCTGGGCTCTGAAAGAAGCGGCGGGTCTCCCTGCTGCAGGCCTTTCACTCCCAACAGTGGGCTGCCAGGAGGGCGGCGCTGTGGGCACTTCCTCACCAGAGAGGATAGGCCAGATTTTCACATACTTTTCCAAACACAGCCACAGACAGATTACAACTGACAACGAGGTTGGTGGCCTTAACCTCGATTGTTCAGGAGAGAAGGAAAGCAAAGGAAAAAAAACTTAACGTGTCAGCACCCGCCATGTTCTAGCTGTGATGGTGTGAAGACGCCATATGTTTTATTGACAAGACTCACCCTCAAGCATTTGGGTTTTTGGTAAAGTGAGAGCGTGCGTGTTCCCCTGAGATGGAAGCCGCTGTTTGGACTTGGAATTTGGGAAATAATACGGGTGAACGTCTTCCGGCCGAGCTTTCATATGGGAGAGGAACCGAGGACACAGCGAGGGATGGTGAGCTGGACGTTCATGGACCTGCACGAGAAAAGAAGAAAGACGAGTGGGTTCATCATCAGGTTCTGGAGTTCCCTTTCAATAAATAAAAACAAATCATGTGAATGAAAGAAGCAAAACAACAGAAATGATAAATAACAATAAATAAAGGTATTAATACATTTATTAAATGGGTAAAACATTGATACAGTAAATACACACGTAAACGCTGCTGCTGCTGTCCGGACACTCTTGAAAAAGAGATATTTTATCTCAACAAGGTTTTCCTGGTTAAACAAATGTTAAATGAAAAATTAAATAAATCACTAAAGTGGCAGAAAAATCAAGACAGAATCAAATAAATTTTAATAAAAAAAAAGTTTGGCTGCAGAAAAAAAAGACACTTTTTTAATGAATGAATAAACATGTAAATTACAATTACAATGCAAAATATTCATCAACATATTCATAAAACACTCTGTATAGGGTTAAAAAAAGAAAAGTCAGTTTCCATCAATTAAAAAAAGATGAACACAAACCAACGTAAAAGGTTTTATCAACAATTTAATTTAGATTTGAATCAACTATTGAACCTTTTTTAAATATAAACTGGCAGACTGAAACATGTAATACCCTAAACTAAATCAAATATTTAGTAAATCTTTACTACTTGCTAAATAAAATATACTAAAATCAATCTTTATTGCAACCATTTGCTTTTGTTAAAATTGTTTGTGGAGCCCCGTAGTGCTCCATGTTAAAGAAAACTCAAATGATGCACGTTACCACCACCGCCCCCTTGTGACGACACAAGAGAGCAACACCCAGAGCAACTCCTGATCTCCTCCCTTTACTGCTTGCCTCCTCGGAGAAGGAGATGAGACCGAAAATTATCTCAGGGGTGATAAAACATCAGAGCAAACTGCCTGAGAACAAAAGCGAGATAAAAGCGGGTCAATATTGAAAATGGAGACGGCTGTTTGCAGCACGCCAAACAGTGAGACCCTGTAAAGTCCACAGCATTGGTGCCAGTGACTCATTCAGTCCCTCTCTGGCCTTCAGAGAGCAAACAGTTGTAATAAATGGGCCAGAGACATGGGGCTTTTATTTGTCTTGGATTTAAACTTCATCCAAAACAAAGTTCAGCTCCTTTTCCTTTTAACGCACAATAAAAACAAGCAGAAAATGCTCAGGAATAACATGCGTCTGCCACAATACCTTTAGACAGAAAGGAGGGACGAAGGTGGGGTGACTGACTGTGACTCATAAGGAGGATCAGCTTTTAAATCCCTGTACCATCTGAACTGATTCTCTTTATTTCAGATGTGGAGGCTTTAAAGATTTGCATTCTTGTGATGTAAAAAGGGAGAAGTAACAACAGAACAAGAGGTGCCGAGAGGGCTGTTCCTGTCAACGCTCCTCTTCCTCACCTGCTGCCTTTCCATCACTCACAGGCCAGTCTTAAGCCTGAGTTGGGCTTTGTGAGACTAAACTCAGCTGTTTTTTTCAAACTTGTGGCCTTTTGAAGAACAGGTCCAGGTTGCGAATGTTAACGTAGTTTTGCACTGACACAAAAGCAAAAAGGCGGATCTACAGCATTCTAACAGAGCGTGCTGCTCCTACACACCTGATCGCCTTTCCCGGTCGTCATCCTGTGAAGGGTTTCCAGGAGCGTTTGTTGAAGTTGTAGCTCAGGGTAAGACCGGTGCTGCTTTTGGTATATGCAATGTAGTATGGAGTATGTACTACCAACGTAAACACTTGTTTTGTTGGCAAAACAAGCACATACCAGTATGCACTATGCAGTATTGAAAATGGCCCCAGCATTTCACTGTGCTAAACACAGTGGTCCAGATGTTCCCAACATGTTCCCATCAACGTTGAGACCAGTTCCCAACACGACAGGACAACAGGGAAAATAAAACCATTATGATCCAAACTCACTGTGAATGTTGCAGCTGTACATGCACTATGTGCAGAGTATGATTCAGATTTTAACACAAACTATTCCATTAGAAAGAAAAAAAAAGGAAAATTTATCGGGCTCTGCTACTTGTAAACAAAGTTTGTCTTTGATTAATTTACGTTCGTTTCAAACACATGCCTTGCGAACTTCAATAGCAACAGCTAAATCCAGTGAGGGGAAAAGTCTAAGTCTCTGTCATCCGAACATGAAAGAAGTAAAGCTTTCAAGCCTGTCGTGAACCCCGACTTTGCAGAGCGTCTGACTTCAAGTATCCACAGACAATCAAGTCTCCACTGTGGAGCTCTGGAGCTTCTTTAAGGTGCACCTTTAGTGTCACTGCCGCTGTTACGGTTGTGGCATATTCTTTTAATTTGTTTTTAAAAACTTTAAAAATTTAACAGCGATTTAACAGTAAGTTGTTTTAAATTTTTATTTTAGATAAAAGATGATTTCAAACACAGTGTCCATTAATCCCTGCTACATCTGCCTTGCTGTTGTGATGCCCCAAGTTAAGAAAAGTGCATTTCCTCAAATGACCACTAGACGCCGAACCAAAAGCAAGGCAATTTCTATTAACTTCTATGTTTAAATCTCCAACATTGCAGCTCAGAAATGGATATTTACTGCCTGGAACAAAAAAATTGGTTTCGGTAAACATTGCATATGGTTTGCTGTCATTCTTTAATATAATATTTACATAGGAAACTGGAAAATAAATCTCACGTTTAACTGTGAGATGTCACAGCAGGAGGCATTTCCAGCAGTGACAGTAGATGGGACTGTACTTTCTGCAGACACCCATAACACTGGCGTGGGCTCCTTTGGGTCCCTGCAGGCCCCCAGGAAACAGGCTGACCTCCTGGCGTCAGGCAACCCACACGCTGTCCTCACACAGCCAGAACTGGCTAATGTCATTACGGGCCTGTTTGTGGTCAACAGCTCTCTGATTGAGATATACAAGTAGCGCTGCTCGATGAATGTAGGAAGTCTATTAGTAAGTCAGAGTCCCAGATGGCCTGTGGAGGACAGCGTTGCGTGTGCTCCTTCATCACCCCCCCTTACCTCTAGACCCGCACACATGCATACATAAGCGGTGATACGGACACGCACGCACACTCGCACGCACTTAATTACACTGCCTCCAAGTGAACCCTCTGACAGCCGGACGACTCCGAGCAAAGACAGAAGTGTGTCTATGTCCCGGAGTCTGCAGGAACAGAGAATTCTTCACAGAGCTGATGCACAAGAAAGCCAGGCTTACGGCCTAACAAGGTTAAACCCCTGAAAAAAGAGTGACTTTTTAAATCATGGAGATTTGTGTTTCTGTGGGGTGTAATTAGCTTTGCTGCTGGGGAGGAGAGGGGGGTCGCGATGCTGGTGAGAGGCAGAGCGGGGGACGACGACAGTGGGGCGCATTGTGGACTCCAGCGGATTCAGGGGAGTAAATCTGATTATCAGCTCGTGTCAGAAGCCAGGCTCAGATGCAGCTTAGCATTCAGAGCAACTTTCTACTTTTGATTGTTAGACAATGACCCCGATTTACAGGCACCCGCAGACCCAGTGGGCCCAACTCAGCCCTTGAAATCACTCAGCACTGCAAGAAGACAGCGCCGCAAAACGGATTTAAAAACACCGTCAATCAAGGTTTGTGTTGGATGTTTGACGTGAGACACTTCTGTATTTTCCTGTTTTGGTTCTCGGTCATCCATGTTCAAAGAATCTGGGAGCTCATTTTTCAAGTTCATACTTCCAGGAACCGATTAGAGTTTATTTGATGCAGAGATTTTGGATCTAATGAAACAGAATCCTAATTGGTTCCTTTCTACCTATACATATTCCTTTTTTACATGTTTTCAAAATCTATTTTGGTGGGTTTAGGTCACGGCTGGCGTTAAATCCAGTCTGTTCAAGCACCCAGTTCATCACATACCGTCTTCTCCTGAAGAGTCTTTTTGAGTATAGCCTGGACAGCCATCAGATTTTTCTTTTATTCTCTTTTCTCAAATAATTCATCTGGTTCCTCAGGATCCTTTGACTTTGACTTCCAGGGGGTTAACAGACAATTAATGAAATAATCTAGTGAATGACTGTTTGGGGGTTTGTTTCAAAAACAGTCCCCTGAAATAGACTGGAAGTAGAGGAATATTGTAAAATGTTCACAACACTTGAACTATGGGCTACAAGTAATCAGGTGTGAAACTTTTTAAAAATGTTTAAGTTTAAATTTTATTTAATTTAACGTTTTTAAACCTTTCGTATTTCAAGTAGATGAAGTAGTCGTACTATGGCTGTGCAACAGTAGGTTTACACATAAATCACTGACTCATTTAAATTTTTGTCATATTTTAGGGTATTTATCGTCACATAAATAAAGTACTACTTTTTTTCCCCCCATTTTCAGTCCTCATCACAGCACCTTCTGAGGAGAACTATCACAAACAACCAAAGACACAAAGGTTTACATTATCTTGATCTTCAGTGTTGATACTATGACTTTTACTAAACTGAATCTACAAAGCTTATGTTGATCAAATTGTACCTCAGAAAACTGTGTCCCCTCAGTTGAGGGGATGACCGTTGAAGATGGTGATATCTATCACTGATGTTCCCAATCTGTGGTCATACATCTTACAAAGTGAGTGATTTACTGCCAGCTGACTCATTGGTCTTTCGTTCGAAGATTGCTTGAGACCATATATGTGAGAAATCCAACAACTTTCACATTAAATAACAATATTAATTGTTGCATCTTTCCCTAACCATGACCAGGACCAAAAGTATTTTAACCCAAAAGCTACAACAAGTCTTTTTTTTTTTTATGCTTATTGTTGAATACCTGCAGTCAGCGTTTGCCGATGACGGTGGTCTACAGTTGTCAGGTCATCGTCGTACCATCTAACAAGTACCATACTTAATGTCGTACCCAAGATCAAGCAGGTGCAAGTTGTATGGCGTGAGGTCTAGTGATCTTATGTCAGTGTAGAAATAGTGCACATAGAAGCCCCTTGTTGTTGGTGATGGTGATCTGGTAGGTTGTTAGTCTACAGGTGGATTTCCACTACACAGCCCAGCTGTGTTTCCACTAAACGGTGTTTTGTGAATGAACGTCATTCTTGTGAGATCTCAACCCGACGTTTTTATGGATGTAACTCTCCCATAATCTTGTGCTGTGGGACTTCTCTTCAAAACTAAGAAGAAGAAGATCTCAACTCTGGAGAACATGGATGGAAATATCTTTAGTTTTGGACAAATCGATGATATTATGACTAACGCTTCTGCTGTTGTGAAAACAGTCAACAGAAGACAAAGTCAACGGATGATCATTCCAACCGTCATCTGGTCAGGTCATCTGACTGATTGTGTCACATCTAGTGATTCTAGGTGTTTCCTTTACAGGTTTCTCTTTGTGCAATTCTTCTGGTGATGGAAACTCACTAAATGAATTTTTCTCAAGAGGTCTGTGGACCTCGTGGTTAAGGTCCTTGAAAAATAGACGAAACATAACTTGGGTTATGCACATATTTCCAGGCTAATCTGCTCTGACTATGCAAAGGATTCCACATCGGGGAAGGCTTAAGGTTTAAATTCTTCCTTCGCTGCATTGTTGGTGCATTCTGACCTGCTTCGTTACATTGCAGCTCGTGTCCCAGGTAACGGTACCGGAGCTTCAATGCCTGTATAAAGCATGCTGTTGGGTCAACAGCCTCTTGTCAGGCCGCCTGTCTGTTTAGACAGCAACACCCTTGTTGTAAAACCTGCGTGACTATATGATGGGAACAGTTTTACCATCACAATTGCCCCTCGTGATTTATTAGATATAGCAGGAGCAGAGCAGAAGTGGAGAATGGCGGAGGCTGATGGCAGGCCTGATGAACTTGCTGAATGCAGAAGCAGTGGAGGCAGTTGAGGATGTAAATGAGGCTGTAAGGACCAGTGGGCCTCTTTGTCTGATGACTTTACTTGTTTGTTTAACCAGAGGCCAAGACAGGAAGCCAGCCCACACAACTCTGATGTCCCCATGGCAACCCCACTGTTAATTATGGCGCATCCACTCCCAGGTTCTTTTCAGGAAAAGGGAAAGTTGGGTACTTGTAAGTGTTAGAGGAGAGAAAGAAGAAGAGGGCTGCATGTGCGTGTTTTGTGTCTTTTGTGTTACTTGTTGGAGGGATGACAATAATACGGGGACACGGTTTAACTTTCGTAAAGCTTCACAGAATTAAACATTTTAAAAATCAATGTTCTTTTAGTTAATGTGGACTTAAAATCGGATCATTAGTTTATCATTTATCAAAAAAAAAGCAACCAACATGTTGATTTCATCCTCTTGGATGAAATAGCTCTCTGAAACTGTGACAGAAATATTATGATTATTCCTTTTAAAATGACTAATTAAAAATGTTGTAACTAAGAGTTAGAGACATGAAATGAACATTGAGGTGTCTCGTTTGTCTTTGTGTTGGCCTGTGATGGACTGGCGACCTGTCCAGAGTACGCCCCTCCTTTCTCCTGCTGACAGCTGGAATAGGCTCTAGCCCTCCCATGACCCTGAACAGGATAAAAGCGAGAATAGGAAACTGCTGAATAAATGAATATTGAGAGAAGCTCAGCCAAAGCACTGTATTTTGCAATCTTAACAAAAGCGATTCGGGTCTGCACCAAAGTTTATGGATTGTCTTCTTTGTCAAAGCTCCATCTCTTCACTCAATGGCTTTTGTGCAATGTTTCTAACATTCACACAACACATAACCTAACTAATATTTCACAAGTGTGTATAATTTTTAGGGTTTGTTGCCATTGCAACACCTGGAAATTTACATTTAAAGTGCAGTGAGCCTCTATGGGAATTCCTTCTCCTGACACGACCTTCGGAGATTTAAACATTTGATCAAAAAGGTGTTTACACGGCAGTCATTTGGAGATGAAATGGAAAGCTTCTGTTGCATTCGGCCTTTCTTTTACATGGGAGCATCATCAGTCCTATGAGAATGGTGATACCACGGTCACACTATGCACATGCTCAAGTTTTACTTGAAATAGCCATGCAGGACATCAGTTACAGCAATGGTGGGCTACAGATTTACATGTGTGTGTGCTGGTGAGTCCACGCAGTTTATGAACACTCTTCCAGCAAAGTGGATATTTCTTCCAACTTGACTAAGATCAGTGAATTCATCTGGACAAAGAGGTGGAAAATCAGTGCACCTCTGCATTAGCAGCTGTGAGGGGGACCTGCTTTATCCGCAGGTGCGCCAGTTGGTGTGTCATCACAAAGATACACTGCCATCTAATGGCCCGGCATACTTCTTACAGCATTTTTGGTCAACCTTGCGAATCTGTTTGCGTGACGACCGTTCTTATGGCATCATTGTGTAAACTTGACCTTACAAAAACACTGGGTGTGACAGCGGACTCTCTGTTCAAAATAAATGATAGAGGTGAAACCCAACTTGGAGCTCTTCAAGCAGACCAGGCAAACCAGAGCAGGAGTGAGTCTGATCTGATCTCTGTCTTTATGGGAGACATGACCTTGCGGTTCATCCAGTGGAACCAAAGTTTGCTTCCAGAAGATTTGGTAGCTCCTTGCTGCATTGCCGGGACTCTCATGTGCCAATATTCACACTTAGGCACTGCACAAAACACAGCACTTGTTCTCTAATAAGGACAATATCACTTCACTTCATTTACTTTCACTTTTATTTTAAATCAACCATGCCTAGACACATAAATAAATATTCCGTCATCTTTAACTTAGCACTTCAGTTATGTAAGTCTCATAAATATGCATCTACTCATAAACAGGTAGTATTTATCAGATAGTATTCATCCATAAGTATTCGGTAACTCACAGAGTAGCGGCAGACTCCTCTATCCCACAGATTGGCCTTGCTGACAAAGGACACATAAATTGGTCTCTGTAGAAAAAAAGAAGCCAAATATAAATGCATTGCTGGCTTAAAAAACAACTGTACACGTACTTATTTAAAAGCAGATCTATGATCTCATACAGTTAAAGATTGTATGAGATCATACAATTAAAAGAGCTGAACTGATTTCTGGGACTCTGTCTCCTGCTAAAACGAACATTAGGCAACAGAATGGACTCTGGAGATGTTTATACCCCCATGACTGCCCTGATAACCCTTCTGTCTTGAATATTGCTGCTGTGAGACATCTCCAGAGGCTTGATCTCCGACTGCAGAAGCTGAGGACTCAATAAGAAGTCTGCCCATTTCTCATCTGCAACGAGCGTCTGCCCCGTGTCTTTTTTTTCTATTCTTTTTTTTTTTTTTAACATGTAGCTTCCTAAGAACAGTATGATGGTCTTTTAGTTAGAGAGCATCCATTTGACCTGTGAAAGTGGATTCTGTGTTAAGTCATCAATCACGGGAGGACACATCACAAGCCAATGTCCAGCAGCTCATCCATCTCTCTGTGCAGCTCCTGGCAGCTCCCAGAAGATCTGACTCAGCTCCAGTTGATCCGCTGCAGGGTGCAAGAGACCAGATCTTACTAGGATTCACCCCCTCATTCATGGCCTGCAGCCCCGGAACAGAGATGGTGAAAGGGGGCAAAAGGGGTTCACAAGGTGGAAGACAATGGACCTTGATGTGTGTACATTGTGTGTTTCCCTTTCCACTGGAGTGCACTGGGGTTGAGCTCTCGGGCAGCTTGTGCCAGACTCTTGAACCCCTTCAGTCCCACAATAAGAGGCTAGAGGGCAGCGTCGGGTCTGACCAGCTCTTTGTCTTCATATACTTGCTTCAATTAGACCATACATTTAGCCTTTAACAAAGCAAAGCGTGTATGATTATACACATTATACCAGAAATGCATCACAAGCTCTTCACCCTTATTAGATGCCATAATTGCAGCTGAATAATGAATAATGAACTGACAGGCCAACAACCACCAGGATCCCAGTAAATGGTGGGATCTTGTGGCGCAGTAACTTTGATGTCACTAATTATGCTGAATGCAAAATCAAGTGCATTTTCAGACAGGAGAGCATGAAGTGATTGGGGGCTGGGTCACCTTTTCACTAAAATATAAAGAAGAAAACAGACTAAAAGGGCAATATTCCACAAAGAAATGTTGTGTCAGTTAAGCCTTTAGAAAGATGCTCCCATAAAAATAAATTAAAAATAAGAAAAATCAGCAGCTAAGGGGTTGTCAAAAATGTCAGTGAAAGATAAAAGAACAGAAATTGACAAAAAAAACCCCATCTTGATATTTCCAGATATTGTTTAAGACTTTCTTTAAAACGAGATGTCCGTCTTATTACTAATAACTACATGTCGTAATCCTGACTTTTGTAAAAATATTACTTTTTACTCTTTGCCAACTCCCTTAACATTTCACCACATGCTGAAGTATCATTAAGCTACTGAAATAAAAATTACAAATTCTGTTTAAGAAAACTAATCTGCCATTTATTCTTACACAGCTGGCTGCAAGGAACACGGCTGGGAAACACTTTCAATCATACCATCGCGTAGACATGAGATACTCGAAGAGAACAGCTGAAATTATATTTCATACCAATGTAACCCTGTTGAACCTCTTAAGCTTTCCTGAAAGACGCCGGGGGTCACCACAGGTTAATTCTTGTGTTCCACTTATTGATGTTTTCCATGGCGTGAGTTTTACTTTGGACGCCCTTCCCGACACAACCCCTTTCATTTTTCCGTGGACTTGGAGTTGGTACCATGAACCACGACCCCTAATGGCTGGGTTAACCTTGTGAAATGAAATATTGCAATAACATTATACATTAAAACAAGCAGCGTCATGGATAATTTGACAAAGACAAATGTGTTTAATGACCAGTCAGTTTAAGTCTGTATTAAATTTAGCTTTAAATTTAGCTTTCTTGTTTCACTGGAGCACTTTGATCGACTTATATATTTATTTATATAATGATTATTTACAGCCATTATTTTGTATGTTTAGATGATAAAGTTCCATATTTTTGTTTTATTCTTCTGTGATTGTTTTATATGCATCTAATTTTGTACAAATGTCTTGTCCCAGGATTCCTCCAGTTCGGATCCATCAGGATTTGATCTCTGCGTTTGCCCATGATGCGGTCCTGCCGGTGCCGAGTGAGGAAGTTCAGCTCAGCCGGATGAAGCCAGCCGAAGGGGCTTAGGGATCTGGATGGGACGCCTACCGGACACCTCCTCGGATGTCACTGTCAGATCCCCAGTTACACAATAATACTGGACTAAACACCACTAATATTCACTGCAGAACAGTGCTGCGCTTTTTTTTTTTCCTGCATGGTCTGTGTTGAGCGTGCCAATCCTAATTAGCTGTCAATAACCTCGTGCACAGTGAATTAACTCTGTTTGCTGCAGCAAACTTCTGCTAACAAAACCTGCTACGACAGGTACAGAAAGCATTAAAACTGTGTTCACATGAAAACCCAAGGTGAACAAGCTGGGGCTCCATCAGACCAAGGAAAACTGACCTAATCAGTGGCCTTGCCTTGCGTTTGATGTCATCGTTTGACCAATCATCACAAATACAACACATAATCCCATAGAGAGTTTGTCTAAAGTGATTGCTGCTCCTCTTTTCCTTGTTCAATTCAGATGATGAGATTAGAGAGATTCCTGGCAGATGGGATTTCCACTGTCCATGTGTTGAAAGCTCATACCCTCCACCCCCACCGCCTCCTCCTTCACTTAGATTTCACCTCAAGGTACTTCCTGTCTGATTCATTGAGCGCAGGGCACAAGTGGACAGGAAGAGCCGTGTTGTCGGTCTGATCCAGCAGGGAGAAATGTGGTCAAATATGGCCAGTCTTATCAATAATGAGTAGGTGGAAGGAGCCAGATCAAATTACCAATTTAGAACTAATCACCAAAGTGGTGGCTGGTCTGTGCTTTATCCACTCTGCTTTGTTCTCCGAGGTGATTCCTACCGCCATCTGTCTGTCTTTCTCAGGGGAGTCCTTCCTTCTCTCCCGAGCAACCACACTGGATGTTTTATTAAGTCTGTTTCACCTGATTACACCCCGTCTGTGAGTCAGTCCACATTAATAGGCATTTAATCAATGTTTAATTAGGGGAGCAGGCATGGAAGAGGGAGCTGAAGTACCGAGCTGAGTCCTGGAGAGGTCAGCAACAAGGACACACACGAGGCAGCACGATTCCAGGTGGGTTGCAGATGGAAATGAGATGCCAGTAAGGTGTTATCGTTTGTTTAATTAGGTGATATTATTTCCCTCTGAAAGTTCTCAAGAGCTTGGCATTTTAAAATGAACTGCATCTACACATTGTGAAACCATTAAGCTGAAATTGTTAAGACTTTGAATGTTTTACCATCTACAGTTCATAACATCATCAAGATTTAAAGAAACTGGAGGAATCTCTGTACGCAGGTAGAAGCAATTTGTGAAGATTTCTTCTATGGAAAATCTAATTTAAAGTGGGCTGATTCAAAGAGGAAAACTGACTTGTGGTCGTTCGAATCAACAAACACAAACACACAAATCGGTTTATTAACTTTCATTTGAAAAGCCTGGCATCGTTGATGGCGTGGGGGTGAATTAGTGTCTGTGGAATGGACAGCTTGGAAGCATCTGCTGAAAGCTGCAGGCAGGTTTTAGATAAAGAAGTGAGGACGTTACACATTAGTGTCCCGACTTTTGGCAGATGCTTCTGCTGCCAAATTCAAAATCATCTTTTTTCTTTTCCATGAGATGTAAATGTAAATTTCCTCAGTTTAAACATTAAAAAACATTTTTGAAATGAATATTTTTAATGAGTTTCTATTCTTTTTTTGCAGTTAACATGGAGCACCAACTTTTTTGGAATTTGGCTTGTAATTGAAGTTTTAAAACAACTTACTGCAGACATTTTCAGACACATTTGCAGACACATCTTGTCATCAAATTGGTTACCAGCTGCTTTTATAATAAATGTATGCCATCCCCTTTTAAACTCGACTGAAAAAAAACTTTTTTTTTTAGGTTTACTTTCTTTTAGGCCGCTGAAACAACCAGTTTCACGCCAGTGATTTGAGGATGAATTACATAAACTACCCTCATCTGTCAGAGGGAGCCACTGGTGGCCGTAACAGTGGCGTAGCCTGAGGTCACATGGAGCACCGGATTCATCTGTCAACCAAAAACATAAGGAGACCGTCGGGCAGCATCCTCAAGCAAAACTTGAAAAGCACATCACAGGAACAATGCGGCTCACTGCAGCGGATGAGGCAATCCAGTTCAGAAAACAATTAAGTTAACGGCTGGGTTATCAATACAGACAAAAGGCAAGGGTGGACCACCTCAGCATGGCTTTGGCCAGGTTACAGCCTGAGACAGAGCAGGAGAGGACCAGATTGAGAGAGAGAAAGCCCGGGGTCAGCTATAATGAGACATGAATGTGAGCATCCGACCAATCCTGTTTAATGGACTTCATCCTTGGAAAGGTTTCTGCCCTGCCTTGCACCGGTGTTTCTCTGTGTTCACGTTAGGGTCCAGGTCAGGGAGCTGCAAGGACTCTGTGACCCTGAAATGAGCTCTGGGAGTCAGTAGGGACTCCTGCTGATAGGACAGAGCTCCTTTTATGCTTTAATCTGTGAGCAAGGAGGATCAATATGGCGACTCTTGGTGCTGGGATTGTGTGCAGTAGAAAGCGGTCCAGCCATTTCAGACGTCTCACGGGGGGCTGGCGCACCCTGACAAAAGCACAGCTCTGCTGCCACCACCGGTCACAATGACCTGTGGGACACTGGCACACCAGTGGCTAACCTACTTAACATTCATTAGTGTCAGCGAGGTGGACAGATGCTCCGGGTCTTACGGATCTTCTCTCTCCCGTTCTCTACATGGGGCTCATTCAGCAGCGTTTGACGTGTCTTTCATTTGGGATATTGCAGTTGTGGGCGGTGGCGGCAGCGGGCCACTCAGCTGTGGAATAAGGAAAGAGCTGGGTGGGCATGGATGGACTCACCCTGGGAGGCCTGTGGAGCGCTGAGTCAGGCGGCCAGGTGCTCGTGCCGACAGGATCCCTGGGCCGAGCCAGGAGCCTCAGGGGACGCTTCAAACCCTGGTTTCTGGAAGGTCTGCTTTCCCAGCGACAATCCAAAGCTCCTCTTCTCTCAAAAGAAGACATGTCCAGGGAGTCCTGCCCTTATTCTTTTAGCTCACTCATTTTATCACTCTAAATATAAACATTTCTCCACCTAAACTGCTCCACCTAAACACTTTGTAGTTACTTATAGAAGGAGCAGAGCAGTTGCTCTGTTGGAGGCTAAACAAATATGCAGCTTATGAGTGTTAATAATTACCATCCAGCTGAACTGGTGCAACTCCCTCAAGCATGCTTCCTTACCAAAAAAAAAAAGGAAGAAAAGAGAATGGACACAGAATATTATCTCCTTTTGACTTTGCTATAAATGTTCAGACAAATAATAAACATTTATCTCGTGTATCTATCACATACATGAAAAATTAGGGCTACTGTGACCCAAAGCTTTCAATTAACGAGAGATCGGCACTGTCGCCTCACACACTGACTGAGGCCAGAGCAGAAATCAGGACCAGCTGGACAGACAGACAGCCTTTCAACCCGAGTCCAGACACAGTGTGGATCAGGTTCTGGCCTGCTAGAAAGCAGCATAAATCTCCCTGCCTTAATTACATTAGAGGGCATAGAGTGGCATGCTCCGAGGAAACAATGGGCCCTATCAAAACCACAAATCAGGGCTGACCAGTGTGTGTGTGTGTGTGTGTGTGTGTGTGTGTGTACACACGCTCTGAACAGGCCTCTATCTGCATCTGCAATCAGAGCTAATTATCTAGAGTGTGTCTTGAGCTGGAGGCTCTCCCTCATCAGATTTGTAGTGCAGAAAATTCCTAGTAAGTACGTTCTTGGTATAATATTAACAAGGGGATGCGGAGAAGGGAGGAGGAGTGAGTGTTTTTCTATGGTGACAGACCAACAGTTGCACTTATGACTAAATCCGGCCACTCATACAACCCGTTTCCCATTTCTGCTTAAGACAAAATCTTCCATTTGGCGACATACATCTAAATGTGTTTTTTTTAAGACAACAATTATGGGATAGAAGTCACCCGACCTGAGTAAAGAGTAACCCTCCAAGGCCTGGTCACAACATGCATTAGAACGTCTTTGGACAATCTGAGATCAAGACCTCTCTTCTGCGTCTCTCTTCATAAAGCGAAATCAGTTTGAGATCTCTCTCACTCTGTTCACCTCTGCGGGGGGGGGGGACTCTGTAGAGTAGTTTGGGTAATCCCAATGCCACAATACCAGTTGCTAAGACACTGCCAGAAAATGTAGAAAATGTGGCACATATTTGTGGGACGAGTTTATGCACAAAGTGAACTGAACATTTAGTTCATGTTGAAGCATGTTATGCTTCATCTTTTTTTCTGCAATAAAAAAGATTTAAATGATCAATACAGATATGCAGGTCGAAGGGGTTTATTTTGATTATAAATGAATTGTCACCCAGTTTACATTTAAATGTGTTTAAATTTACTAACAAACCGCATCTACCTTGAGCCCGTCCACATCAACAGGTTAGTTACTGATTCTTTGTCAAGAGTTTGGCATCACACTGGAATGTGGTTGGCATCCCTCTGTGTCTTTTTTTAAATTAAAGGTTAACTGGTAAATGGGTGAATTTTCCTAACCAAGTCGAACTCCACATGTCCTCCTCCTCACTGCTCTGCATGCTGCATCGCCACATTTTTACAGTCACCAAAAGAAGACCAAACCAAAGACAAACTAAAAATCAGCTGCACATTTTCAGTTTTAAATCAGTTTAGTGCCAGTTAGCCTAAGTCAGTGTTTCCCAAACCTTTTCTGGTGGGCCCCCCTTTGGTTTATAACAATATTTATTGAGAACCCCCCACCATACACACCCTCCAACCAGACACACATTATTTTGTTTTTTAAACTTCATTGGAGTATTTTTCACACCTCACCAACCTGCTTTGAACAACTGCACAAATAAAAATAAACTGCAATAAATTACAGGTTGCAATAAAACAACCTACATCCTCTTTTAAATGTATTAAACAAGAAACCACATTTACAGTGTAATTATTCCAAGTGTAACTGTTTTTTTAATTATTGTGTAACAGTGTTCTTTGCTGTCAGTGGAATTATGTTCAGTGTAACAGGTTTTTTTTTGTTTTTTTTTAACCGTGCAGCAATATTTAAAATCGCTTAATACCTTTAAAAAAAAATACTTCTCTGTGCCAAATGTGTTTAAAAACATGAACAAGTCCTCGTCAAACAAGTCCTGTCAAAAACCTGCCAATTATGCTCAGAGGCGGTTCTAGTGTTCCTTGGGGCCCTGGGCAAAAATTCACAGGGGCCCCCTCCAAGTAATTAAATCAACCCTATATAGTAAATAATCTGACTCTGACTTTTTTTTAAAATAGTGCACATTTCTATTCTTTCAAAATAAAATAAAAACACCACTGGCACACAATGCACCATTATTTCAATCCACACACTTTAGTAGCACATTTTCTAAATTTCTATCCAATTAATTCTATAACTTAGCATTCTTAGTTTGACTGTTAAACTTAACTGGACTGTGCCCCCCACTTTGGGAACCACTGGCCTAACACAAGTTAGTCAGAAAAAGTGCAGTTGTTTGAAAATAGTTTTTAAAGTAGACATTCTGTAGCCAAAAAATCTGAAAGATGCCAAAACTGTGGTAAAATCCAAACACTTGGTGGTTCGATGGTTCCTTTTATTTCGTTTATTTTTTTTTTAAAGCCATACTGCATTACCTCATAGATATGGCAGCTAGCATCTAGAATTAGCCGCTGGACTTAGCTTTGATGTTGTTGATGGCAAATGCACGGACAAATAAACACATACATCAGCACACAAGAGCTGACAGAGCCTTTCACAAAGCACATAAAAATGCCATTACAAGGGCTTTCAAGCTGTTCTAAGGAAAGCAGCCCTGCCCACTGCGCGCTGCCCTTTGTCAGACGAAGGACCCGGAATCAAAGAGCGATGACCTACCCCGGCTGTGGGCCGCAGGTCTGCGGGGAGCCCTGTACCGACTCCAAACCCCGGTTACTATGCCATGCTGGGAGCCTCCGCTGCCCTCCCTTCTCCGCCCCCCCGCACACACACACCCCCTGGTTAGCTCAGTTATTTCCGCATCTCATCAATCTGTCAGCTAAGCCCTTTGACACGCAGCACAATATGGTCCCAGTACTTTTCAGTCCATTCCCTCTCTTTCAATATGGTTTCAGCATTTCAGGATTAGTCAGCTCGCCCACGAGGGCAGCTCCCATGGTGCCCGCCGTGGGGCTTGATTGAAGAGTAGTGATGGTGGTGGTGGGGGTGCCAGCGGAAAATATAAGTGCAAGCAGCAAAGACACCTCTAAGAAAAGGATTTATGTTTAAAGCATGAAGGTCCAGTAATGAGAAGGTAATTTATTATTGAGTAAATCTTGACAGCTTTCCAAAATCTAGTTGAACGATGCTTAAAAATAGGAACAAACAACTGACTCTTGCTAAAAACAGACAATGGTTGAAAAAAAATACAGCGGAAACCAACATTGGGTTAATAAATGGGTTAATGAAATGAATTAATTTATTGCCGGAGATTCATTACACTGTACGGTCACGTGAAGAAGAAAGCAGTATCTCTCCGTTTTCAGGTTTTATGTATCAGAGCTCATCTATGCTGAAAATGAGTTACCTAAGCCAAAATGGAAAAACAGTGTATGAAAAACTAAGTACAACTTTATTTCCAATAATAAATATTAAGAGGCTAAGTAGCAGCCAGGTGCTGTTTTTTTTATTATTATTTGATTAACTGATCATCAACAAGTGTGAGCACATCTATAAAGGTAGATTTGTTTTGTCAATTTGTTGACATGATGCGTTCAGGTGTGTATTTAACACAACGCCACGAAGGAAAGATTTGTTAAGTAAAAAAAAGCAGAACAAAGGAAATTTAGCCACTGTGACGTTTGTGGATTAAGATGTTGAGTTGCTTTTACAACACTTAGATTTACTCTTTTTCGTCTGTACACTCATTTTTGTTGAAACTTGGGAAGGGAGGCCGCGAGAACTAGACAATACCTTCAAAAAGTCCACAAATATTTCTTTAAAAAAAAACTAAACAATATTTTAACTTGCCAGCAAAAAGCTGCAAGCAACTTACTGGTACATCCACTTAAAACAATGTTCATGCTCGTTATTCTACGCCTGCAGTGCTCTAAAGTTATAGTAGGAAAGGCTTAGGGTGTTGTCGATGGCTGTGATTGGCATGGTAAAACTATTGACGGCACATTACGATTACAGCATTTCTCTGCTGGAGGTAGAATGTGTCCAATGTGAAAAACTCCCCATTCACACTTGCATCCAGCTGAACTGCGTAAACAGCGTGCAAAGGGGACGTGTTTTGTTGTGCACGTGTAACGTGCACGTGTAACGTGCAAGGACTGGCTCTATCATGAAAGTTAAGATTTTACTCTGGCCACTCGCTACAGGAAAAACCATGTTCCTGCGCTTCACAACTCGAAGGAGCCTCCTACTGCTGAATCTGGACCATCATCTTCCAGCTCCAACCAGATGTCATTGCTCTCCCACATCCGCAGCAGCAACAAGGAAACTGAGACCAGCGCTTACCAGTGCCATGTACTCAGACCAGAGACATTAGAGTCTCACACAGAGTGGGGCAAATGGATTATGGAACGCCAGTATTCTTCGCACATACTGGAGAGGGACTTTTGCACCTTTGTGGGCTTGCTGTAATTGAAAAGTGGAGGTGGAATGAGGAGGGAATCTTCCCTGTGTTTTTATAAACCAATATAAAGAAAGGATGGATAAATTAGATCCCAACGGTAGGATGTATCAAAATCTAATTTTAAGGTGCCCAATACCCTTCAAAGCATACTGCAGACATTTTCAACCTAACGGTTATTATTGTTGTGATTAAATGTCAACAACACTGGAAAATGGTTTTAGGTACATTGTTTAATGTGCTTACTCTACAAAGAGAAGTAGCATGCTGCCCTTCGTTTTTGCCCGTAGGTCCGATGCTGCATCATGATCCACTGGGCTGTGATGTAGTTCCTAACCTATGTTTAAAAAACTAAAATAAATAACATCTTCCTTGTGAAAGATCTACTGTCTTTTGTTCCATCGACTTCAGTCTTTCAAACCTGCATTTGCAAACTTGTTTGCACTCTTTCCAGTTCCTCCTGAGCTCCAAGCAGCTCACATCAGCCTCGTCTATAACCTGTAGAAAAGATATTTTCGAGTAAAGATCGGTCACCTGTGTATCCAGCAGCAGTTTTCTGAACGCGAGCTGGACTGGACTCACTCAAGAACACCCCATTCAGTTGGTGTTCAAGTAAGGATGAAAGGAAGAGTTCGAACTATGCGTGTCGTCTATTCACTGGTGATGCTATTTAAAAGAAAAGACAGCAAAAAGAGTTGGAAAGGGGCGGAGGGATGGAGCGCTGCATAAATTTTACATACACAAGGCAGCAGACAAAGTGATTGTTGCTTCCCCAAAACTTTTTTTTTTCTCCTCCAGAAAACACTTTCCATGATGAATAGGCACCTATTAGTGACTCCATTATGGGCACAGGGCTCTTGAATGGCTCCTCACTGAGCGTCTTTATCATAGTCAGGCCGTGAATGCAGGGACCCCCCTCCTCCTGCAGCCCAACCAAGCTCCTTACAGCCTGTATTGATAGGTGCTGGTGGTGATGGTTGAAGCCGGGGGGAGGAGGGGTGAGCTGCCACTTTCACCCCCCTGTTGTGTGCTCCAGGTGTGCTGGGTTAAGCGTAGCGCTCCGTGGCTTCTATTGTGCCACACACTTTTTTTTTCTGCACCACTTGTTCCAATGGAAGGGGGAAAAAATGGATGCAATGTTTTTCATGCATTAGCTGATCTCCATAATGCCCACCCCCCCTCCACCCTCCCTCCCCACCCACAAAACAAGTCAGGCCTCTGGCAAATCGCTGCACAGCGCCTCAGAGGGCTGTATTGTTGCTGGATTATTCAGGAGTTAGCTGAAAGAAAGAGGCAGGGAGAGTGGGGTGTCTGTACTTTATCTCCAAGGGAGATGGGGGGCTAAAGAAGGATCTTTTTTTTTTTTTTTTTTTTTTTTTTTTTTGGAGAAGGAGGAGGAGTGAGTTACTGCGACAGAAAGCTGGAAAACACCTGCAGAAGACAAGCACGAGGAGAAGCCTGACTGTTTATCTCCCACCCAAGATACTGTAAACTAACCTCCTCTGAAAGGACGAGCTTCTATCCATCAAGTTCTGTCTAATAACTCGTCACAACGTTCCCACTTCACTCAGCCTGCACAAACTCCACTGCACTGACAGACCCGTCAGTTGCAAGTTGCTGAAAAAGCAGAGCAAACAAATAACTGTGTGCACCATTCAGCTCTGAAGTTATGTGTGTACACACAGTTGAAGGAGGGAGACACCGAGAGTTAGCGAGACTTTATGATGAATATGGAAGCATTGTTCAGCCATGCTTACCTCCACAGGGAACCATCTGCTCCCTGTCAATGCATCACCTGCTCGTCTGAGCCGTCTCCAGGGCAACAAGGGGTGGCAGTGGTGGTGGGGGATTAGGAGAGGTTATGGCTTTGATGGGAGGGGCCGTCACTGGGGACAGAGAGGAGGAGGAGGAGGAAGGGACGGAGCGCTGATGGGAGAGAGCAGGCAGGGTGAATGTCGTCCTCTGCTGGGAGACGGGCGGTTACAGCAGGGATTTTCCAGCTCCGGTACGTGCACTGCAGATGCGCTGGACACTGCAACGAAAACACAGCCAGACAAGAAGACACTTGTTGAAAAGATTTTCAATGAAAACAGCCAGAGAAAGCCAGCAAGTCATATTAAATCCCACGGCAGCAATTTGTTTGAAAAAGGTTTGGACAAAAAAAAGCAACTGGAACTGAAAAACATCTTTCAGAAGGTTCACTGGCAATAAATAAATGATATGGTTGGGTTTAAAAAGATTTTCTTAGAGAGGCAGGATCTCTCAGATGTAAATATGAGCAAAGGTTTACCATTCTGTAAAACCATTTCAGAATGTTGATTTATGTAAAAATTTGAAGGATTTGAATATCTTATCATCTACAGCACAAATTGTATCACCAAAAGATTTGGAGAATGTGAAGACATCTCTGTGCACATTGGACAAGGTCAAAAATCAGTATTGGATGCCTGTGAAGTTGGTCTCTGCATCAAACAGGCACGATTCTGTAATGAAAAAAGAAAAACAAAAAAAAAACTGCTTGGTCTCTGGAAGATTTCCAGAAATGTTTAGGGCCCTGCATCTTTGATGGTATGGACGGTACATTAGTACTCATTGAACGCGCCACTTGCAGATCTGGAAAGGAAAAACATGAATGGTGAGTGATGCATACATATTTTGAAGGTGACCAGCATCAGCAAAACAAAATAAGAGACAAAACTGCCACACAGGAAGTTGAGTCATATTTCTTCCTTACACTGTAACTCACACAAAACAAACAAACAAAACATAAAGAAATAAAAGATGCATAACTGTTGATGTTTTTGCTGAGAAATTATTAAGAAAAAATCTAATTATCAGTACAAGTACAAGTACAAGACAAATTGAATTTTGATTCTTCATTCTGAAAACTATAAAAGGAACTTTTATCTTTTTGTGGGAGACAAAAGTCAAGTCCAGGTCCGTAGAAAACAAACAATCAGCCTGTGAAACATGAAATGAGTGTCTTTATCAGAGATACAGCAGAAATGTTTGAATTATTGTTCTTTTGTAAAGGCAACTCATTTTGCCGTGCCTCATCTTTTGGAAACATCTGAAAAACCTGGAGATGCGGTGAGGAAGTGACGTCACATGGCTGTGATTAACAGCTGCAGTCGTTCCGCCTTTGTGTGCCTTTATGCGGGCGTCGTGTGACAAGCGGCATGAATGAAGATCAGTCAGAGGGTTTTCATTAAATCTCCGTGTTCCTCCACCTACAGCACGCCGCGTTCTGCCAGACCCGGCTGTGTAAACACAGACCTGAGGACGGCCTGAAAGGCGGCGCGTGGGTGTCGCAGAGCGGCTGATGGCCAGTTAGACAGGAGCATCACTGAGTAACACGAGCCTCGACTTTTAACAGGTTTTATACTATCAAGGAAAGGGAACTAAACATTTTTATAATGTCCCAAAACCTTTTAAAATAAAAGGGTTTCCTTGAAAGAGAGATATTTAATTTCTCTGATGTTGACTAATTTAATTTCTGTTAAGGTAATGGTGTAGTGTCACACAGTGCTGCTGCTCTTTTACTCTTTACTCTTGTCATCAAAATAAAACATAAAACTGGTTTTCAACACATGAGAGGGTGTATTTTTATAGTTGCAATGTGTAAAAATAACAGATTCAACAATATAAGTAAAAACAATTTTTATATCAATGTCTTCTACCTTTTCAATGTGTAACTGCTTGATTACTACGCTGTAAAATGATCCAAGTTCTCTATCTGTCACTATTTTGTTCCCTAAACTAACGCAGACTTTGACTTTTTGTGTGTAGTAAATCAAACCAATCTGTGTTTTCAGCCAAACTAAATGTGAAAACAACCATTTCTTTCGAGAAGTGAAATATGTTGATATAGTTGTTGACATGAAGGTGGTCCGTTGTAAGCGAGTGTAGCTCATTCGGACCTGTGTACATGTCCCATAAAGAACTTACACGTGTGGTACTGTTGTTTATTTTGGACATTTTCAGGCTTGGTTTGAAAGTTCTGAAACTGTTGCAGATGTGTTTCAGAGGAAGGGAGAACGTACTTTGTCATCATGGATTTTATAAAAGCCTTGGATTGTGCCACTCTCACCTTGGGGTTTGGGACTTCCAGGAGTCACGAGGGCTGCAGATGACCCGATAGCCACACTTGAACGCTCACCTGGAGCCGCCCTCCAGAGATCCTGGGTGACAGAGAAAGTCTGAGTGACAGGTGAAAGTGACCACAGCTGAAGGAAGGAAACACCTTTTGTGTTTGGTCACAGAGCCAGGCGAAGGCGGTGACCCAGGTCCCCCCTCCCGATGAGCTCATCAGCCTGAGGTCAAGAAGGAAGGCTCTGGATGACTCTCTTTTCACATCATCAAAACGTCCCCCAACAACCACAAACCTGCCAAATCCTCCCTTCCAGTCAGGCACCTCAGGTCTAGTCCTTAACACAAACCTAATTTAATCTCCATCTTTGCTATATTTGTAAGAAATAAGGACTTAAACAGTCGCCAGAAACCCCCCTGCAGGCAGCACTATCCTACGTTATCTGCTGAACATCCTGCAGCTGAACACTGCTGATATCTGCTACATTTTTTTTTCTTTTAATGAGAGATTACCACTTATTTTTAATGTAAATAGCATGTAAATGTTGTTGGTTGCTAATAACCTTCTCTGTATTTTTCTGTATTCTTCTTCTGCTGCATTTTCTGAAGTGCCAAAGCAGCTGTCATATAAAAGCCTAAATGATACAAAAATTGATATTTTTAATGTTCTTTCACCAGATTTTTCTGTTCCATCTCTGACTTTTCTTTTCAAAGGAAAAAATAGACATGTAAAAAAAAATGTAATATGTGTATGTGTGAAAGTCATGTGGACATAGCTCAAGCCAAACGATGATCTGTTCCTTATCCTAACCAAGAAGTGTTACGCTCCTAATCATAACTTCTGTATTTCCTTAACCAGCCGTGTGTCAACAGCATGGAAAGGTAGGAAAGGGAAACTGTTTGCAGCTGTAGTATCTTCAGCCAAAGTAAACATAACTAAAACAATAACTTTTCTAGCAACTTCTTCCCCCACCAGGCCACCCGTCTCCTTATAGCGAGCTGATACTGAGCGAGGCAGCAAAGATACTTCCGACCAGTGTGGTACAGATTCCCAGGGACAGCTTCTGTGTATCCCTGACAACTTTTAACACACTTTTTCTTGTTTCACATGTAATTCTGGTCAGTACGTGTTTTCTCGATCGTTTTGCTCCTCTTTGTGTACATTTCGCATCTCTCACTGAAGCCATTTTTAATCTGTTTTTGGGATTTACTGTGTGCCATTTCGGTAATGTTATTAGTTAGTGCTGATTATTCTTAACGTTTTGTGGTGTGGTTTGTTGCCCATTTTTGATAAATAAAAACAGAATACAATGATTTTCAAATCTTTTTTTTAACCGATACTCAGTTTCAATGCGTAACCACCACAAAGTTCGACAGCCAGAATCCGCTATCATAGGGAATGTGTTAGGAATCATTAATGCAAACCAATTTATCAGTTTAAACATTATTTTGTTTGCAGTGTATTAAATTGAATATAGGCTGAAAAAGATTAGCAACTCATTGTATTTTGTTCTGATTTACAGTTCACACAATGTCCCAACTTTACTGGAACAGGGCTTTGTCTTTTCTGTCTATTTTACCTTTTCTTTTTAATACATTTTCTCTCCATCGTCTCATTTTTGCCCTTCGATTTCATAAACTAGGGATCAGTATCTGGCTCTTGAAATGTGCCTGGTAGGTCTTTTCAGTTGAGCATGTGAACACTCGTCACATCAGTCTATTGAGCTTTTGAGCCTCTTCAGACGCCATCAAAGTGATTTTTGACAAACGACTGATAATCCACACGGCTTCACTGCCAGCAAAGCTAGAAACAGGTGTCTTCATCATGTCGTTGCATTTGCAGCCTCTCAGACTGGGACTGTGTTCCTGGAGTAGATGTCTATCCTGGGAGAGTTGCTGTCAGGGCCACGTGCTGCAGGGGGACGCGGTCAGAGCAAGAGGTGACTTTCCTGTGTGTTAAATTCAATTATCCAGCGGGTGAGCGTGTCTGTTTTGAGCGGCGGCCGCACTGCTGCCCGTTCCCAGCGTGCAACAAGGGGGTTAAGAGCCACAGAAAGGCCTCCATTATCCAGAGTGAGAACGGCCCATGTGGCTGGCTGCACGGCCCCTGCGCTCATTCTCTCCCTTTTACAACAGTGCTGCCTAAAGCCTCCAAGTTTCATTCTTGGTTGCTGCTCGCGCACCTCTCCCCTCACTCCCCTCCCCTCATCCTGCTCTCAGAAAACAGGCTCCACAATGCTGCAGGAAGCCTGAAGTGGATTCTTCAGCACCCCTGTGGACAGTGCACATGTGGACAATATTCACAGGGTGTCTGTCAACTAGTCCATTAATCATCGACATCTCATGAAAGCACAATTAGGGAGCCTCCGCAGCTCGATAAGCGATTATCATCTCTAAGCACCCCTGCTACTCCTCCTGCGCAGCAATGCTCTGTGCTGAATTGGGTTTCCCTCGTCCAACTGCACATTTTCTGTACAACATTTATAAAAATGAGCTGGAGTTGCGTAATCAAGACAAAAGCAAGGGAAAAAAAATAAAATAAGCGGACACAGCTGCAGTTTCTCCGAGCCCATTCTCTGCAGCGTCAACCCAAAACTGACTCGTGTCTGGCCAATCGTCACTGGAAGAATGAACCTTCAGTGTGTGAAGAAGACTAGGGCCCTATGGAGAAGGCCATTGTAGACACACACTGGACCACTTCTTGTCATAAATGAGCAATTGTGTCGATCACCATTAATGATAGTAAATGACACAGTGGGGAGCTCTCCATGCATTTTGCAATGTGAAGACAACACTGGGGAATCGTGAGAGTTTTATGTGACATCACATCCCTGATGGATTCATCTGAAAATTGTTGAACGGTGGAAACAAGCAGAGGACACACACAGAGGCCCTTTGTGTGTCCTTAAAGGCAGAAAATCTAATGTTTCTGTGGATTTTACATCGACCTAGCAGGGCGCTGAAGATGTGCGAAATTTAAAATCTAATCTTTAACAGAAGAAGTTGGTTTTACAAAGCACACAGGTCAGAATTTAGTTGAAGCTCCGGTGGCTAATACTGTCTGTACCCTTTTGTGCATCAGCACGTTACTGAACAGGTTCCACCAGACACAGGTCCAGGGGCGCCAGATGTTACTATTGTGGGGTGAGTACTGAAATGCAGGAGACCATGAGAAGCAGGAGGCAAATCACGGGAAGTAAACAGGAGTCCAAGAAAACAGCAAGACACAGTATGGACCAACAAGGGGTGAAGTTAAACAAGAGTATATAAAAACCTGGGGATGACGAGACGCAGGTGCAGTCAGGGAACCAAAAAAAAACAAACATCAGGGAAGATTGTTCAAAGAAAGTCAAGATAGAACTTAACATACAAAGAAACTGATTTTCAATATAAAACAGGAAGTTATTTAAACCTAAAACCCCCACCGAAACCTTGGATCATGACACCAGAGAGCAATGCTTCCTAGGACAGAATGATCAGCATGAGTTGTATGACCTCTATTACCAGCCAAAGGAAACCATTGGGACATTCCATTTGTATTTGGAATTTCCCGACGGGAAGTTTCAACTGGAATACCCACTGAGGTTGTAATACTAACTCAGAAAGTCAGAGAAACCTCAACTACTCCAACTTCAAAAGTCACAACAAAATAAACGTTACCGTTTATAACAGTTCTGTTTTATTTTATGCATTTATGCACATTAAGTCAGATAAAATACACAGTACATATAGTTTATTCTTCTTCAACTCGTTTTTTCTAGAATAAGAGGACTTGGTGCTATGTTTAAGTGAGCTGAATAGTGCATAATAACATGTCATACATGTGCCAGGATTAACATACTGCCCCCGTCTGGTCTGAAGTGGTAACACTTACACATGGTGCCTTTAAACAAAGATATCTCCTGGCGATCGCTTGTTCAGGAGATTGGATCTTCAGTTGAGAGATTAAGTTTAAGGAGTTGATATCACTCTGTAATATTTAATGTCTAAATGCTTTTGAAAACATTCATGTAGTAAGCATTTGATCACGCTATGCAATTTATTTTGGTTTCAGAGATTCACCTAGAGGAGATTGACGTGGTCAGTCTCTTGCTCGGTTTCTCTGGTTTTCTTGTCCATCATCACTTTCAGTCACCTCTGCCATGATGTCCAATGTAGCTGTGTCATCTAGCTCCATTACAGCTGACATGCAACACTGCGCCATAAAGCCATTTGTCACAAAAGATTATATGCTTCAGTTGTCACAAAAAACAACCGGAAGGGTAGTACAAAGCTGCTTTTGAGAACAGTAGGGATGGGAGACCACCAGAACTAGTAGACACAGCCTTAAAATAATCACATTTTCCAATTCATTTGTGACTCTTTAAGATATATCTTCAACTACTTGCCTGTTCGGGCTTTCTTTTGTCGTATTTTTGTTTTATAATGCTGCTCCAAATGATTCAGTGGGGAGCTTGCTTCTATGAAGTGCAGGCCAGTCACTTAAACACATTGACTGACTGATTGTGAAGAAACGCTGATGTGATATGTGCAAAAAGTGGTTTGGCACAGTTCTGTTTACATACGCAAAATCTGTTTACATAATGCAACAACATAATACTCGCTGCTCTGCATTAATCATGTCTTCACAGTTGTGCAACTTACCCACAAAAATGGGCACTGATGCATCCCTGTACCGTCAAAGATGCCGGCTTTTATCCAGGACAGAGTTCAATTTCCCTCAGAGCAAATGTTCTGTGTTTTTGGACATTTTTTTCTTAATTCTTTTTACATTTCTTTTATTGCAAAAGCAACCAACTGCATGTACAATAGTTTCCCTGTGTTCCTGACTCCATACGGTGATTTCCGCTACAGAATAACGTCTAGTTTTAATGCAAAACTGCCTTGATAATAGTTCTGGGGCTCATCTGACAAAAATCTGGTATTTGCAGCTATGACAGATACTTTGACTTTTACTGAAACACTTTGTGCAGGAGTCTGCTGATCGTAACTACACGAGTCCATAGCAACAAAGGCAAATCCTCATTTTGTGGGTTTTGATGGCTTACTTCGGAGGAAAACCTCTGGAGCAGCAATGTGAGCTGAGGCGTCACATTATCAAACCAACGCTGCCCCCCAGTGGCACCTGCGGATCCCGCGTCAGGTGACAGGTGACTAAGACTAAACCATATTGGCTTGGTCCCAGCTGTTAAATGTAAACATTTTTATCTTGTTTCTCTGATTAAAGAAGGAGAATGGATTGCTTCAACGTGACAGTAACATTGTTTTCATATAGCCAACTTTGACCATTTATGAAACAATATGTTATAGCAAATTACATTTTCTAAACACTAAATTGAATTTAACTTCCTGTAGACAAAACACCAAAGTTTCTTCTTTCTCTGTATCTTACACCATAGTACATGTCCATTAAAGTCTTATGCCAAATAATAGTCTTTGTTTAGAACGGGCAGGTACAAATTAATCAATCATTCAATCAACCGACCGACCGACCAATCATTCAATCCTTAGAAAATTTTGGGGAAACTAGGGGAGTCTCTGTATGCAGGGGATATACTTAAGAGTACCTGTCAAGACAGTATAAGAAAAACTGGACAAACCCTCTGTGACATCACCGATAGGGTTTCTGAAGAGGGTCCTTTAAAAGTGTCTTTTTCTTTGGACTACGCGGCAGCGTGATGCAAATCGGTGACATGGCGACTAACCGGCATCGTGGCCTAACACACTGAAGGTACCAGCAGACGTCCTGAAACGATGCACCGTGGCTCCCAGCTACCTCAGCTAAACCCCGCCGGAGAAGCTGAGGAGCAGTTATACATATATTTTAACTAAGTGCAAATAAGCCAAAACAAGTGTCCTCTTACTCTTTCCATGGGAATTAAGAGTAAGAAGGACCCAGGTGATGCTAATCAAATGGGGTTAATTAATTGAGGTGAATGAAACTGAACTGAGTTAAACAATATTTAAAACTGAAGAGTAGGGAGATTAGAAGAAAGAGATGCTTGACTGCAACTTCCAAAAATCAGCATGAATCCATTGGGATGTTTTAGTTTTTTTTTTGCCTGGCAACAGAACAAACAGTTCAACATCTGGGATGCAGAGGTGCTCGTCCACCTGCCCAGATTTACACCGTCTGGTGTTAGCAGGCACTGCCCCACTTCTGCGGCTCTGTTTGAAGTGTTTCATCCCAAATCTGCATAGAGGGACATAATCCTGCAGCCATGTCCCAGAAAACCTCTCCTTTCTTGCTCTCCCTTTTTCTCCCGCTCTACACATCTGACCACTTCCCTTCAGTTTGCCTCCATTTGGGGTTATTCTTCTCATTAGCTGCTTCTTAGAAAGTTAATCGGTTGCTCCCCCATGTAAACTACCTTCTGTTGCCATGCCAGTATATTGCAGTATATAAAGGTAATTTGGAGTCTGTTACTCTGGAGTAAGAAGCTCAAAAAAGCTCCCAATCTTCTCTGAGGGGAATGTTTCAGCAGGTTTACTGCTGTCAGACTTCCCACTGCTCAGACAGAGCAGAAAAAAAAAAACAAAAAAAACCCTCTACATTCTGTGCCTGGCAGCACAGGTTAGGTTTGCAGAGTTCATCTGAAAAAACCACAAGTCTTCTGGAACAATGTCCTTCAGAAGAGACTGAAGTGGGGATGTTTGTCTGTAATGCAGATTAACACGTGTGGTACACCTTGTTCCCGGTGTCAAGCACGGTGCTGCAGGGGGCTCGACGGGTCCTGTGACTGGGATCGATGTCCAGTCACAGGACCTGGGTATCGTGGCGTCATTGAGCCCCGCATTAACTCCTCTGTGTACCAGAGTATTGTCACGTCAAATATGAGGCTGTCTGCCTGAAACTGGGTCATGAAGCACGACAATACTTCCAAGAATGTATTCACTTCATGTGGAACCGGTGTTATGTGAATTTTAAGTTTCTCTGAGGTCACTAAAACCATGAAATTCCTGGAAACAATGCAAAGAGCATGACTGCAGTATCACTGTCGCACAATCCCGCTAAGCACATAAAAATGAATGTTATTACAAAATAAATAAGGAGGCTGTAGATCACATGTGCTTTAAAGATTACTGAAAGTAAAAACCTGACGATTTGAGGTCTATAAACCCTCATACATACTGGTGCGTCTGGTCAGAGTCAGGTCTGTATCTTTGAGGTTGTAGGGCAACCAATTCACAAAGTCCGACTACGACACTGGTGATTTAGGCGAACATATAAATGGATATGAGCACATGTAAAAGTTCACCTCTTGAGTTGATGTGTAGATGTCCGGTTCCTCTAAGTTCACCAACACCTTGAAATTAGTGGAAACAATTCAAATGACATGACTACAGCAGCATTGTTGCACAATACTGCTGAGCACATGCACACTAAATTAACTGAAAAAATAAAATACACAGAGCTGCTTAGAAAAATGACTACTTTTGGAATATTGTTGTAGGAGTTTGGGTTGTTAATAGACTGCAAAATAGATCAGTGAGCTGCAGCCTACTTTGACTTTTGGAAAATTATTATTGTTTATTTGAAGCTAGTAATTCATCTTGCTGGAAGATGCACGCAGCTCTGCTGTTATTAAACTAATGTGATCATCCTCCTGGAAATCTCTGACTCTTAAATTTGAAAGAAATCCATCCTAAGATCCTGAAGTTCAGTGAAACTGGCAACACGATATTCACAACTCACTACTAAGCATGTTCTCAAATACCAATGACAAGAGTTTCTGAGTGGAATCTGTGTTCCTCAAAATGTGCATCCGGCACAAATATCTTTGGTAGGAAAATACTGACCACTGACACCTAACACTAACGCCACCCCCCCCAACTAAGACATGCGGATGCACCCAGGGTCAGGTGGGAACCCTTAAGCAGCGTTTGATAGGATATATAACATGGTTTGTGCATTAAAAAGTCAGATTGTACCGTAGGAATGCGTTTTTTAGTGTATATCTGAGATCAAACCATGTAAGATCATCACTGACATAACGGGGATGGACTTTCATTCCACACGTTTGTCATAGAACTACGTTACTGAAGCCTCACTGGTGGCTTTAAGAGCACAAACTGCCCTTTTTCTTTTTTTTTAAAGTCTTGCAGACAACATCTGTTTTTGATTTTTCTTTCCTTTTATATGCCTTTTACATGCCTTGTACATGACAACTGTAAGTAACTCAGATCATGAAATCCTTGAAATGACCAGAAAACAGAAAAATGGGACCTAGAACTTGACCTCAATACATAATGAGTTTATCGTCCAGATTCAAGGATTCTCAAAGTGCAATTAAGTCTTCATACCTGCTCTTAATTGGACGACGCAGACCTGCCCTTTACCTGATGACCACTAAGCTGTCGTCAAGATAAACTCATGTGACTTCATGATGTTAAATTCAAATACAGCAAATCTACTCACCCACAGCAAGTCATGTTTTGTATATGATGAATCTGAATGAATTTGGAGACGGGCCTCATTGGCCTTTTTTTTTTTTTGTTTTTTAGTAAATTGTCCACAAAAATTAGCATGAAATTTGGTCTCAGAAAGCACATCGTTCACACTGTGACACCGTCCAAACAAAATCCCATGACATGTTTTGTATTTATGGTCATGACATCAGCGTGCTTGCAGAATGCACCAACTCATACTCATGGGGCTCTGAGCGTGTAATTTAACATTAAGGTCATAAACAGGACGACATGGAAGAGGACTGAAGAGTCATAGTGAGAGTGGCCAAGAGGTCAGGGGGGACTTCACGGCAATGAGACACAAAATATCTAGAAAACTGTGAAAAATGTGTAAATAATCAGAAATAAATGACTAAATCAATACTAAAATAAAAAATATGATATACAGAATAGTAACAGGATAAATAGGGCAGGTGTTCCTGACTTGTTGTCGTTGCTCTCTCCTCTTTTCTGTCCTGGTCATCCTTCCTGACTCTGGCTCTGCCAGAGGTTTCTTCCTGTTACACGAGGTTTTTCCTTTCTACAGTCGACTTGTGCTTGTTCAGGATGGTGGACTGCATTGAAGAATTTGGTGGTGTCCTTCGCAAGTCAGTTTTTTTTAATTAACTTTGTATTAATTAGGCTAATTTGGAATGATTCGAACTGTATTCTTGAAGTGCCTTGAGATGGCATTTGTCATGATTTAGGTGCTATATAAATTATGTAAATGAAGCTGAACTGAATTTAATTATTAGGGAGCAGAGCAGCAGCCAATGAGGAACTAGAGCTCAGCTAAGTCCCGCCTCCCTGCTGTAGATTGACAGCACTGATTTGACACTCGTTTCATTATTGCAACTGCAAAAAGAAAAAGATGGTTTGAAAACAGAGATGGTTTAAGAACTGATGTCAAGAAAAAAAAAGTGTATCCGAGAAAGATAATTGCACTCTTGGTTAGAGATTTTGACTTCTTGGTCACAGATTCTGGGTTTTTCCACTCTCAGATTTTTGATTTTGGTTCACAATATATTTGGCATTAATTTGACGCCATATAACAGTGTCCTCAGTGCTGAGAAATATCGGTAGATATTTGCTTAGACCACTGAAGCTGACCAATCGGGGCACAGTGGGCTTTTTGGGACAAACTTGCCCCACTGACTTTTGATTTTAAGTAAAAAGAGTAAATGTTACAAACAGAAGTCACACAGCATTTCATGAGAACTTTATGTTCTTTTAAGTTTTTCTCACCCCTCTGTAGTTGTTACTGTTTCTACTCTTTCATACTTTAAACAGTCAATAGGAGTTATTAAGGGTTAGCTTCTGCTTTGAAAAACTATCAACGTCTACCTGCAAACCATCAATAATTCAGATCATAAACCCTGAATTTCGCAGAAATACTAAAAGTGTCCTCATTACATCACTAATGTAATTATCTTGTATTATATATATATAATTATTATTATTATTATTTCTTCTCTCGCAGAGTTGTCATGCGCAGCCTCAGGCCAGCGGTGAACAACAGGAACCAGATGTGCGTAATAACTCTGATTCACAACAACCGTCCCGTGACATACCGATGCAGCGGGAGGCGTGGTGTCACGTGACCCACGTGCCGATTTATAGAGGAGTGGAGGAGCGGAGCGCCGCTTTGAGCCCAGCATCAGCACGCAAGGCCCGCGTACCTGCGCAGCAACAGGATGGACGCGGCTTACAAGAGGGTGAACGGAGACCACACGGAGGCAGAGCCGGGAGAGCCGGGCTTGGGGGTAAAACCGCCGCACTTGGCTTTTTCTGCACCTTGTTTTGTCCTTTTGTCCAGATTAAGCGGAAAAGAAGAAAAAAAATACTGACATCTTATTTACTCATTTAGATCAGTCTGTTTTGACTGCTGTAGCAAAAATAATGCTGCTCATATTCCGGAATATTCCGGGTACAACATTAGACAAAGGACAGAAATACAATTATCACACAGTGAATAGACATAAAACAGCTGATGAGAGCCAAAAAAAAAAAAAAAGCTACTGAAACACCAAGCTGACTAACCAAAAAGTTATTTGTGGCCTTTACTGAAACCATATATAATCAATATGACAACATTAGAGCACTTTGAAATAATTATTTCTATTTTTCTTTGCCAGACATGATCATAATGTGGACATTTTTGTATTTTTGTGCATCGTGTTAAATATTTAGACACCTTGAAGTTCTGAAAAGCTTTAAATACACTTTTTGCGATCTTCTAGCTTTTGAAAAATGCATTATAATAAAAGTGAAGTTACCCACATAATTTATTGCACTCTCACTTTTAAAATCTTAGTGTTTCTGTCACATTAAATATCATTTAAAAAAAAGTGTGCAAGATTTTCTTTATCTCTACGGGAATTTACTTCTCTTTAATGTTCCTGCTTTATGTTTCCATGTTCGAGGTTATGTGAACTTATGTTAAGATGTGAAAGCTGTCAGCTTCGAGTCTTCACTGTGGAAGTGGACGGCTTTAAAATAACCTTCATGCTTGCTCTTCTACATATGGCTCTGCTTAAGGACAAAAGTGAAAATAAGGAAAAAGTCCCAGATGAGAATCAAATATATCTGTTGTTGTTATCCATGACCGTTTTTTTTTTTATTTAAAAGATAATAACAGGCGGAAATTAAGACTTTCAACAGTGAAGCTGTGTGTTTTCATAGTTTTATCTGTGTGCTCCGCTGCAGAAGAGGAGGGGCTCGTACCTGGAGGAGGAGACCAACAAGAAGTCGGGGGTGATCTCCTGCATCTTTTCCTTGAAAGAAGAGGTCGGAGCTTTAGCCAAGGCTCTTCGGCTCTTCGAGGTAAAAGTTAAAGATACTCTTCATTTTGTGGAAATGTGTTTATTTCTTTAGGTTTCTGAAGGTAAAATCACAAAGAAGAGAATGTAGAAATGTTAAACCTCCTCCGAGCTGTTTTGGTTCACGTTTCAGGAGTCCTCCTTAAGTTATGCAGGTTACAAGTTACAATGAGATGGATCCACAACAGTCCTGTGCTCTAAACATCTTCTAAAAGGGTGAAAAAGACAAATACTTAAAGTAAGATGATTAAGTAAATGCTTAAGTAGGGGATTATTGCACGACTGAGTGTTTACAAAATAAAACTAAACTTCTTGCCCTGGATTTAAACTAAATGCACAAGGACTTTTCTATTTTCTGAAAAAAAAAAAAAACTGGTTTTAAAAATCAAAATCAAACATAAGGGCTCTATGAGACACTCATGCCTTTGAGTCCATTACTAATTAACAATAAACAAATTAAGACACACGTGCAACGACTATGTTTTACAGTGGAAACCAGTGCAGCGTTAAAACATCTACGTGCATATTTTTTCAGTTCAGGGACTAGAATCGAGTATGAGACTTTGACTAACTGTTTTGGTGTTGACTTCATGTTCATGGCCCTTTTTTTTTTTCTACTTTTGTAGCCATGAACATAAAGTAAACCGAGCTTATCTCTGATGTTTGTGTATCAGTGAAGTGCAAACATGGCAGGTATAGGTCTTTGATCCACTGGTTCACCCACTGCAGGGTTTCTGTGATAATAAAACACCAGACTGCGAGAAAATTCCATCTGGCTGTGAAATAATCACCCGTGTAGAAATATTTTACTACAAACATCAATCATAGCTAGGTTTGTTAACTCAGACGAGAGTTTTAAAAAAAATTTAATATAAAATCAGAGCAGCAGAGTTCCCTATTTTTTATTTTTTAATACTACATTTCCCACAGTGCAACTCTTGTCCTGGATCTTCTCATCCCCTTTAACTCCACACATCTGAGGTCCAGTTAAGTACATTTGCCGTTTCTGTCGCCTCACACTAGACTGTGGTGCAGAGTCACCAACAAACCAGCTGGTGGTAGTGTTGCTTATTCTTACTTTTGTTTGTTTGTTGTTTTCTCACAAAGTAAATAAGTGCACCTGTAATTGAACAAAGTGTTAGTGCGGGATATGCTGGACTGTCCTCACTCTTTAGTACAGTACTGTCAGTAAACTCAGCAGATTCATAAGTCAATAAGACACAATACAAACACTACACTACAACCACACTACACACACTGCACCCATCACTGTCTTGTCTTTCTATCAGTCTTGTCCTTTCATGTTTCACGGTGGTGATTTTAGTCCTCTCTGACACAATCCGACATTCACCTGTTAATAAAATATCTTAGATTAGATTGTCAAAGATGAGCAGTGAAGGACACATTCTCACACACACCTACTTACCTTAAGCATCTGCTGCAAGATTAAAATTTAATAATAATAATAATCATCATCATCATCATCATCATCATCATCATCATCATCATTTTTCCGATCATAAAACATTTGAATAAATAAACTGAATTGCTTTATGATGTGACAGAATAAAACTTATCAACAGATATCTAAAAAATCTTTTTGACAAGTTTCTGCCACATAATGTGTTTAAGAAGGAGATGCAGTCTCCATGACGACATGCCAAATTCATAATTAAATCATAAAATATTTTAGTCTAATATTATCCTCAGCGTTTTTTATATTTGTCCAGTCTTTTAAAATAAACAGTAAATCTCCAGTGGGACAAAATAGTGTAAGAATATTTACTAATTAAAAGATTTTACTGGCAAATGGTACGCATCTTTTTCTTTCCTGTACTGCCAAATAACAGCTTGAGAGATAGTTATTGACATTTTCCTATTTTATATTAAACACTGTAGTTACGCCTGTGTGCTTGGAAGCAGCGGATCAGGTGGGAGGTCGTTGAGAGTTGGTTGCAATCTACAGCTTTGCCACTAGGTGTCACTGAAACCAAAACACTGCTCTTATAAAACATTATAGTTAATTCTAACAGCGTGTTCCTTTAAAATTAGAATATTATGCAGCATAAAAATAGTCACAATAAGTACCTTTGCTTTTAGTAATATTTATCTGACATTTAGTTTTTATTTTAGATTTTCTTGTATTGTGATGATGTATTTTTGAAAAGCATCATTTCAAATTTAAAATAAGGATCTTTTGGTTTCAACCACAAAACACATTAGTGTATCAATATGTTTTTGTTTTTTTAAATTTCTTATCACTGTGACCCATCTGTCTGTACGTGACTGCATAACTGGCCAGAGTAAACAGTGACTGGCAGGAGTATAGTGTTTTATCAGGGCACAAGTTGAAGTTTTTATGGTGGAAAAACACATATTCAAACATTAAGCTGAAAAAAAAAAAAAAACAGTCGAACAATAAATAAAACAGCCCATATGGATCATATTATAGGTAAAAGGCAGACATTTTTGGAAACATATTTTTTCTCCACCCACAGAGATATATTTCAGCGCTGATCAATACCAAGTATCTGCCAAATGCAGCTGTAAACATCAGGCTCCTTCGTGGACCTATGAGCTCCCTCCATGCTGATCCTCCCCCTGCTCCACCCCCTCCTCCTAACTTCTAAGAAAACAAACTAAATGCCCCTCAAACCATCACTACAGACCCGCCTCCCCTGCTGCGATGTAACATGTGTTGAATAATAAATGCTTATACTCCTGTTTCCTTTTGTGTTTTTTTTTTTTTTTTTCAACTAGTCCAATGCGACTGCTCTGTGGAGCCATGTGGCATCGATCACGTGTTCCCTCTCATAGCTAATCTTCATATTTCAGTCTGAGAGTCGCACATGAGAGTCAGGACACACGTGACATGGCAGCACGGCGTTCTTACGACGAGTCATTCAAGAGGCCAACCTCAACCTCACACCTCCGGCGGGGCGACAGCAGGGTTTTCACCAGTCTAACGGGTCAGAGGGGTACAAAAATCTGACAGAATGGCCCCACCAGGTGTAGGTTTGAGGCCTGGCCTCGATAAGCTGGACCAGCCATCAATAGCACACAACAAAGAGTAAAATAAGTTCAGTTTTCTCATTTTGTACTGTAGACCTAATATGTTGCACCTAACTTTTAATTCCCGTAGATACATATATTTAAAATACAATGAGCATACAAAACATGATGTTGTATGGTGTATAATATTATCCCAGAACTGACCGTGTTCTGGGTCTCTGACATGTCTGGTGTGATTCTGTCTGATCTGCAGAACATTTGCTGGTCAGGGCACAAGTGGTTTATTTAGCTTTAATGTATGTGGTTCAGTTAAATGCAAACTTGTTATTGAAAACAGTTCACATTCTAATATAACATTATCTTAAAATCTTTTTAGCGCTTCTAGATGCTCATCTATGCTCCTGCCAGAAGTCACACCAGGAGGAAAGTTGGCCCTTATGAAAAAAACCCAACTTAAACAGTGAATGGGATCCAGATGGGAGAAAACGGGAGCCCCTCCTGCTCACGCCCTCTTTTTGTAACTGAGCCTATAAAAGACAGAGAACAACATACTCCCTCTCCCTCCCCAAAAATCCCATAAACAAAAAAAACATTTTAACCACATGAAGATTGCTTTAATGTATGTGGCAGAGGCGTCCTGCAAGTTGGAAACAGAAATATAAAAAATAATCATGAATTGCAAACAGAAAAGCCTGAAACCAAAGTTTGGGTGTGAAATGCCTGCAAGTTAGGATGATTTATCTCAAAATTTGCATCAAAGTAATTTAATGAGTCCTGAATGCCTTCAGTACCCGGCTGCTGACAGAGACCACTAAACAGCGCCCTCTAGTGGTTAAAGAAAGGCACCAATTCGGCTTGCAACTCTAAAAGCTTTCATACTCGACATAAAAGTTTTATTTTTTTCTACCTTCATTAAATTGCAAATACAAGAAAAAAAAAATCAGAATTAGAAATAGAGCTAACATCAACATACATCAGCTATGTTCTCACCTCCTGTGCCCTTTTGTGTAGGAGAAGGGCATCAACCTGACCCACATCGAGTCCCGTCCATCACGCATGAACAAAGAAGAGTACGAGTTCTTCATCAGTGTGGACCCCTCCTGCTCTCAGACCCTAGATGAGATTATTGACGGCCTGCGCACACAAATTAGTGGCCACGTGCATGAGCTGTCACGCAACAAACAGAAGGACACAGGTTAGTGAGTGTGTAATTGTGATAAAAATGTCAGCGGAACAACAAGAGCATGAAATCAGAACATGAGAGAGGTTAATGAGGTGGAAATGTCAGCGATCGTTGTGTGGTGGGAGGGAATTATTGAGCAGTGTGGTTTCAGATACAGCTGGATGGTCATGAAATGAAACTGAAGGTGTTTTTTTATTTCTTTGCAATGAGGCTGAGGAAAAGCTTATGCTACATGGTTTCCTGTAGTTACTATTACTACAACAGTAGGAGATATTTAGAATGACCGCCGTCATTTGAAGAGTAATTCAAAGAATTTAATCAGGATTTCTTGCATTTGAAACTTAACTACCACGTTATATTTATGTTAATATAAATGTCCAACACATACCATACAACCGTTACTTTTGTAAATGTTCACTTCATAGAAGTTGAAAAGACCAGGGGTTCATCTTCATTTTGAGATCATGAATTTAACTTCTCAGATGTTTCAGTCTGAATAAAACAAATGCTGCCATTCTCAAACCCACACTGGCGAAATCTAATAAAACGGACTCTAGTACTGCTGAAATAGTCCATTTATCAACTGAAAGTACAGCGGGCTGCGGCGCTGCAGCCAGACTTGGTACTAGACAAGTGTCACATAGTGTCGCCAACGAGATTGATGCCCCTACGCCTGCATCTAGACCCCTTTATTAGTTGTTTCCAGAAACACATTAGTTTAGCTACTGAGAGCCAACAGGCTTGGTGCAAAACAAAGAGCAACTGTGTGTCAGCAGCAGACTAACACAGGCCGGGGGAACATGCCACGGTCACAGCCGGCTGAGACGGACGGGGCCACCTAGGATCCTGCTCGTAGCCTCGCCGGAGACACTGTGGTCTGCCGGTCAGGGTCAAGTGGATGAGAGGATGATATTTACAGAATGTTTTCGAGGCAGCTTGTTTATAGAGGACGCTTGCATGGAGGGTCTGCTGTTCTCCCGGGGGCCTGAGGCTGGACCACACTGCACAAATGCAGATTAATGACTGGGCCCCAGTGTTTTCCAAGAGTCATAAATCCATATGAACAAGCAGATGCCCCTGTTGTACTGTTCTGCTGAGTGTCAAAATGCCACATGAATGAAAACCAAATCCTGTAGGCAAAATGTGGACACGTCCAGAAAACTGATCATTAATATAAATGTGTTATGTAGTCATTTATAACACTCAGGAAGTAGGCAATTTTTAAGTTGTAACTGATCATTCTTAGTATTTTTTATTATAAAGTGTATTTAATGCAGCTCTAATGGTTAATTAATACACTGTGTCAGGTTTCATTTGATTTTGTTATAAATGCATCAGATTTTTTTAATTAACAATAAGATATGTGTCTTTTCATCAATTAACTTAAATACCTTTGGGTTCTGGATTGTCAAGTGATTATGCTTGGTTCTTCTAACCTTAAATATGTTTTATTCTTGAAATTCTGTCCTTCTTGCACATAAAAGGCTTAACTGATCTCGAATGAATAAACAACTGATGTCTTTATCCGTTAGTGCCATGGTTCCCCAACGACATCCAGGACTTGGACCGCTTTGCCAACCAGATCCTCAGTTATGGGTCCGAGCTGGATGCTGATCACCCGGTAAGTTCTGACTCATCCAGGAGCTCCTGTTTACCACATCCTGCTCCTGCATGTGCGTTTGTGTGAATGCAGGTCCACTCACACCCACGCGTCTCATGAAAAGCAGGGCTGTGGGGATGACGGACGCACTCTACCGTCTATTCTAATGGAAACTAATGCAGACACACAAATTGATGTCATTGCTTTAATTGAGCCCCTGTAATTATAGATAATTGCTCCCTTTTGCCACCGCTATTAAAGCAAAATGCATTCATCATAAGCTGAAACACACTCTACAAAGGCTTCATTTGAATATGTATTTGCACGCTTTTATTAGAGACGGGGAGTATAATTTTGTCAAAGGCGATAGGGTTTAGCCTCAGCAGAGGATTTCCTCCGATTGATCTGTGAGCTAACATGAGATCTAAGGTGGCTTTTCTTTGTGTGTGTGTGTGTGTGTGTGTGTGTGTGTGTGTGTGTGTGTGTGTGTGTGTGTGTGTGTGTGTGTTTAGGGTTTCACAGACCAAGTCTACAGAGCTCGCAGGAAGGAGTTTGCCGACATCGCCTACAACTACAGACAGTAACTACTCTTAATAAAGCTTCATAGTCAAACTGTGGGGGAGATGTTTTAAATGAAATGTGACGTGTTAGAGTGCATTTCTTTGCACGGTTTTATTATCAAACTAACTGCTGTTTTCAGACTAATAAAAAAACAAAACAATTGAGAAGCAGGGTTGAATTGAGTCGGTCGTAACCTGTTAATGCCTGACATGAAATAACGCAAGAATATTTTTTTTTTAAGTCTTAACTATATATTTAAATCAAAAACACTTTGTAGGTAACAATTTCCAAATACTTATTTTTCTTATCATTATGAACACATTATATAGGTTTATGTATGTTTTATTTACTTTATTTTATTTTTTTGGTTTGTATAAATGTTTGTATAAACTTGTTTTTCCTTGTTTGATTATAAAGGTTGTATAAAAGTCTCAAAAATTTTATTATCAAACATGATACATCTAGCATTATAAGGTTAGGAAAAGAAAAAAAAATTCAGAAATGAGTCTAAATTACTTTTTCAGAAGTAGAAGTAGCGCTGACTGTTGGCAGGAATGAAAACAATATTTGTTATTAAATGTAAAATCTGGGCGAAAAATATCAGTTTATGTCATATAATTCGAGTTTATATCAATGTCTCCAGTTCACAGCTGGTTTTGTTAGAAAATAAATAAAAGTATAGCTGTGTCAAAAAAAACAAAAAACAAGCTTACGACGATTTGCAGCGACAATATCGAGTCCTACTTTTGGAAAAGTTCATGCTCCAGGGCCTGACACATGAACTTTTGAGGGTTATACTGCCCCCATTTGGTCTCGAGTGGTCACGCTTGCACAAGGTGGCTTTACAAAACACATTACCTGATGGTGCGGAAGTTGTTGGGATCATCACAGAATTTTGAATTTCTGAATCCTTCTGAAAACATTCCAGCATACATAAACCAACCTCATCTTCATCGCAGTGGCCAACCCATTCCCAGAGTGGAGTACACGGAGGAAGAAAAGGCAACGTGGGGAACCGTGTTCAAGGAGCTGAAGACTCTGTACCCGACTCATGCCTGCCGCGAGCACAACCGGGTCTTCCCCCTGCTGGAGCGGTACTGCGGCTACAGGCCTGACAACATCCCGCAGCTGGAGGACGTCTCCCGTTTCCTGCAGTGTAAGTCGTAACCTGAAGGCGGCGCCCGCCAGGTCATATAATTACATCTACCCATGAAAACTGAGAGAGTCACATGTTCACACGTAAATATTCACATTTTAAAAAGAAAAAAATCCTTATGAATGTGTTCAGTGTGGCAAAAGCAAAATGTCTACACACCATAAAAATCTAATTTTCTTCCAGTGATTGATAGACATCTAAATAACCTGCTATGAATCACTCTACTCTTACATAACACAATGCACGCACATCAATCAAATCTTTTTGGAAAGCTCGCTGCCTGAAGCAGGGAAGCGGGACGTGTGCAAAAGCCCCACTTCCTCTGTTTCTCTCATTCACCCCCACGCTAACCCTCTGTTCTCTTTCATCTCCTCGCCGGCTTCCCACAGCTTGCACCGGCTTCCGGCTTCGCCCGGTAGCTGGGCTTCTTTCGTCGCGGGACTTCCTAGCTGGGCTTGCCTTCCGGGTCTTCCATTCCACACAGTACATCCGTCACAGCTCCAAGCCCACATACACGCCAGAGCCGTGAGTGTCCAGTATGGCTTCACTCAGGGAACCATGAAGAAACGCACGAATGATGTTAAGACAATGAGTCACCTCTGTTTCTCATGCAGGGATGTCTGCCATGAGCTCCTGGGACACGTTCCACTCTTTGCCGACCTGGGTTTTGCCCAGTTTTCCCAGGTAACTGTTTTTCAAAGCAAAATTTATTGTTATATTTAAAGTGCCCCTGTGACCCGACTTTGGATAGGGGATGGATGGATGGATGGATGGATGGATGGATGGATGGATGGATGGATGGATGGATGGATGGATGGATGGATGGATGGATGGATGGATGGATGGATGGATGGATGGATGGATGGATGGATGGATGGATGGAGTCTGGTTTCTTCCCTGTGAATTCATGGACTAATGCATTGTCCTTTACTCAACCCTACACAGGAAATTGGTCTCGCATCTCTTGGTGCCCCTGATGAGTACATTGAGAAACTTGCAACCGTGAGTATGTTTGGTTTTTTATTTTAAGAGGAAGCTGTAATATTAATATACTAAAAGTCCTATACTAAAAGACTGTGTTAATATAAGCTGTAAAGCATTCAACAATGTCATAAAATAGTGCAGAGTACACTATCTGCAAAGTTTCTTGCTGGTGATGACAGTTTAGGTGGTCCTTTTCTCCTTTAGTCTGGGGAGAATGGCGTCCATTTCTCCCCCAAAAATTCCTACGATATACATGTTATCACTGTGTGACGGGCCACCCCAGATGCCTCCGCCCAGAGATGTTGACACCATCTCTGGACAAGACTCACATAAGGATTCTGTTTTTGCATAGTGACGTTTCAAGAGGCATTTTGGAATGTAGGTCTGTATTGTAGATCTTGACGAAGGTTTCCCTGAGCCACGTGGTTATATCAGCATTTGATGCAGTGTCACTTGAAGGATCAGCAATCGCAGGTAAGGCTAGTGCCTCGTCCTTCGCGCACTGATAGTCCTTCAGAGTCCTTGAATTGTTGCAAGATATGATGCACTATTGAAAGAGGAATACACAAACGCTTATACACAGCAATCTTTGATTCCAGAGAAGCTTGTTGAAAAACCTTAGAACCCCCTTTCTTTCTTTCTTCTTTTCTTTTCTTTGCGCGGGTTACATTTCATGAATCTTGTGTGTCTGCAGGTATACTGGTTCACTGTGGAGTTTGGTCTGTGCAAGCAAGGCTCTGAGATCAGAGCTTACGGAGCTGGACTGCTTTCATCATTCGGAGAGCTGCAGGTACGAGGAAGCTGATGAGTCACAAGCACCAAGAAAACGCTGTCAGCGAGATGTGACCCCCACAGCAGCAACGCATTGTTTCCTCTGTGTGCATTAAGTGTTAGAACATACACACCTTGTTGCACAACGCCACCAGCAGCAGTGTGGGGAGTGGGTTAGTGGTCCACTCAGATTCTGGTTTAATGTGTCACTAGGGGAGTGGGCCTGCTGGGGCCTGCAGGGTGGTGGTAAAGTGGTTCACTGGGTAAGCAGAGGCAGCGAGGATGAGCAGATCGCTATTCAGGTCACAAGTTACATCAGCGGAGGATGTGCACTCTGCCAAGTCACCGGCCAAACCCTGAATCATGCTGCACTTCCTGCTTACTTGTGGCAACAGATGCCTTTATTCAAAAATAAGAATCAACACTGTTAAATGAAATGAAATATTTCAAAAATGCATGTTCCGTTTTGTTTCAGTACTGCTTAACAGACAAGCCCAAACTTCAGTCGTTTGACCCCGATAAGACCAGCCTGCAGAAATACCCCATTACAGAGTACCAGCCCCTCTACTTTGTCGCTGAGAGCTTTGAAGATGGCAAAGAGAAAGTAAGGTAAGATGTGACTTCCTCTTAAAAAGGGTTTTCAAGTTAGTACAAATCTGAAACAACCTTGTTACATTGACTAATGTCTAAATGTCATGTACCGTCATGTCATGTGAGAGATTTGTGTGCGATTTGCAGATTTTCCTTAAAGTAGAATTTTCCGGCTTCCCTGTTTTTATCCCACATCCCACTTTTACTTGGTGTATCTCTGAAGTGGATCGTGCAAAGATGTGACATTGATTTTAAAACAGCGAGGTGGAGCAGAGTTAGGCTGCAGACTGTTGCAGCTTTGTGCAACCCCCCCTCATATGGCGGGTTATAAAACTGTGTGGAGGTAAAGACTGAATGATGGTGAATGTTTTCTCTCCAGTCTGGGTCTGAGAGTTCACAGTACCCGGTAAATCTGAACCGCACAGTGAGAGGCATATTTTCACTCACTTCAGGCACTTCAGAAATTAAACTATGTTTCAAAGAACAACATATTTTTCTCTAGTGTGTCTCCTTTAAGCCAGCTAGGGTGAACTGAGCTAAGAAGAAGAGGTTAAAAAGAGGGCTTTTGTACCCTACCTTCATGGTATTTTGACCAAAGCATGTTGAATATATTTCATTAAGATATGCGGACATTGTGCCAACTTTGCGCGGAGAAAAAATGGGCATGTGTGCTTTGATATTTTACACTGTATATGTAAGGTTTTGTTAGATGCTGAACCTTCTTCTGACTCTTTGTGCAGGAAATTTGCAGCCACTATTCCGAGGCCTTTCTCGGTGCACTACAACCCCTATACGCAGAGCATTGAAGTACTGGACAACAACCAGCAGCTGAGGAACCTGGCAGACTCCATCAGCTGTATGCACCTTCAACATCTCTGTCTTTTGTTAAATCTATTTTGCATTAAGCTATGCCCCATCATGACCAACTGCACACATTTACAGATCATCACTTTCAGGTTTTGTCAAGTAAAAGGCAACATTTTGCTCACCATGGACACGTTCCTTGTATTTTGTTGTCACGTTGTGGTCCCTTGGATTCTTTGCGTATTTACCCTATTTTACGAAACACCAATAAGAGAGAAAAACCTCCTAAATGAATCCTAATGATATCAGCCAGCTTTCATTGATCTAAAACAAGCACAGCGGGCGATAAACTATTCAACTGTGATAAGCATAAGAGGGCTATTTATATGTAATTGCCCACTTATGAAATCTATTGACGTGCTATTTCTTTATAACAGAAACAGAAGCATATCAAAATAACCTTAACGGATCGCTGTTTGTTCTCTCCTTCAGGTGAAATGGGGAAGTTGTGCGAAGCCATGAGGAAACTGGAGTAGCTGCGCACCCAGCTGGATTTAATCTGGAATAAATCGAAAACGTTGTTCGGTTGTTGGATCTCTGTGGTTCTAGTTAGCGTGTTTCAAAGTGAACTCACTGACTATTAAAACAAACATGCGAGTCAGATAGAGGCCATGTTACAGTAGTTCAGTTAATAGAAGCTTTGTCTCACTTTTATTTTCTTTAAACTTCACTGTCAACATTTTATTCTTAAAATGGTCCTAAATTTGGCTTTATAGCTTTCTCTGTATTAAAACAAATACGCAAGCCAGATAGCGCCACTATTAGTTTAGCGCAGTTAGTAGAAACTGTTTCTGTATATGTGTAAGTTGTCGCCAGGTACTTATAGACAGCAGTCTTTACTGTAGTATCTATTAAAATTGGAAATATTATTCAGTATTAGAGCCACATAACTGTGAACATTGTGATATAATGGATATCGATCAACATCAGATAACGAGTGAATTTGAAATCCAATGTTTTTGATGTGATGCACCACAATAAAAACTTCTTTTTTTTTCTGTAGCTTTAATGTTTTACATCCAGGAATAGTAATAAAACAAATAAATGATTATTTGGGGATTTTCTTGATGCAACTTTTCCATCCTTTCAAAAGAGGCGACTGTGATGGAAACTGTGAGGTCAGTTTTTAGTTTGATTCAACGCAGATTTAAAACCATTTTAGAAGAATAGCAGTTTTTTTCTACTGTTATTGAAACTCAGCCAAATGGTGCACGTTTGATACAGCCAGTTATACTGTACTAATACAACAATGAAAATACTGTATATTGCTGTATTTTAATTTTCATTAAACTTATTATACTCTCTGTGATGCTTGCTTTTCCTTTTGTCTTGTCTTCTATTAATTATTGCTTAATGTTTTAACCACTGGTTTACGTTAAAAGGGAATCATATTTATAAGTAGTATATTTTAGTAAAAACAAGCTCCCTGCTCCCTAAATCCAGAAGAACATTTTAACTCTTCTCTTTGAGATGGTGGCATTAGATTTATTAAAACGATAATGACTTGGATTCAATTATTTGGACTTGTATTTAACTTGCTTTCTTTGTAAAATACGAATATTAAGAATATCCCTTTTATATTACACGTTTATATGTTGACTCACCCTGCACTGTGAAATAAAATGGAGAAAAGATAATATAAAGAACCACAAAGTGCACATAGGTGACCAAACATCTCACAAGACCATCATAGGCCTCAACTGGACTGAGGAAGACTAGTGTATAAAAATCGACATAACGTGTTTTCTTTTTATAACTGTGACATGTAACATTTATCTAACCCCCAATGTTCTTTGTGGCTGAATGCATCTTAACCTCAGTGTCAAACTGGGCTATTTCACCTCCTAATGAAAACCATTTTATGCCTCAAAATAGAAGCGCAACTATGACGCACAGCAGCTCCCCAAAAACCCAAACGCACGTGCTGCACCTGCGCAACTCACTTCCACACATCCTGGAGACGACGGGCTTATTTAAACCTGCTCCCGGAGAGTGAGAGGACACAAACCTGCGAGGCGTCGGTGACCGCGCAAAGCAGCAGACAACGGCCAGATGAAGGCGGACGGCGCGGCGCAGAGCTTCGGCGGCAGGAAGCAGAGTCTGATCGAGGATGCGCGCAAGGAGCGCGGCGGCGGCTCCGCGGGCTCCCCGGGGCCCTCCCGGTTCGGAGACGGGTTCGTGTTCGAGGAGAAGGACGGCAGGGTCGCCCTGAACGTCCTATTCACGCTCAGCGATGAGAAACACGCGGGCTTCTTCAAAACCGGAAAAATATTTGAAGTAAGTCTCACATACGACCTTCAGGGGTAAAAAAGAGCAGGGAAAAATGACCTTTTGGAGGTGAGATCTTATTCTGAAAAACAACGTTTGAGGTTAAAACAAAAAGGTTAATAGAAGCTCCATTTTAAAAAATGATTTAAAAAAAAAGATATATTTGCTATTACTATATCTACTAGCACAATCATGAATAAAAAAATGTAGACCTACACTGATGAACAGTACTTTAGATAGTTGTTCTTTTGATTTCTGATAGAAAATAACACAAACTTAACAACTATCAACTACAAGATGTATTTGAATAAATCTGGTATCAAAATAAATGTAACATATGTGATGAAACAAAAAGTTATCTCTGACAAACTGAAACCATTTTTGTTGACATCATATCTTTAGATTGAAATGGTAAAAATCTAACCCTCCTCTAGTAATCCAATCTATAAAAGCCCCTAAAACACATTAGGTTATTTTAGGTTTGCAGTATTTTTATTTTTTTGACATAGTAATAAAAAAAAAAAGGTATTTCAATACATTTCAGGCTTAAAGAGTCATTCATTCTACGTCTGTGATAAGTGAAACAAATCTAGATGTTAAAAGCTGATAAACTGGTGAAAAGTCTCACGTCTTCTTTTTTTTTAATGACCTCTTTGGCTTACTTTGGTTAGACATTTGAAGCCAAATTTCTCCACATTGAAAGCCGGCCGCGGAGGAAGTCAAAGAACGGCACGGCTGACCTGGAGTTCTTTGTGAAGTGTGAAGTCCACAGCTCCGACCTGGACGTGTTCATCAACGCGCTGAAGAGAGTGGCTGACGATGTTCGCGCCATACCGGAGGAAAAGGGCAAGAATCAGATTTTATTCTCACACTTTTCTGTGCATGCAGCCAGATATATTACTCAGGCACTCATTTATCTGTTTTTGTTTTTCTGTCCACATCACAGTTCCCTGGTTTCCCCGTCACATAAGAGACCTTGACAAGTGCAACATGTTAATCACCAAATTTGATCCAGAACTAGACCAGGACCATCCAGTAAGTATTTAGTAATCACTCCAAATATATTTTAAAGACAAAAAAAGGGGGAAAAGTCATCTTATTAAGTCAATTTAACATCCTTTTCATTTTTTATAAGGGATATAATGATTCTGAATACAGAAAAAGACGGGCTGCCATCTCTGAGCTCGCCTTTGGATACAACCAGTGAGTCACATCTTTAAAAAAAAAAGAAAGAAAAGAAGAGCTCATCTTCATTTAAAAGTGATCTCCTAAACTAACTATGTTGCAGGGGTGACCCGCTGCCCTCGGTGGAGTACACAGCAGAGGAAATATCCACCTGGTGAGAGCCGCCTGCACAGACACAGATGCAAAATTTACGGCGTTGCAGTGATTAAAATGAGGAAAGGAGGTGACCGTGTGGTGGTGTTGCTGTGTTTGAAGGCGGCAGGTCTACCAGCAGCTGCGCAGCATCTACCCGAGTCTGGCCTGCAGGCAGTTCCTGGACGCCCTGCAGCAGCTGGAGAAAGAGTGCGGCTACGGAGACGAGCGCATCCCTCAGCTCCGAGACGTTTCCGCCTTCCTGAAAGGTACCAACACGTCAGGCTTTTGTAGTAACATTACAACTTATTCTATTTAATTTCATACAGACATAATAGTCTGGTTGTAAACACGTCCAGCATAGAGAAACATGCACCTCTGTAAATGTGGAAAAAGGGAAAAATTACAATCAAGTAACCAAGAGCAATAAAAGGTCTGCAAGTCCTGCTGCTATGACAGAGGTGTAAAAAGAAAGAACAAGAGGTTTCTGAGTCTAAAAGCAACTCTTTCAAACTAAAGTAGTGAAGCAAAACGAGGTGACAGTCAAATTTCCTGTAATGAACTAAAAGGTGGCATTAAGTGTGAATTAATGTGCAAAGTAGAAGTGATTTATGTAGTAAAAGCAACATGATTGTGGTTGTTTCTGAGTGTTTATTTAAATACAGTTAATGAAGTTATACTTCAAACGGGGTTAATCCTGCATCTGCTTTCTCCTCCGTCACGGCGCTCCTCAGAGAAAACCGGTTTCCAGCTGCGTCCAGTCGCCGGCCTGCTGTCAGCAAGAGACTTCCTCGCAAGTTTGGCTTTCAGGGTGTTTCAGTGCACGCAGTACATCCGGCACTCGTCTGCGCCCATGCACTCCCCCGAGCCGTGAGTTTCCAGCACCCAGAGCGTTTGTTCGCGCCTTCACCTCCTCTTCCTGACTCTTTTCGATCTTCTCCAACAGGGACTGCTGTCATGAACTACTCGGCCACATTCCAATGCTGGCAGATAAGGAATTTGCCCAGTTCTCCCAGGTAATTACACAGCGGTACACTTTCATCATCTTTGATTTACAATAAGTCTGCACATAAACTAATTACATCACCTTCATCGTTATGATTTTAAATGTTACCAGGAGATCGGACTTGCCTCACTTGGAGTTTCAGATGAAGACATTGAAAAGCTGTCAACGGTAAGTTGTTATGCAATTCAGTTTTATTCAAAATTAGAAACAATAAATGCGCCAATAAAGTAAATGAATAACACAAATATATAACAGATACAGCAAAAGTTGAGGAAACCTTTTCTGTAATGCCACATTCAATCATATTAGAGGACTTTTATTTTGTAATGGCTCGTCAAATAAGCTCAGGGCGCCTTCATTTTGTAACATTGCTTTTTTTTTTTTATTTCAGGATTATCAGGGATTTTATTTTATATTTTTTGATTAATTTAATTTTTCATTACCATTCAATGGTACATCGAGTTTCTCAGAGGACTTTTATTTTATAATGCCACTTTTTCCCAGGAGATTCTTGTTTTTTTAATGCAACATTAAATAATTTTTGAGGATTTTTTTTTTTTTTCTTCTTCTTTGATTTTATGTATAAAGATGTTTTTAATTTTATGAACAGCAGCTGTGGTTTCTGGGCTTTTCCTGCCATCTCGTGGTTAAAATAAATAACTGCAGCTCATCCCGTGAGACCTTTTGTTGCACTGTTTCTCTGCAGTTATACTGGTTCACTGTGGAGTTCGGCCTCTGCAAGCAGAATGGAGCAGTGAAAGCGTACGGCGCTGGACTCCTGTCTTCTTACGGAGAGCTTGTCGTGAGTGATTTCTCGCCTTCTGCACACAAGCGTTTTGCTGCCTTGGGTCAGTGTACTGACAGTGTTTTACTGGTCCTCCCAGTACGCGCTGTCGAACGAGCCTGAGTACAAGCCGTTCAACCCGGAGCAGACAGCAGTCCAGCTGTACCAGGACCAAACTTACCAGCCCGTTTACTTTGTGTCTGAGAGTTTTGAAGACGCAAAGACGAAGCTGAGGTATGTTCGCATTACTGCTGCACGTCTAAACCCTTAAAGACCCTTAAAAGTTTCAAGTTGGGGTTTTTTTTTTTTTTGCTTTCACTGTTACAATCATTATAAAGTAAATGGTGTAATGGTACATAAAAAAGGGATTAATATTAAGGTTTTTATTCACTTTTTTTAAAACAAAAATATCATAAGATGTCACCTTTACATGTTTATTTTACCATTTTTATTCAACAGAAACCACCTCTGTGGATGTTGATGTTTCTTAAGCCGTTTATGTTCTAAATAATTGTCTGAATTTATCAAATCAGGGCTTTTAAACCCGATTCCTTAATTTGAAAACATTTCTTGAATCCAGTCAGTTTAAATGTCTTCAGAACGCGTGGTCAGGCCTTAAATCTGCGTTTCACCTTCATGTTACAATGTCCTTGAATTTATTTCCCAATTTCCCTATTCAGCTTCAATTACAATAACACCCAAAGCCCCAACAATCAATCTGAATATAACATTTCACCCTCAGAAATATTTGCAAAGCTGATCATTTTGCATGTATAGGCATGTTTATTCTTTTGTTTGCAGCCTTCTTCTTCTTCAGCTTTGTTGCAAACAGGAATGTTTGAAGAGTGGCAGTGAAAAAAGTCCAGAGGGAACCTTTAATGACGAGAGAAATGCTTTACGTGTCCAGTGTGTCTTTTTAAGCAGCATGCATGTATTTCTCTCCAAAGGCAGTACTCTGCCAACATCAGGCGCCCCTTTGCGGTTCGCTACGACCCCTTTACCTGCAGCATTGAGGTTCTGGACCAGCCGAGGAAGATCCAAAACGCTCTGAGCCAGATGAGGGAGGACCTGAAGACCCTTCACAGCGCCTTGGAGAGGCTGAGCACATCTTAAGACAGGGACCTGATCAGAAAGCGATGCAGACAGAGATGCTTGACTCAACAGTGAAGCTGAGACTTACGAACACAGAAACGACACATTCTAAGTCATTTTGTTTGTACGTATACAGTGGAGATGATGTAAAAAGAAATAAATGTTTATTTTCTTGAAGATGTGGCCTCAAAAGTTCAGTCTTTTCAATTTCAAGAGACAGGAAAAGTAGTTTGCAGGCAGGAGGTGGACAAGAAAAGGAGCAAACCACTACAATATATGGCTTCTTCTGGTTTCTAATTCCAAACCAACTATTTGCTTTTGGAAATTTCTTGGAAGCCATTTATCTTTGTGTGTTATTAAGCAAAGGGAAGGAGTGAATTATGAATGATTTAAGTATCAGGTTTCGTGCGCTGGTCAAGGCCAGAGCCAGTGCTGAGGCCCAGCACATCGGTGGGGCCAGGTCACTGTGACCTCACAGCCGACCGCAGCACGGTCCGCAGGGCTGCGCTGCTGATAGACGCTCTTCTCTCTCTATTTCTCTTTCTGCGTACGACTGCAGAATTTGGCCGTCTGGGTCCTTGACCCACGGCCAGCGTTTTGATTTCCACGCAGGCGACAATGCATGTCAGAGCTGTGCACGTCAAAGCTTACCCTCAAGAAGACAAATCATCTCCATCTGCGGGGTTTGTAAAGCAACAGCGTCATTAAGGACGGTGGCTGGCAGAACCCTCGCGCTGGCCACCTTCAGTTGGGAAGCACTCCCTTCCCATAACTCCGCTGCACAGTAAATCAAGACTTGCTCCAGCTTCGCTGGGAAAACCTGTGTGCACAAAATGGGTCTGAGTGTGTGTGGGAGGGGTGGTCCACCCTTTGTACTTCTATCTCACTGTATATCCACTGCACCGAAATTCACAAATCCTCCATGAAACCACCAGCAGGATGCAAATCTGCTTCTTGCCAAACAAAGGCAAGTTGCCGTAGCAACGGGCAGACCACTGCAGGGATCCAGCTAGGTTCTTGCATCTTACATGCTCACCGCAAAACCCAAATATTGCATCATACAGAATCCAAGCAAAAGTGTTTCCCTCACTGATGCTGAGCGCGCCTCGTCTTCAAAGCTGGCTCCTCGGGGCTTGAGGAGGGTCATCAGGTTCGCTTCACCCTCAGGCCTCTGATGGATCCTCAGCTTCGTGGATCACTGGCAGCCCGCAAAACCAGAGCTAGAGACTTTGATGCATTAGATGAGTGGAGCTGTGACAATGCTGAAGTCCTGAGAACAGGCCTGACTCTTCTCAACTCAAAGGAAAGTTAACAATCTGTGGCTTCATTTGTAGGCAGCCAAGATGGGGTAAAAGCTCTGGCTGCATCGGAAACATCCAGACCAACCACAAAGGTTTACAAATATGACTGTATAGTTACTCTTGAGTTTCACTGTGACGGGCTGGGCAGTGAGCTTCAATCTAAAGGCTTACCACAGCTCACAAATGATATCGACTTCTCCAGGTGAAAGAAAACCTGGAAGTCTGACTAAGGAGGAAACCAAAGGGAACTCATCTGGAGCTAGGTACATTTACCCAAAGATGAGAGGCACGTTGGCAGAGATGTTGACTGGTAAACATGCACATTCCCTAACAAAAAGAGATGCCTCACTGGATGTATGCCAGTCCTTTGTTCTGTCTTGATCAGTTAGGAAGGTAAGAGTCTGCAGATGACTGTAAGTGCTGTGTGTGAAAACAGGGTGAATCAGGCCCACCTTAGACTGCAAAACAAAATGAATCCATCTGAGAGAACTGGAACATTAGGAGTGGAAGAGAAAGAAAAATATAAAGCACGTCATGAGCTTGGCATCATGAAGAGGGCTTTGAGGTTCACCCTAAGACAACCGAGAACATCTGGCCAAGTGAAGAACACTCTCCAGAAAGAAGACCCCGTCATTATACAAGTCTACCTTAAAGACTTCTGAAGAGAAAATACAGAGATAGGGTTAGGTTTAAGCTTTAAAAACAGAAGAATGAGAGTAGCCTCTGCCAGATGAAACTAAGATAAAGTGGAGCCACAAAGTGCAAAAGAGAAACTAAAAACACTAGAAACTGCAGGCACATCATCCCATAAAACTCACGAGTGTTACCCCACGAGAAAAGGGTCACCACAGCTTGATCAGGACGGCGCAGATGGTCAACAACAATCAAATAAAAACATCCAAAGGAAACTTTAAAGGTCAAGGAACATCCCTGTCTGATCACACCATCAACAACCATGTGCTCCATGGAAGACACCCAGGTGGACTCCAAAATTTAAAAATCGAATCAGTGCAGGACACAATGAAGTCTTGAGCACATCGTGGAGTGGAACTTACTGCCCAGTGTCAGTCACAAACAACATCCTTCAACAAGATCACGAACCTTCACATACCGCCAAAAGCACTCAAGGACGCCCGACTGGGGGAATAAACCTTCCTTGACCTCTAATCTAAATCCTATTTATATCTGAAAAATAAAAAAAAGACGCAAAATACAGCGTGGAGAAGAAACCCTTCAAAAGTGAGTGATTATGAAGTTAAAAGTCTGATTTGTGTTAAACAAGGAACTGTTATTGCTGGATGCTGTTGACGTTTTTCAGTTTCTAGTTATTTCATGGGACACTGGTAGATTATAAAAAACCACAATGTATAAAGAAGTCAGGAGTTGTTTTTTTTTTAAATCATCCACCTTTCTGGAGTTAAAACTAAAACACCCACCAACAAACAGCACCTGAAGGCTTGAAAAAGGATCCGAATCTGGTGACGTCGGTGGGTTGATCGACGAAACATCTGTACTGTCTAATAATAAAGTGAGAATTTTTACCATTTCATGAAAAAAAGCTTATATTAAATTTCAATAAAAGTTGGGACATGGGCTGGAAAAAGTGGTGCTAAAGAGAAACACCTGGAGGAACATATTACAGCTAATTAAGTTACCTGGCAACAGATCAATGACATGGTCGGGTATCAAAACAACGTCTTAGAAAGCAAAGTCTCTCAGAAGTAAAAATGGGAAGAGGTTCATCCATCAGCAAAAAACTGTCCACAAATTGTGAAATTTCAGTAAAAAACTGGAAAGACCTTCTACCATGGAAAGACTTCGTAATATCTTCAAAAGATTCAGAGAATCTGGAGAAAAATTCAGAGAAAAAGCTGAAAACCAATACTGGATGTCCATGAACTTCAGGTCCTCTTGTGGCACAGCATCAAAAACAGGGATGATTCTGTTGTGGAAATTACTGTGTGGACTTCTGGAAATCAGTAACGGCTCACCGGTCCATCCACATATTCAGGTTAAACCTCTAACATGCAAAAAAAAAAAAAAAAAAAAGGGTGCTTTAGTCTATGGAATGAAGACAACATCAACGCTGAGTGGAGGCTTTGGAGCAGCACGTGCTCCCATGCAGACTCCTTCTCTGAAGGCTCATGGATCTGCTCAGCCTTCAAACATTTAAAGGCTGATGGGGCAGTGGTATATGTTGTCTTGTTTGACCTTTTTGAAATATGTTGCTGTTTTTTTTTTTTTTTTTCTTAAGATGCTGCTTTCCATGTCTCAAAATGTGATGTTCTGTGTTCCGTTGTGAATAAAACATGAGTTCATCAGGTCAGTAGAAAGTCACCACACAGCAGCTCCAAAAATGCATAAACAGTTTGGATGACCGCGAAAGTCTACTCAAAAGCAGTGATGGTGCACTATTTCTTTTCTTTCTTTTTTTTATCCAACCCTCCTCTTCTCATCAAGATCACCACAAATCGTTTCATGCTGGGAAACCCTCGCAAACAATTCAACCGGGAGATTAAATCAAACACCGGGCTCAAAGAGCTCTAATCTCTTCCTTTGTCTCCCCTCATATCATGCTCCTCATTATTTTTGTTTGGGCTCTTTTTGTTGAGCTTGGGCTTAACGTTGGCCGAGCTGCAGAAGAATTATCTGGTGGGGGGGGGGGATTAGGAGAAAGTTGGTGAGGATCTTTAGGGCTTTCTGATCTCGCTTTCATCCTTCTCAGTTTATTATTACTGTGCACACCGAGACGAGGCATCAAACTGCTACAAAAGCTTTATTGAGGTTACACAAAATGTAACTTGAAGGCATGGGGGCAGTGACATCTCAGGCCGTGCTTCCAGGAAAGAGGTGAGACTGAAATCCCAAAAGGTTTTACCAGAAGCAGAGCACGATGCAGTTCAGCTGGTCGGCCATTAGATGGTGTCCTTGAGTCACTGCACTTGAAAACCCTCTGAGAATCGTGAATCATGTTTCTAAGGAACAGTGGCAATTCCCCTCTAAAGCTAGTTTTATCCTTTGGAGAAAGCCCAGATGGAAATGGCAGCCTCCTCCTATGACATCTCAAAGTGCAGCCGCTCCAGCACCACCTGCACATGAAGACCACAGCGGAGTTGTTCAAACAAAAGCAGGACCTGGGGCAGCACGTTATGTGTCTGTGGACGGCGGTGAACGTGTGCCGTCCAAGATACATACAGGCCTGATGAACTGGTTTGAAAGAGCGGCGCCCTCCTCAGCCTCCGCTCCGTCATGCGGAGACATCGGCGCACAATAAAACCTAGTGTTTCAGCTTGGTGAACTACAATACGGTGCTCTGTTAGAGGGCACATTGATCCTTCACTTCTGTGGAAACAAGTGATCAGCTGTCACCTCGAATGATTCATGATCATCTTAATTAAATGAGCTCTGCAGCTTAGCTGGCATTCCGCTCGACTGCTTTGAAAACCAAGAGGGTGGTTTCTCACACACAATGAGTCCTTGTTTGACTGGAGAGCGAAGACAGTTGCTGCCAAGAGATCACTTCTCTTCCCCGTTCGGTGTGTGAAACTGAAAGCTACTCACCTGTGTGAGGAGCATCTCTCCTGCGTGCAAGCTGCCTGACTGCTCAGCTTGCATGACTGGAAATACTTCCTCAAACTTTTCCTATGAATTTCACACCTACAGGCTCACCCGAATCCTTCTGTTGATTTTAAAAAGGAGTAGTCCAACAATGATGATGATGATAATGATGATGTAGGCAATACTAAGTACCCTTTTTAGTGATTCCAAAGGATTTTAGAGGGTATGTTGCAGTCAGGTGCTGGTCTAGAGCATCAAAGTGTAAAAACACAATGTCAAGAGGGAAAGACATGAGCAATAGTCTCAGAATCTATTGTTGATGTACATTAGTCTGGAAAGAGATGGAAAAAAAAAATACTGCAGTGAGACAATATACAGAAGTGGAGAGCAATCAAGACAGTTGCCAATCCTCCCTGGGTTGGATGTCTCACCAAACTGACACCAGGGACAGACTGTGTAATGCCTAGAGAACATCCCAGACTCTATAGGCATCACTGCACAAGTAAAGGTTGTATTTTTAGGCTGCTAGAGGAAAACGTCTTCTGCCTAAAAGAATACAACAGCTCAGCCGAGGTTGATTAAGTTCAATCCAAACCACTAAACTTGTGGATTGATGTCTTTTGGACTGATGAGACCGAAGTGGGGTTGTTTGGTGAAAATGCTTCATGGTTTGCCAGCACCATGTCTGCCAAGCAGCAGTTCACCAGCAACACCTCATACCCACCGTCAAACACGGTAGTGGAAGTGTGAAGATCTTGGGTTGTTTTGGAGCCACAGAACCTGGGCGCCTTTTAGTCACCGAGTCAACCCCGAACTGGGGCTGCGTTTACAGACTTACGGAGTAGATATGGAACTGAACTGAACTCTTCTGCAGAGCATTCGAGAGACAAATGTGAACCCATCTGTCCTGCTTGCTCAAAAGGCTTCATGCAAGAAGACAATGACCCAAACTCTCAAAGACTTGAAACAAGACGAGTGGACTTACTTTTGTTTTCTTCTTGATTCTCCGTCACTGCTTGATTCCAAAAAGTAGGACCTACCACGATCAGACGACTTTGGGATTAACAGAGGTGGGACTAACTGCAAGATGATCAAGACGACATAAGAAAACAAAAAAAAAACCTTCCTTTGTAACTGAAGGGGTCCTCAGAAACCCCCAATTCCATCAAATCCCGTCTAAACTCAAAAACACTTCAAAAAATATTTTATTGAACGTTTACTAAAACAAAAACAGGATATCCATCAAAGTGCTGCTACATTTCAGTCATCCAGAAGCAAAGCTTTCTATCGCCGCCAACTACGCAGAGCGGAAGTGTCCGGTGCCAACTCAGTCCCGATCCGACTGTGGCTGATCCGATCATCACGGGCTGTAACGACAGAAGACGTGTGCGTGAGCAGCAGAGAACCGAGTCAGTAACGATCCAGATCTGTGCACACTCACCTGAGGGTGGCCAAGATGGTGGATGAGCAACTGACTGCTGATCTTTCCTGGACACCCGGTGGTGGCGAAAAGGTTTTCATTGGCCCGAGACCACCTGCGAAGAACATCCTTCTGATAACCAGCTTTGATAGGAGCACGTTTTGATTTTGCTTTTGAGGAACGTTTATGACAGCTGTCAGGGCTCACAACAGAACCTCCTTACCTGAAGAGCCGCGCCTTGTCTTTGTGGGCAGGTCTCTTCTCTTGTGGGTAACTGCAAACAACAAAAACAAGATATGGATACACCCCAGATCAACATGTCCAGAGGCATCAGTGCACGTTTCCTCACCTTGAGCGCGTTATATCCCAAATGAGCCAGTCGTTCCCCGACACGGCGCCCACTTTGATGGTATTGGTGAAGCACCAGTCAGCTGACATGAGCGGTGCACAGTCCAGCGATAGGATGGCCTGCTGGGTGACCAGGTCGTAAAAGCGAATCGTCCCCCTTTTCTCTGCCACCATTAACTGCAGAAGATGATGCAGCATGTAAAGCTTACTGTTGTTACAGAAATTAACAGGGTCATTACAAATCAAAAGCACTGAATTAATCGATCCCCAGCAAGTGTGAGTACCGGTACAGGTTTCAGCAGTTTGCAGCATTCAAAGGTGCTCTGAGACAATGCCAACAAGCAGTGAGCTTAGTGAAGGATTTGTTACCCATCAACTTGGGAATGGTTGACTATTTCAAGATGAACAGAAGTCTATGTTTCTACAGCCAGAAGCTCATGATGCTACAACAAGAAAAGGACTGGGAGAAAGCTTCTGCTGGGGCAAAGCCTCTACATTCTGCAAGAAAGTGAGCACTCATTATAGCTTTGCATCTGGACAAACCACAAGACTTCTAGGCCAACGTCCTTTGAACAGACAAGACCAAAGTTAAGATGTTTGGCTATAATGCACAGCACCATATTTGGAGAAAATCAAACCCAGCATATCATCACTAAAACACCATACCATTTGGGGTTGTTTTGTAGTAATTTAGTAACTTTGAGTCGACCGTGAATTTTTCCGTACGAGTCTTCTGGGATCAAATATGAGCCCGTCTGTCTGACAGCTAAGCTGGGTCATGCAACAGGACGATGATCCCGGGCAAACCAGTAAATCTACGTCAGAATGGCTGAAAAAGAAATGGTCCCCGTCAAAACCGAGACCTCAACCTGATTAAAATGCTGTGGTGGGACCTGAAAAGAGCTGTGCGCAAACATGTGCCAGCAAACCTTAATGAGGCAAACGTACAATGGGCATGTCTTCAGAATGATGAATCATCATCTTTCAGAGGGCCTTTTTATACCCTTTGGAACAGCTAGAATGTTTCACAGCAAAATTCAGATTTTAATTCAGAACAGGATACTTACTTTCCTCATGTAACTAACATGGCTTCACATTGGGAAGCTGACTGGACTATGGGAGCACATCCACAGGGATTTAAAGTAATTCAGGAGCAGCCAGATGCATCTGCAAAATGAGAGCTTCCTACCTTAAACACTTCTTCTGGGTGCCAGCAAACACTGACGCCAGGAGAGCGCAGTCTGAGAACAGTGCTTTCATTTCCATCCAGGTCCCACACCCTGCAGACATAGATTCAGACACACAATAAGGAGTCGAATTAACAATATTAAAATACTTCCACACCACCTCGTCTGACCTACTTTACTTCCAGGACACTGGAACCAACATGTCTGTTTTTCAAATGCCGTGAGAATTTATCCGAAAACCTGCCCAGTTGCCTCATTATTGAGGAAGAGGTAAATAACAGGACTTTAAGCAGCTCTAATTAGTAAAGTTAAGAATTAATTCAGCTTGGCATGTGAACCGCTGCTGGCCTAAAATCCAAAAACAAAATCCACTCCCTCTTAATTAACCACAAAGATGGGGTTTTGGAGCAAGCTGCTGAAAATAGCATCACATTTTTAAGCACCCTCAGATGCTTACATAACGCCTCAAAGAATTCACCTCCCCCAGTTTCTTTGTAAATGAGGCCCATTCACAACCAAGACACACAACTCTCTGACCTCAACAGGTAAACTCAATCCTCATTCCCATATAACAAACCTAAAAATCCTTGAGGGGAAGAAAAATAAAATAAAATAAGCAAAGGACGCAAGCATACTTGACACAACAGCACAGCGCATGATGGTGCAGAGATGATTCATTTTCAAGTTCAGGTTGCTCCCAATTCACCCAACTAGGGTTGAAAAATTCCCTGAATTTTCACTGTTCCTGTCTTCTTTTCAAACTGGAGTGAAAGTCATTGAGGCCACATTCCCTGTGTGCACTGGTCTCTTCTTCATCAGGTGTGCAGATATCGTCTAGGAACCTGAGCATCAGACCAGAACGACTAAGCGACCCTTTCAACCCGGGGACTCAGTCCAGTCAGGAACAGGACACCGCCAAGCGTGAGGTGGCACTGCCGATTCTCTACAGCAACACTGAAGCTTAAAGTCAATGCTGCTTTCTTTTTGTTTTGTTTTTTTACTCCCTTTATGCATTTCAGATATAGCAACAGAATAAATAAGGTAATTAAATAAGCTGGAGCTTATAAAATGCTGAACAACAGTATCTTTTATTGACATTGCAGTACCTTTTTTCCCTGGTTGGAAATGAATAAAGTAGTAATAGTAGGAATTTGTAGAAGGAAAACAATGCTGTCCAGTGGACCCATACCAACTGCATACGATGTTGGTTTGACGTAGAGGCATAAATCCAGACTCAGTGGGATGCCAAGAGTTCCTGAAGCTGATACATCTGGCAGCAAACAAGCTGGACTTACAAGTATGAGAAATTCCAATATTTTACAGATAATCATATCGACTCCCAATGTAACGTTACCAGATTGGAACATTTTGGATTTTTCTTTTTTTTGTTTAAACTTCAGATCTGGTCTTTCAGCTGCAGGGACAGAGACTGGACTCCTCTCACAGGGTAAAAGGTCTACCTGGCATAACACTGAGCTACAACAGTGACTGCAGCCAATCCTTCACCTCCATGTTCACATCAGCTGAAGGTTCCTGGCGCCTCACGTGACCACCATTATCATACAATAACATTATTAACAATAAATAATTCCTACTGTTTCAACAAAAGAAACTCTACCATTAAAAACCTGAAATTCCTGCTACCTGGATCTCTGGTTAATCGCATCTCAACAGCCCTGAACTAGAAGAAAAGGTGACGGCATTAAGGAGGCTGCAAGTGGTTCATGGAAGTCTTAACCAAATGCTTGTGGAGCAAGGGAAGGTGCTGACTGATGAGGTCATACAAAAGATAGCATGTAATGCCCCGAAAGTACCTCAAAAGACCATCTACATGTCAAACGTGTTGTTGGAGAGATTGATGTCTTCAGTGGTGTGGTGTAAAAGAGGACACGCACCGTCTCAAATGGAGACCAGAGTAAACATTTAAATGCCTCGTCTCCCCTGCAGCAGGATAGAGGTCTGTCAAAACTGGGCTTCTTTCCGTTGCCCATGCGAGGACTCAGCCAGAGCCTCCATTGAGTGAGGCTGAGAAGAAAAGCCTCAGACCACATCAGGAGAACAAGGACTAGACCCCGTTCTTTCAGACCACAAGCCAAGCAGGGCTGAGTTGCACGCTACACTACCAACGGCCAAACTGTGGTCAACCACTTTGTCCTGCAAGAGGAGAGCACCAGCACCCCCCCCACCATCAAAAAAAAAAGAAAAGAAAAAGAAAACATAACCCTCTGCAGAATGAGATGAAAGACATGAGAGGAGAAAATACGCACGACCACCACTGATAAAACACTGTGCACGTCTAACAACTAGCAACAATACTCTGCTTCCATGCACAACAGGGTTGAAAAGGACATCTGAAATCCTGTATTGAGTTATCAAAGTAAGAAAACAACAAGGGCAGAGCGTTGCAGCTTCTCAGCATTTCCCATAAGCAGAGGAAACGAGAACCGCCGTCAGGGCTGCGTGATCTGATCTTTCTTGTAGAGAGCAGAGTAAATAATCGAAGGTGAATCTCTGGAGGCTGAGAGCTGGAAGAGTGAAGCAACATAAACCCCTCCCAGAGCCCTGCACGGTCATCCAGGTTGATGTGCACAAAAGATCTGCAAACAGCATCTATTCAAACACCATGACTTTCACATCTTCAAAAGCACTTATAGTTTTCAAATGTTCCAAAACCATTTCAGGTCCAAGTCAGCAAAACATATCAGCTCGAGATGTTAAACTTCACTCACAAGGGAAAGTTAAAGTATGAGTGAAAAACTAAAGATGCTATTATTTAAACAGACAGCTCAAAGGCTTATTATGAATAATATTCATACTAAAACTGATGCTTTATAAAAAAGGTGCAACCCAAAAAGAGGTGGGGAAATTGCACAAAAGGAAATCTGCTATGATGCAATTGCGAAAAAAGGTTTTGGTTATTTCTGCATCAGCTTACATTCACAAGAACGTCTTCCCCCAGCAGTAACCTCACCTGCAGGCTCTGCTATCATACGCTGCTGTTGAAGTTGATGTCTGCGGCCGATAAAGTTCTAAGAAAGAAAATCGTCAACGGCAGATCCCTTCGTCCAGAAAACACGTTTGGTGCATTTAAAATGCAAACTGTTGGAGAGCTGAATGAGAAAACATCTGACATGCAAAACAACTGTTGGTCTTCTCAGTCACATACAGACAGTCTTACTTCAAAGACCGTTTCATTCAACATTACCAGAGGGTAACAAGCTTTTGCCTAATTACAGCTGCATGCCTGCATGACCAAAACACATAAATTCAGGAGGAGTTGAGTAAGATGCAGTGGATCTATATGAGAGAACATACTGGAATAAGTAATGGCTTTAGTTTACAAAAGGATGTTTAAAATAATCTAACATGACTGTCTGGGAGAATCCGACCAACATCTTTATAATTTAAAGAAAAAAAAAAAAAAAAAAAAAAAAAAAAGGGAAAAAAAGTGAAACGGTGAAATATCACTAGGCTCTTATTTCTTTGCGATACTCAATCTAGAGGATAGAGACGAACAATTGGATTATCACCAACACGGAGGACCAAATGTTTTAAATCATATATTAAAAGAAATGCAGCGGCAGCAGGTGTGTGTTATCCTGAGTTCAGCAGTGAACTCATTCAACTCTAAATCCTCTCAGGACCCTGCAGTGTGCCCTTGTGACCTCTAGGTGGCACGTTCCCCCACCAACTCCACCCTGCTTTGTCTACATCGACCCGCTGAGCTGTTTAGACTGCATGGAACCCTGAGGAAGTGGAGTCTGGTTCCCCACCTCGATGCCGTGGCGTCAGGTTTCATGTTGGCAGCGGCTGAAGTCCCACAACTGCAGGGGACAGCGATGACAAAACTAAGCAAACTTATAGAGGCGGCGCTGCTGCCAAACCTAACAGAGTGACGGAGAGGTCATGAGCCTATACATCCTGACATAAACCTCCCTCCCTTACTGCAGGACCAGCCCCCCTCCTCATATCCAGACTCAGTTTGTGTGGGCTGACTGGAAGGTCTTCTCATGTTAACTTGATCTATCCCTTGTTCCGCCTCTGTCTTCCCCCCGCGTCCCATATTTTCTCAACATGACAGAATTTAAATCTTTCAGCAGATGGAGCGCACTCCTGTTTTCTCTGGCTGGTAAGTGGAGGGAGGGGAGGGGTGTAGGAGATGGGAGGGGAGGAGACTTGTTTTACTTGGTGTGACCCCAGACGTGGATGGACAGGACGGTCATCACGCTGATGGCTCTCAAAGTGTTTCATCATGACAAATTATTGACCGGTTGTCAAATCATTCTGGATTTTCCACACGATTCTGTAGATGCAACTATCCTTCATAAGGGGGGTGAGCGGTACTAAATATGTAAAAAAAAAAAAAAAAAAAAAAAAAAAAAAAAAAAAAAAAAAAAAAACTGAAACGCAATCACACAGGTACATGAATAAATGTACACAACATAAAAACACATGACTTAATTTACTGAAAAGACCTATCATTTTAATATGCTTTTAGACAACTCAGCATTATAATTAAATAAATTATATTTTATGAATGTGCGAAACAATTCACAGTCTCATACAACTAAGAATTATTATATGCCCAAATTGTTGCTCTTCATCCTTATAAGGAAGCTTTGACGTAAAATGCATAATTCAGGCTAATATAAAGCTCCACTCCACTTTGTGTCTTTACAGGAGCTGAAAAAAAACTGCAGTTTCATAAAGCTATCCCTACCGTTTGTCAATCTAAGCTTAAGAGTTGAAATGTCTGAGAACATTTTTTGGCAGTTATTAGTGTGGAGTCTGATATGGCCGTGGAAGCGCTGGGATTGTGATGTAAGGCACTTCACGGGAACACATTTCTTCCCAAAACGAGTTGGCAGGAGTGTACCCAACAAGTGCTGCTCCTGCGCATGACCGTGTGGTGATCTATTCTGTCCTGTTTTGGATTCAACTTTTGTGAGTTTTATTCTGACCACATGTGCCATTATAGTAACAAGTACTAGCTCATACAAATAAATAACAAACCCGATATTACACACACACACACACACACACCGGCATACGTCTGTGCTTCAGTATGCGTGTTTATACAGAAAATTCCACCTTCACCCTTCCTCCGTGGGCAGTTGCCCGTCATCAAGCTCATGTCGTCTACCAGAGGCATGGAAGCTTGATGGGGGTACGCAGTGTTTTTGCACCTCCTAGATCTCTGATGTTGTTCCTGGGAATCTGCTGGAGACACTCTCCCAGCTTGGAGGTTATAGCTCCACATGCCCCAACTACCACTGGCACCAACATTGCCTTTACCTTCCACATCTTCTCCATTTCCTCCTTCAACCCTTGGTATTTCACCAACTTCTCGTGTTTTGTCACTTAGGACGGCTTCATCTGTCACTACTGACATCTTCTGGAGTTTGTCAATCACCACCATAGCTGGTTGATTACCTATCACCAGTTTGTTTATAGGCCTGAATCTGGACGTCCCACAGGATCTTTGCCCTTTCGTTCTCCACCACTCATGGGGGTATCTCATCTTCACTTTGGGACTTCAAACCCATACTCGGTGCAAATGTTCCTGTACACTATTCCCATTTCAAGGTTGTAGCCTTCCATCTATGCTTTACCTACAAGCATCTTACATCATGGATGGACCGTCTGTGGGGCATCTTTATTCAGTCTGCAGCAGGTGTCTTGTCTGGTGTGGTAGACCCTGGCCTCTAAAGCTCCTGTCCTTGAGGCCTGTTCTTGTGTTGCTGTGATTATTGCCTCTGGGCTGTCCGTCAGACCAGCCTTTTCTAATCATTAGTCACACTTCTCAATGTCAGGCACTTTTCCAATCTCTTGGTGGTGTAGTGGCTTTTCTTTTCATGACAGGTCCTCTGCCACATCTTCTTCCTGCTCACTGGAATTCTGGTGCCTTAGACATGTATGTAAGGGTTCATCATTAGGCATCTTCTTGGTGCATTTCTGGATCTTTGTTGTTTCATCCTGGATGTGGGCTTCAATGGTCACTTATCTACAGCCTTCACGCTTCCACTTCATGGCTCATGGTGTTGGACTTGAAATTCTCCATGCATTGGGAACTTCCTCGTCTTGAAATCAGTGGTGTCTATCTCTGCATGTGGCCAGGCTACTTTACTGATTACTTGTAGGGCATATGTGTTGATGGCCTGGACTTTGTTTTCCCCCCATTCAGCTAGCTCTTCAGGACCAGCGTTACTCTTTTTTTTTTTTTTTAGGTACTTGGCTGTGTCCAACTTCTTAGGAACATCCTCATTATTGACATTTGCTTGTGGCATCTCAAGGTATTTACAGATGTCTTGAATATCTGATGATGCTTTCTGGTAGTTCGACCTCCTCAGACGTGATCATCTTGTTCTTGCAATACAGCTTGATGTTGAGGAGGTGGCTGATGATTACTCCACCAGTATCCAAATCCAATCTTTGTGATGATCCCGATAGAAGGGTTCAGACCCATGGAGAACAGCAGTGTGGACAAAGCATATCCTTGGTATTCGCCTCTCTTGATGGTGACATGAGCAATTGACTTTTAGTTGGTCTCTAGAGTAGTCCTCCACAGTCCCATTAAGTTCCTGATGAAGGTTCTCAAGTGTCCTATTGATGTTCTAGAACTCTAAGCATTCTAGCATCCATGATTGCACTGGGTTCTAGGCGTTCTTATAGTTGATCCAAGTTGGATTGTCTTAGCTTATGGTCCTTGACAACTGTCCTGTTGACCAAAAGTTAGTGCTTGTCTCGTCTGATGTTCCTTTCAAATCCCTTCTAGGCTGTGCTTATGTATGTAGCCATGTGTCTGCTTATCTTGGCTGCTATAATAAATGACAGGAGCATATTGTGCAGAGGGCGGTTATTGACAAGTAGTTGAATGGGAAGCACCTATGTTTGAAGCCCCTCATGAGGACACTGTGGATTTGGGTTAAACATGTTGGGTGGATTCATTGCATTGTTGCAGTTGATTCATTGATGCTGCCAGCAAGTGTGCATCTTGGATTGGGATGTCTACGATATTTGATGCGATTGAGATTTATATATATATATATATATATATATATATATATATATATATATATATATATATATATATATATATATATATATATATATATATATATATATATATATATATTTTTTTTTTTTTTTTTTTATATATATTTTTTTTTTTTTTTTTTTGAGGCAAATCCATCATTTTATATATACATCCTTTCATATATACATACATACAGACACACACACACACACCACACACATACATACCCCCAGCATGCACACATTATATAAACAAGCAACACTGGGATTCATGTGTCCAAAACTTGGCAGGAATAAAGGGTTCAAAATATCACCCATTTCCCCTCGTCTGTCAAACCCCTATAAATTTACCACGAACAGGTTGCGCTCAGGTCCTGCCAGAAGCCCAAATCTGACAAATCAAGGAGTTCCAAGAAAAGTGTAAAAGGAAAATGTGAAAAACCAACTAGTGTTGTTTTTGTAGAGAAGACTGATGCTGGAGGTCTTTAGCTGGCTGCAGTCTACAACATCAACACTAGAGGACTCCACATCATATACACTGGACCTTTATGTCTTTAAAAAAAAAAAAAAAAACAAAAAAAAAAACTTTTGCTAGTTTTAGAAATGAACTGCGGCTGTCCCCAGTTTTAGGTATATCTTTCCGAACCTTACTGTACTAGTTTAGATTCTCAGTCAGTGATAAAAAAACTAAATAAAATTAAATTAACTTAACTTGCATCTTGGTGAAGATACCCCCTCGTGTACTGGGGCTGCCCCACCATTGACCTTGGCTACTAAACACACTTTTTCCCTCCGCTAGCCTTAATTGAAAAGGAAAATTTGGGAACCTTGTTTCAGGTCTCCCCCTTGGAGAGGAAAATCTTTCTGCAGCTAATTGGATTTCCATATTTAACCAATTAACTAGAAAAGCTACAAAGCAGCACTGTGCTTACGCACAGTCACACTAGAGCATGTTGTGCTTAGCATCATGTTTCACCGTGGAAACACTGTCAGGACTTTCTGCACCATTAACAAAAAACAGAACTGAAAATCAGAAGCTGGGAACACACACACACACACACACACACACACACACACACACACACACACACACACACACACACACACACACACACACACACACACACACACACACACACACACACACACACACACACACACACACACACACACACACACACACACACACACACACACAAACAAAACGGTTTGGACCTGCAAGTGTGGTCATCACTGACGGAAGCAATTTGTTTCCCTTCTGTGGGATCGAACACCAAATGGTTAATGTAGCTGGTGTGGCCCTCCATCACCTAGGCAACAGAAGGGGAAAGAGTATTAAGTCAACGAAAAACACAACACACTCATCGGTAAACTCGTAAATTAATGCATTTTGGCAAAATTTGCTTTACTAAGCTCAGCTTTCTGTGTGTCCAGTTACAGTTCCTGTATCACTGAGTACCAAATGTCAGCGCTAAGAAGAGAGAGCCTGATGCCAAATGACAAGTGCAGTTCTGGCCAATGTGCTCCAGATGTTGCACTACCTTGACTTCATGCTTTTCCTGAAGATCAGAAGTCAGCAGGCGTAGTTTTCTGTCAGCTGCCGCGGTGCAAAATCTGCAGAGAGGAAAAGGAAAAGAAAGAATATTTAACAATAAACAAAAAAGGGAACATGAAAACAGACTCACTGACAGACAACATCTCCTTTTCACTACATGCCTGCAACCGCCTAGACTGACACCTCTGGATGAGAGTGTGTGCTGGTGTGTGTGGCAGAAACTTGGACTGTGATCAGTACAAGCACTGCCAGGGAGATTCTAATTGCAAGCAAAGATAAACACGGAGAAAAACAAGATTGCTCACGCCATTTACGCACGTCTCTGTTCAGGAAAGCTGCGCGGAGCCAGGCCGAGGACTTTCCCTCTAATCAGCCCCAGTATATACCAGCGCCTGCAATTATTCACACAATTACACTAACTCACTGGTGACAAGAAAAAACACACACGTATCACCAGAATAAACAAAAAGGCGGTTCACACATTTTCAGTTGCAGGCACAGATGGATTTGGCATGATGTCATTACAAACAGCCCTGAACGCACTTCAGGGTTTTTGCTGCTGCAGATTATACCAGGACAGGCCCTCTAACCCGACTAACAAGTGTTTGTTATAAAAGCATGGAACGTACGCCGCCTCCTTTTCAAAATTAAAGTTAATTTCAGTATTAAAAAGGGAACACTCACTGAATTTTAGAGCCTTAATGTAAACTCATAAAAGCAAATAATACATCTTCTCTCAGGCTATTACTTTAATGCAAATCCACCAACCTGCAAGACCGCTGTCTTACTGGTCGCTCCAAGAGTGTCCAAACGTAGACTGAGATGGAGAGCCCTCAGTTATCAGGCTCCTTTCTTGGAAACTCCCAGTTTGGGTTCAGGAGACAAATACCCTCTTTAACTTTAAGATTATACTTAAAACTTTCTTCTTTTAGTTAAACCCTATATTGCAGTTAAAGTCTGCAAAAGTAAACCCTAACCAGCGGATTTATACAGTTCAGACTGAACCCTGAACTCTGAGAATCGGTTGTTTTTCAAAATAAAATGCCACCAGCAGACTCCAGCACTGACAACACTAACTTTTTGAAAGCTGAGGTTAAACAAGTCAGATTCTCTCACGTAAGATTTCAGTCACGGAGGATGAGCGGTTCATTTGAGAAAAGCACATTTTGTTCGACATCAACCGTCCTTTTTCTAAAGATAACATTAGATGGAACAAGCGCTCCAGTTTTTAGAGCGGGGTGTATGTGACAGAAAACAGAAGCAAGATAGCAACAACTTAACAATTGGGGCAATCAAGAATAATAATTTTAACTTTGTAAGTATACAGAAAGTGTATTTAAAAATGACTGTGAGAGTTCAAGGCCTCCGCTTCCATAGAACGGGATAGGTACCTGGATATTTTTGGCAAAGTAGGTATGCCTTTTTGTTCCTGTACCCAATGACCGTCCTTACCTTTACCAGTTGTGAAGAAGAAGAAAAAGAAAACACTAAAGGTTAACTGGGTGGGCCTGCAACCACCGTGGGTCATATTCGGTTGTCACTCAGAACTCATTTGAGTCACAAAGTTTTGGTCAATAACAAAAGTTTACGCTCCTTACCATGTAAAAGTAGACTTAAGTTTAACTTCAGAATGTTTCTTTAAGAGTAGAGTTAGTGCAGACCCACCACCTACGAGTCACTTTGAGTTAAAGTGATTGTGTACATGGTAACGCCTTATGGACTCCAGGGCTTTGGGTACTAGATTACAACAAATGTACCAAGCTTCGTTTTGGGATGTCACATAATACGACATGTGGAACGATCGCAGCCGACACACGTGACTTAGTGAAACCGGTGTGCCATGTATCATCATCAAACGGCTAAAACGTATACAAGGTTTTGACTTTAAAATCAGTTCCATGTAAACTGATGACTTTTCTTGTTAGAGCATGCGTTCACTGATCAGTGCCAGCTTTGGTTTTCCTGGTATTGCGTCTCCGGCACATGAACCATAGTACGCAAGCTTTGCATCTGGTTCGTTCGTTCGCTCATGTCATCTCCCTTCCCCCAACCCCAATTTTCTTTCCTCTGTTTTCTGTTAACTCACCAAGAAAAGCCTGTTGTGTAGCCTGTTGGCCACTGTATTTACCAAATGACAGCCAAGGTTGAAAAATGAGTACATGTTGTGGAAGTCTGTGGTTTCAATAGTCTTCATGCTTGTTCCCAATACGAGCTGCTGCAGGGGGATCACTAGCCCCCACTCCTCTTCCCAAGCCCGTGAGAACGTTGTACTTTTCCTGGAAGGCACAGCTACGTGCCGACTGAAGGGAGCGATGGAACCTGAGTGGGTAATCATCAGCGCAATAACATGTGCGCACGTCACAGGGCTGACTCAAGGGGCCTGTGGAGCAAACCACAGAAGGCTAGGAATTATCGCCGCCTTTCCTTTTCAATTACAGAAAGCCTAAACACCTCCAGGGGGACTGCAGATCCTCCACATCCACCGCTCCAATTAGGCAGAAACTCTTTGCTTTCTAACAATCTATTGTTGGGCTACTCCAGAACCACAAGAAAAAAAACTTGGCTCATGTCCTGGCAGCTGCAGAGTGACAGCAAGAGGTGGACATGACTACTTTCACACCATATGACTGCTATGAACTCTCTAAAAATGTATCCTGCTATGTTAAAAGACACAGACATCAGGTTTCTGATAGGAAGTGAAGCATAGCTTGACATCCTCTAATCCCACAACTACAGTCTGATGACTTCTTTCATAACAAGAGGCCCTTAAGCTGCAGACCCGAACCCGCTGGAAACACCATCTCATCTATAACTATAAATTGATAGCACAAGAAGAGTGTCAATGCACCTAACTTAGATTGACTTTAATAGGTATCAGAAATGGAAAAATAACATGGAAAAAAAAAATATCAGTTTTTGGTTTGAACTCAATTCATCTACAGTCGAAGCTGTAAACTGATGCTACTTGTCTACAAGCAGAGGCTGGGTTCATACTCTGTGTTCCTGGGTGGTCCGATCACAAGTGGACGGCACCAAACAGTACTGAACAAAAGTGAAAAATTCTCTCCCTCCGTGTATGTGCAACAACACAATATTCATCTGATCATTCTACTAATTTTATGCAAATATGACTTAGACAAATAGCAACATCATTTTTTATCAATGTGCCATTATCTTTTTAAAACCAAAATCAGTCCAAAAGAGAAAAGAAACGCATGAAAAATGATTCTGAAGCTTTTAGATCCACCTCCAGCAGCAACGACTTGTAGTAGTTGTTTAATATATGACTATCAGTCTCTCACGATGTTGTGGAAGACTTCTGGCTCATTTTTGTTTACAACATCGCCTCTGTTTATTGAGGTTTCTATGAACAACTTATGAAAGGCTGACTTAAGGTCCCACCCAAACATTTCAACTGAGCTGCGGTCAGAACTTTGACTAAGTCATCACTGTTTTACTTTTAAACCATTCTTTTGTATATTTGCTGGTGTGGTCAGATTATTGTCCTGTTGCATGACAGAGTTTCGACCAAGCTTTGGTCGTTGGACAAATAGCCTGTTGGACAGATGTTTCTAGCATGCTGTAGTATACAGAGCAGTTTGTGGTCTGACTGCATAGTGCCCCGGTCCCGTGGCTGCAAAACAACCCAGAAATCATAACCACTTCAATGCGGTGCTTGACATTGGGTATGAGGTGTTTCTACTGGAATGCCGCGTTTGGCTTTTGCCAAACATGGTGCTGGGCACTGAGGCCAGACAGCTCCACTTTGGGCTCATCTGTACATAGGTCATTGTTCCAGAAGTCTTGTGGTTTGTTCAGATGCAACTTTGTGAACCTGGTTCCGTGTTCTTTTTAGACAAGAGGCTCCCTTCTGGCAACGCTTTATGGCAAAGCGTACTTGGGCTTTTGTCCCATTTCCCTGATCCCTGCATGGTCCATCCTTGAAATAAATTGTATGGGTCACTGACTCTTGGAAGACTGGAAACTGTCTTTAATGTTTTCTATGCAAGAATAGTCTTTCTTTTTAATCTCTACACACCTCTGAATACTCCAGGCCAGCAAACTGCCAATTTATCTGCTTTTGTAGAGATCCACACACCCGCTGGTCAGTTCTGCAGCTTACCCTCTTAGATACTAGGAAGACACTTAGGGGGTACTTAGTATTGCCAATCAGATCAAATCATCTGTTCAGGCAAAAATAAACAGCAAAACGCTCGACCTCAACGCTCCACCGATGATTTCAGAATTAACTCACATTTCCAGTCACCGTAAAATTTTATCCAAAGTGTATAAATTAATTGCTACGAATAACCCAACAATATCCATCCCATCAACTAAATGGGAGTTCATTATAAGAGGGGGGAAAAAAAACGTTCAAAATGGGATTTAAAGACACAAAAATCAGTATACAGTGTAATCTACTTGAATGCTATATGGACTGCGCACCAGTCAAAACTTTCTGGTGCAACATCATAGACTCTCTGCCAACGTCTGGATTGCTGCACCCCACCGTCACCCTCACTCCCTCTGCTGGGAGATTTCTCTACAATAACATCTCAGATAGATTCCCTTCTATTGCCCTAATAATCACCAAGAAAACAGTCCTTCTGGAAGGAGTGGTGTGGTGACTAGTCGCTGGCTGGGCGTCCCCGTGATGTTATGGCGGGTTCCGTGTGCTTGGCCCTGTGCCGCCTCCGGGTGTCAGCTGTGTCTCCTCTTGTGCCGCCGCTGTTGGGCTGTGTGCAGCTGGCGGACTGGAGGTGGTGGCTGTCCTAGTCCTTCTGGGGTGGCTGCGCCGCTCCGGGTTCTCCATCCTCTTCATCAACGGGAGTTGTGGTGCGGGGGTTGGCCAGGGGGACCCCCGGTGTGCGTTTCTCGCAGCCCTTTGCTTATGGGTCCTGCTGGGGAGGGGTGGGGGTTCCTTTGCTCCCCCTCCCCGTTGGGATACAGACATGACCGTTGCTCTGGAAGGCCCTGGACAGTCTAATGTAACGAGGATGTTGGTGGTAGTAACCAATGATAAGAACCAACATTATAACTGACAATTATGATTTTTATTACTCTATTTGCTTCTATGTATATTGTGTATTGACCCCCCCCCCCCCCGAACACTTAAATATGGTTTTCCTACGTCTCCTTTTAATCCAACACACTACAATATACACTCATTCGCACACATCACAACACATCACAAAGTTACCAAACTGCACCCATCACCGTTTTGTCTTTCCTTCCCTGCTCTTTCACATCTCACATACAGTGATCTTAGTCCTCTTTGGCAGAACTTTTATTCCTTTTCTGTTTTCTGGGATAGGTTGTATTGTATTCTTGTGGTGCTCTGAGATTACATTTGTCCTGATTAAGTGCAATGTAATTTAAGCTGAACTGAATATTCATAGGTAAATCCAGTTTCTGCCAGCAAATAACAGCCAGCATAGCAACTGCAGAATAGGACATAATAAGACAGAGTTTGAGGGAAAGCAAGACTATTTGTGTCCTTGGTAGAATTTCATAATACACCAAAGGGATGTTCAGATGACACCGTAAGAGTCTCAATTTGTGCTTCTAAAAGCTCTGACCTGGTTCCATCACCAGCACCTGGTTGAAGGAAGTCAACATGGGGCAAGAAATGTCACCAATAAAAAGACATTCAGATCAACATTAAAGTAGGATTTCACTGTGCAAAAACAAAAACTAACAGCTGGAGAAAACAGCAGAGGCTGCAGGCTAAATCCTCTACCAGCGTTATTTCTTTATAAGATTGGACACCTAACCCATGGTAATGCTCATAAGAGCGGGATGAAATTTGTTGTCCCAAACGTTTAGTTGTTTGTCCTCCGTGACTTATTTTTACAAGTGATCACCACAGATACTTTACTTTCTCCTAATATTTCATACTTTTATACCCACCTTTAAAATGTAAGCTACTTCTGTGTCTTCCTTTTTATTTTGTAGTTTGAGTGTTTGTCAACAAATGTGTTATGATGTAGATAAACAAAATGACCAATGTAGGTTTCATTGCTTATCAAATCATAGGAAAATACAGTAAAATTCCTTGAAGTAAGTAAGAAATGTCTAAAAGAAAACAGGTTACTGTACTCTTATGACAAACACTTTAAAAAAAGTGATTAAAACCAAATGGCAGCTGAAAAACACAAGACTCCAAGGCACATATAAATAAAGGAATACACAGAATTTGCCAGATAAAATGCTTTCTTCCATTTAAAGAAAAAAAGTTGCTGTAAAAGCTAACTTTCAACCCCAATATGACATCCTCAAACAAAACATTTAGCCTCATGCAAAAACAGAAGAACATTTGAGCAGCCAAAGTGCATTTGTGGTTGATCTTAGAGGAAAAATAAACTTTAACTGTGCCCCTGCACATGGATGCCATTTTCTCCAACCTGACAACACTGTGTAGTGGATATGTACCCTGTGTGGGCCAGATAAAAAAAACCTGGTATTTAACTCATAATAATATAGTATCGTGTTACCAATCAACATCCACAAAATAATCATATCACGTCAGAGGGTGATACCTGATAGTGGGTATCCTGTCCAGCCGAGATTCAGGGCTCCAGGCCAGAGCATCAACACGCAATTCATGATGGAAAGCTCGGAGAACGTTGAATTCAATGCCCTCCACCTCCATATCCTCCTCCTGTGGGAGCAAACTGATAATCATGAAAGATGCAAAACACTGTACAGTGACTAAACCAGGCTGTGTCAAGCTGCATCATTAACCTGGAAGAGGCAGGTGCCCACCACCACATACTGGTTTCCACCATAGGCCAGGAGAGAGGCAGGGGTACCTGAGCTGAATGGACTGAACTCTACCGTGTGGACGTAGTCATCACATGGCACCACGTAGCTGGGACTGCGGGTCACGTCTTCCTGCATGCTGTACAGACTGCATCAGAGTAATAGAGGGCAGACAACAGTTTAATGTCCAGCTGTCATAAATGTATCTCCAATAAACAAAAGGTGAACAAACAACAGTTAATCTGTCACAAGCGCAACTTAACCTCCACTCCCACATGGGAACACTTGGCATAAATGTATTTGTGTTGCTTTAAAACATAGCATCACGCAAGCCCTCCACATGTCGGTTTTAATGGTGCTGTGTAATATGAGGTAGCAAGAAGTTCACATGAAGGCCGGCTGAACTCTTGAAATCTTTTAATTCTTTGTACAGTGGAATTGGCCTTCAGGATGCTCTGCAGCATTGTAAAGGTGGATGCAGGGTTGAGCTGCATACTAGGAAAACATGAGACATGCAATAATCATTGACTGAAATCAACAATGAACGTGCATTACATAAGCATGCTTTTTTTGTTGTTGTTAAAGCGCACACACACCTGGTTCTATGAAAGAATGTTTACACTGTTTATACGAGTTTATTGTGGTACACCTTACACTTTAAACACTGTTTTTTTTAGCATATTCTTTATAGTTCATAAGCTGTCGCTATGTTTTTTGTTTTTGTTTCAGATGTTAATTTCATGTTAAAGCTATTTAGATCTCTACAAATGTTCTATTTCAAGCACTTCAAGATCCTGCTACCTCCAACTCAGACGTTTTTACGTTATTAACTTTCCCATCAGGGGATTTATATATTGTGACCAAGGATAGATTTATTTAATTAAGCTGTCATAGTTTTCACATCAAACTCCTTCGATTCCTTCAACTTTTTTTTATTTTTTTATATTTGCTCTGACGTAATCCTTGTAATTTTTCACCAGTCATCTTAAATGGCTACACCACAATATCATAGAAAGAAAAATTTAGATTTTTATTATTGCCTCCTTACTGTAAGCTTCAGCAAGAACAAAATACCTAAACATATATATAACAAATAATTACGTTTATTACAAATAAAGAAGTTTGTCAGCAGTTATTGTACATGAGGAACGTTTAAACAAATCTGGCAATATGACTTTTGGTCAGGCTACTTGGAGGCCAACTAAGAACCAAACCACGTTCAAATTTTTGTTTATTTGGCACATCTATGTGTATTAAGCACATGCACAGTTTGTGAGATACAATCTGGCTACTTCTTATTAAACTACAATGTTCGCCATTTAATTTGGCGAGATAAACTGCGTACTTTACTTGAAATATGTTTGACAAAAAAACGTAAATGACACACATAAAACAGGAAAGCTGAAAGTACAAAATTCCGACTCTGACTCTTGAACAGCTCTAAAAGCATCGCTCGTATCCGTGTTTATAGACATTAAACTAGCATTACTGTACATTTTTTCTTGTAAAAACGACTTGCCGAGTACAAAGACAAAAATAACATAAAAGCACCTGGAGATAAAACACGTGAGAAGAGCTAAGATGCAGTCAGCTAAACAAAAGTTAATGCCACCAGTTTTTTAACATTCAACGCTCAGACTGACAACGTAGCACGTAAACAGCGCTGACAGGAGTCTACGGCCATTACCAATAGGAAACTAAATTAAATACATTACCGCCTTATTTCAAATGAAGTCTTAAGAATCAAACAATACGCGCCTTTGCAATGTTTTTAATGCCTTTCCGGGTACGACACGGAACATACCACTGACAGAAAAAGTCAAGGGGGATTTGGAGCAATCTATATTAAACTATTTAAACTATTTTACAACACACTGGAAGGTGTTAAGAATAAATAATTAAATTTATTCTACAATACAACTCTTTAGTAAGATATGGTGAAGTACTATAACATGATTGTTAGAAAAATACTATGTTAATATGGACGTTCACCCCGCCGCTATCTTCATCCTGATTGGCCAGAAGACAGCAAACGTCATCGTGGTTTTTAAATTTCAAAACGGCTGCTTTTTCTTGTTAACTGGTTGTGAACTTGTGCTCCAGAAGACTCGAAATACATAAGAGGTTTGAACTCTTAAATGTTTTTGTTTTTATAAGTGATACTTTCGTAGCTTTGGTCTTGTATATCCATGTACACACATTAAGCTGATAAAAAGAAAACATTGGTTTCATTTCTAAGTTTTTTTCAAAGGTCATATAAGTTTCTTCCTACAAATCCTTCAAAATATAAGAATTTTTGTTCAAGGACAGTATGAGAAAAAATTAATTACAAGTCTTTAGCATGTTTGATTTTTTTTATGTGGTTATTTGTATAAAATGTATACTAACAAATCAGATTTATGATAAAATGTTCTGTTTCCTTTGTCTTAGGAAATAATGGAGTCTTTGGGAGACTGTTTGAAGCTGATGGTGAAAACCTTCAGGAGGGAATGCTACAGGGTTTTCCAGTCTGAAAGGACTACCATTCATGGAGCTGATGGCATGTTGATGATCCTGCATTTGGCCATGGCAGATGTAAATAAACAGGTAATGATTTATCCCCTTCATACATTTCTTTTTCTTGACACCGGAGAGCCATTTGTGACATAAAATTCTCAAATACATTTTGTGTAAAAACATGCAATGACATTCAAAGGGCAGTTATTAACATAGCTTAAATACACAACAACAAATGGCAGTACAAAACCATAGCTGGCCAACACCTTAAAGTGAATCACACAGTGCCTTGTGGGATTCCTTCCACCTCCCATCTCTTATAACGAAGAAACTTTGGATAAGCTCACTTTTGAGTGACTCATTTGATACATGCCTGATTTAGATTCCCCTTTTGCAGACAACATATTTGCAATTAACTGATTTGTTTTTCACAAAGCAATTCTCATAAATGAACCAAAAACGTGAATAATACATCAAAATATCTTCTTTGATATGCTGCAACAGTATTCCTGCTAAATGTTATCCGGTGGCCTCAGGCGCGGCTGTATGAGCCCAGTCCACATCGTCATCGCAGCACAGTTCAATTGAACCATCAGGCTGACTGTCATCACCTCCATAACTGATGACATTACCACAGCTTTCCGACTGAGACCGCTCATAGCTTATTTTTGGTTTGTGGCAGAAGGTCTTTCTGCTTTTGAACTGATTGGTTCCAGATTGGTGATTGGTTTAGTAATTTCAGCTGCTGCTTCCACTGTCCTCTCTCCTTCTGTGACAGCATGGCTTAGAGTTCAAAGTGTCTCTGAGTGACGTCCTGATGGCCTGGAAACATTTATTGTTAGACAAACTTCACCTACCACCTCCCAGCTCTGCACGCTTGGAGAACTATGATCTCATCCTGGAGGCATATGAGTCTTTCCTGAAACGCTCAAACACCGTGGACCTGGTTGACGTCTTCTTTATGTGCAAACAGCTGAGAGTAGTAGACTTGGAGCCTGTGAGCCCGGTGAGCACGAGATGGTTGAAATCACACTGATGATGTTGTTTGTGTAAGATTGGATCAGCTATGAGTTAGCGATAAGGCCAATGACACATATCGCATATCTCTCTAATATGTTCCCTATTCTTTTGCCAAGATCCAGCTGTTTGAGTTCCTATTAGGCAACGTTGAGGTTCCAGATTTGCCAGACTCCTCAGTCCCGTCAACACCATCCAGTAAATGCAGACCCTGTAGCTCACAGGTAGGCTCAGTCTTGCTTCCTTTCACTAATGAAAAGTCCAATTTTTTTTCATAAACTCCCATAAGAAAGCCCGTCTTTCCATTTTGCCCTCTGCCCCTACAGTAAGTTGTTTTAGTAATATGAAATGCTTTTCTCCTTCAGGCAATAATCTTTGACTTTTCCATCCTTTTCAGCGTACTTAATTTCAGCCTGGAATCCGTCTTGCTCTTATTGACAGGAACTCTATATCATATCAATCAGATTTAAGAGTGCAATGTGAATTCAATTACCGCACAGATGTTAAACCACGGCACAGTGTGGAGCTGGACAAGAGCTTCTGTAACACAGTCTCTTTCCTTTTATGTCACTTGCTAATTTATGAGTTTTCAGTGAAGGCCTGCTCCTGTGTTACCACTTAAATGGTGATGTCATATTTCTTTTAGTAGTTTTAATACGGGCTGCTGTTTTTTAGTGGTTTAACTCAGCTGGTCAAGCTACTGTCCACTTCAGTGGTCAATGCATGTGCCTGTGCACGTCACAGGCCAAAGATTTGGTTTTAGTAAGTCAGCTCAAGATTTAATGGAAGCGTAATATTTGTGTGTTACAGCGAGAGTTCGGTTTGATGATATATGCTTCTGTATTCTGTATATGTGGTAAATATGCTGCGACAGCTTTTTTTTTTTTTTTTTTTTTTTTTTTTTAATATCTTTTGTTTAAATCATTTAAAAAAATCCATGCTAAGATAACTTGACCATATGCAAGAAAGTAATTACAGTGTTGAAGCAAAATACTGTCCTTTTGTCTTGAAGTGATTTGTGACGTGCTAAAATGATGTTTTCTGTTCAATCTAGTTGAAAATGGCAGTGAGGCGAGTTGTCTGTTCCTATCTGAGCTTACTTGTAAACTCCAAGAACGACATGGCCTTGGCGCTTACCCTGGATGTCCCCATGCGCTCTCTTGGACGACAAGCTTTCACTGACATCAAGCATGCTGCGCATAACAAAACGTCTCTCTTCTTGGTAAGAATCCTTCTCACTTGTCATGTGGTTTATTTCAGAGCTGATTTTTTTTGCATGTAACATCACCAGAAAACCAAAGCTATGACGCACGTTCTGGAGTAATCACCTCTGCTGCAACATTTAGAGTCTACCATACTTCTTGCAGGCTGTGACATCATTCGTCAGGGCCATCCAGCTTGGGGGAAAAGGCTACGCTCCTGCAGAGTCTGATCCACTGAGGAAACACGTCAAAGGCCTGTCCGACTATGTCCAGTTTTTAGACAACTTGGAAGAAATACTTGGGGAGATTCCTGACCCAAGGTACATAAAACTTATCAGTCCAGACCTCCAGTTTTATTGAGTTTGATTCCAGTGGTTAAGTTTGAGATTAGAGCAAAACAGGTCCACAATTCTGTTTATCAGGTGAGTTCAGGTACGGTCCAGATGTCCAGTTTGTGGTCATCTGGACCAGTTGGAATGAACAAACTGTATTTAAAGAAAATGTCAAATTAATTTGTGTAATATACTTTTGATTTTCAAAATATCCAGTATATATTTTGTTAAAATGTCCCTGCTCACCGTCTTAGCATGTGAAAACGCACATGCTTTTCTTCAATTAGGCTTTTAATGAAAACAGGATTTAACCGTTTTCTCGAGTCCCTTCAAGCTAAGCTAACCAAAAGTTAATTTACAGACCAGAGACTGACATCATATGTCATTTTAATTTCTCTATCTGTCAAACAAATCCTCAGTCATTTTTGTATGACATGCACAAATGTTGTGCAGATACAAAATGGTCATTTTAGTTATTCAGCTCCGAGTCTTCTCAGATGCCAAAACATTTATGATTTCAAACATGACTGTTGGTGTCGTGGGAGTGATGTTGTTGAGTCTCTCGTTTTGTTCTGTGCTTCTGAAGCAAAACTTGACCATCTTTAGAACAAAGTGGACTTGCCTGATGCATTTAAAGAAATAAAACCTGCAGAACCAGCTTCACCCCTCTCTGCTGTGCTTCATGCTTCCTCCTACGCCTCCATCTGTGGAGGATGGAGTGATCAATGCTACAGTTACTGCAGCAGTTGTAGAAGTGAGTGGCAGTCAAGAAGACTAACCGTAATAATAATAATAATAATAATAATAATATAAGCATCCACACTGCTGAGCGATAATGTTCTCTAAGCGGCTTTGCTAAGCACACACTTCAGCTGTACTCTGGGTTCAAACTGAATTTTGATGAGGAGCTCGGAGAATTTATGTTAAATAAGTGGTGATGTTGGGAAGATGGGGTGATTTCTGAGGAAAAGAATTACTTCCACCTTCAGTTGACCCACATTACTGAGTCGGCTAGAATTTGGCAAGCACAACATACAAAAAGTAACTTTTTTTTTTTTGTTTTTATCTATTCTTTATATAAAAAATATAAATGATAAAAAGAAAACGGTGTAAGGCATGATCTTGGGGCTGTGTCTGTTTTGACTGGCTGTGATCATCACATCATTGCATTGATATGGTTTGTCAGTATCATAGTCAATAGTTTGGTGGGAGGTCCCATCATTGAGTTGGAATGATGGTTACAATTATCCAGTTATAGTTTAAGCTTTTTATATTATATATATTTTTATATTTTTGTGTGTGCGTGCACTGTCCTGTGTGTTGGTGTCATGACACTGTTATCTCCATTCTGAAGGCTGAACTGAGCACGGCTCTGTGGGGTTGAGGCCTCCTGCTGCGGCTGGTGGGAATATTTCCCTCTGCATTATTCTGGCGGACACCTGCGTGTTGTAATTGCACCTGTCATTATAAAAATCCACCTGCGCCACAACAGCCTGTTGTGGTTTTCTTCACATCCCTGTAAGGACTCCCATCTGCTCCCTCATGATAACATTTGGATTGCTAAAGCATGTTCATCTTTGCTACATCAAAGCCGTCTCCATCTAATTGGCTCACTTTGATGATCAAACCTTAAGCTCTCACGTCATTCTCCATACCCTTGCAGATTATTTTTGATTTCAAGGCATTTGGCTCCACAACAAAAGTGATTATCAGAAATTATTTGGTCACTCAGTCATATGAGCTTTGAGGGGCAGCAGTTGAACACATTGCGATGTTTGTTCAGTACGTGCTCGAGTCTCACTGCTCTCCTGAGGGTTCTCAGTTCGTGCAAGCTGATGAGAGAGCTTCCGTCTAATGAGACACTGATTAACTCGGCCAACATGCGTCTTTCAACAGCCAGTGCCTTTACGCTCTCAGTGGAGTACTGTATTTCCTCATGCAAACACCTCATGTGGCAGGTTCAGGGACCCTTGTTCAGTGAACATCTGTTTTCCCAAATGATTCTGTTACTGAGCTCCACTTAATTGCATCAGCGCCAGGTCAGGATTAGACCACCGGCTCTCCATCTTACTGCAGGCTTTTCTTACATAAGTGCACATGACTGAAACCTACGTAAGTCATCTGTTTCTTGGGTTTTTGACATTTAACTGCGACAACTTGCATTGAAATAAAGCACAAGTGGAAATTAAAGCTTTAAAAATTACTGAGCTCTTAAAACCAGTCTCCAATTGATTGAAAGCGAAGCTGCAATATATCTTTTGTGCACATTCTGTTCAGACTTAAACTCTTAGGCTTTTCTTGGTTTCATGTTGGCAAATGTTGACTGACCTTTTTTATAAATTCCATCCAGATGAACTTGTGTGTTTGTGATCTAGAAAAAAACGACACTTTTCCAAAACAAATGCCCCCTGTTTCTCTACTTATGGCATAATGCATGTTGTGAAGCACCTGTCATTCACTGGCACTGTGTTGAATTTTTAGTGCATGTGGTGCCAGGCTGGTGACGGCGATCAGGGGAGCACTGGTAAAGGGACGCAGCAGTGGAGATGCAGTATGTATCGCCGCTGAAGAGACCATGAAAGAGTTGAAGGAAAGGATTTTCCAGCTTCACGAGCTCCAGAAACAGACTGGAAGTGGGACAGGAATAAGTCCTGCCAGGGTAATGTATAGCCTGCCTCTGCTCTCTACCAGACAGCTTCTCTGTTTCTCTTAAAGTCCATACAGTCACACCTAACCCATTTCATCTTCTTTAACGACCTACTCTGGTGGCGTTTTGATTAGAGTTGTGTTCATCTACAGCCAAAAGCGTATGCAGTCAATCATGCCACTGCCTACGGTGGGAGAGACACTGTCAAGGTCCTTATGGCGCTGCTGGATGAAGAAGCCCTGACTCCCCCATATCCGAACAAAGCAGAGCTCCTGTCTGAGGACCAGCCTGAGCTCGGTGGAGCTGAGGGAACCTGCATCCTCATGCTGTTCAGGTTGTACCTTTTATGAAGTTCCTTTGGTGGCAGACTTCTAATCAAAAATGCAACTCTGTTGTCACAAATCTTGACTAGAAGATGGCCTGAGATGGGCGTTTAGTGAACTTTAGCTGAGTATGACAGAAAGTGTGTTTCTTAGGAGCCACATAGAACCTTTACCCTACTTTTAAAACGTATAAAATCTGCAACTGCAGCATGCTGCTTTTTTAAAAATTATTATACATATATATATGCATGCCTCTTTTTTTGGGAAACTACAAATGTTCTCTGATGGTCATGGTGCCATTTGGGGCGCTTTGCTCGCTTACAATTTTAATGTTGTTTCATTGATAAACAGCCATGTGGTTCTTTTAGATCAAGAAAAACATGTACTTAAGAAGAACCAAAAACATTTTTCTTCCTGTTCTGCTCTACAGTCTCCCTCCAGACAAGTCTGTGTCTCAAGCTTTTTTTTTTTTTAAACCTTAGAGTCAATAATGGGGAAAATGGGATCTAAAATGAAAAAGTCACATCATACAGACTTTGAATTACATTACTGTTTTTATACAGTGTTGGAGTGGGAAATCCCCTGAAGCTACAATCAGACCAACAGAGAACTCCACAAATCTCAATGAAACCATACGGAGGAAAATCCTCTCGCATACACTGGAACAATTTATCTAGTCAAACATCTGTAATAGAAATACTATGAAATAATAGCCACTGGCCATGTTTGGGGGGGGGGGGTGGGGGGTGGTGTCTGTTTGTCAGAGGTGGATGACACAGAATGACTGATGCTTGTGAAAACATCTTTTGCATGTTAAATTTGACTGTGTGAAGCTGACATGGAGGGAAAAGTGTGTTTTTTAGGATTTATTGGGCAGATTTCTTGGTTGGTGTAACCATGAAAGTTTGTACGCTCTCCACAGATCCCCTGAAGTGTCTACTGGATGTTCTCCAGAGCCCCTGAGGAACAGAGTCCAGAGCCGACTAGAAATGCTCAAACCCAAGGTAACACGGGCCCCTTCATCCAAGAGCCCCGAATCCAAACCATCAGTGACTTCAAATTGAATCAGATGTGTAAACCTTGGAAATAATGTCTTTACATCCTGTAATTTCTCCCTGGTATTGTATTATTTATTTGCTTAGCTGAAACTCACAACCAACTTTCACTGTTCCCGTTTGCACAGCTGCGTTTTAGCTCTTAATGTTGGTTTGAGTGTGGCGTTTAAATCCAGGGTATAAAATGAATTATTTGTGTGGATTTAAACCATTAACCAATCCTGATGATAAGTTATCCTATTGTCATGGCCCGTTTGCCTACAGTGCAGAATACTGTATATTTGGTATCAGTATCTCCTTCCTTCTTTCTTCCCTCTATGTTGGCTGTGAAATAAGCAGTTTTTTGGTGGTTTTTTCTCTCTACAATGTTCTCTACTCTCCTTTTGAGACAATCAAGGACATTTTGATAATCGTTCTCCGTTTCTGAGAATCCAGACTTTACTGCTTCTATGAAAGCCATTTTACAAGATTACTGGGAATGATCTGGTTAGATTTGATGGTCATCTGTCAAGACTAGAAAACCTGTTTTAAGGTAAGGATACCGCTTGCTCGTTACGGCTTCCATCTAACAGGACGTGTAAAGTAAAATCTTAGGTCTGTCAAAACTCTTTCTGGATATTGTCCGATCCCTAAACTCAAGAGAAGCAGGGATGGGTGTAAACTGGAATTGGGCTGGTTGACTGAGGCCTTGAACTGCGAGACACGAATTTCCATATTCAAGTGTAACATTTTGGATTTGCTGTGTATATGTGTTACAGTAATTAATAATAAGTTATCGTTTTTTCTAAAGGTGCCGATCATAACGTTCTACGCTGTGGAGGGTTTTTTTTTGTTTTTTGTTTTTTTAATTGTGTGTTCAGAATATCCCAAGAGAGTTTAAAAAAAACAAAAAAACATTTAGGACTTCAAGGTTCATCCAACACTTACGAGCATCACTCTGGTGAAAGTGCAAAATGGTATGAAACTAACATTTAGAGGATTAAAAATAGCCTGTAGCCTCTGCTGTCTTACACAGGTTCACTGTTCACCGTCTGAATCCTATTTGGGTCGAACGTGTGTGGAAAGATTTGAGGTGATGCACAGGAACTGTTTTCAAATGTAGACCGTCTGGCAGCGAGAGTTTCGCACATTCAGGAGCCTTGAGTTTGTTCATTCACAAGCCTGCAAGAGTTTGACCAATAAAAAAAAAAAACAACAACCCACTTAATTTTTCAAAATAAAGTTCAATAAAAACTGAAAAACTGTACATAGAACTGCCCAGTGATGAACACAGTTATACAAAAAAGATTATTTAGAAGCTGTTGTATACTAAATTGGGAGTGGTTTATAATTTCAGTCCACAATAAACACTTAATAATAAAAATGAGGAATTTCTGTATTCCTTTTTTTGATGTCAGGGGTTAAAGGGATATAAAAGTTTAGAAGATCCGTTTTTTTTTTTTTTTTTGTTTTTGTTTTTAAATTTGAAGTTAGGGTTGGTCTTTTCACATGAAGCCAATCAGACATCTATTTTTTTGTCTCCTTTTTAATGTTGTATGTTAACCACATTTTGTGAAAGGGCTCCCTTATTTGATTGCGCTACCAGATGTCATTTTAGCTCCCCACAATCTGGCTGCCTTCCTGTTTGAGTGCGTCGTAATGGTCCCTGGGCAGCTTACCGCTTTTTGAACTCGGCGAGCGGAAGCTTTCTGCATCAATTTCACTTTGAAGATGCCATATCAGTCGCGTAACTCGACTAGCAAGGGAAACTTGAAAGGTTATTGTTTCCTGTTGTCTGCTAAATGACTTTATCCCAGACTTCTCCAGCGGTTTCATCATGCACTTACGTCAACTAGCACACAGAGATGGACAGATTTAGTTTCTGTTTTTGGGACGTTTCCAGATCAATTTCTCTGGGCTATAAATGATCCAAGACATAGAAAAGCTTCACTAAAATCCCACCGTTGTGCATCTGTGGCATGAGGGCTGATTTTTAAGGAAAACGTGCAGTTGATTATATTATAACACCACTGTAAAATCATATGATTTCAGAAAAGAAAGCATCACTTTCTGCTGGTGATAATGGTGCACCTGTGCCACAGAGCTGGCTTAGACCTGTTTTGGTCAGGTGTCTCCAGCGTCAGGTCGGGCAGTCTACGCGAGTAAGTCCAGGACATCTGCTTCAGAGGAAGAGGGCCGTCTGACCCCACGGTGCCACGTCGGGCTCCCATCTGTTGTAATTGGATTAGATCTTCTCTGTTGGTTGTGTTTTGCCGCGTTCACTCTTCCATCCCTGACATTATTTTAGGGATGCTTCATACATAAATACATCTTTATTGGCATGCAACCAGGACTGCATACGTGCGTGAAGACCTCTGTCTTGAAGTTAGTGTTGTCTTAGGTGTTCTTTCAGAAAGTTCATCTGAGAAGCACCAAGGCTTTGATACCTCTGAGCTTGACGGACCCACCCAGCTTTTCTTGCTGATAACCCTCCTCTGAAAAACTCCTCCCCACTGTGGCCCACTGGCCTGAAGGGCGAAATCCTTGGATTGTGATAATCCTACGCAGACGTAGATCAAACACTGGATGAAAAGCTGTGCATCTGGGTGCCCCAGGGCAGGGATTGTAGCCTTCAATATCTTTCGCTTTGTTATAACTTGCCTGTTCCCAACAGCTTTTTAATGAGTTGCCTCACTTCTGTCATGTAATAGTGATAAGACTAAAGAAAACACTCTTTATTTTAGTAGGATGAAGTTGGACTAATTTATGATTCATCAACATGTTTTAATTGCACTTAGGTAGTCAGTGAGGGTCTGTAATTGGTTTTAGAAGTTACAGAGTCCAAAAACACAGTCAACTCATCAAACCCACCTAGTTTAATTTTCTTAGAAAAGGGAAAAAAAATGAACATAAAAACTTAGGGTCAGTTCATTTACATCAGCTGAAGCTGTTTTGACACACTGAACACTAAAGAAGTGCTGGAAAGTGTGCTGAGATGTGTCTGGACTTTCTATGCAGATGATGTGCAGACATGCACTAGGGTGTTTTTTGTTTTCTTTCCCCCAGACTATATGTTTCAGGTTTTTCCACAGATCAATAAGATTCTTGGTGTATTTGATTTGTTATTCTGTTGGGGGACCCAACACCCGATGGGGGGCCTGGCCATCATGAGGGGTGAAACTTATTTGGATTTTGTTTTAAAGTGTTGGTTGGAGCTTTTAATTACATTCCAAACTATTCTTTTTTTCTGTTATGGGTTTTGCTTACTTTTGGGGCTCTATCCTCCACTTTCTTTTTTTGACTGTATCTTGCTGATGTTCAGTTTTGTTGTTTTGAAAACAGTGGGGTAATAATCCTGAAGGGCTTTAATCTTGGCCACCACCTCCAAGTCACTGATACTGATCAAATACACGCCATCAGTTTGCTTTTATTTAAATCTCTTGACATAGATGGATTTATACGAGCTGTCCAAGGGAAACTCTGGAGTTCCCCTGATCTTTTTTTCATGTTGTGCCACCAAGGTGAGATGTTTGCATATTGTGAAATATCTTTGACGTCTATTGTTTGGAATTTTGTGGAAATTTGGCACAGATGTCTTCCCTTTAGGATGAGGTATAAGAACATTTTTTCCCAACACATGTTGATAACTACGTGTCAAAAGTGCCTGCAAAGTGAACTCTGTTCATATCAGCTTCAAATTTGTTGATGGCGTATGTGGTCAGTTGCATTATACACCATCAGGATGCTGTCATAACTGTAGACATGTGGTGTTCCTTCCTGTCTTGGAATGGAAAAGCACTTTTTCACATTTTTACTGAAAGAGGGTTTTAACAAAAAAACAAAAAAACAAAAGCAACAAAAAACACCATAACAGAAGCCAGAGAGCAGACAATGAAAGCCAGAAGACCAAGGCCACCTGGCTTGTGTACCAGAGGCTTATCGTCAACTGCGTCACTGTATTCTCTTGGTTTTAAAATGTTTGTTCTTGCTCGTTTCAGGCCAGAGAGAGGGTCATCCAATCCCAATTTGCCTGCACATATAAAGATGAAGAGCCACCACTTAACCGGGTGCTGGACTTTCCAAGCACCAGCCAGCTCCCAACCTGCGTGCACCCAGCAGCCAAGTCAAAGACCGCCACAGCTGTGGGTGACTGGCCCAGCCCTGACCCGGAGGATCCAGCTACAGGTACAGATGCAAACTTTAATTTCTATAAACACTGCAGGTACTGTATATACTGGATCATGAAAAGCTCAAAATGTCAACACAGGGCGTGCTGCGTTCTTTCTGTTGTGACTTGTTTCCTCTGACGTTATGCAGCTGGACTGAGGCCCAGGCACACCTTCTCAATTCCAGCCTTAAAACCTTTCCAGTCACTCTGTCATTAAATGAATCCCCATTCTATAAAATTTGTTCGCCCCCAAATCCATTTTAAAAAACAAAAAGGCACACACATACAGTTTTTTTTTTTTTTTTTTTTTTTTTTTTTTTTTTTTTCTTTCCCATTTTCCTTTTTGTTTTTGTTCCGTGGGAATTCAGGCTCAGCTCCATCAGGTTTACATGACAAATGTTGAACTTCAGCGTCAGAGAAACTGACGACAGCTTACTTGGCCGAGCAGCTAACTTCGGTATTTTTGTCCTCCTCTGTATTCCCCCCTTTCCCAGTTGCTGCTAACTTCTCAAACTGTCTTTTTGCTTCTTTCCAATCTCTACAGTCAACCCTGTCCCCGAATGCCTGATAAAACGGCACAGTGAGGCGTGGCAGGGGGCTGCTCTTGAGCAAAGAAGCGTAAATTCTCAGAACAACGTTTCATGTTCGGGTAAGGGAAAGAAAACTGGCATTCAGAAGCAGAGCAAGACTAACAAGAGGAAGCAGCTGGACTCCGACCAACACAGCGGATCAGAGAATGAACCTCCAGAGAAGAAACATCATATTAATTTGTCAGTCAAAGTATCAGGCAAGAATGTCAGCAAGGCCTCAAATAAAAAGAAGAAGCTCATAGCTGGACAGGGAAAGTTAACCAGCTACTTCAGAGTATAAGCATTCCCTGCACTGACTGACGCATGGTTGTCAAGTGTTTGTTCCTGGCAAGTTAAAGTGACATCTCATTTTCTTGGATGTGGGTTATGTTGAGTATTTACGAATTAGTGTCTCAGATGCAGAAGAAGATCATTTGTTAAAAAAACAAACAAACGTGGGGAAATTGTTTTGAGGAGCTAGCCTAACCTCGGGATACAGAGCAAATTTTTACCATCTAACAGCTCAAATCAAAAAAATCTGCTCATGTTTTACGTTTTGGAAATGGCACTTTGGTTGAGGATATTAAAAATGTCACAACCGTTTCTAGCTGGTTAGCATGATTATGAAATCAGGTCTTAGCAGTAACTAGAATGTGTTTTGTTTTTTTTTTTTTTGTTTTAAATCAAGGCTTTTGCTTCTGTCTGCATGCTAACATGTTAACTACTAATGTGTCTACTATTTTTAATGTGGATTATGGTACTTCTGCAAAGCAAACGTAACCTACCCGATACCAGTTTCATGCCTAGCTTATGTTGGCTGCTAGCATTGGCTAATAGGTTCTTTAGCTGGATTTTATTTATTTTTTAAATTTTTTTAATTAATGGATTAGGTTTGTGAACAGGAAGCACAGAAACAACATATGTGGATTACAAAGTAGTTTTTGTTATCAGTCTTTTTGAAACATGTTGAACTACTACTAATCTACTTTTCAATTTGACAGTTGATATTTTTAGCAGCATGGACATGTGGGTGGCTAAAACTTAAAAAGATCAGCTGAGACTCTGTATTCGATCATTGCACTTTATTCCTAATCATCTTCAAGACGCGAACCATAAGATACAAGAGCAATCTATTTATTCAATAGTTGTGAAGTTTGAATCTTTATTTGACCTGTGAACTACATTGTTTCATTTAATAAACTTTTTTTTTTTTCGTACATGTTCATCTGCACTAGTTTTCAATGACAACAACATCAATGCATTGCAGTGTAACACACAAGGAAAAAATAATTTACAGAATATTCATAAAGCAGCAGCAGCAGCACCGTTGCTTATGCCTCCCAGCAGGGTCGGTATACTCGTCCTATCATGCACCGCAGCACTAGAAGACGACAAAACAATGCAGTTAAGGATTTTATGAGCACTGAGAAATCTGAAATAATTTAGCTACAGACAGGTTTTCCAGATACTTACTGTCAAGGTCAGTGTCTCTTCTATCCATTTTCAAACTGAACTCGCCAGGAGGGCGGCTCAAGCTTTGGTCTGTGAGCAGAGGATGACTCCGGGTGAAGATCGAGTTCAGCCCGCGAACGCTGCGGTGACCTTTCAGCTTCGTGTCCTGAAACATAGCACTCATTACAAATGGTATCTTGAGCTCATATTCATCCCCATGTTGCAGGGAGTGAACTCTGAATGCTGAACTGTTGCAACAGCTTTTAAAGATTATCCTTTCACTTGTAGCGCAGGTGTTGGATCTGCCTTTTATCAGCTGATCCAAGCCGCAGAAAGTCCAAATGGAACAAACATGTTTTACACAGTGGCCTGTTTTCTTCCAAAGCCCTGGTTCATCTGGATGTCTTTGTTGTGTCCATTATGGCTCCCTGTTCTCCATTACCACAGAGATAACCACCGTGACATACAGGAGACACAGTCACCAAATAAACGTCAGAGCAGCACCGCAGCCAACTGTTTGATGGAGCACCGATATATCATCATTCTTCCCACTGTGATTTCAATAAATCTTTATAGACTTGTGATCATTTGACCTTTTCGGCAAATAGTATTTCCCGGTTTTCCAACGGTGCTGTAAAATAATTTTATAGACGTGTGCGTAAAATATTGACTTTAACAGTAGATGGGAGGACGGTGGCCAATTTAAAGGGGTCAAGTGTTCAGTTACAGAACAGAGATAATGTGCTCTTTGTTATTGAACTGTGGTTGTACATGAAAGAATTCCACTACAATGAATAGTAATGGTGCATGACTGTCTGGAGGGATGACTGCAAGGGGATGGGAGGTGAATTTAGTGCTGTTATTTGGGCTGACTGCATCGGATTTAATTATTTTAAACTAATAAGTACAGCTCAGAATTTTGGAAAACTGCATTTCTTCCCTCTTGTGGTGTGCAGAAAGATCCAAAAGCTTTGACAACTAAATCTACTGCATAGACATTTTTCATATTCATATGTTTAAAAAAATATATATTTGCAGGCATGAAAGATTTTTTTATGAATGGGCACCACTTTCTTATAATTCCTCCATCTATAAAATGTGACCAATGTACATGGTAATGCGCAATACTTTGTCAATAACTTTGGCCAAATATATCTAATATTCCTAATATCTTGCAACATCCACATCTGTATTTAATGTTAGTCTTTGTAGCAAAACTACTTCTGACTGCCTCATATAGACTTCCTCTGTGAGCCTACTATGATTTAGTTTTTTTTTTCCATTGTTCCTAGAGATAGAAAAAAAAAAGGTATAAAAAAATCTATGAAAGAGGACTTAGATCACCGAATGTGCAATGTAAAAGAGCAGAGAAGAAAAGACAAAACAGTGATGGGTGCAGTTTGGTGACTGGGATCTGTTGTAGTGTGTGTGAACGAGTCTATAACATGTTGTGTTGTATTGACATATATAAAAGACATACACACAATATACATAGAAGTATCTTTAACTGCTAGTACATTTCTAAGTTTACCAATATAAAGTCATATACATGCAATCAAGTAATGCATATAATTATAAATTTTGGGAAGATGATTTCTAAAGAGCTTTTTTTTTGGAGGGTTAAGGAGTTGTTAAATGTTCAAAGAGTGTCACATGTTATAAATCACTTTTTGTTTAATTGTCTTAAAGACATGTCCACAAAATCCGGTCTTTCATTAACTTAATTTGAAAAACAAGTAACTTCCAGCGTTTTGCATGTCTTGCCATAATGCCTGCACACCCTGTAATACCACTTTGTGCCACTAGAAGTGCTCTTTGTTGTGTACACATGAACCTTCTTGCTGTGTCTACGTGATCAGGAATGGCATTTCCACATGTACTGGCTTTAATTGTTTCTTCTCAATATATAAGATACAAGACAATATCTCTTAAATGTGGCAGTACTTACTGATAAGACAATGAATTTAGGGTTCTCGTCATCCCTCACGTTGTCATCTAGTGCAAAGCTTCGTCTTTCCATCGGGCGAACCAACACCGGATCGGCCATGAGCTCATCACCCAGTAGGGAGTCCAAACCGTCTTGTTCTGTGGCACCATCTTCTAATTTAGTTGAGGACATGGCTTCCACGGCCAAGTGCCTGTTCATCTCTGAAAACAGCACTATAGTGATGAGGATAGAGTAGACAGAGATCATGGTACACAGCGTTTTACACTTCGATCTTTCACTGATCTTGCCTCATCCGACGACTGGTGTGACTGGTCTTTCAGCTGCTTTATATAACTGAAACAGAATGAAATATTCCTCCAGCTCAAAAGTGACACGTCACCTTCAAGGGTCAAAAGTCACAGAAAGTTTACAGGTGACTTCAGAGGTGTTACAGTCCCATTGATAGAATAGAAAAGGGGTGGAAAGCTTCATTTAGTCTGTTTACAGATGGGGTGAATTCACATTATAAATAAAGAAGGGAAAACATGGTGATCTGTTTCTTCAACCAAGTCGTAGTTTGGTCAAGGAGGAACACAGGAGGTCAGAGGGCAGGAAGTAATAGCAAACAAATCCCTCTTAAATCCACACGCTGAAATTAAGTCAGCAGGTGATGATACAGAAACTGATGGGTAATAAAGATCTGAGCTTGAGCCACCTGAATGGTCAAAGGGAGACATTGTGAGCTGCATCAGTGGGCGAACAAAGCCCCTGAATTAAATGTGTAACACGTATGAAAACCTCTGAACCCAAACTGACGCTTTCATGTTCAGGGGTTTTGACACTCGATTTAGCCAGCAGCAACGCCGGCACTGATCTTCCTCACGATAGTCCGTTCACCTGACTTTGTTTCCTGAGCTTCTGGCAAGGCTGTAGAGATGAAGGCTGGCAGAACGGAAACACCAGTCGACCACATACGGCTGTGGTCGACTGGTGTTTCCATTGAACTGTGTTTTCCATTTAATGAGTGTAACTCTCCTAGAATCTCATTCTCCAAGACTTCTCTTCAAAACAAAGAGGAAGAAGAAGAAGATGATGTCCACTTTAAAAAAGATGGATGGAAACATCTTTATTTTTGGACAAATCATTGTGATTGTTGCTACTGCTGTTGAGAAAATACTCAAAAGAAGAAGAAGGGAGCTGATCATCATGAGATTATTCAAAGGAAAAGCCTTTATGTAATGCAGACACGCATAAACATTAAGTTGTGTTATACCACAACTATATCAGATAAATGAGGCCAAAAAAAGCCGGAAACTAGATTTTGGTGGGTTTGGATTGATCGACAACATCACATCCAGCGCTGCTGGAGATGTGCAAATGCAAAAAAACTGTTTCCATTACACTTTTGCAATAAACTGGACTAAGACACGTCTGAAAAACCACCTCTTCACAGGCTGAAAAGGTTTCTGCAACATTTGGCAATTTTTTCAAATTCTCTGTGTTTCCACTTTTTTTTTTAGGTTTTGGGTTTTAGATTTTATGCAGTTCTAGTGGTAACGGAGCGGTGACTACCGGGGGTTGTCCAGTTCTGTTTATACGGTCCATGGTGTTATGTCAGAGTTTTTAATTTTTTTTCCCATGAATACAAACTACTCTCACTCAACTACTCTTAAATAGAAATATTACAGATTATTTTGCACTACAATTACTTTACATCATTGGTTATTTATACATTTTAAAATCTGACTTCACAAGATCAATAGAACAAACTCTTGAAAGCAATGTGTTGTCAAGATTCGTTGGCAAGATGTTTGTGAATTATGTGAATCTGTGGCTCAGGGGTTCAGAGTGTTTATGCAGTTGGGCGATCGCTAGACACGACTTAACCCCCACTGGTCCCAGCGTGTTGTAAGTCATTTTAGAAAATAAGCATCTGTTAAATAACAAAATGTAAATGTAAGTGTTTCATTTCTAAAATCTTTCAAATGATCCAATATCTCAAAGACTAACAAGTTCTGGAAAAACGATGAAACTTGAAAACACGTTTACATTTCAGAATTTAAAGGGTTTTTTTAACGTGTGCTGGTGGCCCTTCTGAAAGTAATTAAATCAATTAGATTAATAGTATTTAAATAGATATTAGGCATGAAGTAAAAACATATTTTTCTCCAATCGGGTTTCAAGTATCAATCTCAAGCTCCACTCTCTTGTCCAAACATCATCACTTCTTCCAGACAGACCCAGTTGGTGATGGCCCGATGCCAAACGTTTCAAAACGGTTCTTCACTAATCACAGGGTTTCATCACGGAAGCTGTGTCCATTTCTTAAATACAGAGTGAGGGTGTATTTTTAACCAAGCCAAGGTTTTTTTTTTTGTGTTTTTCCTTACACTAACCATGTAGTTGTGGAGCCTAATGTGAAGTACAGTCTGAAAACGAAACTGAAAACAAAGGACTGACGTGGGATGCACAGGGGATGGAGACTGTACGTGAAGGTAAAACTAACGGTACAATCTCAGGTTTCAAAGATGATAATCTTGGAACAACAAGACCTGCAACACATTCCTTGAATCTGTGCAGGGCACACTGAAGACTCAAGACTATCAAGGCAAGGGCATGGGTCTCCCAACAGGATATTGACCCAGAGTGTTCAGTTAAAAGCACTCAAGAATGGCTGATAAAGCCCCATCCGACCATTTCTATGCGCTTTGATCTTAAGATGATAGGAAGTGTCCCATTAAGAATTACAGATATTGCTTTCAGACACAATTACCATATATTTGCCAATTTGAAACACAGCGGGCAAAGGAAAACGTGACTGTTCAAACAGACCTTTAAAATCTATTCAAATAACGCTGGACACCATTCAGACTCATTTGTACTAAACAGGCTACTTCAGAGCATGAACCATGTAGAGACATGGAAAACATGACTTGATATGGCCGGAGTAAAATTCAGAAAACTGTGGAGACAAACGGCATTCAAACTCCGGCAGCTGACAAACAGCAGTATGTGGATATATATTGTGTTGCACTGACATAATATGCCGTATGCCATAAAAGTCACACATTGTTGTAAAAGTTACTTACCCTTGATGCCTATAGGGGAACCTACAAGGGAAGATGGTTTGTTGGTCCCTTTTGCTGCTAAAAGTCATACAGTAAAAGATGGGTGTAGAAAACAGATGATAGCTCTACTAACAAATTTGTCCTTTTCTGTAGGACAGATGACGTGGCCATCCTTACCATGGGAACATGAAGTGAAAAGGTCAATTTCCAGCCTTAATCTGGTAACATTTGACCATCTGTGCAGATTAAGTAAGCAAAATCAAACATGGAAATCAGTGTGCTTTACAGTCCTGATGGAACGTGTTGTTACACGGAAGAAGAGCCAGGTTGGCTGTGTCAAACCTTTGGCATAAGAGCCATCCGCACAGGACAGTTTTTAAATGCACCCATCTGATCAGAGGCTTGCTTCATTGTCTTGTCTTATTCTGAGGTGGATTTAACACTTTGTAGGTAAAACTGATATCCCACAGATCTGCAGGCAGCCACGCCAAGTTACCAACCGTCAGCTGATTATAAAAAGGCAGAGGCAGGCAAAAATGTTGATATAGCTCCTCATAGGCTTTTTCTCAGCTCAAAGGGTTTACCTTATTAACATCACAGGAGCCGTAGCGCAAGGGCTGGAGAGGCAGGGCATGAATAATAACTATGCAGCTCAGCTGAAGTGATTGTACTTGGAGCAGTCAGCCTTTATTTTTGTAAGTATTATTGTTGGAGGGCGAGGACTTCTACTGAAGGGCTGAACTTGTCCGCAGGGGCACGACCGTTCCAGCAGAAGCACAACTCGACTTGTGAGCTTCTTGTTCTGTTGTTGTAACCTCTTCCTCTCTCTTTGATAACTCTGCGCTCCCTTTAAGCAAGTTTCTGTCTTTAGATGCTGCATTAATGAACTAATATGGACTGCAAATCAGTGCTTTGGAGCTTCACCCACAATACATCTGAGAAGATTCAACGAAGTCTCAGCTCAGATGAGGGTCTCTATTTGAATTTCTAGGAAATCTTTACCATAATTTTCTGACACAGAATATTAGCAGGAAAGCCTGGAGTCAAGTAATCTTATAACGACCAGATGTGACCAGATGTTTTTTTTTTTCTTTTTTTTGGGGGGGGGGGGGGTATCCATGAACATTGCTTGTTCTTTACTAAATATTTATGTTTTTTAAAATAGAGCTCATTTAAGCTTCAGCTGTTGCCAGCAGCGTTTATTCGACTACTGACTGAGCTGCGGCTGACTTTCAGTTGGTCTTGTTAAATTGCATGCAGACTCGTCTCATTTTCGAACCCTGAGGAGCTGCAGTGTTTTACTCTCCAGCTCCGTCAGACGCTCACATCACCTGTCAAATCCCGGTGCTGCGTTTCAATCACAACACCTACATCTTTGTGCGTAAGGAGACCCGAGAAGTCTGGGCTCCATGACATCAGTAGCAGCGCAGCTTTATAATCCTCTGGGGCGCAAAACATTATTTCCTCGTCCTGTATTACCACGCTGCCTTTCATCACAGGCACTCATCTTCTGATGAAAAACAAAAAAGTGAGAAAAGACAAACACTGTCGCAGCAGAGGGGGAGGTTCGCTTCCAAGGAAATGTGATGGTCCATGCAGGAAGCTTCATGTGTCTGAGTGTGTGTATGTGTTTTGAGCTGAGCCAGGGGTCGGCGTGCTGCATTCAGCAGAGATGCGGGTGCAAAAATGAGGAGGGGGGATGAGGGGGGAGGGGGTCACATTTTGGACAGGATTGTTTTTTTTTTTGCCCAGAGAGCAGACCATGGTTTCCTGGAACAATGCAGCTGATGAAAGTCTCTCCAAGGAAAATAAGGCTCTGACATCATGGGTTCTTAAAGCACACAGCTGAGCCAACACTCTCCTGCTACAATCAAGCCTCAGTGAATTTCCACTGTCGACTGAAACCGAGAAAGAGGGAGAATCTCCAAATCCCATGGCATAGACACTTAAAAAAAAAAAAAAAAAAAGACGCTATAATCTAGCTGCTAACTTCCTTCTTGTAGCACGGTGGAATTGCTGACCTCGGTTGGTGTTGACCACAAAATTTAACCCGGAGCTGCTTGTATTTTTCTCACAATCACAAAGAAACACAGCATCAGGACGCAGAATTTTGTAGCATGTATTTAAGATTTTTGTTTTGGGATTAAAGAAATAAAAAACAGCCCGAGACTAAAGAGGCCTCACATACTTTTTTTCTGTAAAACAACCAGAATAAGTAGTAAAAATTGGTGAGTGTAGTAAAACAGACCACAAGGTCACTCAAAAGACAACTGTGTGCTTAAGATGAGGAGTTGAAAAGTGTGGAGAGATTGTGTTTCAGGGTTCAGTCCAGCATTGGTGTCCTTAGATGCCCTGGATCCCGGAGTGCAAGCAGATCAATAGGAAGGGATTGTGTTCTTTCCAGAACAATCCTGGTTTCTGAGGTTATTCAAGCGTGTCCATGTTGCTCTCTATTGACTCACTGTATAATCTGAAATTAGTACATATAAGAGTAAACAGATCTTTTCTAAAATATCCTGATATTCTTTAAAGAATAATTACAGTTGGATCATACTGTACATCTGTATTCATGTTGATGATTGGCTTGCCTTAATTGTTATGGCTTGGTTACTCGCCACCGCCGGGGCCCCTCTGCACACAGCCTCTTCAATTTATTTGAACTCCAAATCTTGCAAACTTGCATCCTGCAATTGAATCATTAGGATGAGATAATTGAGTCTGCATTAGTGGCAGAGAGGGATGAAATAACATCCAGGGTGGCCTCAATGACCCGGACGCCGCCATCCTCCACGTTTTGATCTCTGCCATCTGCCTAGCATCAGCTGGAGGGAGCCTATTTATCAAGATTTTATCGTTAGCCCACATATACATTCGACTGGAAAGTGCTGACTGAAAGTGAGCCGGAGCTCGAGGCAGCGGCGCCATCACTGTGAGGATCCTCCAAAGAGCTGAACGTGCAGCTCTGGGCCTCAAGGAGAACCACACCCCTCTGCGCTTGCTCTGGCAGACCCCGCCACCTCTTAGGAAGTTTCACGCTGTCGTCCTGTATTAACAAGTGCACTCATATTCATGGTTCATACTGCTTCTCAGAGCACAAATTCTCAGGTGAGTTACGACTTCATCTGCAGTCAAAAGGTGCAAATATTTGCTTTGCAACTGTCTGCTGCTGAAGCATATGGATTCACAAATTTATGAATTGTGATTTGAAGACTTCCCAGGTGTATGTATATATATATATATATATATATATATATATATGCTGCATGAAAGAACTCTCAAGACATTTCTGTGATGTTGACAAGTGGTTTATTCAACAGGAATGGTGAACAGTTTGTCAGTATTTATTTATTTTTTTCTACAGAAGGCAATCGAGCACCATAAATAACATTGCTGTAATCAAACAGTTTATTGGACAGTGAGCTTCAGGAAATTATATTTTCTCATTTAAACACCTCTGGGAGTCATGGATGACTCACTCTCCTGCGTTCTACAGATGATTGATTATTTCAAACAACTGACAGACTGAAATGTTTGAATGATACTGCTTTATCTTGCATGTTCACTTTCTACAATAGCTGTATTTCAGGTACAAGAAAAAAAGTTTGCGAAGGGTATATTGTAGATGCAGTGCAGTTGAGACAGGGATGGCATCCTCTGACATTTACGATCTGGTGATTATCTTATTTTATGGCGAGATTATAATGTTGAGTGATGATTCTTTTCCATCAAAAAGTCTTTGGTTTGTACTGCTTATTTGAAAAACTTGAAGGATCAGAATGGTCTTCAACCGTCTTTTAGTTAATTTAAATTGCCAGGATAAATAGACTTTTAAAACAAACAAACAAAAAAGAAAAAGTCAAAATTTTAAACCTAAATGTGGAAGAATTAAAACACACAGTCACACTTTTAAATGAGTTCATCAGAGCTCACGAGCAAGGACCACAATATTAATGAGATGCCAAATATTGTTGCCTGATTGTGTAACAATGAGAAGTAAAGTAGATGTACCTAATACACCTTACGTCTCATAATATTTATGAGAAGTAAGTATAAAAGGATGGAGACTTGTTTGGGTTCAGCAGCCATTTATGGACATTTAAGAAAGAAGAGAGGGTAGGGAGTCACAGGTGGGCATTTTTAGACATGTGACAGGAAGGCTGGCATTTGTGGCCTGATCAGCAATCCTGCATCTTTCCCTGTTCAATACAAATATTCAGTCTGGTTCTTTTTATTTCCAGGGGACAGTACCAGTGGAGGCAGAAGAAACTGCCTCTGGACGCCATTGGATAAGTAAAAAAACAATCAGAGACACGAAACCTGTGATGTAGGTGGAGTAACAACCAGACCGGTCTCCACAAGACATCCAAAATGGTATAATGTGAAGCAGGAATGTTGTCAATTTTTTGCCACAAAATCTTGTTGATCCAAGGTGTTATAAGTAATTCTGCAGTTTTAAATTGTGGCTCTTGAATGTTCCTGTTTGAGTCATTGCATAAATCCCTCCTCTGTACCACTGCAGTTGGAAAGTGAATGGGAATAGCTGGCCAGGCTATGGCATTTCAAGTGTGGTCCTGCTTATGAACTTTGGAGACAGAAACAAATACAAAAAACTTCCACTTTTAATTTGGACAACTGCAAGCAAATGGTCTGGACAAGATCAATTAAAATCCTGGCTTACTCCTAATGTGAGACAATGCAACTTTTGTAGCGTCATAATGAAAGGTTTTGAACACACACTACAATGGGGATTGGTGAAACTGTCTAATTTTTATTTTTATAATGCTGCATCAATAGATTGTTTTTAAGTTGAACAACGCTGTTTTCTTAACTATCACTGAGTACTTTAGAGGGCGGACAAAGTTGTTTGCAATGCCTGGTATTTGAACATGCGTAAAGTGCAAAGCCAAAATTGAAATTTTATGGTCCTGGATGGGAAACGAGCCAACCAGGAAGGCATATCTGAAGACCGCGGAGGCTGAACTGAGCACTGGTGAAATGAAACTTTCTAGCTTTTGGAGAACAATGGTCACCTAGAATTGACAGCATCAGTTTCTTATGCTATATATCTCCTAAAAAGGGGAAGTCTTAAAAATGAATCAGCCTTCTTGTTCATCCTGTTTTTATGCTAAACTAAAATAACCTCCTAAAATATATAATAGTGACTTGTTTTTGTTACGCTTTTTGGATGATAGACCTACTTAAAAAGTGAATTAGGTTATTTTTTAACACTTTTATTCCTCTTAAGACTGAGACTGTGTGAGTATAACGAGTAAAGTTTATGGTACTCAGTGTTACATTAGCCACATTTCCACATGTCAGTAACTGTAAAATGAATATGAACTCAACATAAAATAGATGTAGAAAAGGCTGTTTTTAGTTTTTAACAGTCAAGTGTCCATCTATCTTCTTCAATGATATCATTTAAAAAGTGCTCAGAAAAAAGTGGTGGAAAATGTGGCTCTTGTGAATGGTTGCGTTAGCTCGATGCTAACGCTAACAGAGCTAATGTTGCTAATCTCCATTTATAACTAACGGCCTTTACTTGCAGTCTATGCGACTTCAACATATGCTCAGACAACTAAAATAAGTGTGTTCTTTATAAGCACTTTTCTCCCCTCAATGCACAGGATGCAAAAACAGAAGGATGAGGAGTTTCTCCGCTACGTCAGATTATGAAAGAGTAAATGGACTGATAAATGTGTGACATGGGTGCACTGAAACAAATGAAAACAAGGCATAAACGTCAGTCTTTTTTTAAGTCTCAGTAAAACCATGCAAATCTTTTTTTTATTTTTTTATTTTGACCGTTTCAGCATGTTCATTTGGCATTGTTTTAATCAGTGAGGGGTGACTATTTGGCTGTTCAATGTCGTAAATGAGGTCTGGTATGTTAATGGTGATTTTGATGTGTGAAACTTAAATGCTTTAATATAGAAAACGATCCATTTTAAATGTTAGTTTAATTATTCTCCTTTAGTTACTTCTTGTCAGTATGTTATTTGGAGTTCAGCAAAAGTTGCATAGTCTCGCTTTGAGTTGTATTAGTATTCAGTACTTTGGCTTCCGGGGAGGTGTTTTTACACACACAGGCACACACATTAACACACACACCTCCGGACGGACAAAAGCACACCATGACTTTTAACAATCTCAATACAATTGAAAGAATCATAGTTCACAGTACTTTTGTCAAGTTATTTGGCATAAGGGATCTATATTGAGAAAATAATTTAAAAACAGTAGAAAAAATAGCATTTTGCCTTCTTGGGACCACAACATTGTATATTCTTTTTTTTTTTCCTTTTTTTTTTGTTCTCCATGCATTCACAGATTTCGCACAGATACATTTACTCGCTTACACTACTATCTTACTGAAAGCTTACAAATAAAAACACTATTAAAATGGTGGCCACAAGGCTGTGCAAAAGGGAAGACCTCCAATGTAAGCCCTGCTATCTGTCTGTCTTTGCCATCTTTTGCAAGTAACAAACTATAAAATAGCACCATTATACAGTGGATAGGATTCTTAATACAGTTTTGTTATATGAAACCATCATGTACAATGAATGGTAGTAATGCATAGGTTAACATAATGGGAGTACTGTTTGATTATACACGGGTAAAGGAGCCAGAGCCATAGATGAGTTGTCTTGGGCGATTTCACGGAGGCTCAAACAAAAAGCAGTTACTGTTAGTCCTTGTGACTTCTTAGAATTAGCATTTGTTTTGACCCTTGCTCATATTTGCGCAACTTTCATTTACATTGTGAGGGTTTTGTGTGTCTATTTGTGTACTGGTATGTGTGTCCGTATCTCACATGCCCAGGTGAACTTGTCATTTTAACTGGCAATATTTACCAAACTGTTAAATGTGCATGTTTCTGCGGTGGACTTTGCAACGGATGCTGTGTCGTCCTGTTGTACTTTTGCGATCGCGTCAGGTTATAGAGTTGCAAAATTCTCAGCCTCCCTAAACAAACTAAATATCACAGACAAAGACTGACTGGTTATGAAACTTCCCCATTCATGTGGCTATTGTCACAACCTCTTCATCTATTGCTTTAAGCTATGATATTGACAGATTTGAGAGCATTACGTTTTCTTATCCTTGCAGGTTATTTTAAGAAAACTGCAGCTAAACTTTCCTGATTTGTGCTGAACCTTGAATGCATCTCTCCATTCAAACTGAAATGTTGATCACTGGCTAACTAGACTGTTGGCAACAATCAGATCTGGCAAAGATGGTGACATGTGAAAAGGACGCGGTCAATAAACATTTTTTGCCTTCTCTACTAATTTATGCCAAATGGACTTTGAGTGAATTCTCTGAATGACCCATTTCTGACAACCAAACAAGGTTATGCAACATCAGTCCGATGGGAGAAAAGAAAATCAATTTCAGTTTTTTTTTTAGTTTTTTTTTTTTTTTTTTTAGCTAATCTGTTTTTCTGCTTTTGAAAACAGCGAAAGCCTCAAGCTTGTTTTTGTATAATACGCTCTGTACCTTTTGAATCCTCTTAAAAAATCACGCTTCATCTGATGCAACAGAAGTCTGTGGATCGTCGAGCCAGTCATTGGGTTCTCAACACTTCCTGTGTCTCAGTAGGGATTTTGACTGGTCTCTTACCCTCTGGTGACAATTTGACTTGGGCTCAGGGTGAAATTAACAACAATGTTTAAAGTATGATGATGAACCACCTGGTTTTCGTCCTTTAAAAATTATATTTTTACATATTTCAATATCCACAGTAATACATGGTGCATTAAAAACAAACTCTGAAGGTAAAAGCTCATTTCTGAACAGGGGTAATAACTAATAAATGTGTTTGTGACAAAATATCCTGTTTTACCAAAGGAGGGAATGGATCCACTCACTTACAGTAAAAGGATTTACCTCCACAAAGTTCAGGGTACAAGATAGACCACTTATTCCCAACCACAGCCTGCTGTTCTCTGAAGCCCAGATTTGTTCCCACCTTTGTCGTAGCCAGGGGTTGCTGCAGCTCACACAAGGAGGTACAATAAGCTGTTGTTCGTGTCTCAGCAGCTAAACTAGTCTGTTACATTGTGTTAACAAAGAATTCCTCCCAGTATGGAATGGTGCAGTGTATAAAATAATCACAAGCTCCCTAATCAAACCCTCAAACACCACTTAGCTCTCAGGTTTCAATCATTTTGAAGAGTGTTTCAGGCCATTGTTAGCATCTTCTCTGTTTTGTTTTACAGTGAACCATTCCACAGGGGGTACCAGGTAAGGCCACTCCCTTATCTCTTCCCAAGTCGTTGGTCATTTGTCCATTGGCTCCTTCCCTACATTCTGTAATTTTTGCCCCCGGTGCTGCCTCGACTTGAGTTTTTCTGATGCACTTCCTGTCACAAAAAAGAGAAACACATTCATAAATATAGAGCAGAGATACAGGAGATACTGCACTTTCTAGAAATATTCACTTTAATGCAAAAAAAGTTGCAGTCAATTAGTTCTTAGATGACGTCCCCAAGACGCAAAAAACCTTTGCCGATTTAAATTGTGCAGATACGGAAGATCTCAGCGCTCTTCTCTCAGCAAGGACTTTTTTTTTTTTTTATTTCACCATAGACCTCAAACTTGTGCAGAGAGCAAATATCAAATTCTGGGTCAGAATGACCAAGGCTTTCATCAGTGGTGATAAAAGTTGGGTCTGCATCTACTACGAAGGGATCAAACTGAAGTTGTTGGTGGTCCTATCCAAGAACAAAGAAACTTAACTGATCTTAACTATGTGTTCATATCATCCCATCCTATTCCCCTACAGAACATTTTTAAAAAATCAGAAAGCTTTGGGTACATCAACACAGTCGTCTCTTGCCACCTTGCCAGACTTTTTTTTTTTTTTTTGCCGGATTTAGCTCCCCAGGACTTCTTTTTCCTTGCCAAAATGAGAGTTTGGCACGTCAAAGCTGTTTTGACATGGTGACGTGTGCACCTGTAAAATGTCAGAAGGGGACTTCTAGAAAACACTTCAAGCATGGCAGGACTGCTGAGAGCGCCATGTCACTGCACAGGGTGACCTCCACATTTCAACCTTGTTGTCTTTTATTAAAATTCTCCCTTTGATGTATGTGGCTGAACAACACATTGGACAAACTAATATCATAATTTCCTCCAATTAGCCATAACATTGAGACAATGTGCAGATATCTCTCATGGTGCTAACAGAAGGAGAGCATAATGGCACCGGTACTCTTTGGATCAAGCTTGTTTTTAATCTTCTTCATTGCCGGAAGAAGCTGCTCCTGTCAGGAACTACAGCATCTATAGGAGTTTTTGTTTTGTTCAGTGTTTAGATGAGTGTTTTTAGTATCTTCAACATAAATGCCAGGAACCACTGTGTCCCAGCACATAACAGCAGTTTAATAATTTGTTTTGTTTTGGGAAAGGTACCCCTACGAAGATTTGAATTTCAATACGGACAACGTGAAAACCTCAAAACATCCTGTGAGGGGGTTATCTCACCTGGGCATTTCTGCGTCTCACCTCAAACATTGAAGAGAAGAACAAGACTTGGAGAAGGTTTTACCAATCAACAAGGCTTTCAGAAAATCAAGGAGAGATTTAGAGGACATTTTGCGGTGAGAAGGATTATATACTTGTGGGAAGAAAAAACAAGAGTTGGCGGATTTTGTTGCGGCTGTGTAATGCAGGGCTCAATGTTTTACCCAAGGACACTTCAATTTATAGACTACGTGGCCAGGAATTGAATACTTTCAGGTTAGCAGTCCAACTGCTCTACCTCCTGAGGCAAAGCCGCCTTAGTATCAGCACCAGATACCCGAGAAGCCGAGATCAATACAGGCGTGAATTCACTAGAGATGATATGCATGTTTTATCTGCAGACCTTGCATGTGTCAGTCTGTTAAAGTGAGACGTCTGCGTTTCAAAACATAATGTACAATAGCAGAGTGGAGATTCTGCCTGGGGAGCATGAGTGCCACTGTGTCTACCACAAAAACCACTTAGCTCCTTCTGCTGCTAATGGCTTTCTTTTTTGAGAAAAAAAAAAATCTACAAACTAAAAAACTAAAAGTCCCTGCATGTTGGCATCTCAAAAATGAGGCACAGCCTGCGTTTAGACATTATAGCAAAAAGATTAACATTTCAGAACAATTATTTATATATTTCTGATTTTAGCATTAAGCTTATCCAGATTTTGAATGCCTGCATTCTTATCCTATCAGAGAGATTATGTGTTTGATATAGGATTGAAGTCAAACTACAATAAATGAGATTTTTTCTTTGTTGCATGCATACCTTGAAGGACGAATGACTATGTCCAGGTAAAGGTCTCTGTGGGAGAAAAATAAAGCCGTTTAAGCATTAAAGGCTGTCAAACAACTCATTTCAAAATTCTTAAGATATTATGTGTGCATGCGTTGACATAAACTACAGTAACATAATCCAAATCAGCCCTTCCTTTACAAACTGTCAAGCTGTTTCATCGAGTGTTAGTGCCACGCTCACCTTCTTGTTTTTTGTCTTGTCTGGCTGCTGTGCTGTCCTACGCTCTGTGCCCTTGTCCACCTTTTGTCCCCCGGTACTAACCTTAGGCACTCTCGGCATGTCTGTGTGGCGCTGTGCACGCACAGAGCGAGTTGCCTTGTTAGTCTTGGCAGGTGCACAGTACATCTCCAGGCGCCGCAGCTCACAGCTTTGGAAGCAGCATTCATCCACAATGCCCCTTGACCGCCTTGCACTGGTGCCATAGCCTGCTGGTTTATCTGTTTGAAGGGAACAGCAAGATTTAGGCAAATGGGGAGATGGAAAGTTCTGTTCACTACTGCTGCTTTACAAAGTCAAGATGGCAGACACATTTGGACCTATCTGGGCTACCTTTAGCACTTGAGGCACAACGACAAGGACTTAATGTCATAACTTGTGTTGTGACATGTTTTATATTGACCAGATGTGCTTCAAATGTCATAAAGATGGTTCTGACATGGATTGGACTGAACTGTGACATCACCCAGAGGCACCCAGGAGATATTTTAATGTTGCTTAGCTCATGCAACTATGTTTTCAAGCTGGGGTTCACTAGACCCCACAGTTGCTTGGTCCCAGCAGAGATCTGGGCAAATGGAGTTAGTTGACCAGCGGCTAGCAGTCCTCCAACCTGGAGGGTGGCTGGGTCCAAGGAACTGGCTGTTCCAGCTGCTGACCATCCACCCATTAGCCTTCTTAGTAGCCTTCGCTTGTGGGCAAAAGTAGAACCAGTTACGGCAGACTGTTTGTACAACAAACCATGTTATCTTTAAAATAAGTGATTATATGCGGTCAGGTCTTTAATCGCGGCTCAAAAAAGGCAGATTTTCATTGGGATAATTTGCCTGAAATGTGAAGCTACACACACTTTTTTCTTTTCTTCTTTTTTTCTGTTAAAATTACACAGTAATCACAGTGCTGATATGGCAAACAGCTACTATAAATGAGTTTTTTATTTTTTTTAAATTTTTTACTCTGCAGCAATCTATATTTTGCATCAGAATTACTTTAACACACTACAATCAAATGTCCCGTAGCAAAGCAGTGATAAGTCAGGTCACGAGTCGGATTTTCCTGATATGCGAACAGTCTTAATGGCATTGGTTCCTTCCATGTAAAATTTACAGCCTATCGTGTTGCACACCACGGACCCATTTTGGCAGCTGCTTCCCTGTTAAAAAAAAAAAAAAATGTTGTCACAGTCACCCAAATGTTGAGAATATCCCGCTCACCGAGGCCAAGCCACAAGTCCTCTGAGCCCGATCCACCTGCAGAAACATCCAGGCAGGCCTCGAGTCTACAGCTTCGTTGGAAATGCCCCGCTTTTCATTCACATTTTCATTTGGCAGAAACACCCTGAAGGCTCATTCAGAGAACATGCTGAAGATAGAGGCATAAGCAGAGGTGCCGTGCAATTTTTGTAGTGCATTAAAAAGGCTATTTTCAAGGTGTGACACTCAGCTTTTGGACTGATGACTGCATTAAGTTGCAGTGACACCAATACTCACTTCCTCTTTTAACTCGTGTACCCCCCACCCTCTTTGGTGGCTTTTAGAAAAACCTAGACTCTCCATTTACAATTCCCTGCTCACCTTGAACAATATAGCCCTGATGGGCTTTTCCCTGTTACCAAATGAAATAATAATAATTTAACATGGCATTTACAAGGAGGAAATGCCTTTCCCTCTCAGAGTTGATAGCTCTTGGCTCAGAAGCCTGCCAGTGCTGACAAAGTGCATTAACTTCGGCGCTGTCTGCCTTGTCCTGACAACATTGTTTTGGACAGAAAGCACCTTTCATTCAGAAACAGAAGCATCTTTCTCCTCCGACCCCCAGACACAAAGCAGAGTAGGGATTAATGGAGGTGTGAATGAGCGGGGAGGAGAAGGGGAGGGCGACGGGGAGGCTTTCATGTTGCACGTCAGGTAGGATGTTGCTAAAAATACGCCGCACAGCTGCATTATTTAGGAAGTGAAAGAACTGGATTTGCCCAGATCTCTAACTTCAAAATGAAACATCTAGAGAGATCATGAGTATCAAATTTAGATGCTGACATGTATGTTTTTATTTTCTCAAAATTCAAAACTTTTTGAAAGCCATTGTTTGGCAAACCGCTAGTGTATCAGTTGGACCAACCTTGGCTGCTATATTAACATCTGATGTCAAGACATTTCGAAAGAGAGAAATATTGCGCTGCGCTCTGACTGGCGATTATATAAAGGCTGCTGAAAGCCAAAAGTGGGGCTGTGCCTTGTTGCCTGGCCTGTTTTCCAATCCCTCCCAATAAAGCTTTACAAATTAACATCCGCTATTATTCTGAAAATGGTTTGCCACCCTGCTGCACAAACAGCTGGAAGGGAGAGAGAAATCTGCTGGCACCGGTTATAACATGTAGGATAATCAGCTCGGGCAGGTCGGGGAAAAACATGCATACAATAATCAGGTCTAAAAGCTTTGGTTTTAAGGGCTTCAATGCCATGGATAATTGCTGTAATTCCTCATAAACAAAGAGTTGTTTTCTGTGACTGTTGTTAAACAAACCAGAATTACCGCATCACAGTTACCAACCAGAGTGCCAACCAGTTATGTGGCAGCTTACATCCATCTCCCCTTCTGTTCCTGAGTTTTGGCATTTAATGGCCAGGAGAGGGTTTTTACTGAGCGTTATAAGCTGACCTTTGAGCTTTGGGATGGAAATGTCATCCAATTATTATTTTATTGAATGAGCAATTGGTGTAATTTTGTCATAATTGTGAATTATGACAAAAAATATCGTTTGAGAGACCATAGTGGTCTATAAAGTTATCCTTATGATAAGCTCACGCACATGTGTTGGAGGCGTCAGCGGCGTCACTGTCCACTGACTTTGAATGGGACGTCGTGCAGCATTGCTGATTTGATTTTTGGCCGTGTAGCTTCACGTTCGAAGTGTAGCTCAAGCCAAAAGGTAAGGAAATGTTTATTTTTCCGTCTCCAACTTAAGCATCTATATGTGACCTTGCAATGGGAACTTGTCTGGGGTGTTCCCCAGACCAGCTGATCCCTGTGATCCAGAATAGGAATAAGTGAGCAACCCCACCAAAAAAAAAACAAAAAAAACAACCTGTGTGTCTATCTTTATCCCTTGAGGGTTTAGGCTTTACCAAATATTTCTTCTGAAGTCGACGCGCAGCTCCACGAAACATGTTTTGCAGCGGTTTTTCACCAGGCTTGCCACGCATAGTGTTCATTCCTCTGAGGAGCGGCACTGGAGAGAGGTGGTCGGATTCCCCTGTTCCAGAGTGGCACAGAAAGTATCTGAGTTTTACAGCTCGGTCACGGGCAATAAAACCAGTGGATTCTTGGAGCCGATGCACGGCTCTTCCTGCAAAGTGTCAGGCAGTTTACAGCTGGGTAGGGACTATAAAAGCTGCTCAAAGTACTGGAAACTTCCTCTTTATCACTGGTACCGCAAAGATTTTATGGCATATATGAAGTGTTCCTGTGCAGTGACACCGGATTCTGACCCAGATGAACTGACTTAGGAGTTTCTTAATGACATTGAAAACATATGTAGATAATATGGTGTTAATTGAAGGTGCGTTCTCGTGGCAACAGAGTCGAGACATTGTATAAAATACCTGAGTTATATTATAAATAAATGCATTGAGTTCTGTATCTTTGGTCATCAGTGAAGCGCCAAATTGTAGCAACCTTTGAGTTTCATTTATTTTTTTCTTACTTTTAAGGTTTTGTTTCAGCTAGAAATGACAAGTGACTAACAATAGTTAGTTAACAGTAGTAAACTGCTATATTTTTAACTTCATACACATTTACAACCCCAAATCAGAAAAAAAAAAAAAACGTGGAACAATGTGGGAAAAAAAGATAAACTTAGATATTTATATTTGCTTTGACAGTATGAACCAAATAGATTTAATCTTCATTCTCATTAGTTTCATTCAATTTGCTAATATACATGTATTCCTGCATTTTAGACCTAAAATACGTTCCGGAAAAGTTAAAACAGCAGGAATTTTGTGCTTCTCAGGAGGTGAAATAAATAAAAAAAAGGAATGTAGGGTTGGCCTGTCTGGGCTCCGAGGCACCTGAAGGACCACCACACAGTGGAAAAGGTATACTTTTATCAGAGTTATCAGTATTCCAGATCAATTTGTCAAAAATGCGAGCAATGCACTCCGAACATATGAAAACATCATCCAAGTTGTTAGTGACAACAAGTGCAAAAGTGATGATATGGGGTTGTTTCAGTGCCCTTGGCAAAGGTCGCTTACACTTCTGTGATGACAGCTTTCATGCAGCAAAAGTACGGTGACATTTTAGAGCAGCATATGCTACCCTCAAGATAACTTCCTGTTCATGCACTAGTCCTGACCTTATTAAATGGAATAAATGAGGAACATTTTCTAACAAAAATGCAACTGTGACAAGGTTATTCTATCCCACCTGCTTAATACGCATTTGCAGGATTAATGCACCAAAATGACACGTGGATTGACTGATCCTTTGATATCCCCAATGCCAGAAAAGCTTGGAAGTGTAAGACACAACTGCAACCTTGGAAAGTGGTAACAACAACTTCACTGTCCCAACATTTTTGGAATGTGTCACAGGCCTGAAATGTAAAAATGTGTTTATATTAACATCTGAAATTAAACTGATGTGCAAAAACATGAGATGCCTTCAGATCATAATACCAGCAAAGAAATAAAATTCAATTTTAAAATCATAGTTTTCTGTGTTTGAATATTGTCTTTATTGTTACAGATTTTTCTGATTTGGCGAAATGTAAAAGCTTTGTTGTTCCACATTTGTATGAAAAATGTAATTTCCAAAACGGTTTATACTCAGTAATAAGAGCCAGGTCCCGTAGCAATCAAACAATTCTCTTTGCACATCCCCACTGACATCTCAGATCTCTTTACTTTGATCTAATCTTTGAGGTTGGAAGAACTCCCTGACATGACAACAGTGCCTCTAAAGGTTCTGATGATGTATGATTGACCACTTTGGCTGGATATTACGGGTTATTGTTTCAAGGTCAACTTCCCTTAAGGCCAAGTTTATTGCAAGATGTTTTCTCTCAGAATCTTAAATTCAAATAGATGTCTGCAATTACAGCACCAACAACCATGATACCCGCCAGTGCAGAACAGAACAGGCCTTGCAATTTATACAACCATCACTAAAAAGATTGCCTGTCTTTTGTGGAGAACAATAAAGAAAGCTTTTGGTCTTTCATTCTGTGATCAGATTACTTTTGTTTGGTAAAAGAGGCAAAGCAACCAAGAACCTCATGGTCAAACAGGATGATGGGACTGTGTTGCTTTGGGTTTTCTTTGAGCCAGGGGTCAACCTCTTCATAATGAGCCTCGAACTGAGAAGGGACAGAGATGTTAAGATCATGGGAGTCAACAGAAAAACTGAACGGCACTAGAACTTATTATATCTTAAAAACCTTGACAGTATATAAATGTTCTTGCTGAATAGTTAGGATGAACGCTGGTCAACAGTTTGGCATTGCTCTTAAACTCATTGAGCCTGATTCTGGCAGTTTAAGCAGTAAAAGGTTACTCAAGACTAATTTTCACAGTTCAGAATGTTCAGTTGTTTTCGGTTTCAACACGTTTTATGAATGGAGCACCGATCCTGACGCAGCTGCAGATGAAACGAGGAGACTCTGCTTCCTTGCAATATGCCCAAAATTAACAATTTAATTTGTGTGAAAGTAATGGTTTGTGTTTGTGACTTTGTAAGTTTAATAATTTTGAAGTCTCCACCTTGCAACTACATTAGCCATTAGCTTGGGGTTGCTGCGTCACCGAAGTCATTTCAGTTCTGTTTAGTTTTGCGCTGTCTCTGCTCTCTGTCTATTTCACAACTAGGCTCAGCTGAACTTGAAGTGAACGGATCATTTAGGCATGTGACTTGGTTCAGGTAGTTCATCGAAAACATTTTTCCGTCGTTTCCGCTCTACGAGCGATAGACATCCCACCTCGTTAAGTAAATCAGGGTGTGGCAGTTTCACTGCGGCGCAACATTTATAGGTGAGGAAGAATGGCAGCACAGCGGGGTTATCAACCCCGACAGCAGGAACGGGAGCAATTTTTGTTTCAGCGGGATAATTTAAGCCATCCCGTCGATCATGGGAAAGCAGCTAACAAGTCCCACATCGTCAATAACAGTGTGTTCTCAATTAGTTGGACTATTCCACCAATTTCCACCAAGACGCTAAGATATAATTTTAGAGAGGGGAGTTACTTTGAGTCAAATATTTTTATTCAGCTGTTGCCTGTAGATGTGGAAAATTATAGATCATACAAATCTCTGCTAGTTTAATGCTACTTGATGCATAACCTTGTTTTTCTCTGCAGAGAACCTACATTACATGACTGGATTAAACTACTGATGAGTTTCAAAAGGTAAAATACTGCTTAGTTGCCGAGTACCCTCTGCTTCACCTGCATATGTAGCTCTTAAATCAAAAGGACTCCTGCCTGCCTGCCTGCCCTTTTCATGAGATATGTCTTTTTCCTGCTCAAAACTAACCCACAGAGTGATTGAAGACTTTGACTTTGCGGTCTCAAAGGGGAAATAAAAAAAAGACGCTTTTTCATGGCGATGGAGAGTATACAGGAGGTCTTTCTTCAGATCCCTCCGCTGTGTGTTCGAGCCCAGCGGGGAGGGGTGTCCTGATCATCCTGTAATCCACATAAATCCCCTGCTGCTGAGAGATGAGGCCTTGACACGCGTGTGTTTGAGCGCGAGTATGTGCGCATGCATGTGCGTGACGTGCTGTTTACACATCCTACTTCGCTCCAGCTCAAGTAGCGCAGAGTCAAACTGACACGGACAAACATGGAGAAGGAAGTCTCATCATCTGCAAGCCTAAAAAATGTGTTTTTGTTTGGATTGTGCATGTTTTATTTTCTTTAATTGGAGCTGCCTGAACAATAAACTCCTGGTGAAAAAAATAAAAAGACTGATTAGTTCATCGTATGTTGCAGAAATACACATTAGGAAGGCAAATATCAGCATGACCTAACAGTGAGGACACATAGCTACTTAGTGCTTACACTTCAGATGAAAAAAGAAAAGGAAAAGACTCCCATAACAGATCTGATTCATGGAATGAACATCCCAGTGAAATCATCCCACAGGCCTGCCTGCTAAAGCATTACAAAGACAACTGATGATTTCTAGGTCAGGCTAATAATTGGAAAAACTGACTACCGTTGTGGTTTTTTTTTTTTTTTTTTTTTTTTTAAGTTTCATAGGCTTCAGTTTGTTTAATTACGCGCACAAAAAAGAATTTCCACCAACTGGTTTTTAGCATTTCTGCCACTGTGGGAAATCTGCAGTCTTGAAATGCAAGTGTGCTACTTTACTGGTGACATGCTTAAAGGTGGAAGTTGCAAAAGCAGCGTAAGCGCAGAAAAGCCCACTGCTATGTGTCTCTGGACACATTATTAATCAGAAAGCTGCCAAGTTTAGCGCGGCCAGAATGGAGGCGAAGAGTTCAGGGAAAGGAGCATACTTCCCTTGGCCAAAGCCGGATCCTATAGAAGACCAGGCCCAGACAGTCTCTCCACATAGTCGACACAGCCGGACGGGAGGCGAAAGAAAAGGATTGACGGTGAAAATATGAGAGCACGGAAGTAACCAAGGAAGACAGCGAATGGCATATTTGTCAGGGCACAGCACCCTGCTGCTGAAACCTCAACATCTTTTCAGAAAAAAGATGGAGTGCTGGTGAAATTCACCTCTTTTTCAGCAGGAAAATGCAGCACTGATAGATGGATGCAGTGTAGTCCACTGACAGCTCAGCGTAAAATGCGGGAAAGACAAATACATTCCCCCCGCCACAAAAAGGTCTGGTTCTGCTTAGGAAGTATATCCTGCATGGGGGCTCGTGTGTTATATTGGACTGTATTCAACACTTTCTCATAAGATGGATATAGACAGTCCTACAACTTAGCCTGCAAGGAATATTTCTGAAACTGTAGTAAAACTCCAGGATCAGTTGCCAACACATTCCTACATCATCCAGTCTGTGGACACCCTCTTAACTTGTTAAAATCATAAACATTTCAACAAGTTTAAACTTCGAAGGCAGATACTTGAGGGGACCATTTTCTGAATAAACAAACATAGATATAAAACATTAGCTCAACCAGGGGATGACCCCCCGCCACCCCAAAGAAACAATCCCAAAGTCCAAATCCATGCAGCTATTTACTCAGAATTCACATAGCTGCTGGCAGGAATGGGCAAATTCATTTCAACAGCATTTTTGTTCCTTTTTTGCGAGAAAGCTATGCTTTATCATGTAGTTGATGATTTTCTCTGCTTTAATCTTCACTTATAGAAGTTGGAAGCTGCAGCAGAGGAAGAGCAGGGGTCTGGGATTGCATTTGTTAAATTAATATAAAGAGTCATATTTTTTAACATAACTGTTAAATAGCCTTGAGCTGTCTCGTGAAAATCCTGTCTACACGTGTTGTGACTTGACTGAACCTCTCATTTAGCCACGTTATGAACACATTGGCATTTTTGTTTTAATAATAAAGCACTCGGGAATGACATTTGCAGGGATTACTGTTGGTGATTATTCTGTAGTTGCCAGTTTGTTGGGACATGTTTTGTCTTTGGTATGTTTGATATAAAAGCTCAGATTTTATGTAGGAATCCTGCTGATTTTAGTGAATGAGTCCTGTGTCTTTGCCTCTTCAGCCACTTGGTTTGTTAGTTTGTTGTGAAACATTAACAAAGACAGTCGGATTATATTTGATCCATTTAGATTTAGCTGCTGACTTGACTGATCACCTACATTTTACAGGAGAACAAGCTTCAAAGACAGTTTCTTGGAAACTCATGGAAAAATGTGAGATTTAATACAGCACAAAAGGAACCGTAGCTACTTTTTTTTTTAGCGGTGTGGAGGTTAAATGCCTTTACAACACAAAGATTTACTCCCGTTTGGTCTCTTGCTCTTTTATCATCACTTTCTTTAGTCTCTCCGTCCTTTCTGCCATGATGTCTCGGTTACCTAGTTTCACCCTCGATCCTTGTTGAGTAAGACAATACTGTAACGGGATAAACAGATGTCACAAGAAATTACCTGGAAATTAAAACTGATATTTTTCATTGAAGAAACTAACTCGTTTTTGCTGCTTTAAATCCTGAATTCCTGCTCTAAATTGTTAAACATAAAAAAAAAAAAAAAAATAGTGTGTTGGCTTCGTGTGAATGTTTGCACCACAGAGATGGTTGTAAACTTATTTATTGTGATCAAACTGATAAAATGCACTTGTCTGCAGAACTGTGGACTTGACGACACACTCTGCAGCGCTGAGGCTGGGACTCAAAGACTGGCCCCCTTCTGGCCCTCAATGTTCCTTCAGTCACCAGGTTCTTAAAAGTGTGTATTTTCAAACCATTACAGGTTCAGGCTAAGGTGAAAGCAATCAATTACTGGAAAAAAGAACAACTGCAAATGCATTATAGATGCTGATCTCCCACAGAAATTTTATATCTTCTTCGTCTTCTTTTTCGTTTTGAAACTGGCAGCTGACAAAGTCTACCACATGTGGAAAATCTTTCATAACTTTGGGACAGAACCAAACCAATTATAATGGATTGTTGGGTCAAGACTGCACAAGACTCAGAGGTACAATCAATTACTGTACAAACAGGGGTTTTGGTGGAGTTTTGATTCTCATTGAGGATATTTAGTGCAAATTGGTGTAATTGCTGAATGTCTGCCAAGGAAAATTGAATGATGAGCTTTTAAACTCCACATTTGCAGCTTATAGCAGTAGATGTAAAGTAGAAATACACCGCTGGTGTCCGACAGTAAGACCAACACTGGCTGCTGGTGGAACACTGCACCTAACCTTGGTAACTTCATATATCCTGTGCTGCTCTGAGCCATGTTGTGGCCTTAATGGAAAAGAATTGAGATTTAAACCCTGGATTCCTGGTGTAGGGCTTTTTTTTTTTTTTTTTTTTTTTTTAAGGGGGTGAGGTGGGGTATTTTTCCCCTTCTCTGGTGGAAAAAAAATAAAAAGCTCCATTGCAACATTCACTTTCTCATCGTCCTTTTTCTTGCACATATATTCAGCCAAATTACACTTTCACCAACACCGAGTTACTTTACATGATTTCATGTTGCATCTGTTCAGGCAGTACTAAAAACAAGGACATCCCCATTTTATTTTTCAAGTATTTCAATTTCACCTGAACGCTTCATTGTATTTTTACTGCAACTGAGTTAGCTGAGTTGGCACTACAACTACCTTCAATTATTACAAACCCAAATTAAGCAAAATTAACATTTTGACAGTATACCTTTGTTGTCATTGAGCTGCAGGTAGATTTTGTGGGGTGAAAAAGTTTCTCCCTGTTTTCTTTTTCTTTTTTGGTGGTGGTATCTTTAAAGTACAACAATTTCTGTGGAGGAAAACATCTGAATTTCTGCCCACAAGCACTTGTGTAACTTACCTTGTTAGCAGCATGAGTGTAAAGACGTGGCGGGGGTGGCGGGGTGGGGTTGGGGGCTGGGTGGGTGGGGATCATAGTTCTCCCTAATTGTCCAAAGATAAGTGGGACAGATGAACCTGGTAGTAAGTTGGAATCCGTCCTCTGTACTTATGCTCTAATGTTATCTTACGCTACCGAACGTTACAGCAAATTCATTCTGACTCAATCTGAATGAGGACGTCACGAAGGACGACTGCCGGAGCAGCTGAGCTCTGCCAGAGCAACCTAAGCCATGTGTAAGTAGCCACACAACTGAGGCTAGCCAAGGTCTGGCTAGTTGGCTTGGACACAGAAGCTGTCAGACTGTAGTCCGTTAGTGGCGCTCGCCCCTGGCTAAAGGCCACTTTAGCTACCAGCTCTCGACCCCCCACCAGCCGAAGGCAGGTAGCCAGTCGGCCACTTCTTCACTCAGCCACTTCTTCAGTCCCTTGTGCAGCAGTCGAAAGCCGCTTGCTAGATAGCAGCCTCCATGCAAGACACTTTTGCACCCGGACTCAGAGCCAGTCTCAGCAGCCGCACTTTCCAGTCAACGGCAGAAAAAGCCATATTATTTTAAAAATAAGAATGATTATGTTCTCATTTGCCGTCACATGTCAAGTTCAGTGAATATGTTAAATGCTATTTAGTTAAAGTGTTGACGACTAACAGTTTGACACCATAATAGCAATGTGCCTGTCGCTGAAAACCATTTATGGCTGATTTTGGCGCCCGCCCCTAGTGGTCGTACATGGAAGTGCACGTGTTAGATCTATGATTCCATCCATCCATCCATTATCTGTACCCGCTTTATCCGTTTCCGGGTCACGGGGGTCTGTCGGAGCCTATCCCGACGCATATCAGGCGAAAGGCAGGGGTACACCCTGGACAGGTCGCCAGTCTATCCAGGGCCACATACAAACAACCAATCACACTCACATTCACACCTAGGGAGAATTTAGGAAGATCAATTAACCTACTCTGCATGTTTTTGGACTGTGGGAGGAAGCCGGAGTACCCGGAGGAAACCCACGCAAGCACGGGGAGAACATGCAAACTCCACACAGAAAGACCCACCGGGCCGGGAATTGAACCGGGAACCTTCTTGCTGAGAGGCAACAGTGCTAACCACTAAGCCACCGTGCTGCCAGATCTATGATTCCATTCAACCATTCAAAGTCTAGTTTGTAGAAACTGGTCGTTTTTATATTTATTTTTAAATGCTTTCTCTTAAAAGATAACTTGAACAACCTTCCTTATACGTATAAATTTGGTAACAATTTGGTACCAGTTTCGGACCATTGTCTATACTTTAACCTGTTCATGCAGTTTACAAAAATGACCAAGGATGAAGTTAACAAAAAGACATTGGGAAAGGAATGAATGAGGGAAGAAACTTTAATGCAGGGGAAATCGAGACAAGATGCCAAAACTGGCTGCTGTTTTATTTATGAACCCGCCTGAGGTGCAGAGCTCTGGGACCTCTACAGGCTGCCTTTATGAATAAATAAAAAGGTGCACTTACTGAAATAAAAGCCTCTCTCTCCACAGACAAACTGCAGCGTGTCGACCAGCTCCGCCCCGCACAGGGTCTCGGGGCCCGCCCCTGTTGCCGTCGGAGTCAGGGTGAGGACGCACAGCAGTAGTGAGAGGGTGTGGCCACAGGAGATACAGCACATCGCACCCTGCGCACAGGCACAGAGAAGCAGAGCTGTAACTTCCTGCACAGAGCATCATCGGGACAAGAGTTCATCTGCAAACATTTTAAGTTGGTTCGGATTCATATTCCATCGCAACCAGCAAGCCTAAAGGTTAAGAAAAATAAAGAAAGAACATGAACGAGAGTATCGCCAGGTGACACCAAACTTGGTGCCCGAGTTGGTAAAATAAGAGACAGAGCAGTCCTGATGCGCCCCTGTGCGCGACCACGCAGAGCGCGTCTAAATGAAAAACACACGTTCCCTCTTATCACCGCAGCCAGCCATGGCAGCCAGTGAGCAACAATTCACATTAATCAGCCACATTCATCCATCATGTGTATCATTAACAACCACTTCAACATTTCCCTTACGCCAAAACCTAGCTGTCAGCGCATTATTACCCATTAAAAAGTACTTCGACATATAGGAATAAGAAAAAAAGAAGACCTTTTTCGATCCAAAATGTGGGGTGGAAAAGGGCTCTCCCGCCAAAGCCAGCGGAGGAAGCTGGCCGGGCCAAATATGCACAATAAAGAGAATAAACACGGGACATTATCCATCCACATCTCAGCCGCACAGCTCCGACGCCCTAAAGCATTTCACGTTGTAAGCTCTCCTCTCTCTTAACCCCGCCGCACCAGCTTGGATATTTAGCACTTACTGGTGCAGACTCAGCAGTAATTGCTATGAAAGTTGCAGCTGCATTAAAGCTTTCTAGTGAAAAAGAGTGCAGCTAGGGTGCACAGAGGTGCTGAGGATGAAAAAGCCCCATCTATCCATTCAAACTTCTCCACTGTGCATGCGAAAGATTTCAAAAAGGAAAAAATGTCAACAATCTGTGGTTATATTATGAAAGAAAATAAAAAACACCAAGACATGCAAAACTGTTGCTGCACAACTAAATATCGACCAATAAAATGTCAAAAATGCACGATTATCGTCCATTAAAAGCTTTGAAATATAACGGCATAGAGTTCCCTGAGGATGCTCAGAGGAAACAGTGAGCAAGTGAAGAAACAAGGTGATAATCTATAGTCTTAAAGGAAATCAGGTAAGTTACCTTGAGGACATCACATAAATGCCACTGAGAGGAATGAGCGCTAGACATCCCCACGGGTCTCCGCAAGACTAAGTCCGGCGAAAATGAACTTGTTTGAAGTCATTAAAAACGGGGAGAAAGAGGATGAGATGCGGGCAATGTCACATCTCAATATTCCGACTTTGTTCCATTGCGCAGGCTCGTTTTGGAGAAGTGAGATTTAGAGAACAGGAGACGGATTTAGAGAGAAAATCCCTCACATTTATCTACATTACACAGACATTTTCAACAGGAAACAGCTGGGGCAGCATTTGCCTCCTACCCGTCCTAAGTTATTCATTAAGGATTTTGGGCACATATTCAAATAACGTCATTTCTCTCTCTCTCTCTCACTCTCCCTCTCTCCTTTTTTCCTCGCTCTCTGAACGGGATTGAATTTTGATCTCTTTGAGACTTGGTTAGTAGTTTACATGGAGGTAGGAGAAGCGGTTCTGCCCCAGCAGCAGCAGTTCACACAAACATAACGCACTTTTTATGCCCTGAAAAGCTCTTGAGTGAGAAGTTTCAAACAAGCTTGTCGTCGTGCGTAATTTGGCACCGCCTTTCCCAACGGCAGGAACATCCAAAGTCTGATCTGATTAACGCTAAAATAAATAATTAAAAACTCTTTTCCACTTAGTCAGAACGGAACCTCTAAGTTGAGTACCCAATTAAAGGTTTAATGGGGAAAGCTAAATACATGCGTGATGGAGAGAATGTGGAAAAATGTGACATTTTTATGGCAATAAAGAGCAAAGAGCACAAGTGAAGTGCTGCTGCTTCTTACCTTCATGCCACTGTGGATTTACTGCTTTTCTGCACACTGTCACTGTAATCTGTTGTAAAAATCCTGCTGCATAACTCTGGTTTAGCCTCTTTTCTTTCTGATTTATGATTTTCAGTAAAGACATCTGATGCTTCTAGGAACTGAAGTGAAATGTCAAAATAAAAACAGATGTGGATTAATCGTGAACATGGACCATTTATCTAAATTAAGCCACCTCATTCTGGAGCCTTCTGCTCCATGCTGCAGTGATAACACCCATTTAAGAAGGGCCACCTGCCCACCCTGTTAAAGCAGGGGGCCCCACTGTGTAGAAGAAGCAGTGATGACACACAGAAGCTTCGCACAAGGCCAGGGCTTAAAGGGAGCCGTTTGCACCAGGGAAGGGATATCAACACTGATCCAATCATTAAACATGAGATCAGTGCTCTGACCCAATCACAAAACAGGACACCAGCGTGCATCCCGGCACGCACAAGCCAGTGTGTGTCAGTACATCACAGGCATGAAGGGATCCAAAGGAGACGCTTTGGGAGGTTAAAGATGCTACAGTTAGACTTGTTGGTGCAAAGTGGGTCAAAACAGAGCAGCGGGATCAAAAATCCCTGCGTGACATAACCAGGACTGAAGCACACCATCAATACAGTGGCAACAGATGCAAAAACCTAAATAGAGTGGTGTTCAGCATAAGGAGCTAGGGCCTTGAAGAGGTCGCAAGATGAATAAGAGGGGTCGATGATGCTGCTGTAACTGTTGATGCAAAATTTTGAAACGGACATAGCTTAAAGCAACATTGCGTACATTTTTCACCTAAATGTTATAGTTCCAACATCCTTCAGATATTTCCTTGACTTATATAAGAATGGATGGTGAACGGGATCTGTCCCACTAACAAAATGGACCAGTTTGGCCTAGAACTTTGCAACTTTATGGCCCCAGGCTAGAACATGTATCCCCTTACGGCAACACATCACACACCAGTATCTACGCCAGCTCCGTGAGTCACAAACCAGCTGGCCCATTATCCTTGCTAAGTTCAGCAAAGGCGAAGGGCCAAAGAAACCAAAGAGGACCAGGTCGGACAGCTGAAGAGGAAATCACGGGCTGGTTTTTAATCTTTGATGGGATAGTGTGGGCATGGGTAAATCTTTGACTGGCTTTACCAGCTGGTGAGACACATTCAAAGAAAACAGGATGCAAGGCTATTTATATTCTAGTAATGGTTCACTCACACAGCAGTGTCGCGTTAACGCCGGCTTTCATCATACCATAAGCAAGCAATCAAATGTATTCGTGCTCGCTACCAAAATGATCCACGTACTTTGAAACTGTCCCGCCTCCATGTACGAGTCCATGGACTAGTATCAGCTGTGTTGCTGCTGTTTGATTGGCTGATGTTTGTTTTGAATAATATGGCATTGAAAGTTGAACATTTCTCAATTTTTGACGGAAGCAGAGCAACAGCTCAGCTTGGCAACGGCCGGCGAGGCCCAGGGCGCTTTCAGCGTGCACATGCAGGCGCACAGTTTGTGTTGTCTTGTTATCAGTTGCTGGCTTGTTTTGTGTTGTCATTCAATGCGTAGCGCCATCTGCGTGTTGTACTTAGTTCGTGACATACACGGTTGATAGTGCTATACCACAGCTGAACTGTAGGGGGCCTCCGAGAAGAAAAATAAATCTTCACACAACAGCGGCAGATGTTTGGAAAGGTTCCTGGCATACATGAAGTGTGTAATGCACCTTTACTGCAAGGATCCATGTTCTTTTTCTGATTTTGCAAATAGAAGAACAGTCATCTGGGGTGTGTCCTCATTTTTCAGTTCCGACTTCCAACTTCAATGGTAAATTGAAAACACCATCAGTCATGACCGTTAAAACATGACTCAATTGGCAGAAAAGCAAAACTGTTTGAAACATAAAATGACAAGTGTATACATCGAAGAGCTCTCTCTCTAATTAGACTTGTACCTTTTTTATAATTTCAACAAGTTATGTGTAACAAATAAGTACACAACAAAATAAATGGACACTGAAACCAAACAAAACCTGTATAAATATTAAAAAACATCTATACATCCTTTCATCTTCTATACCCGCTGTATCTTTCGCAGGGTCACAGGGATCTGCCGGAGCCTATCCCGACTCATTACATGCGAGAGGCAGGGGTCACCCTGGACAGATCACCGGTCCATCACAGGGCCGCATATAGACACAAACAACCAATCACGCTCACACCTACAGGCCATTTAGAATAACCAATCAACCTAGCATGCCTGTTTTTGGACTGTGGGAGGAAGCCGGAGAACCCGGAGGGAACCCACGCAAGCGCGAGGAGACCGTGCAAGTGTCCAACCAGGCTGACGAACCAAAGCAGGAACCTTCTCACTGTGAGGCAACAGTGCTAACCACTAAGCCACTGTGCTGCCTATTCAAAAACATGCAAAAAAAGAATTTAATTTAATCAGGTAATCAAAAACAATCGTCTAAAGGCAGTGAGGCTGGAAGGCAAGAAAAAGTAAAAGATGTTCATTGCATATGGGGAAAACATAAAGTTAAAGCCAAACTCTGTAACTTCAATTAAAATTCTTTTGGCTGCTCCAAGTGTTTTTAATGCTATTTGTAAGAATCCCTTATGCCTAATTGGAAACAACCAGTCAGAGTAACGTACTCATTCCTAACTAGTCCCATACTGACACTTGGTAAAAAGCCCTCTGGGTAAATTTTCAGTACACTGGGTTTCCCCTTTACAGTCACCTCTCATCGTACAGGGAGCTGTTTGATTGCTGTGTATTTCCAGTTATGCAGCACAAACTGACTGGCTGCGCCAATATGAAGATTAATAAGCAAGTGGTGGGGATCATGTAAGGAGGTCAAGGAGAGGGAAAGGAATTGCCTTACTCTCAGACTTGGGACCTGTGTTCCCAACCTACCTTTCTTCTTTGTTTCTGCTGCCTTTGCCAATGCTGCTAAGTTACAGATTAAGAGAACTCAGCTGAGGCTACGAAGGCATCGTGGTTAGGCCTCAACATTCTCAATATAGTGTGTTTTATTGTCAAACCCTTTCACCACCGTTGGCCGCGTTGCCAAGGTGTCACAAGGTGTCGCAACGACTTTTTTGACAACCTGTGAGGATGAACGAGTTGATCACACGCAGAGGGAGGAGGCTATTACATGACTAAGTAACTGACACTTCTGCAGTTGCCATGGTTACCAATTTTGCATTTTCCTGACGGACTCCACTGGAGGAAGGGGCTTTTTACAAACAGAGCTGAAACACAGCAGAGAGGGATGGGGAGAGGCCAACAAGAGTTATTCAGATTTTAAGCATAGTACCACTACTTCTTAAGGTTGTCGAGTTCTGGTCTAATAAGTTAGAAGGTCTGATGTAATCCAATCCAAGGTCACCTCTGGACTGCAATCAGACAGGAAAAATAATTAAACAATTGATAGAATGAAGGTCGATACATACAAATATGGGCTTTGCTGTTGCTTTATACAATCTCTTATTTGGGACTTTTCATATTTTTGTTTTAGGTGTTAATTCCACCTGTTTGACATAAACAATGTATAATTGTAGGAATATTGACGAATAACAGAGAGGTAGATAAAACTTGTTATTGCTTCGTGTCTTCACAAAATGTATAAGTAACAGAAAGTACATGCTTTGAAGAAGACGGGAGATATTTTTTACATTTTTTAACAAGTGGACACATTTTCCTGAGGTCTCAGTGAAGTGTCTGCCAAGATTTGATCAAAATACAGTTATACAGTACAATTGCTCCTTTTTTAAACGTGAATTTAAAGCTCTGGTCATAGCAGGTGGTTTTTGGGGGCGGAGCCAGCCCCTTAACTCTGCTCCCTCTTCCAGGGAGCTGGCCTTTTTTTTTAGATCTGTCCTACAGTCTGGCTATAAATGAGAGGGGTCCCATTTCAGACCCATTTCACTGAGAAATCTTTCACAAAGAGTATGGGTATTGCTAGCTGGGCCACTTAGGTACAACAACATCATTTGAAGTTGGGTAAAGATGAAAGGGAGGTCTGGGTAATTTTTCTCCCATCTGGGTCTGTGATGTCACAGTACATTACAACTTTGAAGCACTATATATATATATATATATATATATATATATATATATATATATATATATATATATATATATATATATATATATATATATATATATATATATATATATATATATATATATATATATATATATATTCAAAAATCTTCAAATGGCTCCATGCCATATTTTAGTTTATACATTTTTTATTACTAACTTAAAGGTGTTAAATGTCTGTGACAGTTTGTGAGCAGACTTATTTGCCTGTCAAGGCTGCAACTCAGGGACAGCGCGTCTTTTCGTCTCTCCTGCTGGACTGCGTCACTGTGAGGAGCTGCTGATACAATGTGGAATATGATAATGACGTCCCTCTGATCAGAAGGACAAAGCTGCTTTCAGATGACCTTGCTAACAACAGATCAGGGACTGTGCACAAGCCTCTCTGTCAGTAGCTGATCCTAAATGTGAAATTATTTCATATTCTACTTCCTGTGGAGATGGGGGAAAAAAACCTTATGCAATGTAGCATGTACATATTCCATCACAGATTTTCCTGTTATCACTGAAGCTGTGGTCTGGCAGGGCCGGTGATGGGCCTGTGCAGTACATCTGCTGATGCAGTGGTGGGAAGAAGAGGAGGAAGGGGAGAGTAAGGAGGGGGCTGACCTTCCCTTGCTCTGCGTCTATAATGCCCAGTTCTCTGAAATGCCTCAGTGCCAAGTTTCTCTCTCTCTCCCTCAGTCCTTCTCTTTTCTCTTTGATTGCAAGACTTTTTGAACCCCCTCACCGCCACCCCCTCACCAGAGATGTCCACCTCAGTGAACTCATTGACCACTGAAAGGCTTGTTTTCACTCCTTTCTGGAGAGGGAAGGAGACACCATTTGCTGCAAAAAGTATCCATCTTTGCAAGTGATCTTGTTCAGTAGTGTATCTAAAATAATAATACATTGTTTTTAAGGAACTGCTTAAACGTTATACTGCTAGGACACTATCTGTTCCCATGTTTCAAATGATTTTAGAGGGATTTATGCATAATAGATAAGAGATCTGTTTTATCCTTCATTGTTTAAAAGCTTACAGAGAACAAGATTCCTGGTTCCAAATAGAGTTTTATCACCTCATTTGAAACAGCTTTGACATGTTAACACAAAGCAGCACTAAAAGACTTGTAATCTTTTGCAGAGTTAAAGGCTTCCCATGTCGGATTCTCCTGCCAAACAAACGTCCAAGTCAGCGGCATACACCCAGGATGCAGACAGCAGTGCAGAATGCAAATTAATGAATGAAAGCAAAAGAACGGAGGATGAAAAATGGGAAAGCTTTTGGTTTCGTAAAAACCTGTGTGAACTCTGCAGCGGCAAGGCAGGACGGAGGGCTGAGTGTGGGGAGCGCAGGGCTGGTACCCAAGATGGGAGGGTAAGTGTGAGGCTGGGGATATACAGTATCTGGACACACACACACACACACACACACACACACACACACACACACACACACACACACACACACACACACACACACACACACACACACACACACACACACACACACACACAAACAGGTTCATTTCAGGACACATACACACGTGCAAGCACATGCACGTACAGTACACACACTTGATTAGGAGAGCAATCCTTCTCTACTCCGCTGATTAGTCGGAGGGTTTTTCCAACTCAGTGGTTTCTCTGTTATATTTCCTCCTTTACTCATTGACTAAAACTAAAAAAGCCCTGCAAAAACAATGAAAGTAGGGTATCAGTTGCAAGTGATTGTAGGGGTAATTTCAGTTTTTTTTTTTCTTTTTTAATGTGTGTATTACTTTCCTTAGCTTGGTGGTTAAACAGGATGTGGTGTGCAAGTTTGTGTGGCACCGCTGTGTTATCGAAGACCTCTGCTGCGCCATACGCTGTTCATATGGAAGAAATAAAGGTGCGTCATGGAGCGAAAGCAAAAAATGGGGCGCTTGTTTTGATACGCTATGTTTCCGTAGTAACATGCAGGGGTCAAAGGATTTTGGCAAAAAAGGCCAGGAAATTCTGTGGTGCCTGTTGATAATCAAAGCCTACTTTTCAAAAATACCTCTGGGACAGTTTAACTGTTTATGGCAGGATTTTCAACAAGCTAAACTTTGAAGCTGTACCACCCCATTTACGGGTAATGAAAACAAAATCAGTGCGGACTGGAGCTAATAAGATTGTGGCCTGTTTTGTGTAGTTGAACATACATCACACAGGTCATAAAAAAAAAAAAAGTTAGTATAAACTTCCAGCTTCTACTCACAAAAGCTACATAATCAATATTTTATATCATGCATAACAGTGAATCAAACCAGACAATAGTTGTTTACAGTCAACTGTCAAGCGAATTTGAAGCAAACTTTTGAACTGTTACTTCATAGAAAATGTGCATCAGACTTGCTTTTAGTGATTAGTTTGGAGTGAATGGCGAGTATTGTCGTGAGCGGGATTGGCGAGGTTGCACATGGTTTCCACAATCAGCGTCACAAACAGGATACAAAAACGCGAGCGCTAACACGCCTTTTTTTTTTCATTACTATATTTATGAAACTGAAAGCATTTACAATATTGTCATCGCTCATGACTTCTGTTAGTCTGATCAATATGCCTCATAACCTAATAAGGTGATACAATAAATGATGACCTGTTTGTGGCCAAAGTTAATACTTTCTCGTCTGTCTCAGTTCATGCACGTTTGCTTAATCCTGACACAGGTACGTTCTGACAAACATTTAAGAGTGACATGCTAAGAAAGGAGGGGTGACGACAGCTCGCCACTGGCGATGTCGTCCTTAGAAGTCATTCCCACTGTAATTTCACTGGATTTCTTTTTCGATAGTTTTACAACCATGTGACCTAGACATTTCTAATTTATGCAGAATTGTAGGACTCAGATAGAAATATAAAACACCCCTCTTTATTTTGCATTTGAATACTTTATATATTTTAAATTAATTTTTATAATTAAAAAAAAGGAAGTGCTGACATTGATTTACTTTGGCTTTTTAAAATATTTTATATGAATTCTGTATGAAAACGTTTTTGTTTTTTTTAATGTCAGAAGACAGATGAAGAGTTGGATCAAAACATAGAGTTTGAAACAAGAAGCAGAATCACAAAGTGACATTAACCCTTTTATGCACAAAGTTATATAAATAAATGAGAAGAGCAGTGAAACTGACACATTATTTCAAAACTGAAAACACACAAAATGCAAAAAAATGGTGCCGATTTCTAATCTTAAATTATTCTCTCAAGTGTTGGTTGATTGTTCTTGTATTTAATAACGCACAATGTAGGACATTTTGCATTAAATAAAGTCAATTTTATTCCTCTGCCAAAGGACTCCAACTCTATCTTGTGAAAATCCGGTAGAATCCTGTTGGAGCCTACGCCTAACCTACAGTAGAAACCACCAAGAACTGTACATTGAATTAAACTAAACTACGATGAATGGGAGCAGTGGCAAAAAAATTCACGTGTTTGAACTCTTTTAAGCCCTTTTCTCTTATTTGTTTGGTTCAGATGCAGAGAAAAATGACAAGAAGCAGCTAATTGCAGCTAACTGCAGGCACAGCCATGACGTTTGAAAGTTTAGACAGCACTGTTATTCATTTAATAAAAGATTAGGTAGCTGTGCCTGTCTGTCCATCAGTGTGACTGCCAACCCTGTCAGATTTATGGTTGCACAATTTATCGAAATGTGTCACTATCACAATATCAGCATTGCAAAGAGAAAATGACATTGCAATAAACAATAGGGTTTTCTGAATGCCGTGTATTCCAAATCTAATTGTCAGTAACATATTTTGCCAGTCAGAAAGAGTGTTTCTAGTGACTATTTATTGCCAGGGGCAATTTCAATTGAAAGACATCATAACGCCATGTGCTGAATTGCTGGTTTATATATATCGTCATATCACTTTTGCAATCAGTGTATTACAATTTGCATGTTTTTTTTCCTAATTTTGTGGAGCCCAAGTCAGATTTTTATTTTTATTCTAAAGGGGTCGTTCAAACACATCACCCGGGCACTCAGTTGCAGTCACATTAATAGAAAGCAGTGCATACCTAAAAAGAACTTCAGAAAACAAAAAACAACTAAAAAAGAACATTCTGACTTGTCCGAGTATAGACCCAGGGGGTGTTGTGTGATATCTGGAAGTCAGGAACTGGCAGTGGAACATTTGTGTTCTGGTTGAGGGATGGGGCCTCTGTGGATTTGGCTTCTCATCCACAGAATGTGATCCGGGAAGTTTGGAAGCTGGGTCAACAGCTTTGGCTGTTTGACATCTTCTTTGAACCCTTCTTGAGCAGTTTGAGTGGTTGGCTGAGACCAAAACAAAGCTAAAACAAAAGTACATGTTTGACTTGCGTTCACCAAGTCCATACAGAGATAACTCTTGACTGTAAATGATACAGCTGTATGCTCAAAGTCTAAATAAACATCTGCACCAACTGCTGTATTTACTGCTTGTTGTGTACCAAGAAAAATCTATTTAACTACTATGTTGGAGGGAGAGTTTTTAGTGCTGCAAGAAAGATAGATCAGTTTTCTCTTCACCAACTCATGATGAAATATGCGATCACTATCTGGGTGCTAAACGTGCATGCAGAACCTAAACGGTGAATCATTTTGGCAAATGAATCCATTATTATAGCAGTGCTCAAATGAAAGTGAAGGGTTAAGTTTAGTTTGAGGTTGGGATTAGTCTTAAACTGAAGTGACTGATGTTAGGTGTTACAGTTGTTTAAACTTGGGTTTAGAATAGTTTGGCAGTCAGAGCTGAACCAGATTCCAGTTCTGGTTCAGCTCTGACTGAGGTTGTCAGATGTAGGAATGATGATACCAGGCCAACATTTGTATGCCAGGCCCCACTGGAGGCATTAATGGGCTGAAGAGCGGTGCCCCATATGGGGTTGTCTGTGGGCTCCACATGTCTCAAGTACATTGATGGTGAACAGGTATGGTCCCATGATCGGTGTCTTATGTTGGTCCCACTTGGGTTAAATCTCACAAGGACTATTTCATTTATCTGTTTATTAAAATATAGAAATAGAAATAATATAAAGAGAGGCCTGCTTCATCCATTGACTGGACTGTCCTTTTTATTGTTTGCTTTAAGGATTGGAATGAGAAAAATACACAAATTAGTTAGAATTGCTTTCTGAAAGTTTTTTTTTTAATCCACTTCTTGCCTTCATGTGACGATATGGTGCAATCTATTGTACTCTAAAGCCAGAATTTCCAAGTTTCTAGCAGGAAAATTTCACCTGGAAAGAAAAAGAAAGTCGAAGGAACCTTTCCAGCCCCAACATAGTCAGTACATTAGGGCTTCTGTCAGTTTGCATTTCCTCAGGTCAGTCACAAACATAGTAGTCTGTTGTGCAGCCTGTAGGATTGTTGCAGCGTTCGAGTACCGCTGTTAGCGTGCATGGCTAATAATAGCTCTCCTGGTCAGAGAGCACAACAAGAACCAAATCCCGCTGGTTTCCCTACTTGCGCTTGCAATGCTGTCAGCTCAGGTTTGGCATCCTTCCCTGCTCTGATCCAACTTACAAGATAAAATAAACACAGCATTAAGCTAACAAGCTCGCAGCAGATTCTTGTTTCGCGTTCAGACGTGAGAGTGGACTTAAACTTTGGACTTCAAAACCAGCTGCGTGCTGCGCTTGTGGTTGGCATGTAGCAAGGCACCTTAAGGCCAATGCTATTTTTGCTATGGCATGCAGGGCCATTTTCCAGTTTTAGAAAGTGGAAGTTAGCACTAGCACGGAGTACTATCGAAGATTTGGTGACAGCTGACTGGACATTTTTCTGGGCGATCCATAACATCTGGGAATTTTAACTTATTGCAGATTCTGCATTTGTTTGTGTGTCGTGGGCTACTTTGGGCACATAGGGCTCAGTTACAACACTGGTAAACGCTGTGTAGGCAAGACATGTCCCTACGTTTATGAACCAGGCCAAGTGTGGCACACCGTATGAGCCATGTATGGCCCAAATTTCACAAGGTAGTTTTGACATGGAATTTGACAAGTCTTGGAAAGGCCAGGTGTGGCCCAAAGGTCCAAAGAAAATGAAGAATTGTGCCATGTCTGGCAGTTACGTGGTTGAATTTGAGTCAAGGGCATCGGTCAAAGCCACAATTTGGGCAAAGAAAACCACAGACAGGGGCCAGGTTTTGTCCAAACCTCCTTTGCTATCAGGGAAACAGATGAAAACATTCAGTAAATTGGAAACAAGCCTCTTTTGACATGTCAGAATCAAGGCTGCTATCTTAAAACATCTGAAGGGAGGCCATGTAACAGCAGGTGCAACAAGGGACACAGATTGGTCCTTCTTCGAGGAGTGTAGACATTACTTTGTCTCTCTCATGCCTGTCGTAGCATGCAAGCATTCCCTTCTATTACAGAATTTAGGAATGTTCCACTGAGTCAGAAACTAAAACACAAAACAACTATGTGTACAATAGCATGTACAGTAATTACAGCCTCAATGTGGACCCAAAACAATGCACTCATTCAGGTTTCAGTGAACTGCAGCGAGCTGTCAGTCCCATCCAGCTTTACTAGAATGTGCTGGCTCATGATGCATTTAAAACTGGATGAGGGCCTGCAGAAGATGCCTGAAAGCACTCAGGGATGAGTACTGTCCATACTGTTTACCTATCCCACGTAGATCAGAGGCAGAGAGGGGTAAGGATTGCTGCTTCCTGGCTCTCTCCTGCTGGCTGGAGAGTGGGTGCGGTGCTCCTCTCTGCTCACCACCTGGCACCGGGGAGGCTATGTCTAGGAAAGAGACCTCTGCCAGGCCTCAATTACGGGGAGAATAATCCAGGACACACTGAAGCAATTATAGCCCCATATAAATCAATATGCTTTGGGTTAAAAAGTGATCTGCTCCCAACACTCTGGAGAGACTCTGACTCAGTTGGCCTTTGATTTTTCTCAGAGATGAGAGCAGTTTCTCTTGAATTCGTGGATGATGCGGCTGCTGGGGATTCAACTGTCACTCAGACTGCGTCAACAGTCAGGTGGAAAACACTGAGGAGTAGCACGGGATGAATATTGATCTGCAGTGGTTGGGCCTGTGTCAACATCAGTTGTGAAATTTTTGTTGCATAAAGGGTAAAGTTGCACAAACCAACTTGCTTCTCTGTAATAAGAAGCCTGTAAGCTGAAGTTTTTGGGCCCAACTCCTTCAGTGTTCGTTCAGGATTAATATACAGGTGCTAATGAAGGAGAAACGCTGTTTTATTTCTCATCAGGAGGCTTGTTGAGTAAAAAAATCCTCCAACTCAGGCAGCTCGCAGCACCGACGTTCATTACTACAACTGTGCTGCCATCTACTGGCGGAAGGAGAGCACTGAAGGTGAGTTCAATTTCACAGAGCAGTCCGCCACGGAGAGCGCATATAAACGTTAAAACAACCCGTACACGTAGTAAAACACACATGAAGACACATTCCCAAATATCAGTTCACTCAGTTCAGTTTGTTTCACAAAGATGGCTTAAAAGGTGACTTAACTGGACAGCAGGCGGACCAGTTTTGCATCCAGACTCGGACACTAGACAAGGCCATGCCGTTGCTGATGGCTCCTCTCTCACGTGACTTCGTTGATTTAAAAAAAAAAACAAAAAAAATTCAGATTTTAAACTCAGCCAGAAGCACAATTTTCCACTTGAGCTGAGCCCTTATAAGATAAACCTTGACAACAGCAGGTAGAAGTAGTCTCTGTCTAGTTTAAGAGGTTTATTTTTTGTCACATATGCAAAATCAGAGCTGAACATTTAAACCTTGTTCCTTCTGTTAATTTCTGACTTTTAATAACATTGTGCACTGTAAATAAGAAAACCCTCAGTGTTTATTGTCAGTGCCTGACTTGATTTGACATTTAAAATTCCCCTCCATTCTTAGTTTATATATTTTCCTTATTTTTAATTAACTAAAAAAAAGTTTTCTGTTCATTGTATTTTTGTTTACATTTTACTTACCTTATGAATGTTATACAGTAATTGAAAATAAAAAAAATAAAGGGTTGGTAGGATTTGTCAGAGCAAATAAAAGAACGTCTGAATAGAGGAAAAATGAATTGCCGTCATCTTCTTTGACACAGACACTAAGAGGAGAAACAGCATTTGTGCTCATTGAGGTTCCAACGTTCTTCCTTGGGAGACGGCACATCAGCTTTGCAGGTGGAGCCTCGTCATCAACCTTTTCTTCTGCCAAACTTTACCATGAACTTTCAGATTGAGGCCAAGAAATGTGTTTCCTGAAGAAAAAGCTTTGCTCTGCATCCAGAAGCCTTATCCTGAAAGTAACTTTTACAAAACTACTTTCCATTAATGAAGTAAGAGTCCAAAATTCCCCAGTGGACATTTGTGCATTAAATGCAGATGTCCTCGACCTCGGACGGTCTTCACACCTTCGACTGGACCTGGATCCAACTAAAGCTCCACCCTCCGTGCCTGCTTCACTTCATGGCTCTTTCCGGTTATTTTAGATTTAGCTTTTCTGTAAAAACATAAATATGTTGGTGGCTTTTCTTACTGATCAGTCACAAACCTCAACGCCCATTTCCCAAAAAAAAAAAAAAAAAAAAAAAAAAAAAAAAGAAACTTGGGATTTGTTACTCACAATTATTATTGCTTATTATTTTACATTGATGTAAATTCACTTTTCCCACAAACAGAATAAAGACAATCAACATTTAGGTTTCATTTATTTGAAAAAGCTGCATCAGCAGATATTATTTATTGGCTTCAAACATTTTACGTGTCTGTTCGATCATTCATTTGGAAATCAGCACAATGATGCAAAAAGCAGAAATGAAGACACCAGCTAAACAAAACCAAGCAGAGAGGTAAAGAAAGTCTTCTACTGAAACTCGATTCTGACTACATCCGTAAACGATGATTCCAGTTTCACCTCGTGAGTGAGCGAGTGTTCCCACAGGGATTTCTTCTCGAGGAACGCCAGCCCACATTCTTCACACGCGTAGTTCTTCTGCTTCCCGGCGTGGGTCCGTCTGTGTTTCTTCATGTGGTTCGACAGCCTGAAGCCTTTATCGCAAATGTCACATTTAAATGGCTTTTCTCCCGTGTGGATGCGCATGTGGGACTTCAAGTACCCGGACTGGATGAACGCCTTGCTGCACACTTCGCATTTGTACGGCCGCTCGCCCGTGTGGTACCTGTTGTGGAGGCGGAGCTCGTTGGCGGTGAGGAAGGTCTTACCGCAGACCGTGCACTGGTGAGGCCTCTCGCCTGTGTGGATGAGCTCGTGTCTCTTCAGCGACGTCTCTTTCATGAACTGCTTCCCGCAGGTGTTGCAGGGATACCTGACGCCAATGTGTACCTGCTCCACGTGGTTAGTGAGCTGCAGCTTTGTGCGGTACGCCATATCGCATTGCGTGCAGGCCCAGGGTTTCTCCTCCGAGTGGGTCCCCATGTGGACGGTGAGCTCTGAGGCCGAGCGGTAGCACTTCCCACACTGCCAGCAGAGGAAGGGCTTCTCTCCGGTGTGTTTCCGCTGATGAACCGTCAGACAGTTGGAGGACCTGAACTTCTCCGGGCACTGGTTGCAGACGTAAGGAAACTCTCCTTTGTGTATTCTCTGGTGGATGGCGAGGTAGGACAGCTGGACAAAGGTTTTGTCACACTGAGAACAAGGAAACGGTCCCGTGAAGTTGTGCTGCTTCTCGTAGTGTTCCCTCAAGCGCCTCAGCAATGTGAACGACTTGTCACACATCGTGCACTGCATGGGTCTGTGCATGAGCTTGTGTCTCTCAAAAGCGGGCTCGTTTGCGAGTATCTTCCCGCACTCTTTGCAGTACAGCGGGTCGTGAATCCTCTGGTGCACTTTGAGCATCGTCATGCTCTTGAACTCCTTCCCGCAGTCTTCACATTTCATGACGTCCTTCAGCTCCACCTTGCAAACGCTCTCCTGGTGCTCCTTCAAAGCCGACGGATATTCGAAGTGTTTGCCACAGTTTGAGCACCACACAGGGATCTTTGGCTGTCGCGGGTCGGTGCTGCTGAGTCCGGCTTGACTGACATCTGACCTCGGCCCTTTTTTCCATATGAACCGAGTGCTTTTCTTATGGCAAATGGCATAAATCTGGTGTCTTTTCAGCCCGTGCATGTGTTTGAAGTGCTTGTTGCAGTGGATGCAATGATACGGCCGGTCGTCTGTGTGGCACTGGACGTGCCTGTTCAGTGTTTTGATGCTGTCGAATGACCTGGAACAGACGGGACACATTTTTAGGGTTTTTTTGCTGACGCGCACAACTTGTGCAACTTGTGCAGACAGGCTGCCCTCGGGAGTCTCTGCAGGAGTTTCCGAGTCCTTCGTCTCCAGTCCATCTGCGTCACCACAATTCTGAGAATCGGCTTCAGCCAGAATCTGCTCCAGCGTCTTGCTCTGCTCTTCCCTGATGCCCTCGTGTCCGTGGATGATCTGGTGCTTTTTTAACGTGTCTTTGTACTTGAAGCCCTTCTCGCATGTGATGCATATAAAGGGGCGCTCTTCGGAGTGCGACCGAAGATGCTTCGCCATGTCTGCGGTGCATGGAAGGATCCTGCTGCAGATGGGGCACATTTTACCTTCTGCCGTCTCTACAGGTGGCTGCACATTCAAACACGTTGCCTCTTTCCTTTTGGGTTTTTTCTGCTCTCTGCTCTTGCAAATCTCCCTCTCGTGTCTCTTTAAGACATAGGGATTCTTGAATTTCTTCTCACAGAAAGAACACTTGTACGGTCGGTCCTCGGAGTGGGACTTCATGTGTCGCTCCATGTCGACTTCCCGGGCAAAATACTTCCCACACAGAGGGCAGGTTTTACTTTCAAACATCTCAGACGTACAAGGGTCTCCTGAGACTTCGTCTTTAAAGCCGTCGGTCATCTCTCCCTTTTCATGAACGCGCATGGTATGGCGGTTCATGTCATAATGGTCCCTGAATCGTTTGTCGCAGCTGCCGCACTTGTACTTGAGGTCCCGGTTTGCGTCATGAATTTCTTGGTGCCGCCTCATGGCTGCGGCTCGCAAGAAGGTCTTACTGCAAACAGGACACGTCTTATTGTTTGTGTATTTTTTCCGCTGCCTCTTAGCTGTCGCCAAGTCATTTTTATCTTTCAAAGCGTTCCTCTTCAGCTGGAGTCTCTTGCTCTGTTTTAGCGGCTGAAAAGCAGCAGGTTTTAAGGGGTCATCGTCAGTCTCTCCTGCTGCGTCTCCATCCGTTTCCTCCACGTTTTCATCAATCCCATCATCATCCTCCTCCTCCTCTTCCTCTTCCTCCTCCTCTTCAGGCTCGACTAGACTAGAAGGCTGCTCTATCTGTATGTAGTCCAGCAGCGTCACGGTTTCACCCTCCACCTGCACAGTCATGCAGTCTTGGATCTGGTCTGACGACGGTTGCAGGTGTATTTGGTCGGGATGGATGACCACCTTCTCCAGCTGAGGAAGCGACAACGAAGAGAGGATGCAGTTCCCGAAGGAAGATGGAATGGTCTGAGTTTCATCTGCAGGGAAATTAACATCTCCATCAGCATCCACAACAACATCTGTATGTCACATCTGTCACTCAGTCACATAGTATGAACAGCACAATGACTTTAAGACCTCAGATTACAGCAGAGATGTTTATTCTTACTAGTGCACAGATCTGCTGACCCTGTCATTTGTGTAGTCTGAAAGTGGCACAAGAGTTGCGGTTGACGTGAGCATCTTGTGCAATGTTCTTACAAAACATTCATAAAACTAGGAAAAACCTTAAGGAAAAGAATCAAGATGGAAATCCTTTGAGTTATGAACACACACACAAGAATCTCAGAGGAGGTGGACCAGGTACTCGCTGAAGTTTTTAAATTCATGACTGCCGACACCGGGACACTACTTTACTGTACACTCGAGACTATTAAGAATGTATCGATGGTCACAGCAGGCAGAAGTCAAGCCAGGCCTTTAGTCGAGGGGTTCAAAACGGTGCAGCAGCAGAAAATGTGCCACAAAAATCACAAACTAGAAAGGACACAAGCCGTGTGTAAAACCCACCTCAGACAAAGAGCTATTTGCTGATTCAGCTAATAAAAAACTATATCAGCCACGTTCACCCAAACTCAGACTCACCCGAGTCCATTTATAAATTAAATACGAGCCAATTGCAGTTATATAGTTATTTGAGGATCCACAACATTGTAATGGAAAGCGTTAATAGACGCATCATAATCAACTCCATTGTGTAAAGTCTAACTCGGCAAACAAGACAGATGCTTGTCAACATTTGTGAGAACAACATAGTTAATAATATGTGTAAATGATATTCACCAGAAAAATCAAAATGTCCGAGTGTCGTGTGGTACTGGAGAACACTTTTCAGGTGCTGCGGGTCAGGAACCGAGTGCGCACACTCCTCCAGGGCAGATGGGACGGCACTGAGCATCGATGCCGTCTAAACAGAAGATACGACAACACACATTGAAGAAAAGACTGTGGTGCTGACTTAAATGCACATCTACACTGCGATTTATATGCATTTTAACAGGAGGATGCCAACTGAGTTACACCTGTGTTTGTTTCCCCCATAAATTCAGGGTTTCTCCATCGAAGGACTAAATTACACACCAGGTGAAGCCTGAACTGCTGAGGTGTGAAGTTCTTCTGTTATTGAAGTGTAATGCGCGATGAACATGGCAGAAATCTAAAGAGTTCCCCTTTAGAAGACCTCAGTCTTCAGTCTATACTTGATGTGCTGATCTCCAAGACCTGGAGCAAATAACCAAAAGCCGTTTTTAACACACGAGCGTCACAGATGTGGATTCAGAGGGAATTTCTCCACTTCTTCCCGAGTTGTGACTGCAGAAGCAAATCTAAGCGGTGGATATTGCGGTGTTTTCTTGGCAGCATGCTGAGTGTGGTGGCTAGCAGAACAAAACTTCTTAAAGAAATCTCCCTCCAAGCAGTTAGAAGAGATGCCGGATTCATTGCAGTACCTGTTGGATGTCTGGTACTGGAAGAAGCTTCTCCAGCCTGGACAGAAAATCCAACATTAGCACCTGCAGGGCATTGTCATATTCTGGCCCAAAGTCTGTAGGGAAAACATCCTGGAAGAAAACAATCCAGGTTTACTCTTCAATGTGCAAATACCATGCAACAACTTCTACTACTGCTGTTAGGTAGACAGCTGGAAGAGTTTTAACAACACCGAGAATCAAAGACCTGGAAGAACTTCTCCTTTTCCCCTGGGTCCTTCAACAACAACTCCACCTGATCCACAAAGTTGGAGTCGGGAAACTCCACATCTGCAAAACACGGCTGCAAAACAAAAAAGGAAAGCCGGGTTGTAATTTAGACAGGAAAAAAAGAAAAGATGTTTGATGGAGAACAAAGACAAGAGAAGCACGTGTCATGTTTTAAGAAGCAAACCTGTGCTGCCCATGTGGATACGAGGGTCTTGATCCAGTGCAGGTGCATCTCGATCGATTCTGTATCCGTGGTCTGCTCGGACCGACACAACTCAAGAACCACCTGCAGGAAATGGTTGCTCTTCAGTACAAATACACCACGCAGAGCAGCGTTTTCAGGCTCTGATTTGACAGTTAAACCATCTCCCAGAACACCGACAGACAACCGCTGCTGTTATTCTGCACGCCAACCTAAACCCTGCTCCGCTTCTTTATAAAATCTTTAAATGCGTTGGCTTACACGTGCTCTGAGTCCGAGGAGGAGCTGTGCTTTCTGATCTGCATTCAGTAGTTCAGGCACAATTTCTGTGACTGTGCTGACAAAGTCCTCCACCATCCCATATTCCTGCACATTCCCTCTCTGCACGGTGTGCCACATGGCTGCAGACACCAGACGCAAGGGCGGTATGAAGAGGCGAAGAGACGGCAGCAGCAGAGGCGGACCTGGGAAATATTTTACACTGTTAAAACCTCAAGTTATTACTGTTACTATCCGAGCATATTTATTTTTTAACAAAATGATAACATTTCAATATATGTGTATAGATAAATGTACTTTCATTTTGTTTCCCCCCTTAATACGAGCTACATACACATACCGAAATAGGTAAGAGGCTCTCTAGTTCAGCTGTTACACATCAGGATAATGAAAGAAGAAAAACCCTGGGATGGGAATATGGACAAAACCAGAATACAAAATAAAACCCCACTTCCGGCCACTGCACATCGATCCCGCCCACGTCATTCCCCAACACGTTTCCAAACAAACCTTGTTAAAAATAAGCGAATATAAAACGTTACCACGAACTGATTTAAAAGTAAAAACATACCTCTGAAGAGCTTCCTGCCACTGACAGAAACCAGTTTGCTGGGTATAAACCCAGCAAACTGGGTTTGCTGTACTGCCACCAAACTGCCCTATGATGCGTTCACGGATGGACAAGCGTGTCGTAATAACGAAGCTCGAGACGCGAGTGTCCCAACAGAGAGCTAAATAAAGCTGCAGCGATCGTGACTTAAGTCCACCAACTTAGTGATATATTAAAAGTAATAAAGCTATTTGGCATTACACAATTTTCTCATACACCACAGCACGTAAGAACCAAAGTCTATATGCATATGCTTAAACGCTATTTTGGGCGTCAAATGTTACTTTAGTGGCTGTTTTAGCCACTAACAACAATTGCAGCTTTAGGTGCGGCCCCCGAATGCAGCATCAGCCGCTACAGGCTTGTGATCAGAGCCGTAAAATAATGAAAGCTTAATATTAAGAGTTAAGTTAAGGCGCTCGTGTGATGATCAGCCGCGAGGACTGTTTGTTAACAGCGTGTCTACACCATCACCCAACTCATTCCCGTAACTACCGCACACATCAGCTCCTGGCGGTGTCACGTCGCACAAAGCCAACGCCATCTCAGAGCGGGGTACGCCATGTTCGAAATCGGACGCACACACACCAAAAGAAATGCCGATAACTCGTGACGGGCGACAGCTCGTTGCATTTTAATTGTCTTACCATTTTCATTGTGGCGCGGGCTCTCCATATGTCTTCGGAAAAAAACTAAATTAAAGAAATAGATCAACTCGGGGTCGTTATGAGTTGACGTCCGCCCGACCCTGCGGTGCAAGCTGGCTGTGAGGAAAGGCGGCTCGATTTTTCTGTTCACAGTGCGCAGGCGTACTAGGGAAAAAGTAAGTTAAGTTGAGCTTTCCTCTTTAAATGTTCCATGTTCACGGATCTTTCCAATATGTATATATGTATCAACTTAAAAAATAAAGACAATAAGAGTATAGAGTGTAAATTATATTATGAAACTTTGCCTGTCAAAAAAAGAGAAAGGTAGCGCGTCTTCTTCTTCTTCAGGCCTTTCGCGAGGCTGCATTGAGTCTTACCGCCACCAACAGGTCGTTTAATAGAAATACGGCCGAAAGTCACTCGAAAACGAGCTGGTCATGTAAAGACGACACAGCATGTTTTAAACTTTACGGATTTCCGTCAAATCCAGAATAAGAGGCTATGTTCTGTCCCACACATAAAAGTGGAAATAATCCATGCACAAAACACTGGCACATACACTTGCAATGTGAATTATAGTTGTCCTGAGACAAAAGGCAAATGTAGTTGTAGATAAACATCTTCCAAAATATTTAACACGCCAGTCCTCTCTTATATTCTTCATATTTGTCCAATCTTTTCAGTCTTGACTTAAAATGTCACTCAAACCGATCAAACCCTGTTACTTATTTTTTGTTTGCTGGTGTTTATACTAATAATTGAACCTATATTTTCTTCCTGATTATGACAAAATAACTGAAATCGATTAATTTCTTTTGTTACAGTGAAGCTTTATTAGAAATATAGGGGCAATTGATTTTTCAGCATCCCCACTGAAGCTGGTAAATCATTGTGCAGTTTTATTAGACAGTATACTCATCTGTTGATTTTGTTTTTGGCTGTTGGTCGTCCTAAAACAACACGTTTACATATTTACGCTCAGTCTTTCTACCCGTCAGTTTGTGCTCTTCTGTACCTGCTATGTACCAGCGAGGGTCATTACTTACTTGCAGGACTATGATTCTCTATAATATTGTCTTTCCTTAAGGAGGCATAAATAAAATGAGTCCCAGTTGGACTCTTCCGCAGACTTTTAATGACCTTGTTTCCTCATCAGTCCGCCTGCAGACAGTATTGTGGCTTTGTGAAGGGGCTGCCGTGCCTTTTGTACCTTGAATCATTTGCTCATTCGAGGTTAAATGATCAATAAAACACCCCTGTGCATGGCTGTGTACAGATGTCTTACATTCTTATTCAGAGGACTCCAAAGTGTCCTTGCAGAGGAAAAAGAAAGCAAATGTCAACAGATTCTGCTTCTTTTTGTCTCTTGTTTTTATTTTTGAGTTGCAGAATAATGTAAATACTTTTTTATTTTTTTAGTTGCACATTTTTGACGCTTCAGTTCCTTGTAAACATTCAGAAAGTCTGAAGTAAACTATTTAGGCGATTCAGTGGGTAAAACTTGGGTTGGTGAACGTTGACTGTTGCGTCAAATGAATCTACGTTCATTGTTGCTGAAGACCAGATTTTAGCAGCTCAACAATCGCTGCAGATGTCTGGAGAAGGTGTTGCTCCAAAATAAGCTTCTGTATCAATGTACATGCACAGATAAGCAAGTCTCCTGGTCTGGGAACAGACTCATGTCCATACCATCACTGACTTTCCCTGGATGTCAAACCTGACATCTGTTTTTCCAAAAGCCTGCTGAAACGTGGACTCATCTGACCCCAGGCCACGTGCCTGCTGTGTTTCTGTCCATCTGAGACGAGCTCGAGTCAAAAGAACTTGGCAGCATTTCTGTCCAGTGTTGATATATTGCTTCTTCTTTGTGGGATTTAGTTTCAGGGAACATTTCCGAACGCTCCAATAGCCTGTGATGGGCGATGTTGATTTTGGAAGATCCTTCCCTGCAGTGACGAAATGGCTTCTCATTTAGTGTCGCCTGAGTGCCTGCAGGTCACATACATCCATCACTGGTTTTCATGTTTGATCTTAGCACACTGAGATTTCCACAAACTCTGAATCTCTTTACGGTATTAAATAGTCTAGATGTTGAAAGGCCTGATTTCTATGCAATTTTGCACTGAGATGTGATTTTTAACAGAGAAATGATTCTCTGACAGAACAACAAAATGTTGAGCCAATACCCATCCTAGCCTTTAGGGACTTTTGATTGGCAGCCTAGACAGCCAATGGCTGACTGGGCTCCTGAGCAGTGAGTAAAGAGCTAAGGAGGAACCGAGGCGGCCTACAGTGATGAGGACTAGAGCTGCCCCCGTCCCTCTGTACATCAACGGTGAATGCGTGGAGTAAGTTGAGTCCTTCAGGTTCCTCGGCGTGCACGTCCCTGCAGACCTCTCCTGGTCGGTCAACACCACAGCGCTGGTCAAAAAGGCCGTGCAGGCTGTATAAGAAGGAAATCAGATTTCTTCTTTTGGTATTTTTTCAATATCCCCATGCAGAAGTTGGATCTTTAAGACTTTTAAAACGCTTTTGACTTGTAAAGGTTAATTAATCAATCAAACTTTGTATGTGGAAAAACTTTGTCCACATACGCAGTAATTCTTAACACACATATTTATTGTGTAGCACCGAGGGTTTGAGAGTAACGTAATTTTGATTCTCTGTGTGTATCTCACATGTGGTAGAATTGATAATAAACTTGACTTTGACAAAAGGGACATTTACAATTTCTGCTGACCAGAATGCTGTCGTAAAACAGTCGCACTTTTCCACAAGCTGAATGATCGTTCATGCATAAATCTATGGGTTCAAGCTAAACCTGTCAGTATGAAGAAAATGCAAAGTAAACAAAATAGAGTCTTACAAGTTATGCTTTTTGTCTAGAGTCCACAAAATGAAGGTTTCAGAAACCGAAGGATATAATATGGTGACGGTGACGAACTGTTTGGTCACATCTGTTTTTTCTAACAGGTGCAACTGAGGCTAAAATGAGATGTAATTAAATTAAGCAAAAAACAAAATCAAAACACTGCCATTCATTGTGCCTATATCATCCTCAGTGTGAAGAAATAAAAATAGAAGTTGAAGTCTAAAATTTGATTTTAATCTGAAAGTTGAGGATTAAATGGATAAAATTCACTGGACAGTTTTGAATGAAAAAAGCAAATTAATCAAGAAACCAAGAAGTCATCAGGATTACATCACTTAGGTGGGATTTGATAAAAACGATTAATATAGATGAAAATGAGGATTTTCAAAGTCGGGGTTACATTGTGGAAGTATTTGACTATAAAATTTACCGTTTAATTTTCATTTAAGGTAGGTTAATCAGTTATTGTCACATAATAAATTATATTTATATAAAACATCAACGGAAAACGCTTTCCCTCTACGCCCGAGAGCGGCAGAGGCAACGCTATACTTTTATCTAACATTTATCTAAAACATGGCTAAATCGCCAAAAAAAAGGCCTTCACATGGTTTAACTGTTTTTTTATTAGGCGTCCAAAAGAATGCACGTCATGACATGAGTGTAACATTCCTGTTTGGTGTTATACCCCACCGCATCCTTCTCGCACCATGTATATTTAAAAAAAAAAAAAAAAAAAAAAAGGGTAATGAAATTTCACCCCCGTTTGATTTGTGTGACTCAATTAATGTTTCCATTGTGTCTAAGGAGAAATGTTCTTTATGACCAGGAACAAATACGCAGCATAATAAATGCTCAGAGAAATAAACGGGGGTTATCTTGTTAGACAACGCACATAAACATGAAAAAAAAAGTCAAATAAAATAGTCATGCGAACTGATATTGTTTCAACAGCTTTTGAATCAGACAGGGAAAAGTTGAACGTTTCTTTTTTGCTACTGGGATTGCATCAAAACTGACAAAAACATATAAGCATAAGTCTTTGAGTTTATTATCTTATTTTATTGTATACAGTTGCTGTTGGGTCACAATAAGACTTGAACTTAAACTCACTGGTAAAATACTTTGATTGTGTTTGAGGCTACAGTAACACTGGCACAAGAAGTGCTTGACATCATCATGAACCTTTCACCTCTGTGGAGACTAAATGATTTGCATCTTTGAGTTACATTTCACATGTAATTAGCAGTTTTCAATTAAAATAATGTACGATGGTTCTGTTATATGTTATAAACATACATTAAAAGCTTTTTAAAGCATTCAGAGTAAGGTCAACAGAAATACATTGTGGGGCAGGTGTCACATAAAATCTAAACATAATCTATATTTAGCCTTTTTTCATTCATTCATTTATATAAGTTATGCATCTTTCAGTTCACATTTATACTGCAGCTCCTGTGGCATATTAATCTTTGTACTACTCAAAGTAATACAATTCAATAGAAATATTGCTTAATTGAAAAAAAAAACTAAAGCATATTTTCTTTTTCTTTTTATAGACTCTTTTCACTTTTGTAAAACAAAATAACTGGAACGTCAAATAAAATATATAGTGCTATGCATGTGGATAAGAAAATAAAGTTGTAGGAGAATATGTATACTTTATTTTCTGTAACTATTTACAGAATTTAACTTATATAGTCTTTTAAGTTTCTCCTAAATCGAGTTATTGGGCCCAAAACTAAAACTAAGTCATTTTGAGTGTGCTACAATATATTTAAAGTTTAGAGACACTTACATTATAAGCCATTTGAAACATAGGGAAGCTTCTTTTTTGGTTCATCGCTGAGCTGGAGAAATTCCACATTTACCAAATATTCAACAACTACTGCATTGTTACATTCATGAAATAGACCGATTTCCTCCCTGTGAGAGGGTCATCGTCAAGTCACACGGGATTTAAGGAAATACTCTTGAACTGCATGAACTTTCCAGACTTTCAGAGCAAGTGTGTATAATTCAAATAACAAGGTCAAGGGCTTTCAGCTGCTTTAATATTAGACTAGTTGAGGATTAAGCGCTTTTAGACTTGATATATATTCTTTGATGAGGACTACGCTTACAGGTATGTGGAAAAATGCAATTGCCTAGAATTACGGAGTTAATTGCGGCACAGCGTCAGCACTGAGACATAATGCATCATTTTCCAAGCATCATAATCACAAAGTGGAACAACAACCATTTGAGGAAAAGCTGCAGGACGTAACAACCAATCAAAAAGTGGATCCAAAACCTCAAATTCCAAACAGTTGAGACATTTACCACACCAATAAGTGATAAAAACATATGATCGTAACAGCTTATTGAAAACGTGGTCATCTTTCTTTGCTTCTGTAGGGGACTGTGCTCTTTTAAGTCGAGATGTTGGCAGCAAATTTAGAATAATGTTTCTTCAAACTCTGGGGGGGGGGGGGGGGGGGGGGGGGGGGGGCAACATCAAAGTGGCTGGATGCCTTTTAAACGGAGACAGAATCCAGAAGTTAATTAGCCTGACCATCCATCCAGATTTTTTACCTCTTTGGTACAAAGAATTAGTCTGGTTCCTCTGAATTTGACCTCAATTCCCAGAGGGAAGTACCAACAAAGAAGAAACTGCCTCTACGATCTTGGAAAGGTCTACAGCCAATCAGAGGGACAACGAATGTGATGTAGACAACCACACTAGTATCAACAATAGACATCCAAATTGGTGTGACATGCAATAGGAAATGCCGCTGATTTTGCCAGAATCATTTGTTAATCCAAGGTGTTATTAGTAATTTTATAGCCATATCTGTTGTTTTAAACAGTGGAGCTTGAACATTTCTATGTGAATCATTGCACAAAACCTGGCCCCGCTTCACTGTGATTGGTTCGGTACGTTCTGTACTGGTGGAGTTGATGTGAAAAGAATTAAGTAACAGACAAATTTCATGAGAAATAATTTTTGCGATGTGAATGGGTATGGCTGACCAGGCTAAAAAAAATGACTTAAATAAAGCTCCAGACTCTTAACTCCAACAACCTGAGTTTCAAATCAGAACATGTAACAGAAATTTGAGCTCTGTACTTTAACATTTCTTACAGATGTGGACCACTGACTGCACCATCAGTATGTCCTATAACATAAACAAACTAGAAAACATTAATTAAATGAATAATGTTATTGCAATCTGGTTACTCAGCAGGTGATTGGGAAAGACTTAGTCTACATGTTCAAAAACGATGTTCCTTAAAGAAATATTTGAAAGAATTTGCAATTTTTTCCCCCTCTACACTGCTTAATATAATAAAAGGATTCAAGGACTCTGGAGGAAGCCTACAAACCCTTGGATGGTACTGCATCACTGTCATTCCTCAGCCAACGTTTGTATGTGGGGCCCCTTTCTGGGCTCAATAATGGGGATTGTCTGCCGGTTCCATATTGACTCCATGTGAGTTGCCAGCCTGGGTGTGCTTGTGTGGTTGGCCCAACCGGGACCCAAAAATGGCTTGGAACCCACGACAATCCAATATGGGGCCCCTGCTTTTTCAGCCTGCTTATTTCCAAGATGGGCCTTACACGCAAATGTTGACTGGATCATCCATGGTCGATATAACCACACGAAGAAGAGATTACTTTGGGAAACCTTTGTCAAGCACTAAAGTGCAGTTACATTCAGAAATGCTAATAACCATGTTCAGAAGTGGCACTGACATCCCTGGACTCTGAGGCATCCAGGACTGGCCTTCACACAGAAATGCAAACAAATGAAATGTAGTTGACAAAACATCTGAGAAGACCCACTCAGATAATATATTCAGATATGACCAGGGACAGATGGCAAGTGTAGTCGTGTCCGTAGTAAACTCAGTGGTGACATTGTGCAGGTGTTCATCTGTAAAGCTCGAAACAGAGAGACACGTCAACGTCTTTCGGGAATATATCAGAGAGCTTCAGTTATTTAAGGAAAAACCCTTCTGTTGGACTTCTGTTGGAGCAAAAATCGACACACTACTCAGCCCTATGATCTACACAAAAAAAGCACATCTAAAGCAAAAACACAGAGGTCATACAAATGGATTAAACATGCAACTTTGCATAAACAAGACAAACAGCAGGGAGCACATTCAGTGAGACTGGTGTCCTCAGCCAAGCCAGTGTGGGAGAATATTGTACATCAGTTCGCAAAAAAGGAACAACCAGCACAATGACTTTCAGAACGTATTTACACTTTGCTTAAATATCTTCTTAGATAAAAGGACCCTGCCAAGTCAATCCCACGTCCAAATCCTGCTCCAATTCGCACTGAATGGAAAGTTAATAAGCAGCGATTTCTCTTACTTCCTCTCATGAAAGTAGTTCATAAAGTAAGCTCTGCATAAAAAGCAATATCAGGGCAGCTCACTTGAGGAGGTGTCATGCAAAACAAAGCAAAACAAAATAAAATAAAATAAAAAAAACCAACAAAAATAAACAAAAAAAAAGAGAAAGAGTTAATTTCCCACTTGGACATCCGTGTTCCAAGTCAGCATAGATTTCACTGAGTGGGTTGTGTTATGTTGAAGCGGCGCCGGCGCGTCAGCCACGGTGGAAGTTCCTGTGATCGGGCTGGCCTCTGCACACAGCAGATGTAACAGTAGATATAAGGTGTCCAACACAGATGTAACACAAGTCCACCTAAAAGTCTGCCTGCTGGCATTGCTACTAATCACTTTTATTGGTTGTATAGCAGGATTATATTCAGGCCTGTGGTTTGGCATGTGTCAAACCTTCTGCTGCAATGGCATTCACTTCCAGAAAGCGTCTGTAAACCCAAGTCTCAGAGATGATGAGAAAGCTGCATGTGTTAAAATTCTACTCTGAGTGAAAAAAGTGTAAAGTATGTATTTCATGCACATTTTTTTTTCTTTATATGAAATACAATAGAAAGTTTCAGAATCAAGCTTAGGTCTAAGTGATACTGTTTGGTCAAGGCAGGTGTGTTTTTTTTTTTTTCCCTCACTGGGGATATGAAGAGAAGGTTAGGAGCCATCAGGAGAGGAGAAGAAGTTTTCTCACAAATGTCAACATTTATCCTCAGGGAGCTGCAACCAGCAGATTTAAAGGGAATACTGGCATGAAAACAGGAGAGATGGAAAAGGGGAGGTTGTGTAGCAGGACACTGTACGCTAACAGGGCTGTTACATAGATGCTGCAGCTGGACCGGAGGACTCCGGGGACGACGGGGTCACACCACAGAGCCCTTGGAGGTGGAGAGGTGGATGGAGTGGATGCGAGTGGCCAGAGTCTTCTCCAGGTCGTGGAGGATGTCGGAACAGATTCCAGGGCTGGACGCGGGGCTCTCGGGGGGAGGGGGTTCGTACAGGAGCTGCTTGAAGCTTTCAAGCTCGACCAGCAGCACCATGTTCTTCAGGAAGTAGCCTTCGATGAAAGCTGTAAGCTCTGAGGCACCAAGGAACTACATGGAGAGAGGGAGAGAGAGAGATTTTTTAAACTCACCAAAGGCCAAATGAAAAAAAGCTGGGACGATATGAAATATTTAAGTAAAAAAAGAAAAATAATGCAGTGAATCTCAAATTTACTATTTCGCTGCAGACAGAAATACTTGATTCGTTAGTCTACATGCATTTATGCATTTCAGGCCAGCAACACATCCTAGAAATAGTAAGGAAGCACTTTAGAACCACTAAGGAGGCAAAACAAAAATAATGTGATTTAAACAACAACATCAACAAGTGACTGTCATGTTGGTAAAGAAGCAGTATCCATGATAGGAGGAGTCTTTGAGGAGCAACGACAGGCAGAAGATCAAGAACATAGTTCTCCTCCTACAGTGTCTAATATTATCGAACCAGTCATGGAATATGGAAGAATTTCAGTGTGTGAAGGGAAAAGGTGCGAGCATGAGCTGGTGCCTCCGAAACTACTGTGTCAAAAACCATCATGGACAAGAGATCAAGGGGGGAAAAGAACGTCTGATAAGGTGTACAACACATAGCCATAGTCATAAAATCCACTTATAGCTTTACTTTCCAAAAATGAAGCCATGTTTTAGCCTTATCCAGAGACAGCGTCAACATCTCTGGGCTCTGGGGCATCATTACATAGTGGAGACGGGGGCAACGTGGTCCGTGCTGTGGTGCCAGAAAGACGGTAAGGATCGACTTTACTGTTAGAGGCATCGGTGGCTCGCTGGGTGGGCTGTGTGCTGCATCAGTGCAGTTGCAGTGTGTGTTTTTGTCATATTTGCCGAAATTACCACACTTTTCAGATAATAATAAATAAACTAGGTAATTTGAGAAGCAAATGAATGAGCATCTAGCAGTTGCTGGATTTTCTGAGAGGGAACGATAACGTCACAAACATTTGAGAATATGTTGCAGGCCTGAAATGCAAACATGGATGTAAAGTATACCAACACACGGAAATCTGTGATGAGACGAAACATGAAATATCTTAGGTTTATACTGTCAGCAAAGAAAAGTCAAAGTAAAGTTTCATTAGTCATGAGTCTGTGCGTCAGCTGCTCGAGACTGCTTCTCACTTTGGCGTGCTTGTAAAGGTCCACACAGGTTTCGGTGGTGATGTTCTTGGAGCAGATGATCTCACAGTGTCTCTGAAGGGCCTCTAGTTGGAAGAATTTGGCTGCAGACAGGAGCTGCAGGGAACAGTGCATCCACGCAGAATACGACACAGGACGTGCAGTTAGAAATGCTACTGCTCTCACTGTCGCTCTGTCAGCTTTGCTTAAATATCTCTTACCTCCATGACTTCAGTGTTGCGTATGTGCAAGGACTCAGTGCCTCCACAGTAAAGATACTGCATGACCAGCTGCAACACACAAAAGTACAGGCTAGAAGACTAAACTGAGGATTATTATTTCCTACATTAAAATATTGAATTATTGCATTCGTTCCTTCAGGTATAAACTCGGCCTGTGGGCCACAAATACTCCCTGTTGCATCATCGCGTCTATTTAAAGATGATGTAGATGTGATGTCCTTTGTTTGTTTAGGCTTTAATATGACATGAGATGCTCTTTAATAGTAAACCAAAGTACAAAATTAAAAAAAAAAACAACAAATAAAATATTAACAGCGGCAGCGTACTCGTTTTGTGATTGAAGAAAGTCATGTGACCTTTTAAAACCCGCTGATGCTTGTGGTTTGACCTGCAAACAAAGGTCAGCTTGACCTCACCTGGTCACTTTTCCTGTGTGTTGCCTTAAACCTGATGGGGGTAGGTTTTAACAAGAGTTAAAAGTAATTTCCTTTTGACAAAATGAAATAAGTATCCCACCCTATTTACTCTGACCAAAATGATAGTCACTTGTTTTGGTTTATGGTTTGAATTCTTTTTTTTGTTTGTTTTTAAATCTATATATTAACCAATTAGCCACATGTTAACCAAATGTCCAAAATAATTTTTATTAGTCAATTTCTATTTAGGTCAATTCTATTTAGTCAATTTCTATTTAGGTCTTATCTAATTTAAAATTGGCATATATATATACATATACATACTAATAAGTCACACAAAAGAGCACGATGACACGTGAAATAACACCATCCCACTGTGGCAGAGACGGGAGAAAGCCCCAGAAACGTACTTAAATTTACTGATGATAGATGTTTTTTTTAAAAATAAGTATCTTATCTAATTTAAGAAAAGGTCATAATGACCATGTTCAGTTTTATTAAGGAATGATGAGCATAAAAACTGTCATTACTTTTTATTACACTCCTGAGAACTGTCACTGTTTTCCTGAATGAAGGTTTTAATTTTAGACCAAAGTCATGAAAGTGTTCAGATTTGAGCAGGCTCTTATAGTCATTTGTTGTCTAGTCTTAGTTTTCTTGTTAATATTACTTTTGAATCCATGTTTTTAAATTCCTCTCTTGACAATCACTGTCTCAGCACACGTAGTTTTACCTTTGTCCTCCGGCGCTCGTTGTTTTCAACTGTGTCTCGTTATACAATTAGTGCTCAGAGAGTTTATATAATCGTGTCTCTGCCTGTGAGCTCCATTTGTCTGTCTGAATCGCAGTTATGATCCTTTGTTGTTTTTTTTAAAGAAATATTTCTGTAAACTTCTTACGTGGAAAATATTGTACTTCACATGGCTGATCTCAATACAGGTGTTTTCTGCTGCTGGTCTGTTTTGGAGCAGTGACTTGAACCTGGACAAAATCACAAGAGATTAAATTAGACTACTTTTTTTTCTTTAATAATATTGTACTACGTAAGAAAACGGCAGAATACTTTACTTCATCAGGGTGATATATACTCCATTACCTGGGTGAAGCTGTAAACAGCAAAACCTTATGTGCATAAAATGGTTTTCCTTCCACCAAGAAAGTGACGTCCGACATATCCTTGTTGTTCAGGAAGTGCGGGTCTGTGGGAAAAAACAAAACAAACAAGACAATAAAAACACTTTTAAGTGATGTAAGAATTTAGATATGCAGAAACGGAGGATGAGATTTTTGTGGCCATTTATAAAATATTTAGTTGTTCAAGCTGTTCTTTAAAGTTCATCCAAGAGCTGCTTTTATAAACTAATATTTTTAAGCATAAATCTACAAAATGCACCATTTATTAATGTCACCATTTTGTTAAGGAAACAGTAGGTGGAGCTGCAGCACACGTTTCACTGCTTCCTGTTTAATTTAAACTTGGCTTGAGGTTTAAATGCAGAACAAATAAATTATAACATTACAGACAGTGAAGCCTGTAAATTATAATAAAGGCACAAAATAAGAGCTTTTTTCATGCAAATTCTTAATATTAGGAGGAAAAACATTTAATTGAATCCTTCTTACTGACACATTTAACAATGCTGAGAAAATATTGAAATGTCTTAATTCTCCAAACATAATTTCATTTATAAAAATATAATTGGATGTTGCAAAACTGCATGCTTTATTTTTCTGCTACTGAACAATGAGACAACTTATCTTCTACCTGAACTTTTCTTTTGAAGGTCTTGTTCCTTGAAAGCCCACACATGAACCTTTTTGTGCATGTTTTTATATATTTCTATTTACAAATGAGATGGACACCACCAGTTATGATTATTCTTAATTACAGACTTTCTTTTCATCTTTTGTTTTTGTGTACAAGCTTCTTTTATGACTTCCAGGTCAAAATCCCAGAACATGGACTGTTGAACATCCACGCAGCGCCTCAGCCAATTTCAGTGTAATTGACCGTATACATGCGGCAATAATTAGTTTTCTTGCTGCGTTAGCTGGGTATGTTAGTTGAAAATCAGAAGCAGGATTCAGGAAAAACACATTTATATGTAGTATAAATCTAATTTTAGTTGGAAGAACTTTTTTTGAACTTTTATGTAATAAAAAAAAGCTGCTGCTACAAAGGCCATTTTTATCCCTCCAGCAGCCAAGAGAAAGTCGTCAAGATTTTTGTGGACATTTTTAAATTACTATACACCTTTTGCGTTATTGGAGTAGTCTGGATTGAACGCCACAACTCTTTGATACTTGACTATATCTCTGTAAGAGGTTTTTTACAAGTTCCTATACAGAGAAATATATGATCCTCCAAAAGCTGTTATTTAAATTTAAATTGAAAAAATAAAATGTTAGAATAGGAGAAAAAAAAGTTGTCTTAAACTTTAAGAAGAAGCTACAAAAGGATTTTTTTTCCCATGTTAAAATATCAGTTTGTTTCATTTGAAGGAATATTTGATTTGCGGAAGTGCCTGTAGTTCTTGCTGTCTTCCGTTCCAAGTATTGGCAAAAAATATTCACAGTGCTATGTCACATAACAGTGATAAAACTAGTTCAGATGTCTGGTGGACACCACGACAGAGGACACCAAGTTAATCACTTTAAAGTAGAAATTACAGACAAGGAAGAAAACAAATGAGATGCAAGAAATAAAGGCTGCAGTGCATTATGGTGGATTACTGAAATGCAGCAGTAACTAAAGAGGTTTATTTCATTTGATCAACGTTTGAATTGGATTATAGTCTCCTGGTGAGACGGTTATATAGATTTGAGTGTCATCTGCATAGTTATGGTAACACATTTTGTTTTTTCATAGTTTGAGCGAGTAGGAGCATATAGATATAAAAAAACCAGAGGCCCCAGAATTGAACCATGAGGAACTCTACAACATATTTTTGTTAGCTCAGATTTGTAGTTGCCTAAAGAGACAAAGTAGTCCCTATCTTTTATATAGGACTTTAACCAGGCTATTGCTTTGCCAGAAGTTCCTTCACAGTTCTTCAACCGGTCTATCAAGATTTTATGGTTGACCGTGTCGAATGCAGGACTAAGATCCAGTAAGACCATTACGGAAATGTTTCCACCATCTTTATTGGACCGAATGTCATTAAGGATCTTTACTAGAGCTTCCTCAGTGGTGTGAAACCTAACTGGAAGACATCAAAACAGTCATTTAGTATCAGGAGGTTATACAGCTGTTGAAAAATAGCTTTTTCTATGATTTTACTAAGAAAGGGGAGGTTCGATACGGGCCTAAAGCTGTTCATCAATGAACTGTCTAGTTTTATCCTTTTTTAAAAGTGGCTTAATGATGGCTGTTTTTAGGCACTGAGAGAAAATACCTGAAAGCAGAAATGTATTTACAATGCCTAGAAACTCTGAGGACATACAATGTGCAACACTTTTAAAAAACCCTGTTAGCAGAGTATTAAGGCAGCAAGTGGTGGATTTCAGGTGATGTATGATGTCATCCAGGTTCTTATGAGTGACTGGAAGAAAACTGTGTCTTGGTTTCTCTCATTGGACACAGAGGCAGCACATATCCTGTATCTAACATAGAAGCACTGAGTGACTGTCTGATTTTTCTAAATTTTGTCAGTAAAGAAAGAGTCAAACTGATTGCAGGCACAGTTGGATAGAAGTTCAGGGTCCACTGACTCGAGGGATTTGTTATCCTGTCAACAGTGTTGAACAAAGTCTATTATTGTTGTTTTTGGGAATGATATCGGAAAAATATGATTGCCTTGCATTCCTCAGCTCTGTATTAAATATGCTCAGTATCTCTTTAATAATGTCACAATTAACCTATAATTTAGTTTTCCGCTACCTGCGTTCACCTGCGTTTTCCAGCTCTGATCCGTGCAGCATTTCTCCCTGGAGGTTTCTCTTTAGCAGCAACATCTGTCACCATAACCTTACAGATGTTCAGACCTTTGGACATTATTACGTCGAGACAATGTCCTTCGTTGGGGTTTTTCCCAACACGTGTTGAGTCAGCCCAAAATGATCAAGAGCATAACACACTTCCTTTGCCCATGTGTCCTGAGGGTTATCAACGTGGATGTTAAAATCCCCAACAGCAATTCCACAATTAAAAACAAAACAGAAGATAGACAGCAGTCCAGTAAAATCATCAAAGAAGGCTGCATGGTTCCTTGGTGGTCTGCAGACATTGAGAAGCAACAGTCCAAATTCCTTTACAGACAATATTCATCTAACTGGGACCAGCTCCTGCAGTCTTAAGTCGGTCTGTAAGCTGTCCCAGGCGGCAGGGGCAGAGACATCTATGAATGTTGTCTTTTATTCTTCCTCTTTGCCATCTGCCTGGTAGCGCAATCGCCAGCATCATTCTACCAATATATCCACTGTCCCTCTTCTGCACATTTCCCAAAAAGAAAAAATAACTTTTATCTTCTGCCAATCTGATCTTTGCCTCTGATGACCTATTTCCTAATCCCGTCCATTCTCCTTACTCCTAAGAGGAACCTTAGCATCTTCAGGTCTGCTACCTCCATATCTGGTCTATGTAGGAAGATGTTTAGGAGCCATTGCCTTACCCAAACGTGAGGTCTGTTTCTTCTTGATCTCTGTCAGCTTTGGGATGGGGAAGGGCCCATAGCACTGTGTGAAAATAACGGACAGCTGCTGGCTTATCACCTCATTCTGCAAGAAAATAGTGAGAGAACAGGAACTTGACTCATATTTGATCAGATCCCTGAACTATCCGGAACAAAGTGTGATGCAAATGTATATGACATGACTTGGAGTGCAGTTAGGTATATGCAAACATGAAACCACATTTTATTCCTAGAAATCCAGCCTAACAAGTGGAGACAGAAAAAAAAAAAGCCAGAGTGACCTTGCTGGCCCGGAGGATCTGGAACATCAGCGGCAGGCCGTGTGTGATGAGCTCCTCTGTGTACTCCTCCTCCTGGATGCAGCTGAAGTCTTTGAGCAGGCCTTGGATCAAAGGCCGGCGGTTCTGGATGAAGCAGGTCTTCAGGGACTCGAGCCAGGTGTGCAACGTCCAGGGAACGCCTGGGAACACCACCACACGGACAGTGAATACACACTCGTGCAAAACAAAGCAAGCGCGGGAAGATTTCACGGGCGACAGAACTGACCATGTTTCCATCACTGCATGGTGTTAAGTGTGAAGCGTGAGCGTTGGATTAGTGGAAAGTGAGAGCTTCCGGTGGGAAAACCAAAGGAGCATTTGAATGCGATTAAGATTGTTCTGTTAAAGATGTTATTGATTCTTTGGAGTGATTGATGGACATGACATAAGTATAAATCACAGCATGGCAGAAGATGTTTCGTCTATAAAGAACTCTACTGAAGTCATTGAACTTGTACTTGTTTTTGCCACTTTTGTATGTTTTTCCTTGAATTCAATTTATTTTCAGATTAATAAGCATTTTGTCTTTTTAAAAAATAATTATTTTGCTGAAGAAGAAAGAAAAAAGAAGAAGAAAAAAACCCTTCATCAGTTAGAATTAAAATTGTGGTTTTAATGGTGAAAACCCATGTTGACAAACATTTTCAGTGGTGACTTTTCATTTCATCAGCTGCTGTTTCCAAGACTTAGTGTGGTGTTTGAACGTTTGTTAATCTGTAGGAATCATATTTCTGCATAAATAAAACAATAAAAACCCCATTAAACACATGAGACAAATGTAATACTCATTTATGAAGTAAAATGTTTCAATATTTGTAAGCTGTGAGTGGGATTCATAGTGGAACTTGACATTTGCATGTTATTGTTCACCATTAGGAGAATATTAATTATTACACCATTAACAGGGCAACATGATGTTCACGGCAGGACTGCAAGGGGAAAAACTGCTCTCTAGAAAGTATATTTCTACATTTCTGCAGTTTGTTACAAATCAGAGACAACCCAGATAGTTGTTGGAAAATGTGTTTGTGAATAAAAAGGAGAAATGTAGAACGTTTCATTTTAAATTACAAAAGTTCAAGAACGACAAGACTGCATGAGAACAACATCCAAACTATGAAACACGGTGGTGGTAGTATCATGGTTCGGGCCAGTTATGATGCATCTGGATCAAAAGCCAAATCATGGGATTTTGACTTCCTTTACAATAGACGGACCTGAAATAAGCCGTTTGTGTGAGGAAACCCATCAACATCAAGCTGATCTGCAAGACTCACTTTTACCAGAATAACGTAGTTCCCATGTGAAACACGGGAAGCAACGGTTTTCACACTTTTTACAGATATGTAGTATTGGATCATTTTCCAATAAATAAATGAGTCTAACTGACATTTGAGATTTTTGTGATTTTATATTTTTAAAAAGGTTCACTAACATTAAGTATCACTGTAAAAGGAATCCTCCCAGATTCTGTTTAACTTTTATACTAAAATTCACAAGAAGACGGGAAAGACAGGGAGAACAACCTTGCTGGGGGTTTTGCTGCACAAAATTAACAAATCTTGTGCTGAATTAACTGCAGTGTTTTGGGAAGAAAGCTGATGATTGCCACATTAACAAAATGAGCACAGCTTGTATAGTTTTTTTTTTCATTGCATTCACACTTTTGAGCCAAGCTATTAAAGCTTTGGGCATTGAAGTCTTACTACTTCTTTACTTCTTTCATGTTGGATGAGCTGAGATGACAGCTGATGGTGGGTTCACGGGAGGGCAGGACAAGACAGGACAGGCACAGCATGAGCACATCTGCAGGACAGATGGAGGCACCACATAGCGAGGCGAGTGGGCCACTGAAGCATGCATTAGTAAATCTGACCTAAGCTGCGGATGTCTATGGTGATGTCCACATGGCCATGCTCTGCGCTATGGTACATGGCCTCTCTCAGGGCCCTCAGTCTGGCCTTTCCTGTTCGCAGGGTCCCTCCACAGTTGGCCTGGGGAGCCAACCTCCTCTCTCCAGGGTCCGACCCCTCGGCCAGGATCTCCTCCAGGGACAGCACATCTCCCTTTTCCTTCTCCGAGTGGGCCAGAAGCTTCCGAAATACATTCCTAGACGGGAACAGGTGGAAGAGGTTAAAAAGAATATCAGAGTGACAGAAGCACAGCAAACTGCTGAAAACAATTATTTATATATATAAATATATATGCAGAAGTTTCCGGAGTTTCTGTGGAAGATGAGAAACAACATTCAGATGGCAAAAATGAAAAAAATGGATGTCCTTGTCATGAATATATATATATATATATATATATATATATATATATATATATATATATATATATATATATATATATATATATATATATATATATATATATATATATATATATATATCAGCTCCTTGGTGTTACTTCAGTAACTTACACTGAGACTGACCAAAAATTTACTTGTTACATTTGTTAACGAACATCGCAACACACAGTTTGTGCTACACGGTGACCCAACAGTAACAGATGTCCTTCTCTGAGAAGAATAGACTTCAGCAAATGTTAACACTGTGCGATCACAGGCTGGTCATGCATCACTGCACCATCTGCTTGAGTGAGGAGGAGCTTCCTCAGGCTCCATAAACAGTGACACATCTTGTTGGATAGATAGCTGTTTATGAAAACACGTTTGAGCCACTCTAAAGATGTCTTGATGTCAGTGCATTCATGCTTTATTACAATTATACAAACTCTCTCACGGTTGACAGTGATCCAAATGATCGTAAGTACATGGAAACTTGGTATATTTAATCATGGAAAAAAAGCAATTAAAATAAATCGACTACAACATTTTTGAAAAGGACAGGGTTGACCTCGAACTGTTGTCATAGAGTTGGAATACCGTTACTGTTTGAACTGACATTAAATACTTTAGTTATAACGTTTGATTACAATATTAAAGAAAATCTATGTATATGTAAACATTAGAAGACCGGTGTCTGTTTACTCAGCGGAGTTAGCAGAGGTAAGTGCAAAGATCATAAGCTGGAAAGTAAATATGTTAGAAAGAAAAACATCACCTGCTGATTAATTGTTTTTCTCTCCTTCGTGTTTTACCCTATCCTCCATTCATGGCCCCAGCAGTTTTCAAACTTTTCTAACATGTTCGTATACATCAACATAGATATATACTACTCAGTCTGTGTGTCAGCGTCAGTATATGGCCCATTCGAAAGCCTCCTTCTTTGTTTATTCTTAATGGACTCACTGGTACGTGTCTGATTAACTTTTCCAGAGATCCAGCTCAGGGACTTTCTTTCTGTTGCGTGTTTTTTTTGGGTTTTTTTTTGCCCTACAGCATAAATGAGGCCTTCCAGCTGTGCCCTCCCTCCATCCTAACATCCTTGCGTCCATGCATATAACTGCCAGACACAATAGTGAAATGGTGTAAATATATGATATGTTCTGTTATGAAATTCACATCTTTGAGTCATTTTAGATGGGGAAACTTGGATCCTCTAAGGATCATTGTTAATAGCAGTTTAATAGCACATCATCATGTCTGAGGCTGCCCAAGTCTGAAAAAATGCATTTTAGGGAGCCGTGCAAATTTGCAGGGTACTGAGACGTGACAGATCTAGATCAGGGTGGAACTATTCATCTTCTTCATCTTTATCTCTGTCCAACTTCATATCGTGCGTTATGTGATGCAGCTTGGACGTGGGTAGTGCAAACATTTTAACATGTATTTTAAGAGGCACATCATGCGGAAGAGAGGACTGCATCCCATAATGAGCCTTAATGTAGTATGAAGCAACTCACAACGCTTGAGCGTGATCACCACTCTGTAATTGATTTGCTCCAATAATGCTGCATCGTGTTGTTGTGGCTCCACACTCCAGTCTATTTCCCACTGCCCTGAATGTTAATGAGCTGCACGGAAGCTGGAAGTGCCGCCGATCAGACTGCAGAAACTGAGACGTCTCGTGCTGCGGTGTTTTGTGAGATGCAGATGCATCACAGCAGTGTGTGTGTGTGTGTGTGTGTGTGTGTGTGAAAGGATCAATAGTGTGGTAATGGATAGATTTATAGTGGCTGGCTGCGTGTGAGTGCTTGCATCACCTGTGGCCGTGTGCTGCTGCCAGGCTGTACGAGTTCATGTCTCCCAGAGGAGCAGAGGAGATGCCGTTTCGACACATGGTCCCAATCATCGGGTCAGCTCCTCGCTCCAAAAGCAAGCTCACAAGCTCAAAGTTACCTGGTGGGGATGATAAGGAAAGAATAAGCGGTGAAAACATTGGAATTTTACCAGCTTTAATTCCACACGCCATTTCTTTTTACGAGAAAATTATTTCACATCTTAGTTAATTTTACTCGTCTGAATCATTTGATTTTATAAACTCGCAGCAATGTTCTCTTAGTTTGAATTTCTTCAAATTGAGAGTAACCAAATACCTGGTTGTAAAACCAAATTAAATTTGAATAGTGGTCTGTTTGGGAGGAAAAAAAAATAGATCCTGTGTTGTGGAAAATAGAAGTGTGGCAGTTGTTTTGACATGACAAACCCACAGTCGTGGGTAGCCCGTGGTTATTTAACAAAAACAAAGCCAAAAAGAACAAGTCGTGGGTAATACTAAATGTATAATTCAGTGGCATCTTTTAATCTTTCAGCAGCAATAGTTGAAATAGTTTCTCTCATGTCTCTGTTTGACCCTACAATGCCAGATGTATTTGATACATACATCTCTGAGACATCTGAACCACCTGCATAATCAAAAAAGAAAAAAAAAACATATTTCTTATGTCAGACATTAAAGGGTTGATACTGTCACATGCCTATCACCATGCTTCAGTTCATTGAGATTTTTTTGGGCACTGGTTTATGGACGGGACGCCAAAGGCCTCACCACAACATTCCAGTTGGGTTGCGATCTAGACCAGTGGCCTTCAACGCCCGTCCTCGAGACCCCCGGTCCTGCATATTTTTGATGTTGTCGAATCAGCTTGTCACAAGTCTGTCATTTTGTATCAGGGTGTGCTGAAGCAGGGAAACATCTAAAACATGCAGGACAGGTGGTCCTGAAGACCAGGGTTGGAGACCACGGGTCTTTGAGTAGGCCATTAAAAACTAAAACGTTCTTAAGCCATGCTGCTGTACACCCACTTTATAACGTACACCTGGTACACCTACTAAAGTGGCCAGTGAGTGTAGGCTTGATGTCAGTTTTTCAACCAAATTTCAGCTTTTGGTTCCTCCCTCGGGACCAGTTTTAAAAAATTAAGCCATGTTTTGCATGTATTTATTTATCAAAATGCCAAACATTTGCTTTAATAATGGTCTACAAGCCAACAGATGATCAATTCGTGAAGAGCCAGTGATTAAGTGCTCCTAGCCATAAACTACTTTTTCAAATCCTGCAGAAGCTGTTCGGGGTCATTAGAATTGCCCACGAGATTACTTTTTTTTCCATTTTGACTTAATTTTTGTTAAATAATGGGACAGTGGTGGGAAAAAATGTTTTTGGTGGCTGTATTTTTTGCCTAAGAATGTAACCCACTATGATGGGATGATTTATAGGTTTTCTCACGATAAAACATGAGAGTAAAGAGAGGGTGCTTCAGTACTCTGAACTGTCTGATCCCAGCTTTTAAGTCCTGTTTTGTTTCAATGTGGTTTCCAGCAAGGAAATCATCAGAGTTCATCAGATGATTTGTGTGGTTACTGAATGGAAAATAAGACAACTGCACCAAGAGAAAAATTAACACGAGTTTATTTTAAACTGGTGTGAACGCGCTCTCGGAGTAACACCTCCTCAAGTGGCCATCATCTTATCTGTCCTGTCCTTTTGTGTTTCACATCTGTGATTTAAGTCCTCTGACAGAATCAGGGTTTCATCTGTCAATAAAACACAGTTTGTTAGATCAGACTGTCAGAGAGGGCTGGAGGAGGACCCTCACCACCTACACTCAGCAAAACCAACATCTTCTGCAGGATTAAAATGCATATAATTGATTTTAAATGGTTTTGCCAATATTTATGCAGACAGTTAAAAAGTTATAAAGTGGTGATTATACTATGATGTGGAAAATAAAGAAAATATCAGGAAATCAGGACAATTAAAACTAAATGTATGTTTAAAGAGAGGCCTAAAATAAAATGGGGGGAGCAGATGATGTGCAAGAGAACTAAGATCTGCCATCAAAAGTCCAAATGGATGTGCGATATCTGACTGTCACCTGGTGTGAAAAACATTTATTCTATCACTGCTTTTTACTACTGTTTGTGTGGGTTTTTTGTATTACTATTGTTATCTATATTACTGTATCTCCGGTTTAATGAGTGCGGTGCTGCTGGAACCCTAATTTCCCTCAGGGAATCTCCCCTGCACATTAATAAATAAAATTCAATCTAATCTAAATGTCCGCAGCATAATACAAGGTGAACAATTAAGTTTATCTTCTTTGCCTTATTTTTACTTCCATCATTTTATTTAAAGCCACTTTATGTAGCAACACCACCTCTGACCACATGGGAGCAGTAACCGTTTAAAAATAAAGAAAAAACTACCAAATATTTGGCTTTGTTGTTGCTTTTTTATTTGAAGTGGTTGATGATTTGCAATGCAGGACCATTTCTTGAAACAATACAGGGGAAAAAAAACAAAAAAAAAACAAAAAACAAAACAATACATAGGCTACATGAAAATGTAGTAAAGTATGCACATAGTTAATCCACCATAATTTTCACAAACAATTTAATGAGTTTCAGGGCTGTTTTTAATTGACGCATGATTCTGCACAGCATTAATGTCATGTCTCAAATGTAGTTGTTTCCGGTGATGAATTAAAAATGAGATTAAAGCAGCGCGTGGCCTGTGGTGAGCCTGCCATCACCCGGAGTAAGAATATTTTTGTTAACTGTTCACATCTGGAATCCGTGCACTTACCTGCAGCAGCGGCGAGCTGAAGCGGCGTCTCCGTGTAGTTCTCCGCCCCATCCTGCAGGGCGCCCTCCACGTTCGCTCTGTTATCCAGCAACAACTGTGGCAGAGACGGGAGGAGGTGGAGGAGGTGGAGAAAGAGGAGAGGGGGGCAAACAAAATGGGGGGAACATGATGGAGGGAAACAGGCCAAGGGGAGATGAGGTGTTACATTCAGGCCTGGCAAGAGGAAAAGCCTCAACTGCTGGAAACCTAAATCATTTTATGTGGAGCTCGCTGCACTAATTCCACTTCTAGCTAAACCTCCTCATTAACTTCTGTCTGGGAGGAGGGGAGAAAGATTTTTCTTTTCCTGTCGTCAAAACTCCTATTGTGTTGATGCAGGTTTATAATTTAAAAACAACATCCTAAAGGCGACGGTGTTCATCCGGCTCCCAGCTAGTGTCATCTCATACAGTTACTCCTGCAACAAAACATATATATTAAAAATGAGGAGACATTTGGCATCCCTGAGGCTGTGTATCAGGATGGCTGAGATGCTCTGTTTAGCTCGTCTCTGCAAGTGTCTCGCTACTTCTGCTGCAGTTGAAGAGAGAAGGAGAGGGCGGTGTTACGTCTTACATCTTATGAGCATACAACCACAAATCAGATTGGAAGGAAAAAAAAAAGTTGCGATGGTATGGAGTGGAAGAAAAAGTAGTTTTTTTTTCTTGTTTACATCCATTTTTGCATTTCAGGTCTGCAGCACATTCTGTTTGGTTTAGAGGCAATTTAAAAAGGTGATATAAGTGTACTGATGATTTGGTGTCCACGAAAGGCTGAAGGCGAGCAAACAATCTCCACTTTCTCAAGAAGAATCATTTAAATGTTTAATAACAATGTTCTTCAAGATTTCTTCATAATATCATTAGACGTTTACCCGGCTGGACTTCGGCAGGAGGGTCCCCCCTTATGATCCAGGTCCTGCTCAAGGTTTCTTCCCTCTTAAAGGGGAGCTCTGCATCCTGAACAGTATGTAATCAATAACTTCTGTAATTACTTAAACAAACATGCCTCATTCCAGTTAAACCCTCTAGTTCGTTCCTGCTTTTAAAAGGTGTAAACAACACCCATCTCTGCTTTGCATACGAATGCACTAATGCCAACCTTGATGCTTTACAAAAAACCCCTTCAGCACCCCAGCATCCACCCCTCATCTCCGACTCTAATGCCCCGAACAACATTGTCCAAGTCTGATATAGTTCAGAGTTTGTAAAGATCTGATTTGACAGTTTGCATCCACAACTACAACCGTCCTGCATGAGAATTTCATGGGAATTTCGACAATCCTCTGACACGGTGTGCATGTGCACCAGATGCCAGTCAACATGCATTATTTTTGAGTTGATTTAGGTGGGTCGTAACCAGATCAGAACATAGGCCGCATGAGATGAACTTGGTTAACCCCCTATGATGTCATCGAAAAGTTCTCAGGGTGCTTTTAAAGCCCTTTTTCTTTTTTCTGTGAGGCACAATAGCCAGCTGGAATATGGTCACCTTGTCCAGTCCGGTCCAGTCCAGGGTGACGGGGATCTGCTGGAGTCTGTCCCAGCTTATGTTCATTGTGATCAAATCTGTCAATCCATCCTCACTTCTGCCAAAATGAGGATGGACCCAAGTGTAATTGAGCGGGACCCTCGATGAGCCAGGATACATGACAGCAGCTTTGCAGTCTCCCAGGGCTTCGTCACATTCGCCTCCATCAAGCGAGCTGTGGAGCTCCCAGTGGGGTGACGTTATTCACCTTCCTTCAGGGAATATGAAGTCAGAATGTCTTGTAAGTGTGGGAAGGACTGACAGTATTATAAAGTGGTAAAAGGTTCACTGTCCCAATGTTTTTTGCAGGGATTTTGGGATGCGTTGCAGGCTTGAAATGCAAATACTGATGTATATAAATGAATGAAATGAAGTTATCAAAGGAAGTCATGAACCATCTCGTTTGCAAATAAGTCAATGTAAATGCATGAATACCTGCTTTTTTTTGTTTTAAATGATTTTTTTCCGTATTTGTGTTTTCCATATCGTCCCAACTTTTTCTGATTTTTAGACTGTGTTTAAAAACACCTCACTACATCCTCTCCATTTAATCACTGCACAGATAGGACCAAGAAGGAGGAAGAGGAAGGACATCTGGTATCATTGTTATCATGACGCACCAAAGTAATCATCAGAATTATCTTCAATTTGGTACAAAGGTGGGGGCAAGGGCCAGAGGTTAATGGTCACAGGTCATAAACGTCACTACCTGCACGACAGGGACGTGTCCGTGTAACACTGCGAAAGTGAGAGGTGTCCCCTGGCGCGATTCAGGATAAACTGAGGGGTGCTTGTTTACTGTGCTTGGCACCTGGGAAGTCATAGGTGAAGTTCAGGGAGAGAGATACACAGCCGTTAACATTCAGAGCTCAGGGCGGGAAATGCGTGGTTGAGGGGGGAAGGAAGAGAAGCAGTATGCAGGAGGAGAGGCGTAAGCAAAGGAGGGCGAGATGGCAAAAGGCAGATTTTCCTTTTGAGTTTCACAGAAAATCTCGAGTCGCTTGAACCCTTCCTCTCATCTCCGAACTCACTCTAAACTCGAGTCCAGTTTCGGCATCTGCCTGGAAGAGGATTCCTGAACTTTGTTGTATCTGCACAGCTTAATGTTTTATTTGTTTTAAGGTTTCATTTCAAAAGCAAATGACACCACAGAGAAAATGCAACTTTCACTACAGATGCTGACTCATGAACAAAGCAGAATCAAATCAAACAGCTTGATGTTGTTCTCTGATATCCGAAATGGCTTTATTGCGCCATGAATTATTGAAATTGCGTTTGACTGTTCCTAAGAGGGAAATTTTGTTTAATTCACTGTCACATTAGATTGATAAATGATTAATAACTGCATAATTAGAGGCAGCGTCAGCAGGAACAGGAAACAACAGACAGTGGTTGCAGAGAAGTTTAAAAATGATAAACATTAAAGGAGAGATGTTTTAAAAAAATCTGTTTACATTTCTGTACTTAAAAGCATTTGTTTGGGTATTTTGAAGTAAGTACGTACTAAAAACCTGAATGTGTCATGACACAACCGTGTCACTTTGGGGCTGCCTATGTCTGCAAATGCATTATTCAGTGAGATGTTATGGTTTGAAGGGTTCTGTGACATCACAGATCCAGACCAGAGTAGATTTATCCAGCGTTTCTATCTTTATCACCCCATTATTAGACATCTAAATGCATTTACTGTATCTCTTATGTGGGAAGAACAAAGGTTTAATACTGATTTCAAAACAGGAACACCTTCTACATACATAAAAAGAACTGGCAGTTGGTCCAGGAACTGCACTTTGCTTCTACCAAGACGGTTATACCCTGTAGGATGTGAACTGAGCTGTAAAGACATGGTTTAACAGGGGCCTGTTGTACTGTTGCAGGTGTTTTAATAAGACTTCAGGGAATTTCCTGCTTTTTATAAAGGTCATTATGTCTCCTGTAACACTTTTAAAGTATTAGTGTGCAGCATTGTCTAGTTTTATTTTACTTAAAGGCTTAGTTAAACAAATTTACAAATAGAAAAAACTTAACTGCAGACATATTCAGGCAAGAGCTCCAACATTCAGTTGGCAGGTGTGTCAGATCACCTCCAGAAACAAAGTTGTTCTCCAAAATTGATAGAAAAGTGAGCCATAACCCAGTGTAAAGGTGGATAACTTTTGATGTTCTCTGGATCTGGATTCAGGAATTCTTTTTTTTTTTTTTTTTTAACCAGTTTTATTTGGCAGAAGTTTACAGTCTCAGGCTGCTGCGGTTTGGCCTGTCTCTCAAAAATGAAGCATGACTCTCATGTCTCCTAAATGTTTATGACTAAAACCTGCAACTTAAATCCATTCAAGTGTGCTAAGAGGATTTGTTATTGCAGCTACTCAAAGCTACCGAGGCATACTTTCTAAAAAATTTACACATGTGCAGCCAAGGAGATAACACTACTAAAACAACTACTTTGTTGGATGAGCCAGGCCTGCTTTTTCCTGCACACACGTGGCTCATGTAGTCTGTCTTACAGTGGCTCCGAAAGGTTAAAACACAGCAATACCAAAAAATAAAAAATGTAAATAAAATGTGTCCGCTCTGTGGTGGCGCGGGTTCTTCTTTACATAGCTCAGATGTACTGAAGACGTGAATAAAGCAGATGTTACGAGAGATGGAGCAGAAAAATGTTGAGCAACAGCAGTTTTTTACTGATGTTGCAGTAAGAAAATTTGTACCCAGACTAAAAACGACGTAGTAGTGGGAAATATGAAAAGAATAACATAAGCAGACTGATCACATTTGATGTGATCTGCATCAACCTGACACGTAGTAGAGGCGCGTGTTGAGTTGTAGTGATGGTTTTTTTTGTGTGATACTGTGTTTAGCACCTCAGGACCACTCTGAACACCAGCATGTGAGAAAGATAAGAAGACAGAAATTAACTGCAGAAATGGACAATCCAGCATGTTAACAGTTAAAAAAAATAACTTCAAACACGATTGGTTTCAAAAATTAAAAGATGAATTGCCTCATCATGTGCGAAGGATAATGAAATAAAGACCTAAATCTTAACGCGGATTTACAACCACACCGCAGTTCAGCCTCTCCGTGAACTGGTGACGGCTTTTCATTGTCACGTAAATGTTATTATCTGCATTTCAACAACAACAATGAGAAATAAAGCTGAATTCAGAGAAGAAATCCTTTTATTTGGTTTATGTCAAAACCCCATCATGCTGAGGACAGTTGATTTGGTTAAATAATGCTAATGTTTTTTTTTGGAAAGAGCCATTGCCTTGAGGCGGAAAACCAACGTTCCTTTTGTCTCCATCATAATTGTTGTGACTGCTGAGACCCTCTGCATACTCCAGCGAAAGTGCATTTGTTTTAAAAATTGATTAACTGAGCCTTTAAACAATGATTTCAACACACAGTGCTTTGCTTTTGAGTCAGCACTGCGCGGGACACATGCTCTAAACCAAGGAGACAATCACGACCATCGGGGATGAGATGGAGGACAGATGAGGAGCTCCTTATAGTCGAGCAAAGCTTGGCTGAAAGCTAGGATTAAAGCAACAGACACAGACATAAAACCAGGATTTATAACAGCATAGCTTCAATTTGACTTTCCTATCTCAACAAGTGAGATGAAGTTCATGCAGTCTGTGGCAGCAACTTACATAAAGTGCACCTGCTGGTACCACTGTAATACATTATTGATGAGTTGTAAAGCAAACTGCTGCTGGATGTCTGCAGTGCAAAATGTAATGAAGTGACTGGCAGCGCTGAGGGACTATCAGTGGATTATTATTCTGTATCAGTGCAAAAACAAACCGTCGCTGCTCGTGTGCAAGATACTCGCTTATTTCTTATCAGTGCACTTCATGTAATGAGCTTCAAGGAGAGCAGAGAGCAGGTGAGAAAGTGTCAGCAGAGATGAAGGGGGAGGGGAGCAACACTGAGTGGGTTCAAACTATTCACTGGTACACAGAAACAAAAAAAAATGTTTACATTAAACACGGAAAAAAAGTGGATTCACTGTAATATTGACAAGCTGACAAGTAACACTGACCTCGCTATTGATGTCGGCTCCTGCATCAAGCAGCATCTGGACCATCGCCTCATCGCCACGGACACAGGCGTACATGAGAGGGGTCATTCCCTGCAGGAGAGGAAGGAAATTGTAAGATTTTATGTATCATGACATTAAAAAAAAAATCTTCTGGTCCAAAATTAGTTAAGGGCAAACTACAATCAACATTTAACATGTCGAACTGTGTCATTGTGTCAATGAAATTTAGAAGCAGGGTGTTAAAAACAGCATCACAATGTCAAGGAGGAAAGAAATCAGCAATGATCTTAGATAAGAGACTGTTATTCCATATAGCCTTCCAGTCTTGGAAGGCTATATGGTAATTTCTGCACAATCTGGAGTCCAGCAGTCTATGATGGAAAAAGGAGAGTTGCCAATCATCCCAGGAGTGGACATCCCAGCAAGTTCACCCCAAAGTCGAACCATGCAATACTCAGAAAACTTGTTAGAGTCCCATGTCAGCTTCTAAGCTTAAGTTAAGTTATTAGATATTGAAAATTAGAACAGTGTGGCTAGAAAAACTGAACAAGTATGGCTAGTTAGGAATGGTTGCTGGGCAAAAACCTCTTTCCTGTTGGAAGAACACGGCTGTAAAGTTGCATCTGAACACACCAGAAGACATAATGTCCATTGGACCAAAGTGGAGATGCTTGGCCAAAGTGCAGAGAACCACATTGGATAACTTTAAATCCAAACGCATTAGATGACGAGGGCTTGTTTTGCAGCCTCAAAAACTGCATCCCTGTATGATGGAGTATTTTAGGCTCAAATATGAGGCCATTGGTCTGAAAGTGGGTCATACAACAGGAGAATGATCCCAAGCACACCAGCTAAACTACAAACAAATGTGTGATAAAACAGAGAAGATTCAAAGTGTTCAACTTAACATCCAGACTCAACTGCCATGTTGGGAACTGAAGAAGGCCTGCATCGACAAATATCTGCAAGCCTCAGCAAAATGACACAATATTGGGAAGATAAATGGGACAAAAATCTTCCACAATAATGTGAGAAAGTAATGGAGCCAGAAAGAAAACTAACAGTTAAAGTCACTGCTGTTAACGGAGGCACTTCAAGCGGTGGGCTGTACTTAGTACATACAGTTTTTATTAATGACAAGATGATGATGGCTTGTTTATATTGTTGATTGCTTTTCATAATTTTTGTATGTACCCAATTTGTTATTTTGAGAAATAGTAGGGACCAGATGGTTTTAAAACTAAAAGTGTTTTTCCCCTTACATGACCGCATAATCAACACTTTAAGGCTTTTTTTTTTTTTTTTAATAGATGCAGGTAGGCATGAATTTTCTGGTAAAAAAAAAAACAACAAACAAACTAATGGACCAAAAGTAGAGCGAAGCATTAAAGTACCTTTTTCTGCAAAAATATTCCAGCTTGAAATAAAAAAGGCTGGTTTACTTACTTATAAATGAAGTAATTTACCGAAAATAATTTTCATGGAAGTTAGGGTTAGGGTTAGGGTTAGGATTATAAGAAATTACAATTTGAGTGAAGTTTACACCTATTCTGGACCAAGATAAAAAAACAGAAGGAAAAAAAGAACAACAGAGAGGCAGAATTACAAATACAGCTGAGATGATCTGTGAAGGAACAAAAAAAGGGTGGATGTGGACAGAGGATCAATCAACTAATGGATCATCGATGGGAAAACTAGAAGATATAGAAAAAGGAATGCAGAAGAAAGTGAGATGGATAAAGTGTTGAGGCAAACAGAGAAGGCAAAAGACGGATGAGACCAGCGATGAAGCCCTTGAAGCAGTTACCACAGTAACACAGAACATCTTAGTATCAATCATTAATGTATGGCAGCAGAGACAGACGCTCGGTGTCACATATTGCATTGCACCTTTCATAAATATACAAGCCTTAATTATAAAAAGAGTCTACCAACAGAATAGAATAAAAAGAACTATATTTGCCCTCCATGATGTCACTCAGGTTTTCTGAAGGTTTTAAAGCCTAGTTTTAGGACTGTTTTTGAACGCTTCTCAACTGGAGGACCTGGATATTTTGGTGGCTGCAAGATGTTGCATAGAAAAGCCAGAGGCCTCCGGGTCACCCGTCCTCCGGTCAAAAAATCCTTGACAATAAAGCTATAATTTAATCTTTTATTTTTTGTCAAACATTAACCATGGCCGATTAGTGTTACTTGAATTTGTAATCTGGTCCCATAATCCTGATGACATGAATTCGTTACAGTTATTAAAGTTATATTTTAAGAGACCAGTGTCAGAAACTTAGCAGCAGATGTATGTAAAACATGAATCTACAAGGCTTAATGCAATGTTTTTTTAAACCACTTCCAGATGTGCATGTTGCAGGTTAAGCACCATTCCTGGTGTGAACTAAACTCAGTGAACTCGGAGCCATTCTCATTTCCATCACAGAGACTTCCAGCAACTGCTTGCGCTTTCTGATTTCATAACAACAGCTACAAAATAACTCTCTTCAACGCGAGCAACAGCAGAGGTGGGCAGTGAAACTCCTACCAGAACACAACGCCTTGTATCTCTGCATGCTGCCATATGCTCAGAGCACTCTCCAGCCTGGCATGCCCCCACACATTACACCCTGAGCTGCAGGTTCAGTCTTCCTCTACTCTGTGCAATGGTAGGGAAGGGGTGGGAAAGGGGGTGGAAGGGTGGGGTGGGGTGGGGTAGCGGTCTTCACTGAGAATGTGGCTGCAAGCGTCCTCTTTTTATTGGACTTGCTCAAGTGTTTCGGATGATTTCCCATAAAACAGACTTCAGTCATATGTCGGATCCGGGCCAATTATGTTCAACAGAGGCCTTTTACGACTCACTTGTAACACCCTGCAGCACTTAATGTTGAAGATTGATGTCCTTTTGTGGTGATTCATTTTTAAATAATTCCTGGACACCAATCTGCTAAACAGCAAAGGGGGATGATCTTGATGATTATCACGACAAATATCATATTTCTCCAATCTGCATCTTAAACTTTATTGCTTTGATAACAGTTGCTGGTCTCCTGCTTAGTTCTGCCAGTATTACAAAGATGTTAAAGCCCTCATGTCCTTATATATGTAATACACACTGCTATAGGGCCTGCTTATGGTACATTTTAATAAATAAAATATCTCGCATAGAAACCTTACGATTGGATTGGATTGGAGAACTGCTCAGGCAGTCGAAACCTAACTGAACCAGCTGTAGCTTACAAAACACTGAGTTTTGAGCTCTCACTTAGCAGCACAATAAAATAGCTGATATTTCCCCTGGCTGGAGAAAGTAGAAATTCCCAAATTACATTAACACTTGGATGCAGTAAGACAGAGACATCGACCCAACCTGCCAGCGTTCAGTTCAGAACAAGTGTAGCAGTATCAGGTTATGACATGGTGTGTTCTCAGCTCTTCAGGGCAACATTGTGGATCGTCTTTGCAGTGCCACCCAACTAATTTAGAGGTATGATTGGAGTCAGTGCCCATTTGGAAGATCCATTCTGCTTCAATGTCCACAGTCTCTTCACCTCATGATGCCGTCTATTCTGTTAAGAGTACCAGTCCATCCTGCAGCAAAGCAGCCCCACACCATGATGCTGCCACCCCCATGCTTTACAGCTGATATAGTGTTCTGAGGCCTACAAGCTTCCCCCTTTTTTCTCCAGATATAAGGATGATCATTATGATGAAACAGTTCACTCTTAATATCATCAGGACATAGATCATGTCTCCAAATGTCAAGATTTTTTTCTCCATGTGCAGGTGCAAACTGTAATCTGGCTTTGTAATTGTGGTTTTGGAGCATTGCCTTTCTCTTGTTGTGTGACCTTTCAGCTCATGTTAGTACTAAAAGCATTTTACTGTAGATTATGATACTGTCTACTCTCATTAAGTCGTCACATACCCAACGACTTGGGTAGATTTATTTCCATATTCTCATGATGCCATGTAATACGACTTTCATGTTTAGGGTGTGCCTTAAAATACATCTACAGGTGTGAATCAAATTAACTCACATAATGCCAGGCAGCCCATCCGAAGTTTCCAAAACATCATCCTGTGGAAAACTCCAAACTAGTCTAGTCTGATTTCAACAACACTTGGTCAAACACATTAAGCCTTAACATATTGAGCAAAAATATTCAGATGTTGCCTGTATCTGTGCAACCCTGACACAAACGCACACAAAGAAACCAACATCTTTTCTTGAAAATGATTCTTGACATGTAAGAACTCAGTGTATTACATCATTTACTGAGAGCAGTCTCTGCCCGGCAGGTGAAATATGAATGGTTTGCCAGGTAACACGTCAGAAATTCAGACTTCATTGTGCATCACTCTCCTCTGTATCCGTGTGGGATGTTCAAGCTGCATATATACAGTATTTGTATGTAGGAGTGTGTGTTAAGTGCCAGACCTGTTCGCTCATGCTGTTAATGCCATCGGGTCCCAGCAGGTTTACGGCCTGCTTGACCAGGTCCGTCCGTCCGCAGTTCAGCATCCTGAAGCCCAGATCCTGCAGGAACTTGGCCTCTGTGGAGGCTGCATCAAGCTTTCTGGTCGCACAGAAACAATCCTCCGCTCTGCAGATGGAAACAACAGATCCATTACCGTGATTAAGTGGGAGCTTATTTCAGAAATGGATTTTTAGATCAGTGGATATTCATCCTCACTGTACACTTAGGGAAAGTAATTATCGCTCTGCGTTTCAAAACTTTATAAATATTGAGTTCACATTCACGTCAATCCACCAAAATTTGACGCACTCTCGCCGTCTTCATTTCACAAAGCAGCTGTTCTCCAGGTGAGGCTTCTGCCATGACTCATTATTTCATACTCATGTTTCCAGTAATGTCGCTCTGCTCTGAGCAGCTGTCATATCTGCGGTTCCCACGGGGTCACAGAGAAACCTCTGCATGATATTTATGCAATTCTGACTGGCAATTATATCTGGCATTTGAAAAAATACACTAATTGGCAATGCACACCTCTGGTGTTTCGTTAATTACTTCTCTGCAAATATTTGAAATAAATCTTAACCCACTGAAGCAAAAATCATAAAATTAGCGAGGTACTGTGCTGGAAATTTGGCACACGTCCATGTAGTTTTAAAGAAGAAACAGGATTGACTGAAAGTGATTAGCAGAGTGAAGACTTATGTTGTTGTTGTCATAGGAGCAAACACTTGGAAGTGCTTTAAACAGCTTTTAACGTTACACATGGCACTTTAATAAGACACAGTCTGAAATCATTTCAGCAGCTCTAGAGGTAGTTATGTGCTGAATGCTAATGTTAGCACACTAACACTCCCGCTGCAGTCGTGAAACTGTGCATGATTAGCAGATTTAATGAGTTAACTTTAGTTTAGCTCAGTTTCTCATTTCAGGATGCTTTGGCATCTAGTAGTACCGTGAGAAATCTTACTAACAGGGGGGAACCTATGGGTTTTTGACCAGGGTTTGCCCTTAAACTCACACATAACATGTTTCTAGAACTTCCTTCCACTGGCTTTGTATTACTGCAAACATTATATCTCAGAGTGATGCAGAAACACTCGTCCTTCCACTTGTTACTTAAAGATTGGACCAATGCAATTCCTTGTTAGCAGGATGTCCCATAATGACTTTGGCCAGCCTGCAGCAGCGGTACTTCTGTTGAGGACTGCAATAAGACATCATATTTCTCCAATCTTAGCTTCCCTTCACTGCTTCCTGTTGAATCCAGGATATAATTTATAATTCTTCTTATTTGATGGAAAGCCATTTAAAGGCTTAGGCCCTCCTTACTCTGGAGAACATCATCCCAACAGGGCATTTTGCTTTCAGACTGCAGGCTTACTTGCGGTCCTTTATCTTTTAAGATAGATTAGGCTTTAAATGTTGCTTTTTGATAAACCTTGTAGTTAGGGTAGTCTTGGTTGCCATAAACCATCCCTGTAGAAATGCTGCTATGTGTCTAGACTGCTGCTATACCTTCCATAGTACATTTTATCACTTTGTTCTCTTCAATGTGTATATGTGCTTATTAGTGCAAATAACATTGTTCTCACAAGCAGATATCTCTGGACTAATCTCTCCGTGTCTTAGTCTCTCATTCTTCCCTGTCATCTCAGGGGTCTGAGCTGTTTCCATAGAACTGGATCCGTATTTATGACAAAATAGGTCAAATTTATAGCAGAGGACATGAATGATGCTTTTTTTGTTTTCATTAATAGTTGCTTATGCAACATGGATTTTCGACTTGTGCAGGTTTATAACAAGGTGGCAGCAATCGATGGAGATTCCTGTTCAAACAAGTCCTTGTTATGCATTTTTTTGTACACATAAAAAGTGAGAATTACCTGAAAGACTGACCTGTGTTGCAATTACAAAGAAATATTCTGACCTTAAAATATAATACCTTGTATTTGGGAATTAACATTCACCTTACAGTGTTTGCAAAGCTTGAATAAAGCTGACCGCACATATATGTCAAGCTTGACTACACCAGGAAGAAAATTAAATCACTTTTGTACACAAGACTCCAGGTGTAACTTGTACCCTTTTAGATGTGAATATTTTATTTTAAGCCATTTTTCTATTTGGCTTGTAAGGTTGAAACAGAGCTACCATCATAGGTAGAACGTAACGTAAGGTCAACTTAACCTAAGTTCAAGCGCTACATGTGACCAATGGACTGAATTGACTCAGTCACGTCTGCTCTGTACTTTATTCTACTTAAACAAAGGTCTTGCTTAACTGAATAACTACGCCTCCTCCAGCACAACTCATTCAGAAGCAAGCAGAATCACACCTGTTGGCTGACGCCCTGCTGGGCTCTGTAAATGGATGCACATAAGATTTGCCCTCGTGTTCCAGCTAATGAAGCACACAAGCGTTTCTGCATTTTAAATTTGTTAGATTTTCAGGCGTTCTCACTTTATTTGTCGTGGTTCACAGTCCACACCAGGAAGCAGCAGCCTCGCAGCCTGTCGCACATCATCGCTGTCCACAGAGAAGCTCCTTCGATGTTCGGTGTGGGCAACCGCTACCCGGATCCACTCCATCAATGGAGGCAGCACCAAAAATGGCCTGCAGAAGAGGAAAGATCAGAACACTGTTGTTTTTGTTCAAATGTCAACAGACATGAAATCATCCAGAAAACACTTACTCTACATTTAATGTAATCTTCTATCATAACTGCATATAACACCAAACAGCTCCTCAGTCATTCAGTAATGAAGACGTGTTGACAGCAGTTGCTACAGACTGCAAACAATGTCCTGCTAAAATTTATTTTTTCCTTTTTAAGTCAGGAATCTAGCTGATGGTGAAGCGAGAAAACCTTTTAGTCTCTCTAGGGAACTGGGTAATGCAAAGGAATATCAAATGTTGTCATTTCTACAATATATTCTGTATTGCAGCAGCAGAAATACAAATAAGGAATTTAATTTAAGTTTAAGTCCTTCATGTAAAATAGGATGTCGTACAAGTAGGACTGAGTGATCTTTCTTTCTTTGCAAAATGTTCAAATGTCAGTTTAAAAACAACAACAACAAATAAAAAAGACAAAGTGTTTTGACTCCCGGCCCCTGAGTATTATGCTGAGTATTATTCATAGGCTCATGATTCTGCGTATTTTTACCATTGTTAGAGATTGTCTGTCTGATAAGGACAGTGTTACAAAATGGAAAAGAACAACAATAAAAAAACGTTATGCTACAGGTCATATATGATTATATTTTTACCTTTCACCTTCAATAAATGGAAGAGGAGATTTTCAAGCTGATAATTTTACCATCTGGTTGGTTTCATCATACTTTACACTTAGTGTCTGGTCCAAAAGCTAAGCAACAGCCACTAACTCCGTAATTAAAGATATTGTTACAGATATTTAAGAAGGTAGATTCACCAGATCAATTCTCATAAAGTAGTACTTAGATAGTGTGGAGCAGAATGAGCTCTAGGTGCTCCAGCCTCCCTAAGTGCTATTACCCTCTTTAATCAAAAGCAGTAATGGCCTGGCATATGCGTTTCATTTATAATTCAACATAAAAATAAGCTACTTAATTTATTACAAAAGGAGTGTCCGGGATGGTTGAACACCACGGAGTCTTTATCTCTGTCGAGGTCCTCCCTGGCAGTATTTGTGGGGCTCATTGCTGTTCTGCTGGGGGAGGCTGCTTCGTTAGGATTGTAGTGGTCATTTAGAGGATGTAACTGGTCTGCAGAAATGTTTAGGGATGTGGGAAGTGTCAAAGCAACATCCACTCGAATGGCAGGATGCAGAACACTATTGAAACTAGATGAGCAGTGTTTACCTGTCACTGCCTTTAAAGTTATGGCTGATTAGTGTATTTGAAGCATCGTTTCAGTCATTTGGAAGGACAGGAAGTCAATGAGAGAAATAGACTGTAGCTCTTGGGAAGCGGCCCTTGGAAAGCAGAAGTGTCAGGAAATGAGCCTGCCAGCAACAGGTGCATTTTTTTACCTAAAGAAATGCACCTGTGGTGTGGTGGTGGTGCTAATTGTCCAAATATCTTTGTCACAGATGGCTTACAGTGTTGCCAAAGGCGTCAGGTCGCACTGCACATTTATCATAAAATAACGGTGGTGGACGCGTGCATGGAAATTACTGAAGCCTTCCATCTGTCTCGACGTCAATGTCGTTGATGTCTGAGTCTGTGCCAGCTGGTGAGTTTATTAAACTAACGGTAATTTCATGAGTTCAGTATATGAACGTTAAGTATATAAATGCTAAACTGGAAAATGTTCTTGTGGCCAAGTTCAAGATATCTTCTTCTTGCATATTAAAAATGCTGCAAGAAGTCTGAAGGCAGCTAACGGGACAAATCACATGTTTCCTTCACTGTCTTCCTGTTTAAAGTCAGGATGCAATTTATAAAAATCTTATCTTCACATATAAAGACCCTAAACACAATGCAAAGACCTCATAGCTTTGTTTTGTTGGACCTTCTCAGACCAGAGGTTCATTGTTAAAACATTCTCCAAACTGGGGAGGGGATGTAGATGCCTTCTTTATCTTTATTTTGATAAAGCTTTAGTTTGAGGTGGTCCGGTGGCTTTGAGTGATCTTGAGTTATCTGCTTTGACTGGTAGGGGACCTCCAATGTGGTACCAGGAACCTTTCCTCCCACTGTTCCCTTAATCTTCATGTATGTTAATGCCAATATTGTCATCATTAATAAATGTTTTTTGTCAAATTTAACTCCCGCCTTGTGTTCTTGTGCTTTTGTCATCTTTGTTGTGTCCTGTCAGCCTTTCAAGGCAGTTGGCCGCCCTCCCAGGATTGGGTTCTGCGGGAGGTCTGTTCCTGTTAAAAGGGAGTTCTTCCTCTCCTTTTTTGCCTACTACTTTATGTATGCTCAGGACGGACTTCTGAGCCGAGTATTATTCAGTACAATCTGTTGGTTGTCTTGGCTAGGCTGATTTTTTTTTTAACTTAATGAAAATCTAATTAATTAGACTGAAGTATAACTGAACTGGAACTGAACTCGACTATTTGAACTAGACGTGTTTGTGCTTTTTGTCTGTTTTAGTCTGACCATTGTTGTAAATTGAAACTGACCTAAAATCAATTTGAATTTAAGTTGTAAATGAGATTAACCTAAAATGAAAAGAGGTAATGAAACACAAAAACTCAAAGACTGCATTGCCGGCAGTAAGTCAGACCTGTTCCCAGTGCGTGTTAGACTCCAGCAGGTCAGTCATGCGGTTGGTGTACCGGACTGTCGTGGTGAAGAAGGAGCTGAGTCGAAAGGCGAAGCTCTTGATTTTACTGGTCAATCTACGCTCAAACCCTCACCTGTGGTCATGAACTTTGGGTAGTAACCTAAAGGACAAGATCACTGGTACAAGTGGCTTAAGCTTAAGACGCATATTTCTGATTATAATTTGAAGGAACCAAACTAAATACCTGGTAACACAAACATTCACTTCCAGAAGCGAGAGTGTGTTCCCACAGAGACCGCACAGCTCACCACCATGAAAACCGTTGCGATTCAGAGCTTCAGCAGCCATGTGCTGCTTCATGTGGCAGATTATTTCCTCCTCAGGGGGACAGAATCTCAGCTCCCACCAATAAACGCTACGCTCCACCACAGCCGACTCACACGTGTAACTGCAGTAAACTCTAGGGAAAATTAACTAATATAAAACAAGTGCTACTTGTGAGAAAACTCAAGAATTAGAAACTGTGAGTTAAAACCTTCAAAGCACAGTGGACTTGAAAGCAGAGAATAAAGCCAAAAAATAAAACCCTGAGTATTAGTCTGGCTATAAGAAGCATGGCAGTATGTTTACAAGCATTTTAAATACCATAACTCATGACAAAAAGCAGTAATCCTTCTTTTTTTGTTTCTATTATCATGTAAATATACTAACTGACTTACTATCACGTGTGAGTGGAAGGAGGATATAAGGAGGAGGAGAGGGCTTATAATTATTAAGCATTAGATGGCAGGAGACCTTGCACGGTAATTTCAGTTTTGAGGAAACCAAAAATGTTTATTTGTTGTTGTTTGTCATCTTTTATATTATTGTTGCTTGTCTGGTTGTGAAACAGTAACATTGCTGCATTACTACCACCAACTGGTATGAAGTAGTAGTTTGCTACATCAGTGAATCCTACCAGGGCCCCCACACTGCTCACGGAGACGCGACGGCTGCTAGAACTGACGAGGTGGTCTTCCCTGTCAGAGTTCCAGTTTCCTGGATTTTACCAAGGAACCCAAATGTATAGAAGCTAAAATGTGCAATGGTTTGAACCACCTCAAAATGTTCCATGAATACCAGCAAGGCCTTTGACCTGGTAAAACTGATTTAAGAACACAAACTTCAACGTTTTCATGAAATGGAAGAAGTAAGTAGTTTATGACAAACATGAGCCAATCTGGCAGCTGTGTGCCACAATACAACACTGTTCATTTGTATGATCCTCTTGGGATTGTAAAACAGTCATTTGTGCTGCTGTACATTTGTGAATTAATGGCAAACAGAACTATAAGCAACTGTGCTGTGTACTTTACCTTAAAGACTTAACACAACGGAAAAGTTTTCTTTCAGAGGGTTTCAGAACCAGATATTAAGCTTCATCTGCTCCACCAACCACCCACTTGTGCTCACCCATCATGATTACACCCTCATGAACTCAGCTATTCAGGCTACTACAAGAAAACATTCATTGTAATAGAGTAAGGAGTAATTCTGGCAGTTTAGTTGATAATTAAATTGACTGTTTTCTTTTAAAGCTTTTAAAGCCATAAAGTATTCTCAAAAGCACATTAAAAACATTAAATTAAATGGGCTGATTTCATGTTACAGTCAGTTAAATTATATTACGAGTCCATTAGTAAAGGTCCCTTCAGAGCTTTTTTGCATTATGACCCTCTGGCAACTCTAATCTCTAGAAAAAATAGTTTCAAACTGAAGTTTATACCCAACTGAGATAAACCACCAGGACTGTCGTGTTCACAGTTTGTGCAGCAGCCTGATCCTGTAAATTTGCTGTAAGCAGATGATTAATCAAGGAAGCAGCTTTCAGTTATCAAGACGCTGTGTTTTACTGGTCTACATTTTGTGTCCATCTGTTTCCACAAACAAAACTATACTTGTCCTTACGCCTACAGTCTGGAGAGTATTTAAACTTTTAAAAAGGTCATTCCTTTTGTTTTGCAAGTGGCTGACCATTGTTGCAGTTGCACCTTCTCCCTTTTCTCTGAGCTGAATATTTAACTAATTTCTGCCTTCTTAAATTTATCGTTTAGGCAGAGCTTACCCCATGTCTGCATATCTGCATATTTATATTCTGCTTGCAATGGCAGAATGTTGTTTTGAAAAAGGAAAAACAAAAAATGCAACAACTCCGGCTGCAAATGCCAGGCAACAGGCAGCCCATCACATGCCATCTATAGGCAACCATGCAACTGTCTGTCCCCCCGCTAGTCCTCATCTCAGATATGGCAGCACTTGTTTCAGATGTTGTTTCTCCACTAGTCCTCATCTCAGATACAGCAGGACTTGTTTCAGATGTTGTTTCTCCACTAGTCCTCATCTCAGATACAGCAGCACTTGTTTCAGATGTTGTTTCTGCACTAGTTCTCATCTCAGATACGGCAGCACTTGTTTCAGATGATGTTTCTGCACTAGTTCTGATCTCAGCTACAGCGGCACTTGTTTCAGATGTTGTTTCTGCACTAGTTCTCATCTCAGATACGGCAGCACTTGTTTCAGGTGTTGTTTCTGCACTAGTTCTCATTTCAGCTATGGCAGCACTTGTTTCAGATGATGTTTTTCCACTAGTTCTCGTCTCAGATACGGCAGCACTTGTTTCAGATGTTGTTTCTGCACTAGTTCTCATCTCAGCTACGGCAGCACTTGTTTCAGATGTTTCTCCGCTAGATCTCATCTCAGATACGGCAGCACTTGTTTCAGATGTTGTTTCTCCGCTAGTCTTCATCTCAGCTACGGCAGCACTTGTTTCAGATGTTGTTTCTCCGCTAGTCTTCATCTCAGCTACGGCAGCACTTGTTTCAGATGTTGTTTCTCCGCTAGTCTTCATCTCAGCTACGGCAGCACTTGTTTCAGATGTTGTTTCTGCACTAGTTCTCATCTCAGCTATGGCAGCACTTGTTTCAGATGATGTTTCTCCACTAGTTCTCATCTCAGCTACGGCAGCACTTGTTTCAGATGTTGTTTCTCCGCTAGTCTTTATCTCAGCTACAGCAGCACTTGTTTCAGATGTTGTTTCTCCACTAGTTCTCATCAAATATAGTAAATAATTGATCTATAAACTAAATTTCTGATTTTACAACTGCTGTGTACTGAACATGAATTTATTCATTTTTTTAAAAAGTCATCTTGTTTTATTTTACACAGTTATTTAGGTTTCACAAACAGCCTTAAAAGAGTATTTTATCTCATTTAATAATACCCTGCCTCCCTTTCATCCTGCACTGATGGGCAGGTTCTTTTAACTCATCTTCAGCTTTTCAGCAGAATACTAAACAGAGTTTGCTCTCCAGGGAATCAAGAGCCTGCTGACTTGTCACTCCGCCTGACACTCCTCATGCTCCTCAGGGTTGTCAGGATTGAGCTTTAGCTTTTTAGAGAGAAAAAAATATGCAGAAATATCACTCAATCACAACAGGATGCTATCCACTACCTCTGTGCACTCTTTTAGTGAACTGACTTGCAGCTGTTTATTAACTCATTCTAGGACCCTTCTTCACTTATTTCTCTGATTAGTTTTATGCCTGTTCGACTGCGTTCAGATGCAGATCTGTTAGGTCCACCTCCTGGAAATCAAAGTCAAATCTAAAGAAACCAGACTAATCCTTTGTAACAAAGAAAAAAAGAATTAGGATGGCTGACCAGGCTACAATCCAATACTATATCCACAAGCAAAACCATAAAGCAAAAATGTTCTTTTTTCATGCACCCCATTGCACTTTATATGCTCAGAGTTTGTCATGTTGTTATTTTCAAAGCTTTTCTTTGCTCCCTAAAAAACAAACAAAAAAAACTTTTTGAAATTGTTGTCTTCTTGGGATTCATTCTGCTCACATTTTTGAATGTAAAGCCCATTCAGCCACATGGCTAACCTTCTGGCACACCTCTCTGAAAGCTGTCTGCCTCTGAATGATTGTCCCAATCCTCATCCTTGATGATCAGATAGAAATTTATCACCAAAATTTGGTCAATATCAATCACACTTAAAACAGGAAAATTGTGAAAATATTGTTTTTTTGTTTTTTTTTTAATTTGTGCTTGAGAACAAATAAATCTCAAGATCTGACGTGACTAACAAATCAAAAACTTAAACATGATACAAACGTTTAACCTTGCTTGGAGTCTCTTGGGACTGAAAATATATAATTTAGTGAACTGCTTGGATTTGAAGGGTACTGAGACCTCACACAACCAAATCAGTATGCTGGTGTGTATTTCTGTGATATTGTGACCAAAGACGTTCTACTACAGCCCCAAGGATTTTTGAATTTTCTGAAAAAAAAAAAAATCACAATATTCCTTCATTAAAAAATTATATTCCCATCTAATGGAAAAAAAAAATCTGAAAATTGTGATCAATTCAGGATCTCATGGAGGTTTGTGTATGTATATTCTACTAACACACTGTACAACTAGCAATTCTGCAAGAATAAAAAAATTCCTATTGTAAACTGATAGGCTCGTTGTAAGCTGCACATCTTTAGGCTTCCTCAGTAGTTATTCATGTTATGAAAGTGATAAACTATTGATTAAAGGAAAATTGTTTCCATAAGCAGGGGTTCCAGGTATTATTTTTGGGGCCGGATCATTGACACGTGTCTCCATTACCAGGAACGGCCCTCCACAAGAGAGAACTACCTGGAGGCCGTGACTGCTGATTGGATATTCTAAATTATGTTCATCCCTCTTATTTTAACATAAATCATGTGAATACAAAACATTTGAACTATTTGGACCAGAAGCATTTTTGCCACATTTGATAAAGATGGAGATTACAAAAAAAACCGGTAACAAACCAATGATTTATTGGTTTATTTAGGTTTTTGAGGGGTTTATCTTTTGATCTTAATGACTACCACCCCAGCCTATGTTAAAGCAAATAAAATTGAAAGAAACATCCCTGTTCATGTTTACTCTTTTCTTCTTTCTGTCGCCAGCAGTTTGCATTCAGCAAAAAATGTGCATTACCGCTGTCATGTGCTCAGCTTTGTTATTTGTTTGGACCAAGTTTATTGTGTTGCGCTTCAGTGTGATGGAGACATGCTGGCTGAAGGGGCTGAGAAGGTTCCTGTCCGGCAGTTTTACCTGGAACTCCAGGTAATGGAAACACACCTTATACCAACCCAAGCGCAAAGGAACGATAGACTCACCTCTCGGTTTGTAAGGTGACTTTGGAGGGTTCAACGTTGGGGTTCTCCCATTCCATCTGGGGGCAGTGCATGAAGTAACACAGGGTGTAGAGGGCCTCGGGCTCCCAGTGAACCATGGTGTTGGTCTTCTGATGGACCGGAGTCCCGTTGCTGGGGTTCTTAATGTGCAGGGGCTGCAGGTGATGCATGGCCCGAGACACCAAATCACCTGCAAGACACGAAGACATGAACTCCCTGCATGTACTATAACAGCATAATGTGATGCAGAAACAGGGAGTGTGAGAAAGAGGAGATCATTATAAAAGTATTAAACATGGAGATAACATTGTGTACAACACTGATAAGAGGTTGAGTCATTTAGAGTCCAATTCACAACCCTCAGAGCACAGACCCATTTCAGACAACCTTTGAAACACGAGTACTCGCAGCACTTCCGTGACGAAGCAGAGACGCACTCCCTCATTCATATATCCTCTGATTTACATTACATTTAGTCATGCACTGAGTGCACTGTGTGCCCACGCAGTCTTGAGTGGAGAACTGCTGGCCTGAAATGAATCTTGCGCACATTAAGCCTCTCTGAGGACTCAAACATGTAAGAACTTATTTAATTTTTTTCTTCTTATTTACCTTAGTCATAGTGAAACTTTAATATCTGAGTAAATGGGCAAATGGGTTGAATGAGCACACTGTGAATTTACAGCCAAAAGCAACATGATTTTTTTTTTCAAGATTTGTTTTTGACACTTTTGGCCTTTATTCAAAGTAGGTAGACAAAAAATGGGTATCGAGAGATCAGGAAAGATGGACAGGCTGAGGTTCAAACCTGCACCGCCTGCACAGGAGCAATAGTCTCTGTAAATGGTGCCCGCTCAACCCACTGAGCCATCTAGGGCCCCAAAAGCAACTGATTGGTGGACAGATGTTTGATATGGTGAACACACATGTTGAGTGATCTGCAGCTGTTAATGCTCTGTTGCTCAGATTTCACTGCAGAACACATAAACTTTGTCTTTTTGCCCTATTTAAGGTTGACAGGTGACAGTACAACACAAATGTCACAAATAAGAACTGCAAAATCAAATTATAAAAATGATATAATGTTTTGCTGAATGCAGACATAGAGCTCTTTCTTGTTTAATTCCTGCCATGCACACAACTGTTAAAACACAAAAAGTGTAAAAAAAAAAAATAATTAATTAAAAATGTTATACACGTGCATGAGACTGAGTCCAATCCCAAGCTAAGCGATTTAAAGACAAACCTACTGCGTTTAACGTCTCAGCTTCAAATCCACAAAATAAAACAGGAAATTACCATCCGAATAGAAAAAAAAAGAAAAAAAGAAAAAAGTTACAGGGAAAAAAACAACAACATCTGTACGGCGTAAAGACCCTTTAGGTAAAGAAAGTAACAAATAAGAATAAAAAAAGTAATTTATGAAGTCATGTTTAAATGTTATGTAAAAAAACAATCATGCAACAACAACACATTAACTAAAATCCTTAATCATGAATTATTTTTCTACATAGCAGCTTTGCATGTTGTCTATGTGCAGGAGCTACAACAAAGTTGCCGTTTACACTTGGCTGTTATTTGTGTTTTTTTTGGTAATTACACCACCAAACGCTAGGTGGCGGTGTGGGTTCTTTTCTGCAGCGCTGTAGCTTGCAGAACTGAATTTCCTTTTGTGTCCATCCTTAATGTAGCTCTGACGCATAAACCACATATTAGGAGTACAAGATTTTAATCTGCAATTGATAAATGTACCAAGGATGCGGGGATAGGAGGACCCAAATGCAGAAGACAAGGAGACTGTACAGAACAATGGCCCTTATCAAACAAAATGATCGGAGTGATCAATCGGTATGATTGTCAATGCAAAATCCCCGTAAAAGCACCTGAACCAAAAAATAACATGTGGGAGCATGACAAGAAGCACGGGAGGAAATCACAACAGACGGACTGGCAAGGAAGAATAAAGACGGAGGCCAAAGACAATCACGAGAAAGTCAAACTGGAAACTACGGACAAGGGGAAAACATTCATCCGAGTAAAGCAAACCAACTGAGGACAAAGCAGGAGTACAAAAGAAAAGGAGTTAAAATAAACAAGACTTAACCTGAACCGAACCAGAGCGCTAAACAGACTCAAAACTGAAGCTTTCAAAATGAGAGCACGGCTGATGTTCAAACCGACCTTTGCAGTCTAAAGTGGATTGTTGACCACATGGTGCCAGAAAATCAGAACAATTTCCAAATATTTGTCCTCATCTTAAAAGTATAATTGAGAATAATTGAGATCAACCAACATTTGCGTCCTCTGGCACGACCATCACCTACACCACCTAAAACCGGTGAGTTCGCCAGTTCATCACAGTCATGCAGGGACAAATAATAACAACCATGCACGCTTACGTGGACTCCTTTGATTACTGTACAATCACCAATCAGCAATATCAGTCAACATTGCAATGTTTTAAAAGATGAAAGAGACACTACATTAAACTAGACAGAAAAAGTTTTGTTTTACGTTAAATTCCGATGCATCTCCATTAATCCCCCGCGAGCCTTCTGCAGGCTCAAAGTCCAAGAACCTGTGTATGAATGTTCTGACGAAAAAGTGAGGAGCGCACATTCATAGTATTCCTCGTAAACACCAGCTTTTGTGCATGAAAGTGTTATATAGTTTATGCATCTGTCTCCAGATGTGGTTCAGTGGCTGAAAATGTGTGAATTAGAGGGTTTGTAGGATGCTTATCTAACTTCAGTTCATCCGTGGATGAGAAAATCAGGTAAAATCTCTCCAAAGATCCAGAGGAATCTCGTATCAAATATTAAAGCAGCTCTACCCACTGAGATTCAGTACACAGTTTCTTTTCATTTTCCAGGCAACATTTTTTTCTAAACAGCGGTCTGTCTCTTTCAGTATGCTCTAACTCAAGCTGTGCTTGTGAGCAGCAGGGGAGCGGGGACTCACACGAAAAAAAAAAAAAAGAAGTCGCCAGTATTTCTTTTGCAACTTTGAATACCAAAGGAGGTGTGAATTTCAGACACTGAAATAAAGTAAATCTGTAGCACAGTGGTAGATATTTAGTGTTGAGGCATAATTCTCAGATTTAGACTGCTTCTTGGCAGTTTATTGATGAGCTCATTTGTGATGCAGTCGAGAAAAACGATGCGACTCAGAGAAAAGATTGTGGTGAGAGGCTGCAGAGTCGATTTCTCTGAAAAATGCATTCCTTCTTGGATGCAAATATTAATTCACTTTACTGGTGCGCTGGATTTTATAGCTCCACAGAGGAATAAGAATACTGTTATATTACAACGTATGAAAGTTTGACTCAGTACAGTCGTAAACATTTTCATATGCTGATCCACAATGATTGTTTGTTCTAAAAATAATCTGCTCGGGACATTTTTGCCTCACTTCTCTGACAGATTGACACAGTGAGTCAGAGCCATAGGTTCCTCATCTGCCACCAGAAGCCTCCTGACTGAGTTCACAGCCTGTCAGACAAAAACACAGTGAGCTACTTGCAGTGGAGTCGGCACTCTGGCTCAGCAGAGCTTCACTGAGGATCCACAAAGATTTCAACATGTCAATAAATAATAGAAAAATAAGGCAAACATAGTCTGCTTCCAGGGCTGTATTCACCCGGTTTGGCGCTTTAAAGTCCCCGTCTTTAGATTTGACATTTTAGAGGTCATACTGTGGGGTTGTTTCTGAAACAGCTTCTAAAAAAACGGAGAAATGCAAGGTAAAGAAATCTCAGCTGGATGTGATGAAGTTGGGAGGCTGAATGGGTAAGAAAGTGGTGTTTTTTTTTTTTTTTTTTGGGGGGGGGGGGGGGGGGGGTTTGTTTGCCATCAGGGAAGCCCTTTATAGAAACAGAAAATAGCAGCCTCTTGAAAAATAAGGTACTTTGCAGGTGAAGGTATGAAGCACCTACTCATGACTATCGAAAGAGATCTTTACTCAAAAAGATCTATGAAGCTCTAAGAAGTCCAATCGCTTTTGCTCTTCAATGCAAAGAATTAGTCTGGTTCTCCTGGTTTTGACTTTGATTTCCAAGAGATGGTACCAACAAGATGCAGAAGACACCTTTGGATAGGCATGCATTTGAGGTTCTGACATAATCTGTTAAGGAACATCTCTAGGAGTCTCCTTCCATGTTGTCTTCTTCAGAGACCACCTGTCTTACCTGCCAGCGTTGACAAAACAAAAGAACAAACCACTGCATCCATGACAGTCTCTGACGATGTCAACCACCCTTCTTCTCCCTGATACACTTCCAACTTCCCAAGAGTCTGTCGACTGACTTTGTTTTTCATTTTATTTATTATTTGTTAGTACCATAATAGATGCTTTATTTTACTCCATAAAAATACAGAATTTAATTTTCAAGCCTGCGTGTTTGGGCTTTCTCATTTTGTACCGCAGTGACAAGACTGTTGAAATGTTTAGTCAATCACCAATCTTGATGCTCGTAAATCTTTTAGTAAGCAAACAGGCCAAACATTCTTCTGCAATGTTTAATTTATATTTTCAGAGTGAAATACTGAGTTAAAAAAGCTGGGTTTAAAAAGAAAGAGAACACCATAGCCTATAAATAATTTACAGGACGGCATTACCTGCAGCTGCATAAGAAGTGCAGTTAAACGTTTAAATGATAAGGAAAACTTTGTTCAACGCTGTTTGAGCATGTTTAATACTTGGAGACATTTCATCATATCCTCAAGCAGGTATGATAAAATTAAGTATTGTAAGAGTGAGGTTTACGAGTAAGTGTTTGCAGTGTTGTGGATAAAAAGCAAAAGAAAGACGTTAGTTAACATCGAGGCAAAACTGGCAACAGAAATGTACAAAGCAACATGTCCACGGGGACACAACATGAACAACCCATAAAAACTCTTAGAAGTGACGTGTTTCTCTGGGGCTTGCACTAAGCAAAAGCAACAGAACCACCACGCTCATAAATAACACTCTGCTTTTATTTTTTAAATTACATCTAAAATTATAGTCAGGCACAATGCAGTCAAACCCCCGCTGTGCCGCTGAGCTAAACCCGGCCCAAGAGTTGCTCTCATTAACTGCTCCTTTCCTGTGACTTTGGTTTCTTCAGCAAGACATTGTTTGTTTCCACCTCCTCTGTGAAAGTTTCTGAGCCGCCCTTCATGGGGTTCATGCTTCATTTCGTTTGAGTTAATAGCAGAGGATAGCTCACTGTCTGTTTTTCACTCCAAGGCCACAAGTCCTTCCAAAAAGGAAGGGCTCATAGCAGGCAAATTTATTCTTCACTCTTACTCAGCAAAAACGTCTTATTGCAAGTGTCTCCATCTCAAAATGCTGTCTTATAAGAGCTACTAAACAGATGAAGTGCCCTGTCTGTTTCTGTCGGTGTGTCATGCTTTAGTCTGAATATTGTCACATGGCTTAAAACATCCACATGTCAAGGCTCTGAAGATAAAACCAACCGTTGAATAAGGCGAGCAGAGCATTCACAGTTCTGCCACGCTGCTTAGCATATATAATGTTTATCAGCTCTTTTGTTTATCACCCCAAGTCAAACTTTAAATATTTGAATATTCGTTGTATACTTTTACCGAAGCCCATAAAAAGGTATTTTCACCAGTCCCAAGCAAAATCCAGAAGAACTTAAATTTGAACTAACAACAGCATTAAACTCAATGCCATAGTTTTACTTATTTAATCTTTAAATGTTGCCTCGTAGTTTAAAGTCCAGGTTGATGGGTATAAAACTGGGAAAAGAAGTGTGTTGTCCTTGGATAAGAAACTCATGGTTAAAAATGACTCCCGGTGCTAATTTTCAACCTTAGGTTCTGCAAGGTCCTATGGTAATTAGTAGGAGGTACCTGCAGGTTAAATCAACATAATTATAAGTGAGGAATGATATGCAAGGTGCAGCAGTGGAGAGACTATGTATTATAGCTGTTTATTTCTTCACTAACTTCTAAACAAAATAGCTGTTTAGTTGCTTAAGGCTCCACTGTTTACCAGCAAGTGCTGTGCTCGTTGTTTATAGCTGGTTTGTCACATCCTTTATCCTAAAAAAAAAAAAAAAAGAAAGCTGACAAGTACTGAAACAGGTCTATGAAAGCAAAAAGACTCAAACCGAGCAGTAAAGCTGCGGGCTAGGGGTAATTAAATTCAGATATGTATTGCAAGGAATTGTACAGACACTTGCCGTGAGGTAAAATTCAGATTTTAAACTCAGAGCCCCGCTAAACTAAAGAAGATAATCATCAAGCAGCATAAATCAAGTAGACAAACTGGAATGAGCCGACTTCTTTTTGAATGTAACCCAAGATTATTATGATGTGGTTCCTAATGGGGGTCTGAGATGGAAGATTCCTTTGCCGCCTTCTGACACACAGTCGTGGCCTATCACTCCCCGGAGGACACTGAGGACATTCAATCAGGACTCGGTAATACAGCCAGCTCCGTGCTCCGCCTTTGGGCCACATTAGCAATTTCATGGCAACTATTAATCACAGTCAATTACGGGACATGTCATTATCAACATAGAACGAGTAAACACTTCTACCAGCGGCTCTTGAGTTGGAATTACTAATGGGCAGGTTTAATACGAGCCCAGAACGAAGGTTTGACAGGGAATCACATGTGTTATATTGAAACACAACACAGGCTTAGATTGTTCATTTAAAAATCCACTTTTATCATAGTAGCCAGGTGGACTCGTGAATTATGCGGTTGATTGTATGATGAGCTGAAGAGGAATGAATCAAAACGGTAACAACAAAGGAAAGCAGGGCACTAACTGCAAAGGCGGAACTGACAGGAAAGCAGGAAAAACATCGGAGAACCAATAAAGTGGATAGAATGAGTCACGCAGTTTGAAGCACCAGAGCTTCAATAAAGACAACACAGAATGACCACCGAATATGTCACTCTGACCAAAGCAGTCGCCACAGAAAACACAAAGGAGCTTTGTCGGTGCGTTGAGTTTGCAGACCCAGTTACCAGCGTGAAGTGTTGACATTTTATTCTTTTTGGAAGCAGAAATACTTATCAAATGTTTCAATTTGTTTTAGATTTAGTGGCTTCTGCTCATTTTCCCATTCTTGGATTACCCAGATCCGAGCTGGCTCCTGCCAAAATGGGCTTGACCCTGAAGACTTCAAGCCAACTCTTTAGAAAACCTATGGGTGGCATCACAAGGAGTTTGCCCACTTCTGTTTTCCCAGTCTGTGCCTCGAACTGAGCTTCCAAAGATTTGCATTTATATGCAGTATTTATATGACACATCAGCATGCAACATGTAAACAAATAGTATTTTGTAAAATCAATCTCAGCACGTGTACCTTCTGTCTAACTCCACACCAGCAGCTACCAGCCCACCAAAAGTAACAGATTCATAAACCTGTGGTTTGTGTTAATCTTATTCAATGACTATCTTGCAGATACTGCAACGTTATTGATTAACCTCTTAAAGTTCGCCCAGATACTTCAACAAAAACTACTCTATATCTGTATCTGGAGGCAAACTCTTAAAAGGGAAGACTTGAAGAGTCAGCAGCATGATGCCATCTGTTTTACTGCAGGATCCAGGGACAAAGAATAATTAAAATAGACGGGAAAGTTATCATCCCTTTTTTTGTTCCCTTTCTTACGTCTCTACTTGTGGGGCATCAGCGAGAGCGAAATATTTAGTGCTGTTTTCTGACTGCCCCTAAAGGAAATTCAGAGAAAGAAAAAGTAAGGAGTAAAACAATGAAAAAAAAAATCACATGATCCAAGACGCTGTAAAATATTGTGAAAAAACAGTTTAATAAAGACAAGTGCTCGTTTCTGGATCAACTGACAGAAACTGTCCAGCAGAGGCTGTAATGATTGTGCAAACAGCTCCGGTTTTCCAAAGCTCTCCATCCCTTAAATTGATCAGCACAAACAGAGCAACTGAACAAGAGCAGAAAAGCTCAGTTTAATGGAAAATTATGCTTTTTTGTAAAATCTCAAAGGGTTCCTCGAGTAATATTGGTCATTTAACAACTAACAACGCTGGAGAAAGGAAAGAGAGTCCTTCAGGCAAATGACCTCTTTCATCCTGAAGACGTTTATGAAGCGTAGCTCTATGATGTCTCATTTCATTTTGGTTTTTTCGTAGAAGTGTCTAGTCTGTGGAAATGAAGCAGGAGATTACACACACTATCTTTCTCTGCCTTTTGTCATCATCTTTCCTGCAACTCACAGGAGGGGGCATCCAAATGGATGAAACTTTATTCTTTTTAATGATTTCTTTGAGGCCTTTAATGGCTCTTCTGAGAGAATCTACAGGAGCACTTATGTGGACTGACTGTGCAAGTGTTTAATAAACAACTTTCACATATGTTGTCCTCACTATGTCACTATGGCTGTAAGTAAACAAGCACTGACGTGAAAACTGACCTTCACGCGAGCATACAGTCAAGACAATCATGCTCTACTTTGCAATGCAAATATCAACATGCCACACTAAACTTGGCCCAAAAAGAGCTAGAATAGTCTCCAGCCGACCCCCGTGAATAGGAACAATCGCGTATAGATGATGAATGGATGGCTGTTAGCATGCTAGACTTTGTTAAAATTGCTGCATTGTTCGCCTTTTCAGTCATCTAATTATCTCCTAATGTCAAGTACCAGAGAATCGGCGAGTAACGGTCTTCACAAATACTCTTTACTAATGAACTGATAAAAGTTCCTTTATATAAAGATTTGAAATCCTTTTATTAGTAACCCCTCTTCACACATTTGTGCTGAAAGCGTCCTCAGGATCGCTCTCCGTTCACTTTGATTGGAATGACTTCAAGTGTTGCTGAAATGAGTCATTAGTTAGAAATATTACGCATCATTTCCATCAAACGTTTTTCACACTTTCAAACTGTGGCTCAAGTTGGTGCTAACCAGTAGAAACAAAAGGGGGAAGTTATTGATTAAACTGCTGTGTTTGAGTCCGGAGAATAAAAGCTCAGTTTTTGGATAAACAGTCCAAAACACAGCTATTTGGCACTTTTGTAAACTCTCCTTTCATCAAAGCTTTCCTGCAAACAGCTGCTGGTGTTTGTCTCTAAACAGCTGCCTGACAACCTTCTTTTTTTCTTCCTTAAAACAAAGTGAGGTGAGAGCTTCGAGCAGATTGTTCATTTCACCACCTTATTACCCCAAAACTTCTATTAGCCCTCTGGCGCCCTCCAAAACACTCAATTAGTGGGTCTGCATTGTCTCTCAGCAGCACCGCTGTGAGCCGTGAAGCTTCAGTGTAAAATGTTGGCCTTTTATTAGCGGCACTTCTGAGTAAAGTGGCTGTTTTTAAGAACAGATAACTTCAGTCTTTCTTACAGTCGCTGAAGTCCGAGGGCTGAGGCAGGCGGTGTTGAGTATTCTCCATCCTCTCGTGTCAGGCTGATGAGTAATAATTATTAATGAAGACTATCTACATCTGGGTTTGTGCCTCTCTGGCGAAGGTGTCACACACAGTATGACCTTTATTTAACCAGGACAGGACTCAATGAGATCAACGATCTCTTCATCCAAAGCATCCTGGTCCAAGACAGCAAGCAGCAAAACAGCTGCATCACAACCAAGTCTACGGATGTTTGAAATAAAAAAAGAAAATGATGGATGGCTGACAAAAACAAAAACAAAAAAAAATCAAGAATAGGTTGTATCATCATTATCAGTGGTCACAAAAATGTAAAAAGTCACAAAATGTTCAGTAAGTCACCTTAAACTGCTCTGAAACATTTCAGCAGTTTTTGGTTTAAGCTCTGGTAACAGATGGCAGGAATAAATCCTGAGCACAAAATGAAAACTCACAGATCCATGTCCTTCCACTTCTCTGGAAATGTAAAACATTTCATATACTTTAATTAGACTCCAACCCTTTAAACAGCGCGGCAGCGTCATGTAGAACGAGCGCATCAACTTGGGATTTAACTGTAGGCGGGCGACCTCAGACGCTGAGGAGGCGAAGTAGATGCAGCTTCACGTCAAGTGCATAAAAATCGATTGTCATTAAATTCAAGCGTCCTCAGTTGCTGTTTTTGTCCTTGTAAAGCAAAAGTCTCAAGACAAAACAAAAACAGCTTGAAAGAGAACTCATGTTTGATGTTATATTAACACTCCAGTCACATTCATGGCTTTCCTTCTTTGGAGACTGTAAATTAGTTTAATACCCAGCTGGTTAAGCGTGATGGTCCTTCATTTCCCCCCGAACACTCACTGCTGCCAAGTCGCCATGAGAACCCCTGACATTTGGCAGGTGAGCTCCTGAGATCCGCATCCATCCTCCATCCTAGATGTACATTTACACACTGGCGTGGAGGCCAACCTTGGATCAACCGTGTCTATAAATATTTTCAAACAGAGGCTCAGCCGGTACATGCATGTGCGCATATCCGTGCACAGGTCGACATCAGGAGACTGGAGGTGAAGTGGTGGAATAAGTCCAAGAGACTCGGTGGCATGAAACTGTGAAGATGAGACATAACTAGTTCACAGAAAAGAAAAACAAGGTTTTGTCCGTGTGACTGCACTGAAAATCCACAGCTGTCAATATCGGATCAAAAGAAACCAGATCCCAGCTGACGCTTATAAATAACATCACCACTAATGGACTGCAAAAATGTATCTATTTATTGGTTTATGTAGCAGGGACACTGGACATTAATGACATTTCTGTAACTGCACCAGTTAACCAAAAGGCTTTAAAAAACAGAAGAAGAAAAGCAAGATAAAATATCAAGTACCATACGTATGAACAATAAAAAGAGAAAAACAATTCAAAAGGAAAATTCTGTAAAAACTAAGAAAAGAGAATATCCTACAAACCAAACTGTTCTTTGATTAAAACAAGATTGGTTTTACTTGTTTTTGTTTTTTTTGTTTTTCTCCAAGAGGAGCACTAAATGGAAATTTTGAGAACCATTGATCTAAGTTTAAGGGGAAATATATTTAACATATTTAAGAACAACAAAAGTTGACCAAATTATTTTGCAATTAGATAAATTAAATAATTTTAATGATAAATCACACTGTGATGTGTATAATATTTACTGCTTTAGTCAAATGTAGGATTTTCCATTACAGTCGAAGTTAAATAAATATTTATTTTAATTCTTTTTACCTGTACCACTTTAATATTTGCTTTAAATGTAGTAAAAAAGAAATAAAACGCATAATAATGATAAGTTATTCACTTCACAATACTTAATTAGTCCCCGAAGGGAAATTAATTACATTGTGGGTAAACATTAGATTTATACAAGAATCACCTTTTTTTAATGAGCATAAACAGAGACATTGCCATGCATTTCTTTTTTCATCAATTAAACTTTAACAATTTAGAGGTTGTTTTTTTAACACTACAGAAAAAAAATGGTTTGTTAACCCTTTAAAGCCTGATATACCAAATATCACAAAAAAAATCAAAATTGTCTTTTTATGTGTTTATTATACATTGGAATCAAAAACAACTTTTGCATTAAAACAAGTAATTAATTTCCATATCAATATGAATATATTAGGCACATTTTTATACTTTTTTTGGTTCATATTAAACATTTTTTTCCTTTTTTTATTTAACGGGATGCCACAAAGGTCTACCAAAGGTGTACCAAATCTGAAACATATGGCATTTTAGGTTTCATGTGGTTAATGTTTCTGGTGATCAAGCCCAGAAAACATTTTTCTTCAAAAATACCGGGCTTGCTCCAGAAGCAGGATCCCGTGTTGGCTGTCGAGGAACAACGAAACATAACGCAATAATGAATCCAGCCTCACATAATCACTGCAGGATGCTGCAACGGCCTACAAGACCTGCCAGCACGTGTACTTCTCTGCAAGATGACGAAGTAGTGCATGCCAGAGGTGTTTTAGGAGGAACGTGTTGGGAGACAGAAAAAGGAAATAAGAGCAGCCTGCACCAGCGACAGAGTCTGCTTTAAAACCCAGTGAACATTTCTTTTAGAGAATGTTGAGTCTAAGACGGACAGACACGACGAGGTGAATGACTTTTCTTATGCAGACTTCTGAGAGGACAGAAGAGCCAGCAGAGATTGAAGTGAAATGACATGCGCTCCCATGTCCATTAGACGGACACGGAGAAGCTCATGTGGGCGACACTATCATCACTAGCAGAAGAGGTCCAACGGGTACATCGACTGTTTTGAACTTGAGAGCTTCAAAAACAGAGAGAACCTTATCTCACACCACTTTACGTTGTTTACAAACTGGATAGTACATTTTGTGTGTGTGTGTGTGTGTGTGTGTGTGTGTTTCTGCTTTCATCAACTGAGACATGAACTGAGTCATTTGTCTCCTTTTTTTCATTTTCCACATTTAGCTGTTCTGAGAAATGGGTCAGACTGAGAGATTAGGAATGACGATGCATGAAGAAGTGGTAAAAAAAAAAACTATTTTAACTCCAATATAATGAAAAATGAGACGAGCACGGATGGGATGGAGATGAAACGTAACACCTCCCCGTGTGTGAAGCTATCACATCATCCCATATTCACAGACAGAGAGAGACCGGGATAATGAAGAAAAGAGGATGAGAAGATGTCAGGTCACAGCTCCGAAAAGCAGAAATGTTTGGGATATTTAGCTAAACTGCAGTGAAAGTGAATATATTTTCTTCAGACTCATTCTTGGGTATATGTGAATATTTGCATATCATCACTAAAAATGCAAATGAGCGTGTGCATCTGGAATGATCGCGAGTGCACTCTGGATTCGAAAGGACAAACAACATCCCATTTCTGTGCATTTTGCTGTGCCCTCACGTCCCGGCGCATGACTGCTGCCGCTTTGCAGAGGGGAGAGGGATTCCTCGATTTGTGAAAGCCACTCAGCCATGAAGAATAAGCACTTTTCCTCTCAGCCTATGCGCAGCAGACTACGCCATGACTCATTTTTCAAGCTGCGTATTGTCAGGATTATCCAACACTGCTCCCTAAAAGGTTGAGATGCTGTGGAATACGTCAAAACGAAAAGACTTGCAAATCATTTAAGCACAGAATTCGGCGCATAAAGATGACACATCGAACACTGCAGCTGAGAAGTTGTTTGGTCCTGTGATGGACGGGTGGTTTAGACTCCAGCAGACCCGCTGAATCATTAAAAGCAGGTATAGGTAATTGATAGATGGATGGGAGTTAACTGCTTTTGAAAAAAAAAGATCTACTGATTTGTGCACATGACCCAGCTGTGGGACACGTGCATGTTTGGAGCTGTGCTGTCTCAGTTTTAGATTTCAGCTGCAAACAGACGGTCTGCTGGAACCAGTGTGTGCTGTTCAGCATTCATGGTGACCTCAAAGATTTGCTGGTGCCATGTGCACTACGAGCGCACCATCATAACAGATACTGGCTTTTTGACAGCGGGTTGATTACAAAGCCAGCTGGTTTCTCTGCTCTCCAGCCTGGAGGAACCAGCTTCCACGGTTTCCAAAAAACAGAGATGGTGTGTGTTGAACTTGCTCATTTACCTTTTTTTTTTTTTTTTTTTTTTTTTTGCTGGCAGAGTTTTAACTTGAATTTTTAGAACTGTTTTTTATTCTGTGCAGAATGTCACTTGTTTTTAATGCAGCGCTGAGCATCGCGACGGTTCAGGGTTGGTTTTCAGCCTCGTTGAGTGCAGACATTTCTCTGAATCTTCTAAAGCAGCACAGAGGAGTTGTTCACATTTAAAACCTTAGTTTCATTACTATTAGGAGTTGTTGTCTACCCCAGAGTATCTTCGGTCCCCAGTGCCGGTCGTCTTTTGCAAGAACCGGCTTTACACATGTATAACAGACATCGACGATAGGAAAATGACTCACAGAGCTGCAGTGGACACAAAGGCAGAGGCTGAAGATAGTGATAACGGAAGAGAAAACATGAGTGTGACCAAGCAAGGAACTTGTGGGTTTGAACATGTGGGTTTTTTTCTTTCTTTTCTTATGCAAGATATGAATGTATAAAGCGTAGTTTCACGTAGTTTGACTTGAGCCACGTGGCACACTCATAAGTGGGCCTACAGTTTCCTTCCAGCGTCTTACATCTCAGGACGACTCAGTATTCAAGTTCACAACAGCAGTTCATTTTACTTTAACTGTCAGATGTTCAACGCACATTCGGAAGACAGTATTTTTTTTTTGTTTTGTTTTTTAGATGACTCTTGCGTTTCCAAGAACGATAACCAGACATTTTTCTGAAAGAACATACTTCAACAAACCTTGTTGAAGTATGCCTTTTGCTTTTTCCAACTTGTCTTAATGTATAACTATATATGTTAGTTACTGACTACATCCTCCATCATCGTTGACGTAGCCGCCAGGAATGACGTTTCTAACCACAGGTCCAGGCCTGCCCATGCATCGCTCCTGTGTGGCTCCAAAGCTGAAGTAGTTACCAACGATGGTTTCGGGAAACACATCGCTGCTGTTTATTGTGTGATGTGATTTTCTTTTCACTAAATGGTGCTCTCTCACCCACAGCAGAGACAGATGTACAGCCTCTCTCTCACTCCTGCTCACAATATGTCAGTTTAGCACCGATGGATGCCATATGTCACACGAAACCCGGAACAAGGGAGGAAACAGAAAGTTCTTTGGTGGTGGAGCCCAAAACCCGCCATTGACAATTTGCTCCCCTCGCTTGCACAAAGACGTGAAATATAACCATATAAGATGAGCAGAGTATAAATAATAGTGAATTCAGAAATAAAAGACTTATTTTTCCTCCTTGAGGGAATTAAATTATGGACAAAGTGATGAATGTTCCTCTTCAACAGCCTCTTCTATTATCCGTTAATTACCAAGCAAGTCGTGTGTGAAATTGGTCTGACAATCGGCTCTGTACGGCCGCTTACTTTCACGGGAGCTAGTTTACAGTTCAGATATTACGCTAATGGGTTAAAAATGATTTTTGGTAGAAACATTTCAGACGTGTTGATGCTGAGGAGATTTTAAATGCTTTAAATGAGGAGGCAGTCTGACCGTGAAGCACCTGCTTCCGCCCGTCGCTGGGCTCCAGGCCTCGGCTGCGGTACTCATGGTGGTGTGGAGCATTTTCACATCTTTAGCAGTCACTTTCCTGTTATTAATATTGTAAACCAAGCAGGCCCCAACTGAGATGACCTGTAACCTTGATCAGACTCCACACTGTTTTATACATCAAGTGTGACAGATGCTCTGACTATAGAAGCTGTCTCACACATGAACTTTGGCTGTTTTCTGAAAAATCAGGGCCAGATCTTCTCTAAAGCAGGGATTCTCGGCAGGTGGGTCGCGGACCTTTGTCTCAGGTAAAGATACATGTTTTTGAGTTTTTATTTCGCATTTGTGCATTACAGCAATGTTAATTCTCAACAATCAGAGCTTCAAATTGCACCATCTTTTAATTAAATTAAGGAAAGTTAGTTGAAAATTTTCCTCAGTTGGGGTTGCAGCTTGTCATTAAGAGGCAATGAGGGTCCTGAAGCCAGACCAACTGAGAACCACTGCTTATTCAAAGAAATACATTCCCTGTTTCAAACGTCTTCATCAAACTGAAAATGCTAAAACATACAGTAACAGGACATGATGAACCCAGGAGATCCAAGAAAAAAGGACACCTTCAAAAAAATGGTCTCCACCACAGAAAACACGGGGGTCGGGGTAGCGAGTCGGGGCTGCAGCACTGGTCACGTACCAGCAGGAAGTATGCCTCAGTTGTACTAATGAAAAAGGTTTTTATGTTAAACAAATCTTGGGCATTTTCGTTTTTGCTTAAATGCAGTGAAACAATCAAATTAACAGATTTCACTCCCGTCATGTCACGATCCCACAACTGAGTGAATAAACATCCATAGCTCCTAAACGTCATCAGGGTCTCGTCAGTTAGTTACTCCCTCTAAACAATCAGCTTTTAAGCAAATTTAAAATGTACAGATATGAAACTGTCTTCTGCACTTTCAAAATCTACGTGGCAACGGCCAAATGCTGAAGTCAGTGGTCACAACGGTTCTGTCTGTGGTTTCACACACAGCCCGTGGTCACTATCGTGGCAAACGTTTCCATTCAAAATTTTACTGACCTACGAACGGTAAAGACTTAACTTCTGAATACACAGAAGAAGAATAAAAAAAAGGTCTTGGAGGACTGGAGACAAATGGTGCATGTCGCTCACATTACTGGGGTAAAATCCCACGGTGGCTGAAGCCTAATGGTGCACATTTACAGAGCAGCTTTGTCACAACGAATGTTCATCCTGGTGAACGTTCTCGTATCGGCTTTCGTGGCTTAGATTATTTGTTTCCATCAAACTGAAGAGAGGATTCAATGCAGTTGGTGTGCAAGTGTTGGGTTCTTCAAGCTTGACTGATTCTTGTTAAAAAAAACCCAACATATTTGTTATTTTTCAGTCATGTAATACCTTATTGTTTTTTTTTTTCCTCGTTTATGCACAGGCAGGGACACTTTTCCACAACAAAACGGGCAACACTCTACTTTGCATCCGTCTGACAGATGGAATAAACATACATATTTATTTGTGCTCTGGGTGGAAAATTGCCACCTTATGTCTCATCTTTGCTTCTGTCAGGCTCATATTTCATCCACTGTGGTGGCAGATCCATGGTTTAAGAACCTCAAGCCAGAAGTGAATAGTGCAGATGTGTATCGCAGCGGTCCCAGGTATGCACCGTGACATCGACTGATAATAAAACCTTCCCCTTTTTGTCTGTGGCTTGGAAGTTCTTGGTTTCTCTGTTATGTTAACGACCTCAAACAGTAACCCCACGCTCACACACGTGTTGGAGGTGTCCATTATAAGCGTATTTTGTAGACCACCAATTAAGTAATAGTACTTGGATATCACTGTTAGGTTTTGCTGTAATTTTCCTGCACACTTTTTTTGCACAACCACCACAAAACACACAGGCAGACGAGCAAATGTCTCTTGCAGGCTGGTGCACATGCTTCGACAGATAAACTTCAGCATGTGCACAAACGTGTCTGCAATGAGATGGAAAAGCTCTGGCAAATCGGCCCCCTTCGATGCAAAGGCAGATGGGACAGCGTGTTTGAAGCAGCACTCTTTAATGTAATCATCATACACTTGGTAAATAGATTCACACTCATGTTATTCAGTGATTCGTGAGCTGAAGATCAATCTGTTCACATAACGCCACATGGAGGAAATCATGTCCCAGAATCAACTCAAATCCAGTAATGACTGCTTCACGAGGCACATGTCAACCTCTGGCAGAGTCCCACTGTCCATGGCGTCCAAGCAAACGGCGTTTGTTTTATGTTTGGGATGGATATGTTCCGGTTAAAGAGTGTTCGTAACACATGTTTGCATATCCAAGAGTAATCAATTCCATGCTTTTCCTACAAGCAGTAATTGATTTAACACAAAATAAAGCTCCTAAATACTACATTCCTCTTCTTTTTCTTAAATATTAATGTTATGGAGCAACAAGAATACATGCAACACTCTCTCTAAATCATATCAAAGAGCCCCCGTGATTATGTTTGATTATATTTGAAAACGTTACTGCTGGAGCTCCGACCAAGAATCACCGAGACCCTCAGCGAGGGGCCAGGTCCTTGCAGAGGTCTGGGCAGTTAGTGTGAAACGCTGCAGGACAACCTGGAGGACGGTTCAACTGATGGAGCCAGCTGTTCAGGTCACGTGACCAACCTGCTGGAGGCCGTTTACTGGCAGCAGCCTGCTGGTGAGCCAACCTTCGCTCTCGGACCCTTTCACATGAACTTCCAACCGATCACCGCTGTCTTTTATTACAATAAACAGCACAATGACAACAAAAAAAAAGAAATAAGAATGAGCATGCACAGGTTTTTATTCATGATTCAGAAGCCAAGACAGTGCTAATCGCAAAATAGTTAAAATGATAACAGCCATCCATTAACCGTAGCCAGCCATCAATCAAAAGATCACACCCCTAATTATGCATACATTCGTTTTTGTTATCTTTTTTATATATATGTTTTTACAGTATGAGAATTAAGCTGTGGAGACAAAAAACGTTTTATTTTTAAAGAGATTTCAAGTGTGTTCATTTATGATTGAAATGACATTTTAACAAGAGGGTTGATGGAGATTCATCATTCACTTTAAGGGTCAGCCCCCAGTGGTCGGATGAAGAACTGCAATTTATTTAATTTCCAGGTTTTATTCAATTTCACACCAAAGCCAGGTGTTTTACGGAGGTTTACGTTTTATTAAAAAGTTAAAACTTTTTTCAATTTTAATCTCTTTTACAACAGAATCTCTATCTTTGCCCTTAATGGGATCTTTGTCTGATATGCAGCACTTTCAAGAACATAGACATAAATGTATTAATCCAAAGTGGATGGTTGCTGGTTCAACCCCCGGCTTCCCCAGTCACGGGCAGATTCTGAACCCCACAGTTCCTCTTGTGTTCCTCACCTGTAAGCTTCTTTGGATGAAGGCATCTATCAAATCTAATTTATTACTCATTGAAAGGGTTTAGTTTGTGCATGTTAATGCTTACTGTTGCCCAGCAACGGCCGAGGCCAGATCAGAAACATCCTGATAAACTAATAAATATAAGGAGAGTAGACAGAAACAGTGGTGGTTTTCTGTGTAATATGACTCTCTAGAATTATCTCAGGAAAGTATAATCTTCATTTAAACTTGACTTGACTTGGTAGCAGTGACAGATTGCTTTTGTATTTTAATAAAACGTTATTCTGATGTAAAAGCATTTTCTCCTTCTAAGTAGATTTTATTTCAGTACGGACGTGGATACATTTCCCAAACCGCCTTCAGGTAGAAGAGGTGACTTCAGTCCATGACACGCATGGATTTACTGGTGCTTTGAGAGCTGGAGCACAAATCTGCAGACAAATGTACCTGGGCACAAACACACGGCCACACACCGAGTTAATGTCTGCAGGGACACGTGATCCAGACCATGGAAAGGCCGAGGGATAGGTGGCATGAGTTCAAGGTGAAGCTCTCCCTTTCAAGTTTGGGTTAAAAGCCTCTGAGGACTTTGGCCTCCTCGCTGGGAATCATAAACAGATGCTAGAACAGCTGTAACAGAACGGTAGCTGGCTGCAGAGTGTCGGAGGGAGTCGGAGAAGGAGAGGAGGGGGTGGATGAGCAGCGATGGGAGGCTGGAATAAACGCTGGACCGGCCTCAGACCACCGCCACAGCCCGGTGCCTGGGATTTTTAATTCTTTTACACTAATGGAGCTATTTGGGAAACAGATGCAAAAATAAGACTGTGGAGCTATCAGTTGAATGCGTGTAACGATTACTGCTGCGCTTATAGAGTGTTACATGCTGAATTAAAGGTTTTACAATTAATTCCTCTCAACAAATATTGACTTAGGACCAAAGCTGCTAATAATCAGGCATAAATCTTAAAGAATTACTAAAGAAACAGCCAAAAAGAAATAACTGGTAAGAAAGCACCCTCTGCATACTTGGTTTGTTTTTTTTAACACATAGGAATTTGTGTATTTTAAATGTTTATTTAAATCCAGGAGAGCACTGAGTACCACAGCTCCATAAAACAAGGTCAATTAAGTATGGCCAGGTTATTCATAGTACAGAAAACAGAGAGGAGACTGGTGAACAGAGTAAAATAAAAAAATAAAGGTTCTGAGTGGGGAAATGGACATGAACTCAACCTCAGGTCCTACTCTGAGATGTTTCAGAAGACAAGCACATAAGAGCACTGAAATTACAGGTTTTGGGGTCACACAAAAATCCTGATTTGATCTAGTGGTTTAATAGACGTGTTTCTTGCCACATCCTGCCAGTTCTGATACTATACAGGTAAAAAGGATGGATGGTGTCTAATAAAATCAGCGTCTAAAATGAACCTCTCATTGTAAAAGTATGTACAAGGTGGAGCCTGCTTGAGGTGTTTTTGGGAATTACACCACTTTCTCTACGTCTTTCCTGACTGTGATGTGACCAACGTTTCATGCTCGGGTTACCTAAGGACACCTGACCAAAGTCTAGGAGCCAACAAAGATGGAAAAAAGCTGTGGAAGTGCTTGCATGAAATAATGAAACGCCACAGTGTGAGAAGTGACACTCACTCAGCTCTGCGATGCTGCCCACCCGGGTGGCGAGCAGCGACTGTTCCAGCGTGCGGAGCTCTGCTTGGGTGTACCCGTGACCTTCGCTGCCCCTCCCTGAGCGCTGCTGGTCCCGGTGCAGGTTCAAGCTCTCCGGCAGGCTCAGCACACCTGGAAGCAGCACAGCAAACAAAAACTTCAACATCTGAACAGCTGAAGTGCATTTCAGCTTCCTCTCACTCTTTCACATTTTTTTCCTTGAGCTTGTAGACAGAGCTGGTGAACGAAACGGTAAAAGCAAACATATGTCATATAGTATTCATTTGACATGAAGTCACAGGTTGAAATCATACAGTAAATCGCCGTCACTGACAACATATATTCTCCGTTTAACACTGAGACTTATATCATGACTCCGTGTGCGTCACTTTTGCAGAGCGACTTTTCTTTGAAACAAATTGCCTCTGTTGTGCCGTGAATCATTTATTTCTCACTCCTGCCTCTGCTTTTTACCTCGTAGCTCGAACTCTAACTGAGCAAATTAGATTGTGAGCTGCATTTGGCTCTTTAAAATGATACGAGTCCAAATTGTGACCATATGTATTTTCCATTTATATCAGTTCTTCTGGGATCTCAGGTGTTTTATGGTTTGATTTATTTGTTTCCTTGCAGCGAGGTTATTTTGGAGGACAAGAATTAAATCATTTAGGTTCTGTTATTGCAGCCAGGCTTTGTTTAGCTGCGTAGAATTGCTTGTGACAGATTGGATATTAAGTTGGAGGTTCTTTTTTTTTTTTGTGCTACAGGAGAGTGGAAAGCAACAACACATACAGAGGTAATCCTAATGACACGGCGCAATGGGACACAGTGTTTCTCAACAAACAGTAATTACAACATGGGGGAATTTAATCAATTTTTTTCTGTTTGATGCCAGCACAGAAGACAAAAGACCCACGCAGCGGACACAGTGCAGCAGGCTCGTGAGTCTTATTTTGTAGGAGTTTTTCCTGCAGAGAAAGAAGGGCTGGGATCCAGCCTCAGAGTCCTCCCACAGTTCTCCTCCTACTGTGTCCAGCCCAAGAATTCCAGTATTCCCCAGTCAGAGTCCTGCTCCCTCTTCTTCCCACAGCCTTTCCAGGGAGGTTGCATTTGCTTCCTCTCTCTTTTTTTTCTTGAAGAATAATTCCTTCAAATAATTCCTTTAACAGCTTTTTCCACTGCTGTTTGACTGCTGAGCAGTATTCACAGAGCAGCGCTTGTCTGAGAGGGTGTGTCCTCAGCTGAAATATGTGACGGTTAAACCAAAATCTGGAAGCTTTCTGTCAGCAGCTCAGCAGCATTTCCAAAGAGTAGAAATATTCCTCAGGAAAAACAGCAATGATTTGTCAAGATGTGAAATAAACCAGTGAAATTTCAGTTTTTCATGGATGCAAATGTCTTGTGATTTTAGAGACCAGAAGAAAAAAGTAATGATACAGAAATTCCAATTAGATTGATAAATAAAAACAATCCCCGCTGTCCCACCAAAAATTCCAGCAATTCTTAAACTTATGTGGGGTTTCAGTCCTCAGCAAACAATGTGAGGCCAAAACGTTTTTTTTTTCTTGTCAATATTTGTCAATATCCATCCATCCATTAACCTCCACTCATCCATTAACCTCCACTCATCCATTTGCATTGCAGGGGCAGCAGCTGAAGCAGAGACACCCGGAGCTCCTAACATATCCTGAGGCGTTCCCAGGCCAGCTGGGAGGCATAATCTTACCAGCGTATCCCAAGTCTGCTCTCATGGCCTCTTCCTGATTTGACATGCCAGAAACGTCTAATCCCGACCAGAGGCTTGAACCACTTCAACTAAACCCTCCCGTCGTGGAGGGTTTAGTCTCTACTCTGAGTCTGACAGAGCCAGTCGGTCCAAGAGTCAGTTTTGGAAGCAGTTGGCCATCACACTAAGACTGCTTCCCATAGCCCATAACACCCAGTCCAAACGCCCCTTTCTGGAACTGGTGAGCTCACAGCCTGGTGAACCCACATTACTCTACCGGGCTGAATTATGTGCTGACTATGCTGCACGGGTAAGGGCCCAGTCACCAGGCCCTTACTGACGAGCCTCTGGCTCCAAATCCAGGCGAGGAACATGAGGTTCCTTGATTTTTTTATGTCCATGACCATTCCCAAGACCATTCCCCTTCCTATGGCTTCAGTCAGGACAACAGTAACGCTTTATATGCCATTCGTGAAAGTATCTCCAAGATAACCCCTCGTGAATGTGGTTAATTAGTTATCGATGATTCACGGCTCTTGTGTCAGCGCTATCTGGGGGATCGGAGATCGCTGGTGCTCAGCTTTGGCTTACAGCCTGTCTTTGTCATACTAAATTCCCTCCTGTGTATTGTTTCCTGATATCATGCCATTTAGAAGAAGAAATATGCAACTCTTTTCCATACTTTCTTTGAAAAGAATTCAATGGTTTTCTAATGGATGTGCTGACAGTGAAGATTTGTTTAACATCTCTGCTCCTCAAAGACTCAGCACTTGATATCATCCAAATTCTTCTGACCTGGTCCTTGTTATCCTCTCGAACTGTTTTACGCAACCAAGACATCTGAAAAACTACTCAGCTAAACAAATCCAGGCTGCTTTAACAGATCAGGGATTCATTCTTGTCTGCCCTGAAGATCTGCTGCACCTCATTTAGAAGGAAAAAACACACCACACCTAAGAACACAACAATATGTTATGTAATAGGGAAAAACAAAAGGGAAATCACATCTTTGAGGAAGCAAACGTGGCCCACACACATCCGTCTGCTCCATAAAACCGTGAATGCTTGACTTTCCATAGCTAAACATGGACTGTTTTTCCGTGCGTGTGAAAGCGTCGCCGAGGCTTCCTCTGCGTTGCAAACCTCGAGGGAAAGCGACAAAGTTAAAGTTCTAAATGGAAAATCAAGGATCAATCGTGTCTTAGAAAAAAGGAAGGTCTAAGGTCCCTTTAACTGTTGTCCCACAGTGAAGCAAACAAAACAAAACCTGGAATCTTCTGATCAAAACCTTACTGGTATTTGTGGTTTCCTCTGCTGGTGAATTGACACTTTTATGTTTTTTGGGGCGAAAGAGGTTTGAATAATTCACAGAACGTTCCTTATTCAGGGTTTTCACCCAAATTTCATGTCCTCCTCCTTTTTTCCCTCTCGCACTGCCCAAATGTTTCTTTTCAAATGATCCCGGGGTGCCAGGGAGTCCTTTGCTGAATTATTCATCAAGTCAGATCAAGACATATAAACAAGTCTGCAGCTCTCGCTTTCCCCACCTCCCACTCCCGCTACGTGTTATCTCTCACTAACATTTGGCTTTTCAGGATAGAAAAAAAAAGAAGAAATATTTGATCCTAGGTGATGTTTGTGGAATAAACATCAGAGGTGAGAAAGGAGCCAGCTTTGCTTCTTGGAGACGGGGGAAAGGGAAAAGGGGATGCTGACAAAAACATCTGATTAGAGGAAGAAAAAAGTGACAAGCGACATGACACTTGGGAGACTGCAGAGTTTTATAACCTCAAATTTCGATGTTGCATTTTTCCGTGACCTCCGAGGCAACTGGAGGAGCTCGGCAGCATATTTACGTATACAGTGTACATGAGGAAACAATCTAATGCTGCATAAACTCATATGACCTGCATTTCCTACTCTGGGGCTCCCTTCATCTCAGCTGCAGTGAGACAAATGTAGACAGAGACTGGGTCACGCTGACTGAAATCCCCTGGGTGATTTCCTCAGGAATACTCCTGCTTATGCAAGAGGTCGTAAATAAAGCAGAAAATACTGAGCTGCACGAGTACGAAACACACGCCCCACTCCTCTAAACATCATTTTAAAAGAAGCAACTTCATCCAGATTTTCGAAGTTAACACACACCCACACACACACACAACTAAAAATACTCTGAACATGAAACGACCCATATTTCACTTGTTCTGACTACGTGACTCCCAGCGGATTTGCATTAAAAAGATGTGTACAAGACAGCGATGTCAGCAGTCTTAACGGCGATCTGATTTGGTTGAAAAGTGAAAGGTGAATAGCCGCTGTTTTTGACTCGTTAGATGGACTAAACAGACCCATTTTAAACTTATTTCTTCAGGCTAAATCTGGACCACCTCAGACGGGCTGAAAAAAAAAAAAGGCAAACATTCAGCATCTAAATAAGGGCTCAACCCTTTTAGCCCCCAAAAAAGATGTTAATGGACATCCTGTGTTTGCTGGGTTCACTTCAGAAATATTTGTTCAACTTCCTTTTAGCTTTCCATCAGTCAAAAGAGGGAAAACCTTTAACCCCATCAGTTACAGGGCTAATCAACTTTCCCAGTTGTTCCGAAACAAATAAAATAAAAATAAAGTTTTAAGATAAGCTCATTTTCATGGTTTAAGGGGTTATTGTTAGGGTTGTGATTTCTCCGTCACGACTTGGGGAGGTGGGACCCAGACGCAGCAGACAGAGGCGGCAGGAGTTCCAAACAAATGTGATTTCTTCAACAAAAACGCCGCTGAGCAGGATTAAGCAAAAACACAAAGCCAAACTAGACAGAACCAGGACAGAGTACATGAACAAAACAGAGGCCGTGACCACAAACAGTTAGGACAAAGCAGGTAGCAAATGAAAGACAAGACAAGACAAGACGTCCCTCGTTCGCCTGATTGTTCACCTGATTGTTTGCACCTTAGTCTCGTCAGGTCTGTCCATATATTGTCTTGCTTCTGTTCCTCCCCACTGGTCTGTTTGTCTGGCTGTGGTTTTTCCCGGCTCCCTGGTTTTCCGTATTTTGATTTTATTTGTGTTTTTGTTGGATACCTTTAGGACTACCTATCTGTCCTGGGCTTTAAGTTAAAGGACTTGTTTGTCACCCTGCTGCCTCAGTCTTCTGTATTTGGCTTCTATAACTTATCATCTCTGTCTCTCTATCTACACACATTAATTTATTATTTTTTTATAAAAGATGTAAGCTAATGGTGACTTGACTTTCTGGATTACATTTTGTGAGCAGCAAAGTAAGCATTTCTTTTCTTACAACAAACCAGGAAATACAGAAGGTCCAACAGTCAGAGGATCTATGAGCTGAGAGGTTGTTGCATACTCCACAAGTATGTTCTTGTTCTAGAGGATACAAGTTCGAAATGTCTTCTTTTTTTTTTCTTCTCTATCTTACCGCCCTGGTTCGGACGTTCTTAGGGCAGAACTTGTTTTTGTTGTGTGGGAGAGTCGTTGTGATTGGTCAGAAATGTAAAGTGGGTGTTGTTGGTGCAGAGACATCATCCCCACATTTCTGGTGGTGCATCAACCCGATGTGACCCAAGTTGGAAATATAACCAGACCTGACAGTTCAAGAGGCATTTAAATCTTACACACGATACTGTATGGGGCAGTAGTGTTTGCTCTGAGTTACTAATATGTGCTGGCGAGACATTACACTCGATTACTCCTGCCAGCCCCTCCCTGATCTGTTGCCCTGACGCATCTTGACTCTTGCGTCGTTTGAAACTCCACTGACCTATGCTCTTTTCATGATATACAACTATATGATTTCCCTATACTCATTTTTCACAATTCATACGACTGTTGCTCATTTTTCTGGTCTGCCAGCCGTGTACGTGAGCTGCACGTAGGTGCTGCAGTGGGAGGGGCCTGCGAGGTCTTCCAGTTTCTCATCAAGAATGAAAAGTCCTGGCCAAACCTTGTTGTTTTTTCTTGCTACCTCAAGCGTATTTCTCTGTTCTTGTGGCATATGTAACAACCTTAAGACTGAAAACTGTCAAATAAATCACTACAATGTGCTTACTGAACCTTCCTTGAGCCAAATGTTTACAGGGTTGTGAGATTTGTCTTTTCTATAAATTATACAAGCTGAAAAACTGTTTTTAGAAGAATCAATCTTCAAGGAACACAAAGACAAAAAAAAAAGAAAAAAAAAACCCCAAGTTTACACATAATTCAGAGGGTTTTGAAAAAAGATTTAATCCAACAGAAATATATGTGAGGCTTCAGCTGAAAGAGAGAAATGACAGTCCTACATGTGTGGGTTCGTGAGCATGTCGTCACAGAGGTACGTGCGCAGCCAGGGAGCAGAAAGCAGCGTCTATTATTTGTTTGCCTGGCAGAGCCAAGCTATTAAATAGAGATGACAAGGCAGTCGACTTTAGCAAACACCAAAAAAAGATATTCTCAAGGGATAATTTCCCTTCGCCAGTACTGCAAGAAGATATGTGAATCTGAATCGAGGCCAGTAAAACCGGGGTCCTGCAAGTCCCAGAGGCAGTGAAGTCTCTGATCCTGGGTCATGAGAATTTATCTCTCGTCACTACACGGAGAACATGATTATTTTCATCCAAGGATTTTTATTCCAAAAACACCGGGCTCCTAAATGACAGATACATGCCCAAATCAAATGTGAACTGAAAAATCAGCTGAAATTTCTAGAAAAACTTATGGGTGACATCCGTCGGGGTTGTGCACTTTTTCTTACTCAGTCTACATCTGTCATTCCCAGTATTACTGCGGTGAGACACATGGGGCATGAAAGAAACAGCCAATAGCAGAATAATCTTTAGTTGTAGCCGTACCTAACGATAAAACTGAGATGATTCATTATCCAGTCAACAAAAGGTTCTAAATTACGACAGGAGCCGGTGTTTTGGGGTCCACGGATCCACCTGATCCATGCAGGAAACAACCAGAAGTCCTAAGAGGAACTGTTCCCGACTATCACAGGTGAAGTTAAATTGTTTTCCCACAGAGCTTAGAGATGAACCCTTGTTCCCTGAAACATCTGGGTGTCCTTCAAAACAATCTCATCGCCCTTGTTTTCCTACTGAGACAGAGGCGATGCATCTGTGCTCCCCGCACCGCTGTTGTTTTATGCAAATTCTAAAACATTTACTTCTGTTTCCCACAAGAATATTCAGTCGTCGGATGTACTGCAGCTATGACTGTTGTTGTTTTTTTTACCCAGTCTTAATCGGTCCCTCTTGTTTTTTCTTCAACATTGCCCATCAACAGAGATACGGAACAAACGTTCAGGCTCTTTAAGCCCATCAGAATTCCTTATTTGTCTGATGAAAGATGAACTTTTACAGTCAAATCTGAGAAAAGAAGAAAAAAAATGTATATAAAAGATGAGGGGAAGTTAAAATCTGGAATTCTTAATTCAAAAAACATGTAACCGATTTATAATCTGTCAATAAACCGTTAACTAAACGAGAGTATGGGGTTCGTAAGAATGTACGTGCCTCAGTGTGACATTAATGTCTTGGTTCTTGCATGAGAAAAGCAGCATCTAAAAGTCTTCTCAGATCGACTGGACTGTTTGAGATCAAGCCCAGCACATAATGGGATTCATGATCAATGTCATCCCTTTATATGCCAATCCCATCTGGTTGACTTCACCACTAAAGAGCAGAGGAGGCTCAGACTCTTCTAAGGTCACCCTCTGAACAGCCTCCTCTGGAGGAAGAAAAGCTACTTTGACAAAAACTGATTGCCCAATAACCACCAAAGCTCATAAGCCATTTTGATCTGCAATAAGCCACGTGTACGGAGCGTCCATTACTCTTAATTAAAGGTCAAAGTCAAGTCACTGGGGTCAGTTTGCAGCTATAAACAGATGTGCAGGTATTGCAGCTCTGCTCAGTTTCATATTTTCCGCAGCAATGTCCAATTGATTTCCTGTAGCGAGGGAACGGCGCTCTCCTCTTGTCAGTGAGAAAACTCTGCTGGAATCTTAACAGGTAGTTGCCATGGCAATAGGAGACTACTGCCTAACAGCGCAGCGATTGGCTGGGCTGGAAAACGCATCTTGAATGTCTTTCTTTTCTCTTTTACAGTAAGGAAAACATTTGCACAAGAAAACAGTCATTTTTCAGCCGCGGAGCGGCGGGCACATGACCGAGCAGATGAAACGTGTAACAAAAAGGCATGTCATCGGGGGGGAGGGGGAGGATTCAAAGTTGTGATTGCTGCGTTTACTGTACCACAGGGACACCTACTCTCTTATCTACAGTGAATGAAAGCAGTGGGGACTCAAAACAGTGAAACTGTCATGATGATGGTTGACCGAAGTGCCTGGGTGCAAACTGATCTATGAACCAGTTGATGGTAGAAAACCACAGCAGGGAGGGAAAGAGGCCATAGCCTCGGCATCGGCCATGACTGCGCCGTTACTCACATCTCATGAGCCCCCACGCAGCCTGCGTGACAGCTCATGATTACGCAAAAATGTGCCTAATAGGTCAATAAATTATACAAAACAGCTACGGAATAGGCAGCGCTGCATCATAGGTTGTGGACTTGGAGGAGTCGCAGCACTCTCACAGCAGTCAAACTTCAAAGCTGCCACGTTTGGCAGCTTTACGAGAAGCATCACAATCCCAATTGTGCTTCTGGGAAGACAAAAAAAAATGTCTGTAGGTATAAAGTATTATTTATCTATCCATCATCTATACCTCCTTATTCCTATTCAGGGTCACAGGGATCTGCTGGAGATTATCCCAGCTCTCCTCAGGGGAAAGCAGAGCTACACCCTGGACAGATCACCAGTCCATCACACACACACACACACACACACACACACACACACACACACACACACACACACACACACACACACACACACACACACACAAGCACAGGAGGCGCGTGCAAACTCCACACAGGAAGGGTTGGGGGTTTTGAACCAGCAACCTTCTTGCTGTATGCCAACAGTGTTATTAGGACTAACTTCTGTAAAACCTTAACTATTTTGCTACAGACTGTGATCATATAAAAGTATACATCAAAACACCCTACATTTCTACATATTTTCCTTTTTAACAAGTTAGTAAGCTTCTCAAGCTCCTATATGTAAGAATTACACTTACATAAATTTAAATTACAATAACAAAATGAAAGTAGGTATATAAAAAAATAATCATGCTAAGTGATTTTCATGCCCATCACATTAAAAGTACCATGTGGATAAGAAAGACCGTGTTCCAGGACGCTTCCAGGTTGTATGTTTGAGCCAAACCTTTCTAGCCAGTATGGCATCAACTCAAAACTAAACGTATTGTTGATAAAAACTCTGTAACTGAGACTGTAATCGTCTTTCTGGATTATACCTGTCTTTTCTCTCCATTTGTAAAACCATCTCTCTTATCAGCCTCAAATCGGCACCGCATCAGTCTAAAGCCGGAAGGCGGGACATAGCCGGGGTCTAGTAGCTCATGGGCTCATGAATGAGTGCCTAACCTCATCGGAGGTAAGTTTTATCATATATGATAAAGTAGGGACAGACTTTAACATTAACAGCTGCAACTGAGAAAAACAGTTTGAAATTGGTGATGGTTTCAGAACTGACAGACTGAAAAGAAATGTTTAACCCAGAAAGATGATTGCACCCTTGGTTAAGGATTTTGATTTTTTTTTGTTTGTTTTTTTTATTCTGTGTTTTTGTTTTTTTGATTCCTAGCGGTCAGTCAGTGAACTGCAACCTTTCTTACTTCTGCAGTGGATTTAACCTGAAATCAGGGACTCACATGTGCCCCTTCTTATGAAATACTGCCTCTGGAAGGGTATTCTTATAAAGTTTACATTTCAAACTAATCTTGAAAGTGGTTTTTAAGCCTGAACTGTGTTTTTTTCATTTGTCTTTCTTCTTGCCTGGTATGTGTTAATTTAGAAAAGACCGCAAGACTCAAAGTCACTGCGACTGTGACGTCAACCATGAGACCTTGAGCCAAAATGTTACCTATAAGCCTTCACTGTCTCACATCACCGGCTTTAAATGCAGTAACATGCAGCACACTTCGAGTGCCCAAAAATATTTGTTTTTGTTTAGGTTAATGATGCTGAAACCAAACCACTGGCCAATACTGTGAGGACCATGTGAGGTGTGCCAAAGCTTCTCAGTAGTTTGTGCTCCATTATCTCCAAAGAAGGACAACTGCCAAAATCTGTCCTGGATTTCTTTTTCCCATGATGCAAGGATAACAAATGGTGCAAAGAGGACAAAACCTCTTCAAAGTCCCAAAACACATGAAAAGATTTTATGGTTGGACTGACCTTTTTATCTGTTGCATATGAACTGGGCATAAACATCAACTATTCTGTGGCTTTCAGGTGTGCAGTCAGCTGATTAATGAGGGGCGACACACAGTCCTCAGTTGCTGCTCAGCGACCTGATCATGGCTCCATCATTAGCATGTGAATGATAAACTGTATCCAGTCAAAATTCCCTCGCCTCAGGTGTAATATCTGCCAACAACATGGGCCCTCACATCCTCATAAATAAATCACAACAAACAAGTGTATCTGGCATGGAAGCACATACTGATGTGTTCTCCTGGAATGCTTTCGGAGTGTGTCCTTGTCCGCTTCCTCTGACCCTGTCTGCTTGTTTACAGACCTCCTCCTGCCAACACATTTGCATACTCTGAGATGCATCACTGCAAACCTCTTCTCGAGTTGTATCTCAGACATGAAAACTTTTTAAAAACTTTAATCTCATTTGTTATCATGCATATAAAATCGGCCCCATACCACCCACACGCTGGCCAGCTTTTGGCCACCACCAGAGCTGCTAAAGAAAAATTCTTACCTTCATCTGGGAAGAAACAAATCCCCATGACTGTCATGTAAATGCAGAATGAAAAAAATGCAGTATTCCCCTCTGAAATGTGGTGAAGTATTAGTTAAATGTAGCATTAAATGCAAATGATACAAAACGCTTCAAAAGTGTGCATTTGATGCCAAATGGATCTCTGCCTGTTTTCACCTCCTGCGGTCTGATACATTTGAAGGTCTCCATTTCAGCAACAATCACAGAAAATAGCCTTTCCAAAGAGAAAAATAGAAAGCTCCTCTCTGATGTTCTGTGTAAACTGGGGCCAGCAGACTTGCATGTGAGTGATGACCGCTGGTGAAGGGAACTCTCGCGACCTCAATGCCAGTAAAAGCACTCGTGTCATGTCATATCACTGGAAAAATACTCCACTGCATGTGCATGTCATGCTTTCAAATCTCTTCTTGCTTTCAAACTTGACTTGCAAATCTGTTTTTATATGAGAAAAACAGTTGATGTGGCAGAAGCAGCTGTGGTGCACGTAAGACTGCTTATGAATTATGAAAGAAGCCGCAGAAGTAGGGATCCCGTTGTCCAAACAACTCATGAGTGGAAACTTCAATTTGAGGTACATGGATGCAATGGACAAGAAGATCGGAAAACAGAGGCCTGCAATAAAGAGAAACGGGACTATATAAACGCAGATGGACTGATGAGACACAGGTGGCAACAATAAATGAGAGAACACATAGAAATGTTTTAATTTAAAACTATGAACTATGCAAGCGATACAGTATGTAGTACATACTGCATAGTGCCAGTCACTGTGGTGTTGCATCGTCCGCCGCTATAATGTTTACCTGATGCTGTACTCTATTGGGCATCTGCAACTCTCAGCAGGGATAGGAAGGGAAGAAGATGCCTCACTCTGTTGAAAAACACGTGTGGCGACAATAGTGGCTGAATGCTATTACGTACTGTAAGTCTATGCAGAGATGGGAATGAAGGTGATGCCTTACACTGTTAATTTCTTCTTTTTTTTGCTGACAATAGTCTACAATTAAATTAGTTGGTGACTTCTTTTATCATCTATTTCTGTTGACCAACATCAACTAATCCTTGCAGCCCTAGCGACAATATAACCATCATCTCATCACATGACCGCTCGGACCAGCTTATGCTGTAGTGATGTTTTACTTTATGGGTTACTGTATGGATGGAAGACTGGTCAGTTTTTCACACATCTGGAAAAACAGCACAGATGTGGTGCATGGTTGTAGGTTGTTTTTGTTGCTTAATGTAGCCTAAGAGTCAGCGATGTCATGACGAGCATAATCCTCCATCATTTGGGCATCTCCGGTACAGATGGATTGCAGTTGCCACACCAGATGCTTTACTATATTTACGATCTCCCTCTGGAACGCAAGACCATATCATTGCACTAATTAAATCAGTGCGCATCTTCTTTGTGCCCTGAACAGAAACCAGTGTCTGTCAGTCATGTCCTTCATGATGTACACAAATTACATATTCAGAACGAGTGGTCTGCGTTCCCTGGGTGAGATGGAGGTCGCAGTCTGTTTTCTCCGTGGAACGGCTCACATCATCCCGGTCACAAGAGGCGAAGACACAACGAGCCAGTGTAATGCAACCAGACGAACAACAGATATCGGGCCGTGTATGTAACAAAGTAAGAACGACGTAAAGAAAAACAAAAGAGGGTCAGCAGTGAGTGGCCGGAAAACAATACTCCTTTCACAGCTCTGTGTGTGTGTGTGTGTGTGTGTGTGTGTGTGTGTGTGTGTGTGTATATATATATATATATATATATATATATATATATATATATATAAATAATCTCACAATTTCAACTAAAATTTTTCCATACATGAAAAGGTTACACCATCTGCTTTAAGAAAAAAAAAAGATAAATATCCTTCCTGCTTGAGAAGGAGGATTTCTAATGTGAGGTGTAGAAAGCTTCTCAAGAGGCACCTGATCTTTCTTCTGCTGTTCAAATTTGTTCAGGCATAAAGGCCACAAAGTATTCAGAAAATAAAACAGCAGCAGATCAACTGGACAGATTACCTGACTGGAGCGATTACTACTGCAATGTTAAGACGTATAGAAATCACTAGTTATCAGTAAGTAAAGAAGAGAAAGAAAAAAAAAACTTCTACGTTGCTCGTACCTTTTGCACGGCGCCATGCTGACAGTAACTGAAGCTGAACGTGTCACGCTGGTGGATGTGTAGGACTTAGTTGCAGGACACAGAAGCGGCAAGAGTTCCAAAACACATGATTTATTTCAACTAAAGCGATGCTGAGCAAGATGCAAAACAAAAACAAGAGCCCAAACGTAACAAAACTAGAACTAACCATGACATGAAACATGATGGAGAGAAGGGTTCGGAGGAAAAACAGTCAAGAGAAAAACAGTACGCACCAGCAGGGAGCAAGGGAAAGACACGACAAGATATACGCATAGGACTTGAGGAGATACAGGAGCAAACAATCAGGGCAGATGGGAACAAGGGAAGAAACTAGAACACAAGGACACAGGCTGTCAAAATGAACAGGAACATAAACCCAAAACCGTGGCAGAACGCGCGCTAGAACGCGTCACCTTAGCTCAGTTCCACACGTTTGCAGTCCAGATTGGCCAGCATAGCTCCTGCTAAATTGTGATATCAGCTTATCAGATCTGTCCATCCACTTTTTCATGTGTTAATGCCAAAACGACATCTTAAACCACTACTGCCGGAGCTGAAACAAGAGCTACCACGGTTGCTGTCACCCTAACTCTAGCCCCGCTGTTAGGTGACCTTCTTCTTTCTTCTCTGGCGGGTTTCTTGTCTGGCTGCTTCACCCAACTGTTGTAAATTTCAAACCCAGTTTTCTGATGAGTTGACGGCACAGCAGATGGACCATTGTCTTCTTTTTTGACCAAAATAGCACCAAATGAGACCAACCACTTCAACTACGTCAACTACATGCAGCCATTGTGGCCGTGATGTGTCAGGGACTCCACAGTCAAGTCTTTGGTCATTTTGCTCGATACGGGTTCTTGCACTGACCGAACTGTCACTGTGAGCTGCACTCAGAGTTTTGTGGCACAGCTGCGCCATTCAGTATCGTGACCTCAATGTTGTTTGAGTTTCCCTATACGTTTCTTTGGATTTTTATTTTTATTTATATTTATAAGCTTTTAAAATGTGTTTGTGAAAGCAGATCAAGTGTGGTAAGGTTTTCCTTAAGGATCATATTGCAAAAAAAAAAAAAAAAAAGACACTGTTTTATCCCCAAATCACAGTAGAACTGGAATCACTATTTTAAGGAGCTCATGTTTTCAGCATCTCACATGCCCTTATTCCCTACAGAAGGCCATAACGTTACATCTAAACGCAACACAGAAAGTAACTGGCCAATCGGCTTCCAGCCAGGCCTTACTTACATAACCCTCCCCCATTCCACCTTGAATTTTCCAGTGAAACATATGTAAAAAGGTGGACTGAAACATTCATCCTCTCAGCCCCTCCCCTGCTGCCATACGTTCCTGAATACAACATGTCTCTAATTTGGCAAGGGCGATGTTGACATTTGGATCTGGAGCCCTACGGGAAGGGTAGCGGCTTTGCATTAGCATGCTGCTGCCGCGCAACACCTGATCTGTTCTGTGTGTGTTCGGCGGGAGGCTCTCACTCTGCATCCGTCAGTGAAAATCCCCTCGAATCACAGCATTATCGGTCAAGTAATTCTTCCACAATGCCATTCCTCTGACAGGGGGAAACGAGCGCCATCAGGCTTCTACTCAAGTTATTCCCAAACCAGGAGACTTGATCCTCGGCTGCAGGAAGTGAGATATTTCACTTCCTCTGGTTCCAGAGGGGCCAGAACAGAGAAGGTTGTCCAACACAACAAAAGGAGGGAGGAAACAATGAAGCAGATCATAAATACAAAAGAATAAAGAATTTATCTCAAGAAAATCCTTTAGGGAAAGCACAGAAGTTGGGAATAATGGGAATTTGTTTCATGTGCATATGGTGCACATGGAAAAAAACAATTTTCTCCAAACAATTTCTGCTCTAGAGGCCCTAAAAGCCTCTAGAGTTTTCAGCTCTGAATCTGCTCGTTCAATGTCCATTATTTCAACTCCATACAATCTTTCAAATGTTATTTAATTTCCTCCAATTCCATAAATAAGCTTGAATGATTCCAGGAGCTGTGTTGTTGGGTTCAATAGCCCCTGGGAGGGTAAATGGGTTCTGGGGGACGTGTCAGATAGATGATCTAAGACTCATATGAAGAAGAAATGATAAGGAGTGCGATGTCTCCTGCCTAGGTGTGGTTCCTGGAGTCCCACGCTGGGTCCAGGCTGGGTCCTGAGGGATGGACTTGTTTCAAAGTGCCTGATGGCTTTCACCCATGTGGTCCAGTCAGGCCGAGTGCAAACAAATGATGTGGGTTTTGTCCTGTAGATCCACTACCTTCTACAGATGGTGGTCTTCATAATATCAGCATGAGCTGAGTCCACGCAATCCCAGTTAATCCAATAAATCAGTAAATATGGCACTTTGTTGACCACACCTACAATAAGCCAGTTATGTCAGTTCAGCTCATGCTAATTTATGATGACATATGATTTTTTTTTTCTTGAGGAAAAACTTATTTTGGATTACTCCTGTGCTGCCAGAACCTCACAAAAACTCCTCTGACCTGGGAACGAAAGGTTCAAAAGGCTCTGCAGCAGCTGTTAGGGCCACTAGATTAGACTAGATTTAATTCTTAATTTCTCTTGTGAACATGCAACCCAGTTTGACAGCAATGTCTGCAGTAGTACCACTGATCCACATTCAGTGCTGGAAGGGCTGAATGTGGGGTAATATATGCTGGACCTTCACCAAAGGCACTGGGGTTGCAGTCCTGTGTGGGATGGCCTTATTAAGCAAAAGGAAAATAGAGGAAAAGTCAGTCCTGTCTAATGTATGATTCTGGACACATTTACACCACACGTATGCAAAAACGACTTGAATAAACTAGAAAAGAGAAATTCATTCACCAATGGTGGACGTTAAAACCACCATGGATTTACTTCATCACGATGAATGACCCAAAGACTCAACACTGGATCTTGGACGAAGAATACAAAGAATCTTGGACATGTCCAAGTCTGATTTATTGACCTCCCACCTCTTTGCAACTAACTGACATTAACACATGCAAGTCAGGTATCTCATTAGCCCTCCTCTGCAGAAGGTTTTTGAACTTAAAGCTATCTTTTTAGTTCAATCAGGGAAGAGAAGTCAAGCCATTATTGTTGCTAAGTAGTCGATAACGAAGTTTAAGCAACCCGAGGATTAAAAGAATG